>CM060703.1:163169263-163789893 GCA_030686995.1 Artemisia argyi
GCCAAAAAAAAAATTTTTTGGGGCAAAAATTTTTTTTTTCCTGCCAAAAATTTTTAGTGCATCACAGTTATAAAGTTACTGCATCACAATTATAAAAGTTACTAAATCACAGTTTTAAATTTTAGTGCATTAAAGTTATAAGTTACTGCAACATAGCTGATGCACTAAACTATTAACTATGATGCAATAACTTATAATAAAGATGCACCAAAACTTAAAAAAGAATCGTATTTTAATTGTGATGCAGTTACATACATATATGATGCATAAAACTTATGATAATTCAGTTTCTTTATAACCATGATGCAGTAACTTTATAACCATGATGCAGTAACATTAAAACCATGAATGCAGTAACCGTGATGCAGTAAAATCATAATTGTGATGCAGTAACTTTTATAACCGTGATGCAGTAACTTTATAACTGTGATGCACTAAAAAAATTTGGCGGGAAAAAAAAAATTTTTTGCCCCAAAAAATTTTTTTTTTTGGCGGGAAAAATTTTTTTTTCGGCGGGGGGGGGGGGGGGGGGGGGGGGTGGGTGGGTGGGGGTGGGGTGACACGTGTCATATGATGTGTCATATGATGTGGCAAGGGGGTGACACATGTCACTCCCACAATCCTTCCTACACTTGTTATTATAAGGCCCTTTTTAGAATAACCACACCCTATATATATATATATATATATATATATATATATATATATATATATATATATATATATATATATATATATATATATATTCTAATGGATTACTATAATTAGAATACTTAAAATTAAGCCTTACAAGTTTAGAAGCTTAAAGTACAAGTGATTCAAACACAATTAGACAATTAATACCATAAATAAAATATAATTAGACATTTACAAGTTTAGAAGCTTAAAGTACACACCACTTTGTTTTTGCCATTAAAACACCCCTTATATAAATACAATTAATACATGATGCAGTAACTTTATTTATTATTTATTGACACGTGTTAATAAATACAATTAATACACTTATTAAAACACCCCTTATATAAGAAATACAAATTATCAAGCATATTGTACAACAAACTTAAACACAATTTCTACATTAAATGTCACTAATACAAATAATAAAGCATATTATACAAATTTTTAAGCCCGAACGGGCAATGGACCAAATGGGCTCGAGCCCGAACGGGCACGGGTCAAACAGGCTCGAGCCCGAACGGACACAAGCTAAACGAAATTTTTGATCTCCGTAAATTTATTGTCAAAAAGAACATAATAATCTAAAATATGTTCACATATTGTACAAACCAAGCAAACTACTAAACAAAAACATAAAATAAGTAATAAATAAAATAATACAAACAAAGCAAAATTTAATCAAACTTTTGCCATAAAAAACTAATCAGTAAAGTTATTGCAAAAAAACGTAAAAATAAAATAAATTATTAATCGAATATATATATATAGTATGAAGATCGAGTTATCTTACCTGTTACCACATCCAAAGTTAACCAATGAATTTATGATCTTAATACTTCAAGTTCATCGTATGAAATTTGATTGTTAAGTAGTGATGTTCAACTCCTTTAACACACACATAACCAAAAAGAAAAGAAAACAAAAGGAAAAAAAAAAAAAAAAAAAAAAAAGTAGTGATGTTCAATCAAACGAAAGAAATAAACGCGTTACTTAGCTGTTACTCTGAAGTTATGCATGTAAAGAACTTTTACATATTTTGCTAGACGGTGCAATTTCTTAGAGGATAAAGATCGAGTTACCTTGTTATATTTTATAGTTGCCAATGACGTTTTATGTATCTTTATTGATTATAAAATAATAGGATTGGTTAGCTAATATATGGGTGTGTTCCTTAAAAGCATCAAGTGAGCATTAGTTATATCTCTATCGCTCATCGCTTTTTAAACAAGTATTGAAGAATTAGTCTTCTTAAAATATAGTCATAGCTCGTCACTTCTTTTCCAAACGATCACCAAATATCAAAATACTCATCGCTGATCACCTCTTACCTCCTCAAACAGCTTCACACCGCTCCGCAGCAAACATAATTGTATGATTGCTGTAGATGCGATGCAGAATATTTATGTCTTTTCAGAGAGCAATATTTTGCAAACTTTTCCAAGTTATGTCCCCAAAATTGCATGAAAAAGAGGAAATAAATAATTGTTATTCCATGCAAAAAGCAGATGTGTACGTAAAGCTGAAAAAACTAAACTTTGGACCAAGGAGAATGTTTTCCACAGTTAAACTTTCGTGGGTAGATGGCCAGGTGGGTGATTTCTTTCGTTAGATGTATAACATTTTGTGCCATGTCCATGTGATATTGTGATATGTATAGTGTGTTAGCGGGCTCGCAGGGTACCCCGTGCGTTGCAGCGGCGAGTACCCTGTAACTAAAATCATCGGAGATCGATATTTTTTGCAATTTTTATTAATACTTGAAGTGCTATTGTTTTGTAAGTATGACACTTTGGGTAGCAAAAGTAAATTTGTAACCAAACAGCCAAAAGAAATTAAGGCCCAAATTATGAAATTAATAAATAGCCAATCACCGATTAACATAACAATTTGCACTGTCACATAAACCCTAATATTCCTCTATCTAGAACACACAACCACACTTTTTTTCTCTCAAGTGCAGCTCTTTGAATACTTTTCCTAGTCTCTTATCTATAACTCAAACACAACCATTTAAACACAATTCCTTTCTTTTAATCAAATATGAATCACAATGAACACAAACGAAAACTCTTTTATTGATTTTCTATTGTCGGAAACCTAACACTAAACACACTGTATCTTTCTTTCATCCCAGTTTGTGTTTCCCATTGCTCGAGACCTCGAGTAGGTACCTTTGAATGTTTTTGTTTATTTTTTAACGAAAGAAAGAAGGATAATAACAGATTTGTTATTGTCTTTTTCTTTAAAATTTTCGGATATATAAGAGAAGTGGTTGTTTCTCACAGATCTGTGATGATTCTCGTTTGATAAATCTTTAAAAGATTTTATTAATACCGAACTCGAAACTGAGATCTTTGATTTTTTGTTTTTGAGTCATGTTTGTGGTTTAGTTTAAGATGAGAGTTGTTGGAGTGAAAGTGATGGTATATGTTTTTTTGTGTAATAGATCTACGATGTATTTGCTTGGCTCGGAATTAAATATGGATGGGTTTTAAGAGGGCTAGGTATCGTGTGGTCAGGGACGGAGCCTGGCGGGATCCCGTGGGTGTCCGGGACACCTATGAATTTTTTCGATGTAGTGTTAATTTTAAGAAAAAACATCTATTTTTCACAAATGTATCTTAAATGACCCCGGTTCATCGAAAATGTGTTTTAAGCCTTATTTACATAGCATCTTAAACTCTATTATATCACGGTTAAAAATATTTTGTGCACCCGGTCATATTTATTACTGGCTCCCTCCCTGCGTGTGGTGCCGTGAAAAAAAGTGGTGCCACCTTAGCATCTTTTTTCTATGACACCACATTTGGCTATGGCACCAAAACCCTCCTCCCTAGTAAAACACCCGTTTTTGTGGTGCCGTTCAACTTTTTTTCAATAAAACAATATATATAACTAAAATTTAATTTCATTAATAAAAAACATATTACAAAATATTTATATATCCTTAAATAAAATATTTTGATTGGCTTAATAGGCTTTAGAATAATAGGACATTTTGTGTTAATGGGCTTTGAATTGTTTTTAGCAAATAATGGGCTTGTATTACTACGTATAATTGGAACTTTGGAAGTATGAGAAGTAAAAAGTAGGGTATTCTATCAGCCGTAAGACCCATCTTCTTCCTCTATCTCTCTTTTTCTCACATTTCTCACAATAGCAAAAAAAAAAAAAAAAATAATAATAAAAAAAAAAAAATAAAAATACTCAGATAATATGAAGGTAACTCAATAAATGAACACAAGACAAACAAACACATAAACACAAAACCTAAAAAAAAAAAAAAAAAAAAAGTCCCACCGTGTGGGCTGGTGGTGGGTGGCGCGAGAGGCTAACAGCCGAGGTCGGTATGGTTTGTGGTGGTGGGTGGTGCGAGAGGAGAACATCAGCCACTGTACCCAGGGCTCTAATATGGATGAGTTTTAATGGAGGGTTGCAGAATTGTACATTGTGCTTAAATGATTTGTAATTTTTTGTAAATGGGTGTTTTAATAGCATTCATGTTGTGATTATGGAATTTTGGTCTGAAAATGATATTATGCTTATTTTTGTTGTACAATATACTTACTTTGTTGTAATTATGAAAATTGGGTGCATTAAAGTGTTGTAAGCCATGCATTATTTATTGTAAATCTGAAAATTTTGGAGAGAGTACTTTGTGTATTATATATAATATAGATTTTATTAGTATATCATTTGATATAGTAACATCATGTCGTCAAATGTTAAATTTGTCAATAAGTTTATTGGATAACAGGCTCAATAAACAAATCTCGTGGCACAGCTCATGATTTATCACATAAAACTATACCGATCGAGGAATTGCAACAATACAGCATTAATAATCTACAAGAGGGTTGACTTTTAAGAGGATTAATTTTATTTTCCTGGTAGGTTTTAGGTGCTATATATTTGAGGTAATACCGTTAATGTTCGTCATTTATCGTGTGGAATTGGTTCAGATCCCGCCATAAGAAGGATTCGGCCACTAGCGAGACTGAGGTTGTCATACTAACTGTTTCCATGAGCAAACCGAACATAAAGCACACGGTAAGGTGCCCACAAGCCCCACGTTAAAACTTAACTCACCTCTTTAACGTACCGCGTTAACTTACCGGGTATGAAATGCAAAAGCACGTTAACGTGCTGCGTTTTGAGCTTAACGCAGCGTTAAGCTGCATTTCCATTAAAAAAAAAAATCACTTTTGGCCCTTGTATTATTGTATACTATTTAAGGTGGTAAAAATGCAAAATTAACAAAAACACCCCCTATGTTTTAAAAATCAAACCATTACTAAAAAATCATTATTGAATACAAAATAATACGAATACATAGAGCATGCAACGATAGCCATAAAGATTTTATATAGACTGGTAATTGTCGATGAGATCTGACTTCTCCTCCCACACATGCAACACTTGTTCCTTAACCATCTTTAAGGCGACATGAGTTGCAGATCTGTTTCATCGTTTCTCATTAGAGTTTCTAGACCGACTGTGATAGCTGGATGGTCTTAAGGCATCGCACGCAACCTTTCGATCTCTGGAGCACGAGAATGCTTCTGTAGCATGATTCGAGTTATCTCACCTAGCAAATTGTTAATCAGCCTAAGCTCTTTTTTTTGTTCATTGCGTAATCGGGCAAGAATTTTTCTTTGTACCTCAGCTGGTTCGTTAGCCATAGTGTGTGTGTCAAATTTAGTAATAATTGTATGACAATACGAAGTTGAGTAAAGATGGCATTTATAGGGTAAACTAGCCGTTAGAGGATTTTTTAGAGAAAATAGCCGTTATGCCTTTTATTCAAATTCAAACTTAAAGTAACATTACAACATATTAAAAATGATACGGAAATACAAACACAAACGATACGAAAATACAAATACAAATGATACAGAAATACAAAAGCCATTAATCCCTATATCTGTTCCATATGGGGCTGTTTCTCAAAATGAATCACACGTTAAGATATTTGAAGCCTTGCCTACCAAACCGTTCTCCGAAAATGTTCATTATAGTGTGAAGAAGATCATTGAACTCGTCACTATGCTGCACGCTCAAGTAAATATCATTGAATTTTTGACATTCACTGTTCATTCTTGCCCACTTACCCGTTATCTGGCTTTTGTTACGAAAAGGACCGTCAGATTGGTTGTTGAATCTTTCTGTAACCTCATTCCAAAAAATGGATTCGCCATGAAATTCGTGAACGATTTGCCACATGTCGGCTTACAAGTTTTTTTCTTCAACGGACCAACGATTAGCCATTGTAAACTTGTTTAGAAAGTGAAGTATGTGCAAAATAGTACGTTATGGTATGCTTTATATAGGGGTGTTTAGAAATTCAAATTTCAAAACTGGAGGGCGGGATAGTATTTAAAATTCAAATTCAAAGGGCGGGATAGTATTTAAAATTAAAAAAAATCCAAAAAAAAATAAAATAAAAATAAACCTGTGTAATTCAAATTCAAATTCAAAAAAATGGCGGATAAATGTTTAAAACTCAAATTCAAAAAACAAGAGCGGGATAAATTTAAATTTCAAATCCAAACAACACCCCTATAAATAGCCATTCCTAGATGCTCACAATACACCCACAATTCACACACAAATCATACATAATTCACAAACAATTCTTTCAAAACAATGTCTCACAACAATTCACCAGATAACGAGTCAGTTTACAACACCCCACCCGAAGATCTTTTCGACAATCAACCACAAAACAATCCACCACAAGATCTGTTTCCGGTCTTCCAATATGATAATCCACCACAAAACACTCCACCGGAAGTTATGTTTCCACCGGTAAATAATCCACCGGCAAACAATCCACCCCACTACAATCCACGGGCAAGCTATCTACCACAAAACAAACCCAATGCATTCGGGTTAACTGATGAAGAACTTTACGAGCAAGATATGCAAGTCTTTTTAGAGTTTCAAGCAGAGGCAGAACGTCAGGAAAGAGCTCGTGAGGCTTGAGCAAAAGCTAAACAGGATCAGAGAAACCGTCGAGCAGAATGGCAATGGAAAATGGGATTAAACCATGTGCCATCGAGTGAGGATGATTCTAGTGCCTCCTATTCGACTGACGAGGGCTATGTCACAGACTGAATTATTTCCTTGATTTGTAGTTTTATGTTTAATTATTGTAGTTTAATTTAGATGTTTTATGTTTAATTATCATAGTTTAATTAAGATGTTTTATGTTTAATTATCATAGTTAATGTAATTTGTGGTTAAGTATACTAGTTAATGTAATTTGTGTTTTATAAATGTTTATGTTATTTTTAATTGAAGTATTTGTTAAAGTTTGGGGTTGAAAATAAAAATAATTGAAGTGAATGTGAGTTATGTTACCAAGGTGGAAAGTAAAGAGTTAATGTTAAAAGGTAAAAGCTGATTTGACGCTAACGTGACAGTGAGTTAAGTTTTAACTCACATGTCACATAAGTTATAATAGCGTTTTACAGTATTTAATTATATTTTGTATGAGTATGAGTTACAGAATTACATTGAGCCCGTTTACAAGCTGGGTGGTTAAACTTGGCTTGCTAGGCTGGTCGATGCATTGCGAGTTTATTATGTGAATATTAATGATGTAGATGCGACACTAATGTGATAGATATATTAAACTCAAAACAGATCCGTGCATTGTGGATGCTCTAATAAGCTACCTGATATCTATTATTTGGTATATGTTTTAAAAAAATAATAATAATAATTAAAAAAAAAAAAGTTTAGAAAAACACCACTAAGCCTTTTTTTTTTTTTTTTTTTTTTTTAATTTCGTTGTGTTAATGATTTCAAACAAACTTTCAAAATGTTAGCAAAACGAGTCTTCCGAACAATTTTATATGTTACGGTATAACTTAAAAAATATTGTTAGTTTCAATTACTAATAGCGTACGCTATTATAAATTGAGTTATGAAAATAAGTCTCGCCACATCAGCTTTAACATTTTAATATTAAAAAAAAAAAAAAAAAAAAAAAAAAAAAAAACTCTTATTATAATACCACCTTTTAGAACCCATTATTTTTTTTAATAAAAAAAAATAAAAAATAAAAAAAATACAAATTATGGTAACTTGGGTATAACACGGGGTGGGATAAAATAACTTGGGCATAACTTGGATTTCAATTTTGTCTTGTAGAATGTTACGTCCCACGTTGTTGTGGCAAAATGAAGCCTAACGCCCACCATAACGCAACAAACATGGTATTATAACTTGAGCTCAAGATGCGCCACGTCACCATAACGTCAAATCAAGTGTTATGGTACCATGTGATCTAATAATTAAATTAAATAGTATGAATCTTTATTTAAAAAAAAATCTACATATTTAATAAACGAAGGTTTTTTTAAAAACTTGCCAACTCATTTAATCCAACTAGGCAGCCTTGTCACCTCATAAAAGCCACGTGTAAATGCCACATAGGATGAAGTTTGACTTTTCAAAATTAATGATGACAATTACTATTTTGCATAACATTCTTTGTAAAAGAGCTATTAACAATGGAAGTTACATTCAAAAGTTTTTAAACCCTTTCCATTAACCACCTCATTGTTGTTTGAATTTTTATCTTTCCAGTAGTGTTCTACAATCATATTTAAGTGAATTCTTAAATATCTTATGATGATATAACTTTGTCGTTCTTGTGTATTTAATTTTTCAGATGAAAGTTTACTTCGAAACTAAGGTTTGTGTTGTAAGGCGTTGGGTTAGTATTTTTTAAATTTAATCCGAACTTCCTTTCTTGTGTATTTAATTTCCTTCAAGGATTTTATTTTTCTCATTTATGTCTTAGAGATTTCATGTTATGAAATGGCCGAGATGGGGGTTGTATTCTTGATTTTTGTTCAACTATGTTTACTTTTCTTAATAATTGAAGGGTTTTTTTTTTAATGAGTTTTTTTGATGATTTGCACTAGCTATAGGTCTTTGATGAAGTCCCAAAAAGGTTTTTATTTATTTATTTATTTATTTATTTTTTAATGAGGCTTTTTGATGATTTGCTCAAACACTTATCATTTTTGGTCAAATCTAAACTGCAAAACATTTAAAAACACTCAAAAATGCATCAAAATACTGAAAATATCCTAGGGATTGTGTTTTATATGTTTCAAATGCAAAATGAGTAAAAACAGATGAAAGACGATCAAAGTTTGCAAAATTGGCAGTTTCAGTCCCCCAAGTTTCAAAACTTGTCACAATTAGTCCCTATGCATTTATTTTGAAAGATAAGTCAACCCAAGTCTTTTGAAAGTCAAATATTACAAAAATGATCTTTGGGTATTAAGTTTCAAAAGTTACATGTTTGGTCCCTCAAATTTCAATATTGGAAAAATTGATCCATGGGAATTTTGAAAAATGGAAAATTGCAATTATGGTTCTTGGATTATGGAAGCTTGGCATCATTAGTCCTTTGAGAAATATACAACATCAGTCCTCCAATTTTAGCAAATTGCAAAAATGGTCCTTGTGATATAACATAACCAAACGGACCCTTTTTATTATTACTTCCAAAAACCAATCCAAACACAATCCAAGCCCATCCTATCCCCTAAGCCCATACAACCCCAGCCCATATCCATTTTATTAATAAAACCCCAAGCCAGTGTCAAACCAGTCAACCATGGTCAACCCAGTCAAACCACACCTTCTCCTCCACACTTCCCCCCTAAAACCTGTAACCTTGTCTCCCCCCTCCCGCCTTTTCACCAACACAGCAGCCATCATTAATTCATCTCACCAACCAAAACCAACCCCCACCCCTCTTCATTTAATGAACCCACCAGCTCCACTAAAATTGCCCGTTTGTTTTTGGCGCCAATTTTCAATCAAGGGCTAGGATGAATCATTGATCAAGTTGATGGCTGTGATATGGTATTGGGTCAACAAAAGTACCATGGGAACTCTAAAAGTGGAAGAGGAGCACATGTGGAAGAGAGGATGGCTTATTTTAGTCTCGGAGTATAAGTAGTAGTGGTAGGGAGCCTCATAAGGCATGTATTAATATAACTTAGTTGCTTTTATGCTTATTTTTATCAATTGTAATCTGTTTTCAATCAATGAAAGTTCCAATTTAAGTTTAATTCTTGTTTCTAAATTTCAAGTTTTATTCAAGGTTTTCAAGTTTTAATATAAGATTATTAAGTATTGTAAGTTAATCACAGGCTCATGTAAGCTCATTTAGGTGTTTAAATAAAGTAAGAAATAAAAAAGTAATCAGAAAAATCAATCATATTAACTCACAGGGTACATTTGCATGTTATGGAAAGCTTTAGGAAGCACCAAGTAATGGAATTGGTGGAAGGACTGTTACCTAGCTTATCTTTGATAAGCTAGGAGCTTGTTGCAGCTTAAAGAGGCCCTAGTATCAGCTAGGTTCAAGGTTTAAGTTTCTTTGTATCAAGGTTTGGATTTTTAGTATAATATTGCATAATCTGTCATAGTGATTAATAATGCTTACTTGTTGTTTGTTTTTACTTATTCTGTCTTACACTTGCTTATTAGATAGATTCTAGTTCATAGTTTTAGCTTTGATTAAGGTTTCATAAGATTTCATAAAAATAAAAAAGTTAACAGGTTATTTGGCTTTGCTGCATATTCTGTGAACCAGGGTGTGTGAATGGCTGTTGTTGGTTTATACATCCTTCATTAGTGTCAAACAGGCCATTCAAGTCATAAAGACCAGCAATAGTTGCATCAAAAGTCAAAATCACTTGTGATCTCATCTCATCAGCTCTCTGTTAGAATTCTAGGTCCCATAATCATCATTCTAGCTCATTAGTTGTTAACTTAACTTGTTTTAGTCTCATGACATCTTAATATATCATAATTAGTTAGTTAAGTAGGATTAAATTTCATTTTAGTCAACTTAGTTCATAAGTTAAAAAAGTCAAAATTCACCCATCAGGTAGAAATCCATTTTTTGGAGGAGTTTTCTAGATTTTTGTAGTAAGAATTAGCATTTGAAATTTGTTGTGGTTGTAGTGTATCAGCTGACTTGTAGAAACCCATGCTTGCCTTATTTTTTAGATTTTTCTTGGGGATTGTGCAACTACTTATTTAAGGGTGCAGGGAAAGCACCCTGCCCTGCATCAGGGACTTTAGCCCTTTTACTTTGGCTTATTGTGACCAAGCCAGTGGACCCCACATTAAGCCCTTTGGCTTTTGAGTAGTTCATCAGTAGTAAATTTCATACCATAGCTTATTTTTGTGTTTAGCTTATATGTCCTAGCCTATTTGACCCACTTTGGTTTCCTGACCTCAGACCTTACACTGAGACACTCAGTGTTGAGACCCAAGTTCAAGGGCATGCATCTTGCTACCTAGTGGGCCCCACCCTGTGCTTTTTGGCTTATTGGAGACCCCAATAAGCCAAGTTTTCATATCTGAGCTTATTTTGTGTCTGTGCACCTATTTTAACTAGTAAAATCAGTGTTTGTTACTTGGTTACCTCATTAAGCATTCTGAGACCTCAGTTCCATTGGGCTTATTTCATAAGCTCATTGTGAGCTTATTTGTGGACTTATTGACATGCTTCTTGTCTTAAATTGTAGCCACCCAGTCCAACTTGAGGGTTCAACCCCAAGTTTGGATCTCTGACCCCCCTTGTGACCCCCATAGAGGGCTGCAAGAAGGCCTATTTGGCCTGATTGGATTGTCAATAAGCCAAGTGCTTATTTGGCTTGTCTGGCTTATTTTGTGCAATCACCTGAACACTTTGTGCTTCTTTCTTGTTATTATTGTTAGTTAAGTGCTTATTTGGACTTGTAGCTCAGTAGTATAGCTTATTCATCAAAAGCAAAATCATAATAAGCCTTTGGTTTATTCTGTCATTCAAATAAGCTCACCATCTGCTCATTCTTCATAATCAGCCAAACCTCCTTTGTTAAAGTTGTTTAAAATCAGTTAATAAACAAGTTTGAAAAAGAAAAATCCAAAAAAAAACCCAACTTAATAGAAGTGATAGCTTCTATTTAAACCAATTGCTTATTCTTCAGCTTATTTATAAGAAATTTTCATTTTTATATTTTTCCCAGGTTTCTAATAGTTAAAAATAATTTTGGTAATTTTTTCAGAGTTTTCCCTTATCATTTAGTATTTTTAATAAATTAAGTTAGTTTTTATTAATTAATAATTATTTAATAATAATAATAATAATTAATTAAAAAATCAGAAAAATACAAATTTAGTTTTAAAATTAGTTTTTAGTTATTTTAAATTTTTCCAAATTTTATTTTCATTTTTCTAGTGTAATTTTAGATTTAATTATAATTTAGGGTATTTTAAATAATTAAAAAGTAATTAAAAAATAGTTTTTAATTAATAATAATTATAAAATTAGTGTAAAAATTAATTTTCTTTTTCCAAAAATTTTCTTTATTAATTAGGATTGTAAAAATATCATTTCCACATCCGTAGCCCTTTTATTTCATCAGATTCACTTTTTATCACGTACGTCTGTACTCGTTTTCAGTTTAAACGTACGTTTTTAGGTTTTAGCACGTTTCTTCTTAATCTAAATTCACGTAATCAATCATATAGCTTTCCTAAACTATTTAATTTCATAATTCTCAAATAATTCTCATCATAACCCCTTCCTGTGAAATTCACCCGATCACAAGCATGCTAAAGTACAATCCATGCCTCGTCGGGACATAATGACCTGGTGATACCCTATATTACCCGGAAGCATTGATCTAGTATGTTTGACTTTGTTGATCATTCATTTGGTCAATTTAAGTTGATTGTTTAGCATCAACCAAATTTTGGCGCCGCTGCCGGGGAGGTGTGCGCGTTTCTGCAGCGTCTTAGAGATTAGTGTTATTTCACCATCATCACTGTAATAATCCCATCACTTTTGTAAATTTTAAATCAAAACACAAAAAAGTTATTAACACTTTTCCTAAAGTGTTAAAACACCAAAAAAATTAAAAAACAAACAAAACAGATCGTAACGTTTTCTATATCGGGTTTCTTTTACACTGTGTTCCCGAGTTATTTTTTTGAGAGAAGAGAAGAGAAGAGGAAAGAGAATTTTGAAAAACTAAAAAAATTCATGTTCCCGAGTTTTTTGTTGGAAAGAAGAGAAAAGAAGAGGGAAGGAAATTTCATCAAATATTCTCTCCTAACTTTCTTCCCAATATTGGGATGATTTGGAAAGAAAGAAGTCTTGAGCCTTTTAAAAAAAACATTATCACCAAAATACCCTTAGCCTAAAATATAAATTATATACGTGATCTATTCATTCAGCCGTATAGCACCTATTTTCTTCTCCACTACTCCATTATCTGGTAATTTTGCTACTTTAATTCTTACTATTGTCTTATCTTCTTGGTTTTAATACGTATATCACATGCGCTGTGTGCAACATATTTGTATTGAGTTATACCCGATTGCAAATTACAGTACGTGTCTAGTTCTAATTTTTATGGCAGTAGATAGGTTGTTCAACTATTATGTGTGTCAAATAAAAACAAAAGTTTGCATGATGATGATGTATTATCTAATGGTGTGTTGGATGCTTATTTTACTAAAAAATATTGATGCGTAAAACTTTCTTCATTGCGTAAAAATGAGAATGAGAATTGAATGATCAAGTTTGGTTAAGAATAATTTACATCTATACCTGATCATATGTATAATTTTAGATAGGGATACCTGATCATATGTATAATTTTCGATAGGGGTCTTAGTTATCAAGTGTTAAAATAAAAGTTAGGTTTATGTAATACACATATATAATTTGTATAAGATAAAAATTTAGGATGGATAGCACTCTTATCGAAAGAATACTCACCATACGACGTGTAGTGAGAGCTCGCCAATTGGCAGCAGTTCATTTAGTTTGTTTATTGGCTGCTTTCATCACACGACGTAGACTTACTCACATGAACCGTGCTAATTTACCTACTAAAGATGTTATTTTACATCGCAAAAATGTAAGGGAAGAGATGTTACACAACCTCTCAACAAGTGGTAGATGTCGTGATATAATCCGTATGAGTGAGAAAGCTTTTAGGACATTGTGCAATATCTTAGTGCGTGATGGTGATCTTCGGCCAACTCAATGTATGTCTGTTGAAGAGCAAGTTGCTAGATTCTTGCATGTTGTAGGAAATGATTTAAGAAATCGTTTTGCCTCTTGGATATATCGTAGTTCTGGGTCAACGACAAGTAGGTGCTTGCATAGAGTTTTGAGAGAAATTATATCGTTAGAAGATCGTTACCTCCAACAACCCACCGGCGACATTGTTCTTAAAGAAATTCAAGAAAAAAAAGGTTTTATCCTTTTTTTTAAGGATTGTGTTGGAGCAATTAATGGAACACATGTTCGTGTGAGAGTACCTAATAATGATGCCCCAAGATATCATGGTTGTAAAGGATACCTAACAATAAATGTCTTAGCTGCTTGCACGTTTGACTTGAAGTTTACATATGTTTTGACTGGTTGGGAGGGTACTGCATCCGATTCAAGAATATTAAAAAAATGCTCTAACTAGAGAAGACAAGCTAATCATTCCGAATGGTAAATCTTTAAACCAACATTAGTTTTGTCCATAATCTTACATCATAATATTACTTATATTTTGTTTATAGGTAGGTATTATTTGGTTGATGCTGGTCTATCCCATAGAAGTACACTAACAGCACCTTATAGGGGAGTTAGATGTCATCTAAAAGAGTACTCAACACGTGCACCTGAGAACGCACGAGAGTTGTTTAATCTTCGTCACTCGTCGTTGCGAAATTCTATTGAACGGGCATTCGGTGTACTTAAAAAAAGGTTTCCTATCATTAGAAGTACAACTGAACCCTTATACTCTTGTGAAACACAATCAAACATTTTTTGGCATGTTGCATTTTGCATAATTTTTTGCTTGAAGAAGCTCGAGACAAAGATCTTGAAGAAGAGGTGATGCGTGAAATTTTAAACGCTCCACAAGAAGATGCACGTAATGATGACAAAGACATAAATTATGGTGGTTCGAGAGGAGAAGAACTAAGAAACTCAATTGTGAATGAAATGTGGGCTAACTATTTAATGTATCCAAACAATGAAATAGATATGTCAAGATAGTTTCTTAAATTTATTTTCTAGTATTTGTATTAGACATTCAAGTAATAATTTTGTTTAAACATTTTGCATGATTCAACATGTGTAATACTTTTGCAATTTTGCGTTTGCATGATCTGTTTAAATTATTTGGCATGATTATATTATTTGTAATATGTGTTTTGCATGATTTCGTTAGTTCTATTGGACATGCAAGTCTATTTATCTATTATTGTGAAGTTTATTTTTGATTTATTATGTAGCAGGTGTCATGGATGAAAAGGAAACCCAGGAACCTAAAGTGAAGAGAGAACCCAAAGTGAAGAAGGAACAGTTTGGTTGGACTAGTGACATGGATGATGCATTCATTCAAGCAATGCTTACACAGCAAGATAAAAACAGACCTAAGGGAACATTTAGTTCATTAGCATACGCTAACATGGTTGATAAGCTAAGAACAAAGCTCAAACTAGATTTCACAAAAGCTCGTCTAAAGAACCATCTGAAAACACTAAAAGAAAATTTCGCTTATTGTCATGATGTGATTCGGGGTTCTAAATTAAGCGGGTTTTCTTGGAACTCCATGACTCAACTCATTGAAGCAGAAGAAGAAGTATGGGAAAACTGGAAGAGGTATGTGTACTTATTTGAGTGTGCATGTTTTCATACCATGTGTAGGCTTATGGTACTTTAAATGATTAATTTTCTTGTTTGTACTTGATCATAACATAATATCTTTTAAAAAACTTATGTTGTAATAGGTTAATCCTGATGCTATTAAATGGAGGACCAAACCAATTTCTAACTACGACGAGCTGTCACAACTCTTTGCTAAAGATAGAGCATCGGGTGTTGCTTCTCAAACTGCAAAGGAGAAAAATGTCAAGGAGAAAAAAGGCCAATCAAGCAACAAAGAACCCATAGATGTTGAAACAATCGAAGACATTGACGAGTTACTAGCTACCAATAAAGTCACTTATGAAAACCTTGTTAATCTTGATGAAATTCATGTGGATTCTCCCATGCCGGATGCTTCAAATGCAACAAAATCCAAAAATAAGAAAAGAAAACTTGAAGAAGAATCCAATTCGGACATTATGAATACTGTTCATGTGGTGGCTGATGCAATAAAGGAAGGTAATTTGGTTTTACAAGAAACTAACGTCATATTTGGAAGAGCTTATCAACGTGAGTATACAGGGGATGAAATCTACAAAGAATTGGAGCCTTTACAACTAGATGATGATGTCATATCAAATGCTTTTATTTTCTTGGCAGACAACCCGAAAAATGCACGACTATTATTTAGTTGTCCTCTTAAGATGCGGGCGGACTTACTAAAGAAAATGATGGGATCAAGTGAAGAAATGAGTTCGATTTAAACATATGATTTTCTTTCGATTGAAGTTTCTTTTGCTCAAACTTTTGAATTTTATTGTGTTTGGTCTTTTTGAGAAAACTACATTTCTTTATCTAGTAATTTGGTGTTAAACATGTTGAACTTGTTTTGTTTATTTGATTCAAATGAGTTGGACTTCTTTTAATTTTTATGTTGTTGATGTTGGGGTAAAATTATGTGTTTATTTTATTAAGATATTATGAATTATAATTTATCTAGCTATAAAGGGTATAGTTGTAAAATTCTTAATTTTCTTTTCTCTTCTCCCCAACTCAGGAACACAAAAGAGCTTCCCCTTCTCTTATTTTCTTCTCAACTCGGGAACACAAGAAACTACAATTGTATTCTAACCTCCTCTTCTTTCCACACCTTTTCTTTTCTTCCTTCATCAAACTCAGGAACAGAGTGTTAAGGTGATTCTTAAAAAGATACGATTTTGGATAACGGGACGATACCAAAAATAATTCCAAAAGTATTTTTTCACATTCACACAAAAACCCAAAAACATCCGTATTTTTCTTGTGAATAATAATACATAAAAATAAATCGTCGCAAACCAAGACAGAACACCTACCAACTGGGGGTGTGGACATAATAAGTTCCCAAACATAAGATCAAAACTTGCCATTGTATCCCTGTGAATGGTGTACCTTTCTTAAAGAAGCCACTTGCTTGTGATTATTGGTTTAAGTTCACTGTCGTTTTGCCTCGATTTTGTATTGAGTGAGTTTGTTTTTAGTGCATGCGCACTCGTTCTTCAAGGTCCACGAGCCCATTACGTGAGCTTGTTAAACCTCGAAGAACTCGTAGACGTTCAACACCAACAGTCGGTTCTGAGATCCGTACTATTTCTACATCTGCTGTTACCATGGCGGAAGATCGCCCCATGTGTGAGCTTCTCCAAGCACCCATCGAGGGTTACGGAGATGCCATTGTTGTTCCAGCCATCATGGCTGATAATTTTGAGCTCAAAACCGGGTTACTCAATCTTGTAACCTCAAGTCAATTCTACGGTTTTAAGAGGGACGATCCTCATGCTCACATTCGATGGTTTAATAAAATCACGTCAACCATCAAGTACAAGAATGTCCCATCTAAAGCAATCAAACTTCTTCTCTTCCCATTCTCCCTCGAGGGACAAGCCCGGATTTGGCTTGAAAAACAACCTCCTCGATCTATTAAGACATGGGAAGATCTTGTGAAAAAATTTGTGAATGAATTCTTCCCACCTTCCAAGACCACGAGTCTTAAAAACGAAATCACCAAGTTCACTCAGAAATATGATGAATCATTTGGTGAAGCTTGGGATCGTTTCAAAGAATTACTTCGCAAGTGTCCACATCATGGTTTCTCAGAGTTGATGCAACTCGATACTTTCTACAATGGTGTGAGCCAAGCTGATCAGGATTCACTCAATGCCTCCGCGGGAGGTAACTTCTTGAGTAGAACCACCAAAGAAGCTTTAGCAATCATAGAAAACAAGTCCAAGGTCCGCTCTACACGTAGCAAGCCGGTTTCCTGCTGAGGTTAAAAAAGTGGAAGTCTGTGTGACTTGTGGTGGGCCGCATGCCTACTACAATTGCACAGCTACTGATGGTACTCCATATGAAGCTCATGCTGTTTCCGGGTCCCAAAATCAAGGAGGCAATCAATACCGCCCTCCTATGGACCCGAACTATCGTCCTCACCACTACCCTGGACCACCCGGTTTTAATCAAAACCAAAATGTACAAAACCGTAACCAAAATCAAAATAGAGTGAACCAAGGTTTTCAAAACCAAGGGAACTTCAACCAAGGTCACGGTTTTCAAAATCAAAACCAAGGTTTCCAAAATCAAGGTTTCCAACATCAAGGAAACCTTAATCGAAACCAAGGTCAGGGTAATTTCAATCTTGGGTATTTTCAAGGAAATAACAACCAAAATCAAGGGAATTTCCAACCTCAAAATCAAGGAAATTTCAACCAAGGTCCCAACCAAAACAATCGTGCTCAAAATTTTAATAATCCACCTCAAGCTATTGTTTCAACTGGGCCTTCATTTGATAAGTTGTTAAAACAATTAATGAAATCCCAAGAAGAGATGAACAAGTTGTCGGTTAGCCAGATTTCTGAAATCAAGAAGTCTTTAAATGATCGACCCTCGGGCTCAGGAACACTTCTGAGCAACACGATCGCTAACCCGAGGGGCGATGCTAAGGCGATCACAACAAGAAGTGGTGCTTCATATGATGAACCCATGATTCTTACTACCTCTTCTTCCTCTCCTCCAAAGGTAGTGGAACGTGGACCTGAGGTGACAATGGACAAGGTGCAATCTCCTAGCTCACGAAGTACCACACACTTCCAACCTCAGGTTATTCCAGAAACCATATGTAAGCCTGGAGTTGTCTTTGAACCACCAGAAACTCCAGTGGACAACCCTAAATCCAAAACTTCTATTCCTTACCCATCACGTCTCAATGAACAAAAGCTCCGCGAAAAGGCTAGTCACCAAATGGATAAATTTTTCCAAATCTTCCAAGATTTGCATTTCGACTTAAGCTTCGCGGATGCTATTCTCTTGATGCCTAAGTTTGCATCAACAATCAAGAATCTGTTAAGTAACAAGGAAAAACCCTTCGAAATGGATAGAACTCCGTTGAATGAGAACTGCTCAACAGTTCTTTTGAAAAATCTTCCCGAGAAGCTTGGAGATTTCTCATTCTTTGTGTTTTTCCGGGGATGGTTGAATGCTTCGCCTTGGCCGATCTTGGTGCTAGCATTAACCTGATGCCATATTCTGTGTGGAAGAAACTCTCTCTCCCCGAACTTACTCCCACGTGCATGACTTTAGAGCTTGACGATCGTTCAATTTCACGTCCCCTTGGTATTGTCGAGGACATATTCTTTAAAGTGGGAAAGTTCCATTTTCCGGCAGATTTTGTGATTGTTGACTTTGATGCCGATTCAAGGGTCCCTCTAATTCTCGGAAGGGGATTCCTTAGAACTAGGCGTGCTCTCATCGATGTATTTGAGCAGGAGTTTACATTGCGTGTTGGAACGGAAGCCATCACCTTCAACCTCGATCAAACTTCGAGGTACTCCTCTAATTATGACTCTGAATCGGTAAACCGAATAGATGTCATCGATGTTGCTGCTGAGGAGTACGCTCAAGAGGTTTTAGGTTTCACCAATAATTCTCCGAGTGAAAACCTCACTCCATCTTCTCACCCCATAATTGCCAATTATTCTCCTTCCCTCACTCCATTTGAGGGAAGTGACTTCGTCTTAGAAGAAATTGAGGCCTTTCTCAAGAGTGATTCGATTCCCGATGGAATCGATAACCAAGAGATTGACCCCGAGAGGGATATTCTCCTACTTGATAAATTATTAAACGAAGATTCCTCTCCTCTTCCTATTCTACCACAAACTCTTCATAAGGAGGAAGTCAAAAATGTTGAGAAAACTGATGACTTTCCTGAGGTCGAACTTAAGGACTTGCCACCTCATCTTGAATATGCATTTCTGGAGGGTGATGATAAATTACCCGTCATAATTGCTAAGGATTTAAGTGTTGAGGAAAAGGCTGCTCTAATAAAGGTTTTGAAGTCACATAAACAAGCAATTGCTTGGAGACTCTCCGACATCAAGGGTATTGACCCCGAATTTTGTACCCACAAAATTTTAATGGAGGATGACTTCAAACCAGCAGTCCAACAACAAAGAAGGGTGAATCCAAAAATTCATGAGGTCATCAAACAAGAAGTTTTAAAACTTCTTGATGCCGGTCTAATTTACCCTATCTCGGACAGTCCTTGGGTTAGTCCCATACATTGCGTTCCAAAAAAGGGTGGCATTACTGTTGTCACTAACGAAGAAAACGAGTTGATTCCAACTCGATTGGTTATGGGTTGACGTGTCTGCATCTACTATCGCAAGTTAAATGACGCCACCCGCAAGGACCATTTTCCTCTACCCTTTATGGATCAGATGCTCGAAATATTAGCGGGGAATGAGTACTATTACTTCCTCGATGGTTTCTCGGGATACTTTCAGATTCCATTGATCCGCAGGATCAGGAAAAGACCACTTTCATGTGCCCCTATGGAATGTTTGCCTATAAACGTATGCCATTTGGTTTATATAATGCTCCGGACACGTTTCAAAGATGTATGATGGCCATATTTTCCGACATGATCCGGAAAACTATGGAGGTCTTTATGGATGATTTTTCGGTCATTGGGGATTCATTTCAATCATGTCTCTCCCATTTAGACAACATGCTCAAACGTTGTGAAGACACAAGGTTATGTATAAATTGGGAGAAGAGTCACTTTATGGTCAAAGAGGGCATTGTCCTCGGCCATAAAATTTCAAAGAATGGGATTGAGGTTGACAAAGCCAAAGTGGATGTCATTGCAAAATTACCTCATCCCACTACCGTCAAAGGTGTTAGGATCTTTTTGGGTCATGCCGGTTTCTATCGTAGGTTCATTCAAGATTTTTCTAAAATTGCCCGGCCTATGACCCATCTCCTCGAGAAGGATGCTCCTTTTATCTTCTCACCCGAGTGCATCGAAGCTTTTGAAACATTAAAGAAAAAGCTTACTGAGGCACTGATTCTTGTTGCCCCCGATTGGGACTTGCCCTTCGAACTCATGTGTGATGCGAGTGATTATGCAATAGGGGCAGTCTTGGGGCAACGCAAATCCAAACACTTTCAGCCTATACACTATGCGAGCAAAATGATGACCGAGGCTCAAAGTCATTACACCACCACTGAAAAAGAATTATTAACAGTGGTGTATGCCTTTGAAAAATTTCGGCCATATTTGATATTGACCAAATGCATAGTGTATACGGATCACTCGGCTTTGAAGTACCTCTTTGAAAAACAAGATGCAAAGCTGAGACTACTCCGTTGGGTTCTCTTCCTGCAAGAATTTGATATCATAATTCGTGATAAAAAAGGAGCTGAGAACCTAGCTGCTGATCATCTCTTCCATTTGGAAAACCCCCACCAAGATGTCTTCAAAAAGAAGGAAATTAATGAAACCTTCCATCTCGAGACACTCAATGCGGTTACCTTTCGTGGAGATTCGACTATCCCATGGTTTGCCCATTTTGCAAATTACCATGCGGGTAACTTTGTTGTGAAAGGGATATCGTCCCAACAGAAAGATAAATTCTTTAAAGATGTAAAACACTATTTCTGGGACAACCCCTTCTTGTTCAAAATCGGCGCGGATCAAGTCATCCGGCGGTGTGTTTATGGTCAGGAAGCCGTTGAAATTCTAAAGGCTTGCCATGCTGGTCCCACGGGGGGCCACCACAATCCAAACTACACCGCCAAAAAGATGTTTGATTCCGGTTTTCACTGGCCCACCATTTATAAGGATGCCCAGAAATTAGTCAAGTCCTGTGACGCTTGTCAACGTCACGAGAATATCTCACAAAAGAATGAAATGCCACAAAATGCAATTCAAGTTTGTGAGATCTTTGACGTATGGGGCATCGATTTTATGGGGCCATTTTCGTCATCTCATGGAAATAAATACATACTCGTGGCTGTTGATTACTTGTCAAAATGGGTTGAAGCGAAAGCTTTACCCACTAATGATGCCCGAGTTGTTGTTAAATTCTTGAAAGCTCTTTTTGCTCGATTTGGAACTCCACGTGCTATTATTAGTGATCGTGGTACGCATTTATGCAATGACAAATTTGATAAAGTCATGCAAAAATGTGGTGTAACTCACCGTCTTTCTACTGCGTACCACCCTCAAACAAGTGGACAAGTAGAAGTTTCCAATCGGGGCATTAAAAGAATATTGGAACGGACTGTAGGTGAAAATCGTGCATCGTGGTCGGATAAATTAGATGATGCACTTTGGGCTTTCTGTACGGCTTACAAGCTTGTGTAGGGGAAAGCGTGCGATCTTCCGATCGAGCTTGAGCACAAAGCCTATTGGGCTCTCAAGCATGCAAATTTTGACCTCCAAACTGCGGGTGCTCATCGCAAAGTTCAACTGAATGAATTAAATGAACTTCGTGATCAAACTTACGAGAACTCTTTGATCTACAAGGAAAAGACAAAGAAAATTCATGACTCAAAAATCAAGAACCGCGTTTTTAACATTGGTGACCGAGTCCTTCTTTTCAACTCTAGACTCAAGATCTTCTCGGGAAAATTAAAGACCCGTTGGAATGGCCCATTCACTATCGCAAAGGTTTATCCTTATGGCACCGTCGAATTATCTCAAAATGACGGTCCAAATTTCAAAGTGAATGGGCATCGTTTGAAACATTAGTTTGGAGAGGACATACCATCCATGGTTGTCCCGGATCTCCAAACTTTCCCCAAGGACAATTGACTTCAGGGATCAAGTCAAACTAGCGACTCGATGAACAAAAACAGTAGCACAATATGGGTTTTCACCCTTGTAGGACCGAAAATATGTATGCTTCATGTGGTTCGGGAGGTCGAGGTTGATCAAAGATGATGTAAGTATTCATCTTTCTAGTGAGAGAAAGTAGAGAGAGGGTGAAGAAAATGGAATATATTAATAATGAAAGAACAATTACACAATTTCCCACACCCCTCATGGAGAGTCATGAGGGGTATTTATAGGCTCAGTACATAATAAGTTTGCCTAATGACCACTAATAGTCCCTGAAGTTACTACTAGCTACATATCTAGTCCATTTCACTTATGTGACGTTATCTTAATAAAATAGCGAGGCTAACAATCTCCCTCCAAGATATCGTCACACGTGAATGGTTACAATGAGACCTATAAATACATTAACAATGTAAAATTACAACAATAGTAAACTATGTTGACGTTGTTGAAGCGCAGAGTCTCTGTAGTCTAGATACTGAGGCAGACTTGAAGTTCTCTCTTCCGACGATCTCGGCGTTTGATCTTTGACACTGACGGCAAAGGTCTTTGTAGCTCTGAACTTCAACTGTAACGGTCTAGTTAGGTTATTACTCCCTCGTAACTAGTGAGCCTGTATTCTTTTTCCTGCTCCCTCCTGAACCGACAACTCTCTTTTCATCACGCAGCAGATAAAGTAGATTCAAAAGTGTAGGCACATGGTTGTCGTTCAGGGAGCATCATGACAATATAACTCGCATAACATTGCACATAAGGTTGGTAATACGCTCCGATGTACACATCATTAGTACTTCTTCGGTTCTAATGTAAGCACAATTCCCTCGAACAACCAACGTACTAGAGATGAAACACTACTTCTTTTGGCATGTTTTTCTCCCTCCTGATGGTTGCGATTTATCAAAATCATCATACTATTTTGTGTACATGCCATAATTACCCGTACTTTACACTTCTGATGCAATATAGATAGACCATGAAAGCATATTTTGTGAGTATATGTCGCAAAAGTATACTCTCAATACTATTCTCTCAAATCAACCTTTAAACGAACCACCTTGTAATTCACCGGCTACTAGTAATGACCACATATGGAGACAGCCCGGTATAACCAGCTTGAAAAAGAAGTAATCATCTCATCTTGTGACTTAATGCTTGTACGATAGATGTGACTTAATACCTATACTGAGCACTACAACGTAACTCCTTTAAGTATGAGGTTGCACGAAATATTCGCCACTTGAACAATCCACAACTTCGTGTGACACTGAGTACTACAACGTAACTCCTTTAAGTGATAGCTATACTGTGAGTACTACAATGTAACTCCTTACATCAGTAATAACTAGATTGTCAAGAATAAATTTTTTAATTTGCGCAGACAAGTTATCTTCAACAGTCGTGCATCCAACCACCCCTAGACTTTGAGATAAATAAGTACACATGTTGAAATGCCACTTCAAAGTCAAATCAATAATACCGTGCAAAAACCCCGTAGTCATTTTTGTTAAACAAAGCAATTCTAGCGGTGAATAATGTATCCCCGTGAAAGTTTTCTAATACCAATATACCCTTTTAATACCAAATGTTAAAAATTGTATCCAAAATTATGTAAACAATATTCGGATGACAATTTTATGTGTTCATTATATTCAGCCCATCATTTCAGTATAACCCAACAAATTTTTTATGACATAAACCTTTTAGCCCAATGAACAGGTTCAAACCCACAAATCAGATCCAGTATTAAAATCTATACCTAATCTCACGGTATAATTTGTCTAACCTAATTTACACACCCCATATTATACTCCGCCCCCACCAATACTCTCTCTTCAAACAGTCAAAAGTCATCAAACTCAAACTCAACTCATCTCCATCTCAATCGGTTTTCATCATCAACAATAGAATACACAGTAATCAAATATCCACCTTTAAACCTCCACGAATGAAGGACAAGTTATTCGGCTTCAAGATCGAAATACAGATCTCAGGTAGGTGTTAAATGTTTTGAGTTTTGTGTTTCATATGAACGAGCCAAGAAAAGGGAATACCATGATTGTTATTTCTCTTATTCTTTTTGAGTCGGATAAATAAAAGAAGCTGGACTTCTTATAGATCGATGAGGATTCATTCTTTCGTGTTGATGGCCTTTGGTCTTGACTTACTTCAAAGTACACGAAAGAGATGTAACTGAGATCTCTAAATATATTTCCTTTTTTAGTTCTGAGTCATGGTAAATAAGAAGGCTGTAAGGATTGAGAAGTGATGAGAGGGTCTTGGTAATGTCATAGATGTAGGATTAGATTATGGTTTTGTGTTGGTCGAGGCTATGATGTCTTCTTCTTCGATCTTATTCTTTTTATTTCTTCGTTTAAGGCTGTGGACTGATGATGTATAATAGGCTGAGGTCAACTGAGTATGGTATAAGGTTTGTGGTCGCTGGTCGTCATCTCTCCTTCATCTTACTTCTGCATTTTCGAAAGTTTACATCTTGTGTTTTCGAAACATTGTAATCTTGTAATTTCGAAACATTGCATCTTTTATTGAGAATGCTTATTTATCGAGAAAGTGAATTTTTGAAAACGTAAAAAATTTCGAAAATGAGTATTCTCGAAAAATAGTACATTTCGAAAACATAATCTTGAGAACTAGTATATTTCGAAAATGTATTCTCGAAAATTAGTACTTATCGAAAATTTCTTATACAAGAAATTCTGACCTGATTCCAGCGACCCATTTTCCAGTTTCCGATGAGTTTCTGTTGAGTTTTCCGACCATCTTTTTCTTGCAGTTGAGACCATGTATTCAAACCAATATTGACCGCAATATTCACGGAAATGGAACAAAACAAGTCACAAATAGATATGACACAAAGTCTGTTTGGACAAAAACTTGACACAAAACAGATTGTGAAAATCTGGATAAAGCATACTGTTTTGACCATAAAGGATACAATAAATATTGTATAAAACTGTTTTACCACTTGAAGTGTAAGAAAAAAAATTTCCGACAACAAAAAAATGGTATAAAAAAAACAGTTTTAACACAAGATTCGAACCACAAAAATCATCAAAAAGAACACCATAGCTCTGATGCCAATTGTAGGACCAAAAATATGTATGATTCATGTGGTTCGGGAGGTCGAGGTTGATCAAAGATGATGAAAGTATTCATCTTTCTAGTGAGAGAAAGTAGAGAGAGGGTGAAGAAAATGGAATATATTAATAATGAAAGAACAATTACACAATTTCCCACACCCTTCATGGAGAGTCATGAGGGGTATTTATAGGCTCAGTACATAATAAGTTTGCCTAATGACCACTAATAGTCCCTGAAGTTACTACTAGCTACATATCTAGTCCATTTCACTTGTGTGACATTATCTTAATAAAATAGCGAGGCTAACAACCCATATCTCTGATTTCTTTCTACTTTCTAACACCCAAGTGTGGGGGAGTGGCCGTCCCCTGCTCTTTGCAATGTATATATGTATATTTGAAGAAAAAAAAATGTGTGTTTGTACATAGAAATAAATCGAAAAATGATGTTCCCACAGTTAGCTTCGAATATTGCCTTTTTTCGTTCAAAGAGTCGGCACAATAGCCGGGACCTTGAATATTGAGGACAATATTCAATTCTAAGTGTGGGGGGGGGGGGGGGGATTGTAGCGAATTTTACAACATTATACCTTCTAGTACCCCCATTTTTGGCCAAAAATTTTAAAATTTTTTCACTTTATTTCAAAATTTTTATGGTTATTAGTCCGCCATGTCTAACCAACAAAGGGATTGGCTAATCCAGGAGCAAACGGCTCTTGGTAAAGATAACTCAAATCCATTGATAGCTGATAATTTGCCAAAAATTGTATGGTATTCAACTCACCATATCCTAAAAAGTAAAAGAGTTGGCTAGCCCGCAAGATTATGGCTTGTGGTAAAGGCAGTGGAAAACGATAATGGGTAATCAACTCACCAAGATGTTGACTATGTACATCAAGAGTTGGCTAGTTCAGAAGCAAACGGCTTCTGGTAAAGACAAATCAAAACCGTTGAAAGCTGGTGGTTTGCTCAAAATCATATGGTTATCGGTGTACCATAGTTCCTACTTGAACTGAAACACTTGGCTACTCCAGAAGTAATGGCTTTTGGTAAAGAGATTCAAATCCATTAAGTTTTCTAAAAAAAATTGCAAGGGACTAGCAATAGTTTAGTGTGGGGGATTGATAAGTGCTCAAACACTCATCATTTTTGGTCAAATTTGAACTGGAAAACATTTAAAAACACTAAAAAATGCATCAAAATACTGAAAATATCACAGGGATTGTGTTTTACATGTTTCAGAGGCAAAATGAGTAAAAACAGATGAAAAGCTATCAAAGTTTACAAAATTGGCAGTTTCAGTCCTCCAAGTTTCAAAACTTGTCACAGTTAGTCCCTATTCATTTATTTAGAAAGATAAGTCAACCCAAGTCTTTTGAAAGTCAAATATTACAAAAGTGATCTTTGGGTATTAAGTTTCAAAAGTTACATGTTTGGTCCCTCAAATTTCAATATTAGCCAAATTGGTCCTTGGGAATTTTGAAAAATGGAAAATTGCAATTATGGTTCTTGGATTATGGAAGCTTGGCATCATTAGTCCTTTGGAGTACTTTGGGAAATGTACAACATCAGTCCTCCAATTTTAGCAAATTGCAAAAATGGTCCTTGTGATATAACATAACCAAACGGACCCTTTTTATTATTACTTCCCAAAACCAATCCAAACACAACCCAAGCCCATCCTATCCCCTAAGCCCATACAACCCCAGCCCATATCCCTTTTATTAATAAAACCCCAATCCAGGGTCAAACCAGTCAACCATGGTCAACCCGGTCAAACCATACCTTCTCCCCCACACTTCCTCCTCTAAAACCTGTAACCTTGTCTCCCCCCTCCCACCTTTTCACCAACACAACAGCCATCATTAATTCATCTCACCAACCCAAACCAACCCCCACCCCTCTTCATTTAATGAACCCACCAGCTCCACTAAAATTGCCCATTTGTTTTTTGCGCCAATTTTCAATCAAGGGCTAGGATGAATCATTGATCAAATTGATGGCTGGGATATGGTCTTGGGTCAACAAAAGCACCATGGGAACTCTAAAAGTGTAATAGGAGCACATGTGGAAGAGAGGATGGCTTATTTTAGTCTCGGAGTATAACTAGTAGTGGTAGGGAGCCTCATAAGGCATGTATTAATATAACTTAGTTGTTTTTATGCTTATTTTTATCAATTGTAATCTGTTTTCAATTAATGAAAGTTCTAATTTAAGTTTAATTCTTGTTTCTAAATTTCAAGTTTTATTCAAGGTTTTCAAGTTTTAATATAAGATCATTAAGTATTGTAAGTTAATCACAGGCTCATGTAAGCTCATTTAGGTGTTTAAATAAAGTAGGAAATCAAAAAGTAATCAGAAAAATCAATCATATTAACTCACAGGGTACCTTTGCATGTTATGGAAAGCTTTAGGAAGCACCAAGTAATGCAATTGGTGGAAGGACTGTTACCCAGCTTATCTTTGATAAGCTAGGAGCTTGTTGTAGCTTAAAGAGGCCCTAGTATCAGCTAGGTTCATTGTTTAAGTTTCTTTGTATCAAGATCTAGATTTTTAGTATAATATTGCATAATCTGTCATAGTGATTAATAGTGCTTACTTGTTGTTTGTTTTTGCTTATTCTGTCCTACACTTGCTTATTAGATAGATTCTAGTTCATAGTTTTAGCTTTGATTAAGGTTTCATAAGATTTCATAAAAATCAAAAAGTTAACAGGTTGTTTGGCTTTGCTACATTATTCTGTGAACCAGGGTGTGTGAATGGTTGTTGTTGGTTTATACATGCTTCATTAGTGTCAAACTGGCCATTCAAGTCATAAAGACCAGCAATAGTTGCATCAAAAGTCAAAATCACTTGTGATCTCATCTCATCAGCTCTTTGTTAGAATTCTAGGTCCTATAATCATCATTCTAGCTCATTAGTTGTTAAGTTAACTTGTTTTAGTCTCATAACATCTTAATATATCATAATTAGTCAGTTAAGTAGGATTAAATTTCATTTTAGTCAACTTACTTCATAAGTTAAAAAAGTCAAAATTCACCCATCAGGTAGAAATCCATTTTTTGGAGGAATTTTCTAGATTTTTGTAGTAAGAATTAGCATTTGAAATTTGTTGTGGTTGTAGTGTATCAGCTGACTTATAGAAACCCATGCTTTCCTTATTTTTTAGATTTTTCTTGGGGATTGTGCAACTGCTTATTTAAGGGTGCAGGGAAAGCACCCTGCCCTGCATCAGGGACTTTAGCCCTTTTACTTTGGCTTATTGTGACCAAGCCAGTGGACCTCACATTAAGCCCTCTGGCTTTTGAGTAGTTAATCAGTAGTAAATTTCATACCATAGCTTATTTTTGTGTTTAGCTTATCTGTCCTAGCCTATTTGACCTACTTTGGTTTCCTGACCTCAGACCTTACACTGAGACACTCAGTGTTGAGACCCAAGTTCAAGAGCATGCATCTTGCTACCTAGTGGGCCCCACGCTGTGCTTTTTGGATTATTGGAGACCCCAATAAGCCAAGTTTTCATATCTGAGCTTATTTTGTGTTTGTGTACCTATTTTAACTAGTAAATCAATGCTTGTTACTTGGTTACCTCATTAAGCATTATGAGACCTCAGTTCCATTGAGCTTATTTCGTAAGCTCATTGTGACCTTATTTGTGGACTTATTGACCTGCTTCTTGTATTAAATTGTAGCCACGCAGTCCAACTTGAGGGTTCAACCCCAAGTTTGGATCTCTGACCCCCCTTGTGACCCCCACAGAGGGCTGCAAGAAGGCCTATTTGGCCTGATTGGACTGTCAATATGCTAAGTGCTTATTTGGCTTGTCTGGCTTATTTTGTGCAATCACCTGAACACTTTGTGCTTCTTTCTTGTTATTATTGTTAGTTAAGTGCTTATTTGGACTTGTAGCTCAGTAGTATAGCTTATTCATCAAAAGCAAAATCATAATAAGCCTTTGGCTTATTCTGTCATTCAAATAAGCTCACCATCTACTCATTCTTCATAATCAGCCAAACCTCCTTTGTTAAATTTGTTCAAAATCAGTTAATAAACAAGTTTGAAAAAGAAAAATCCAAAAAAGCCCAACTTAATAGAAGTGATAGCTTCTATTTAAGCCAATTGGCTTATTCTTCAGCATATTTATAAGAAATTTTCATTTTTATATTTTTCCCATGTTTCTTATAGTTAAAAATAATTTTGGTAATTTTTTCAGATTTTTCGCTTATCATTTAGTATTTTTCATAATTTAAATTAGTTTTTATTAATTAATAATTAGCTAATAATAATAATAATTAATTAAAAAATCAGAAAAATACAAATTTAGTTTTCATTTTTCTAGTGTAATTTTAGATTTAATTATAATTTAGGGTATTTTAAATAATTAAAAAGTAATTAGAAAATAGTTTTTAATTAATAATAATTATAAAATTAGTGTAAAAATTAATTTTCTTTTTCCAAAAATTTTCTTTATTAATTAGGATTGTAAAAATATTATTTCCACATCCGTAGCCCTTTTATTTCATCAGATTCACTTTTAATCACGTACGTCTGTACCCGTTTTCAGTTTAAATGTACGTTTTTAGGTTTTAGCATGTTTCTTCTTAATCTAAATTCACGTAATCAATCATATAGCTTTCTTAAGCTATTTAATTTCATAATTCTCAAATAATTCTCATCATAACCCCTTCCTGTGAAATTCACCCAATTACAAGCACGCTAAAGTACAATCCATGCCTCGTCGGGACATAATGACCTGGTGATACCCTATATTACCCGGAAGCATTGATCTAGTCAGTTTGACTTTGTTGACCATTCATTTGGTCAATTTAAGTTGACTGTTTACCATCAATCAAATTTTGGCGCTGCTGCCAGGGAGGTGTGCGCGTTTCTCCAGCGTCTTAAAGATTAGTGTTATTTCACCATCATCACTGTAAAAATCCCATCACTTTTCTAAATTTCATATCAAAACACAAAAAAATTATTAACACTTTTCCTAAAGTGTTAAAACACCAAAAAAATTAAAAAACAAACAAAACATATCGTAACGTTTTTTATATCAGGTTTCTTTTAAGGTGATTCTTAAAGAGATACGATTTTGGATAACGGGACGATACCAAAAATAATCCCAAAAGTATTTTTTCACATTCACACAAAAACCCAAAAACGTCCGTCTTTTTCTTGTGAATAATAATACATAAAAATAAATCGTCGCAAACCAAGACAGAACACCTACCAACTGGGGGTGTGGACATAATAAGTTCCCAAACATAAGATCAAAACTTGCCATTGTATCCCTGTGAGTGGTGTACCTTTCCTAAAGAAGCCACTTGCTTGTGATTATTGGTTTAAGTTCACTGACGTTTTGCCTCGATTTTGTATTGAGTGAGTTTGTTTTTAGTGCATGCGCACTCATTCTTCAAGATCCACGAGCCCATTACGTGAGCTTGTTAAACCTCGAAGAACTCATAGACGTTCAGCACCAACAGTCGGATCTGAGATCCGTACAGTTTCCACATCTGCTGTAACCATGGCGGAAGATCGCCCCGTGTGTGAGCTTCTCCAAGCACCCATCGAGGGTTATGGAGATGCCATTGTTGTTCCAGCCATCGTGGCTGATAATTTTGAGCTCAAAACCGGGTTACTCAATCTTGTAACCTCAAGTCAGTTCTACGGTTTTGAGAGGGACGATCCTCATGCTCACATTCGATGGTTTAATAAAATCACGTCAACCATCAAGTACAAGAATGTCCCATCTGAAGCAATCAAACTTCTTCTCTTCCCATTCTCCATCGAGGGACAAGCTCGGATTTGGCTTGAAAAACAACCGCCTTGATCTATTGAGACATGGGAAGATCTTGTGAAAAAATTTGTGAATGAATTCTTCCAACCTTCCAAGACCACGAGTCTTAAAAATGAAATCACCAAGTTCACTCAGAAATATGATGAAGCATTTGGTGAAGCTTGCGATCATTTCAAAGAATTACTTCGCAAGTGTCCACATCATGGTTTCTCAGAGTTAATACAACTCGATACTTTCTACAATGATGTGAGCCAAGCTGATCAGGATTCACTCAATGCCTCCGCGGGAAGTAACTTCTTGAGTAGAACCACCAAAGAAGCTTTAGCAATCATAGAAAACAAGTCCAAGGTCCACTCTATACGAAGCAAGCTGGTTGTTTCCCAAATCAATGCGGGTCCTTCTACTTTATCTTCTATGGGTCAATCTAGCACGGATGCTAAGATTGACAAGCTCACTGAAGCTATTCAAGCTTTGGTTCTCGCCCAACAAAAAAAAGTTTCTTTTCCACAACATCCTCCACCTGCTGAGGTTAAAAAAGTGGAAGTCTGTGTGACTTGTGGAGGGCCGCATGCCTACTTGATGAGTGCTCAAACACTCATCGTTTTTGATATATTTAAACTGCCAAAACGTACAAAAACAATCAAAAAGATATCAAAATACTTAAATTATCCCAGGGATTGTGTTTTAAGTGTTTTAAATGCAAAATGTGCAAAAACAAAGGAAAAACGTATAAAGTTTGCAATATTGGCAGTTTTAGTCCCCCATGTTTCAAAACTTGTCAATTCTAGTCCCTGAGTATTTTTTTGCAAGAAAAGTCAACCCAAGGTTTTGAAAGTCAAAAATTACAAAAATATCATGCTTGGGTCAAAAAAATTACAAAATTTACATGTTAGGTCCTTGTACTTTCAAAAATGGCAAAATAGGTCCCTAGGAAATTTTGAAAAATGGAAAAATAGCAAATTTGGTCCTTGTATTATTGGTATTGGCAACATTGGTCCTTGTGATATACTTTGGAGAATTTACATTTTCACCCCTCGACTTTGGTGAAATTACATTAGTGGTCCTTGTTACAACACTAATAAGCCATTTGGACCCTTTTTATTACCAAATCCATTACCACCCAAACACATGGCCTGGTCCAGTAACACCCTCCCAAAGCCCACTTACCCAAGCCCATTTCCATTTTAATACCCCCCGTTTTATAACCTCAGTCAACACCCACCTTTGACCCATCTTCCCTCCCAACCATATCCCATGAAACCTGGGCAACCTTTACCTCCCCCCTCTTCTCCTTTTCGACCAAACCCTCACCAACACTTACCCCTGTCCCCTACATCTCACCCCCACCATTAATACTTCACCTGCCAAAACCTACCCCCACCCAATTGCAAAATATAATTTTCCCGCCAAATAAGAAATCAAAGGGTGGGATTAAATTAAAGCATCCTACGGCTCACAAGCATGGTGGGAAAGTCAGAGGAGTGCCCCAGGACCTATAAAAGAAAAGAAAAAGATAAGATGAAGTGGTATTAGTTTAGCAGTAGTGTAGTGTAGGTAATCATTTAATGTAATTTTCCTTTTTAATGTAATTTTAAGTTTAAAAATGTTGTATTAAGTATTTTCAGTGCATTCTCAGTAAACCTTAATATCAATTTCAAGCAATTTCAGTTCAAATTCCTCTTAGGCAAATTTTTACTTGAAATCTCATTTAGCTTAAAAATTGTTAAAAATCATTGTTAAATGTTCTTATGCACTCACTTTAGCCTAATAACAAGTTCCTAATAACTCAGTAAGCATAAAACCTTGCTTTACTTTGAAAACACAAAAAAAAAAAAAAAAAAAATAGAATATAATAGTCTATAAATAAAAAAAATCAGTTTGTAAAGGAGAAGGAACAAGGTTCATTGGAGATTTTGAATGATCATGGGTTAGTAACCTTAGGGGAGGTGTAGGAGGTGGTATTTGTTCATGGGATTTTGGTACTTGCTCAGAATCATTTGTAAGCCCCTATTTCAATTCCATGCTTGCTACTGTAGTAATGTTTGTTAGTATTTAATTTTAATCAATTGTGCTTATTTGATGTTTGTTAGTCATGATTTGACTTAAAATCTTGTGCTTGCATAGCAGTTTTTATAGTTGCTCCATATTTCATAATTCTCATATAAAAAGCTCATTAGTAATCTGTTAGTTGTTGTTGTTAAATCTTATGTTTTTGTGAGTATTTTGGTTTCTAACATCATAATAAGTCATTATAATTCAGTTTCATGCCTTTAAATTGAGTTTCACTGTGAAAATCCTCAAAAATGTCATTTAAGGGGTGTTTGGATAAAGCTTGAATGGTGTACTGTTGTTGTTGTATTGTTGTTTTGTTGTAGACAACCTGTGTTAGGTTTAGTCAGGTCCTAAGGGTCATAAAATGGTACCTTAAATAGCATAAAGTCAAAATTCACTATCAACCCCTCCTAAGTGTTAACTGTTGGTAGTTTTGTGGAGGAAATCCATAATTTCAATTCCATATTAGTTAATTTAGCCTAGAATAGTTTTGTTTTATCATAATATATCAATTTCAGTCATTAGATTCAAGTTAAAGTTCATTAAAGTCAACTTGTGAGTTTTTGTGAAAAAGTCAAAATGCATGTTTTCTGATTTTTCCAAAAGTTTGGTGAATTTTGTAGAATTTTATAATTGGTTTGAGACCCTGAAAATTCTTGGGTGTATTGTCCCCCGGCTGAACTCTGTATTCCCATGCTCATTCTATTTTTAAGATTTTTGTGCTGAGTTCCACACAACCTCAAAGTCACTTGCAGGGCACATGCCTGCCCTGCACACAGATAAGCAGTCCAACACCCTCACTTCTATGCCTTCTCCTGAGCACATATGTGGGCCCCACACCCTAAATCTTGGCTTATTGGAAAGCCAATAAGCCAGGGTTTAAGGTCTATAGCTTACCTTGGTTTTTGAACCTCTTTTGCTAGGGCTGCTTTACCCCTAAAGCTTGTCCCTTTTTCTGTTAGACTGTTTGGTTTTTGGTATTGCTTAATCAGCTTATTGCTTATTCTGTGGTCCACTAGTACTTTTTTCAGCTTATTCATGCCCCATTAGCTTATTTAGTTCAGATTTAGCAGGAGTGGGTCCCACTTAGGCCCATTTTGGCTTATTTCCCTCCACAGTTGACTAAAGTCAACTGTATCAACTTATTGGCTTATTCTAGCTTATTTCTGAGTCCCAAGAAACTTGTTTTCACAAAAAGTTTATGTTTTTAGGTGTAAGTTAAATTTCCAAAAAGAAAATCCAGAAAATCAAATTTAATTTTTAAGTGATAGTTTCTATTTAATTTTATTTAATTTTAATTTTCATTTTTATATTTTTATTAAGAACTTAGCTATTTTATATTTTTCTTAAATTCCTCATATATTAAAGTATTTATAATAATTTTTTTTTCAGATTTTTATTTATTAGAATTAATTTTAGTTTAATTAATTATTAATCAATAATTAGTTTAAAATAGCATAATTAGTTTTTGTTAAGTAAAACCTAGTTTTTATATTTTTCCTAGCTTTTATATGTTGTAAAATAATTTTAGAAATTTTATTAGAATTTTTACTGTTCATTTAGTATTTTTCTTAATTTAAAATAGTTTAATTAGGTAATTAATGTTTATTTAGTAATTAATTAATATAAAAACCACAAAAAGACAAAAAGACTTATTTTTAATTTTAAAACTTATTTTTAGTTATTTTATAATTTTAGAAATTTTATTTTCACCTTTTTAGTATTTAAATAATATTGTATTATATTTAAGTTGTTTAAATATTAATAATTAAGTATTAATTAGTATTTAATTAATAATAAATAATTAATTAGTGTTAAAATTTATTTTAATTTTCTAAAAATTTTCTTTTACCTTTTAGTTTGTAAAAAAGTCATTTTCACCCCCTGGGTGTTTTCAGATTTCAGTTTTCACTTTTAATTTTGTACGTTTACGTTTTATTTAAACGTAACGTACGCGTTTTTAAGTTTTAAACGTTTCTGGGTTTTCAAACTTTACAGTCTTGTTTATATAGCTTGTTTAAGCTATTTCTTTGTAGATTCCTTAGTTCAATCACTCACAAACCCCTTTTTCATCCAAATTCACCCGATCGCGAACCGTTTTATAACCATTCACACCTCGTCGGGACATAACGACCCGGGGAAACACTATATTCCGCGGAGCATTGATCTAGGCTATTTGACTTTGTTGACCATTCCTTGGTCAATATAAGTTAGGTGGTTTAGCATCAATCAATTTTTGGCGCCGCTGCCGGGGAGGTTGTGTGCGTTTTCTAAACAGTTTTTCTGATTAGTGACTTTGGAATTCGTTCCATTGTACATTTATCCATCCTTGTTCATATTTTCATAAAAACAAAACCCAAAAAGATTTTCTTTATCATTTGTACAAAATGTTTATCCAAAAACCCAAAAATATTTTTCCTTACCCTCTATCCATTTGATTCTACCTTCTTATACCCATCTCATGTATAATTCTTATGGCGTCTCTCGGCTACACGTGTTTTCACTGTAAAAGTCCGGTTGAGGACGGCTTTCGTTGACTCCGGTGTATTTGTGAGAAATGTGGCAATAATTGTAGTAACAGATTTTGTGTTTTGTGCAATCTGTTCATAATTCCAAATTCTCTCAATGATTCACCAAATTCTTCCAAGCCCGAGATACGTGCTATTGATGACAAACCTTCAAGAATCAATCCTGATCTTTCACGATATAAGGTTATAAGGTCATCTAGAAAACGTACAGAGCTTAGGGCAGTGACTGAAAAGAACGACTTGCCCAATCTTCATGATTATCAAGAACCAAAACCCGAGACCATAACGGAAGTGGTGGAAATTGCTAGCTCTAAGAGCGCACCACTTGTCCCACCTCCGGCTTTTATTCCTTGTGTTGGTTGTGGTGAGCCACTTTTTGGTTTGCCATGTCGTTGGTGTACATGTGTACAATGTGGTAATGATATCCAAAACGGGAGTTGTTTGTTTTGTGGGTCGAGTAATTCATTTGCTTATGATCCTAATCAAAACTCATTCAACGACTCTTCAAATTTTTCCAATTACCCAACACATTCATACGAGCAAGAATCATATTATCCAAACTTTAATGATGCTTCGTATCAAGATACACCAAGCCAGACTCAACAGTTTTACTGTTGTGAGTACTGTGGTGGTTCCCACTACAGTTCTGATTGTCAATAAGGAAACACGCTTGTCTATGAGCAGTTTCCTGATAACAATTATGACTACAGCACACACGACTCACAGCCACATCAGTTTTACTGTTGTGAGTATTGTGGAGGCCCACACACTAGCTCTGATTGTCAAACAGGAAATCCGTTTCCTTGTAACAATTACGACTATTCGTATTCAGACCCACCTCCACAGTACCAAATGACCCAAGCAACTCCTCTTGTTACTGAGCAAGACATTTTAATAGTGGTTCTTAAGATATTGAAAGAGCTTAAGGAGGAGTTGGCTACTTCATCGTTTCAAAGCTCTCGTGAGAAATCTATGGCAGAATTACTTGCGGAAGAACGAGCAGCTAGAAGCGAATTGAGCAAGGAAGAATTGCTAGTATTAGAACATGCAGCTAAAACATGTGCCATATTTCGTAATGCTGCTCTTTACGACGATGATAGTGATGATGAAGTCACCCTTGATTTTTCTCAATTCTGTAAGGGTTCATCACTTTCATCTATAGCAATTCCTTCCTCGGAAAATCAGGGAGAAAAGACTATGATGGAATTACTAGCAGAAGAACAAATGAAATTTATAAAACCCCTGTCTGCTAGTCCTTCTCAACTCCCTCAGTCTGTTGTTATCACACCCGGAGTTCACACTCACTCTCTGATCATGGGGGATGGGCATCTTAGCACTGTTCCTGATAAGGAATCGGACGAATTAATAAAGTCTAGTGTTGAGATCCTTGTCCCAATCCCAGGAGAGTCACAGGGGACTTTTGATCGAGTGTGTGATATTCTTTCCACCCCTAATAATCCAAATGATCAAATTGAGACTGTCTTTGATTCTAGTGATGATTGTTTATCTTATGGAGACATTGAATTTGTTGATGCATCACTTCTCCACCCTGATGTTGACTTTCTTCTTGAAGAGTTCGCTGATGAACTCTCTCATACGGATCCCATCCCACCAAGGGATGAAAATGAAGTCTTTGACTTTGAAGTAGATTTGAGAGAGTTAGAATTCTTACTTACTCGTGATCCTTCGATTGAACTTACTCAGATCAATCCACTTCCTCCGGAAAGTGAAAATGATCTGGACGAATTCGAGGCTTTTCTTACTAAAGATAGTTCAACTTCATATGAAGTTGATGATGATTATCTTGATCCTGAGGGGGACATTCTTTTTCTAGAAAGTTTGTTAAACGAAGATCCATTCCCCCCTCTCCCACCCAAACAACTTCATAATGAGGAAATCAAATCAGTTAAGGAAACTGATAAATTTCCTGAGATCAAGCTTAAGGACTTACCTCCTCCACTTGAATATACATTTCTTGAGGAGGAAGTTCTTATCTTAATTGCTATTCAGATCTCTCTTCTTTCCTTCACCTACCAGGTGATTTCTCCTCTTCTTCACTCCTTCGGGAGTGAGGACACTATATTTGATCCCGGCATTTTCATGTATCATTATCTTGAGCCGGGTACTTATCTCATCGGTGTGGAACTTTCACGTGCTTCAAATGTTTGTCCAAACATCTTGAATGAAAGTCCGATTGAGATTGTTTCTTCCACATCATGCTTCCCCAATGACAAATGAATTAGGGGTCGAGTCAAGCTAGCGACTCGGCAAACAAAAACAGTAGCATGTTTTTAGGGTTTTCACCCTAAGTGTGGGGGAGTCCCCCATACTATGATTACTTATGATGTGAAAAAACAAAATGGTGTTTTCCACGCTTAGCTTGTAATGTTGTCCTTTTACGTTCAAAATGTCGGCATAATAGCCGGGATTTTGAATATTGAGGACAATATTCATGCTTAGTGTGGGGGGTATTCGCTAGCGAATTTTATCACATTTTACTATATAATACCCCCGTTTTTAGCCAAAATTCAAAAATTTTTCAAAATTTTTTTCACTGGTGCTTCAAAATTTTTGTGGTAATCAGTCCGCCTTGTCTAAACCGACAAAAGGGATTGGCTAGTCCAGGAGCAAACGGCTCTTGGTAAAGACATCTCAAATCCGTTTATGGCTTGCAATTTGCCAAAAATTGTATGGTTCCTCAACTCCCCGAAAACAAATGAGTTGGCTAGCCCACAAGATTATGGCTTGTGGTAAAGGCCGTGGAAAATCCATAATTGGTAATCAGCTCACCAAGATGTTGACTAGGTCCATCAAGATGCTGGCTAGTCCAGGAGCAAACGGCTCTTGGTAAAGACTAAACAAATCCGTTGAAAGCTGGTGGTTTGCTCAAAATCACACGGTTATCAGGTGTGCCACAGTTCTTACACCTGGCTACTCCAGAAGTGATGGCTTTTGGTAAAGAGTTTAAAATCCATCAAGTTTTCTAAAAAGATTGCTAGGGACTAGCAATAGTTTAGTGTGGGGGATTGATGAGTGCTCAAACACTCATCGTTTTTGATATATTTAAACTGCCAAAACGCACAAAAACAATCAAAAAGATATCAAAATACTTAAATTATCCCAGGGATTGTATTTTATGTGTTTTAAATGCAAAATGTGCAAAAACAAAGGAAAAACGTATAAAGTTTGCAATATTGGCAGTTTCAGTCCCCCAAGTTTCAAAACTTGTCAATTCTAGTCCCTGAGTATTTATTTTGCAAGAAAAGTCAACCCAAGGTTTTGAAAGTCAAAAATTACAAAAATATTATGCTTGGGTCAAAAAAATTACAAAATTTACATGTTAGGTCCCTGTACTTTCAAAAATGGCAAAATAAGTCCCTGGGAAATTTTGAAAAATGGAAAAATAGCAAATTTGGTCCTTGTATTATTGGTATTGGCAACATTGGTCCTTGTGATATACTTTGGAGAATTTACATTTTCACCCCTCGACTTTGGTGAAATTACATTAGTGGTCCTTGTTACAACACTAATAAGCCATTTGGACCCTTTTTATAACCAAATCCATTACCACCCAAACACATGGCCTGGTCCAGTAACACCCTCCCAAAGCCTACTTACCCAAGCCCATTTCCATTTTAATACCCCCCGTTTTATAACCTCAGTCAACACCCACCTTTGACCCATCTTCCCTCCCAACCATATCCCATGAAACCAGGGCAACCTTTACCTCCCCCCTCCTCTCCTTTTCCACCAAACCCTCACCAACACTTACCCCTGTCCCCTACATCTCACCCCCACCATTAATACTTCACCTGCCAAAACCTACCCCCACCCAATTGCAAAATATAATTTTCCTGCCAAATAAGAAATCAAAGGGTGGGATTAAATTAAAGCATCCTACGGCTCACAAGCATGGTGGGAAAGTCAGAGGAGTGCCCCAGGACCTATAAAAGAAAAGAAAAAGAGAAGATGAAGTGGTATTAGTTTAGTAGTAGTGTAGTGTAGGTAATCATTTAATGTAATTTTCCTTTTTAATGTAATTTTTAGTTTAAAAACGTTGTATTAAGTATTTTCAGTGCATTCTCAGTAAACCTTAATATCAATTTCAAGCAATTTCAGTTCAAATTCCTCTTTGGCAAATTTTTACTTGAAATCTCATTTAGCTTAAAGATTGTTAAAAATCATTGTTAAATGTTCTTATGCACTCACTTTAGCCTAATAACAAGTTCCTAATAACTCAGTAAGCATAAAACCTTGCTTTACTTTGAAAACACAAAAATAAAAAAAATAGAATAAAATAGTCTATAAATAAAAAAAATCAGTTTGTAAAGGAGAAGGAACAAGGTTCATTGGAGATTTTGAATGATCATGGGTTAGTAACCTCAGGGGAGGTGTAGGAGGTCGTATTTGTTCATGGGATTTTGGTACTTGCTCAGAATCATTTGTAAGCCCCTATTTCAATTCCATGCTTGCTACTGTAGTAATGTTTGTTAGTATTTAATTTTAATCAATTGTGCTTATTTGATGTTTGTTAGTCATGATTTGACTTAAAATCTTGTGCTTGCATAGCAGTTTTTATAGTTGCTCCATATTTTATAATTCTCATATAAAAAGCTCATTAGTAATCTGTTGGTTGTTGTTGTTAAATCTTATGTTTTTGTGAGTATTTTGGTTTCTAACATCATAATAAGTCTTTATAATTCAGTTTCATGCCTTTAAATTGAATTTCACTGTGAAAATCCTCAAAAATGTCATTTAAGGGGTGTTTGGATAAAGCTTGAATGGTGTACTATTGTTGTTGTATTGTTGTTTTGTTGTAGACAACCTGTGTTAGGTTTAGTCAGGTCCTAAGGGTCATAAAATGGTACCTTAAATAGCATAAAGTCAAAATTCACTATCAACCCTTCCTAAGTGTTAACTGTTGGTAGTTTTGTGGAGGAAATCCATAATTTCAATTCCATATTAGTTAATTTAGCCTAGAATAGTTTTGTTTTATCATAATATATCAATTTCAGTCATTAGATTCAAGTTAAAGTTCATTAAAGTCAACTTGTGAGTTTTTGTGAAAAAGTCAAAATGCATGTTTTCTGATTTTTCCAAAAGTTTGGTGAATTTTGTAGAATTTTATAATTGGTTTGAGACCCTGAAAATTCTTGGGTGTATTGTCCCCCAGCTGAACTCTGTATTCCCATGCTCATTCTATTTTTAAGATTTTTGTGCTGAGTTCCACACAACCTCAAAGTCACTTGCAGGGCACATGCCTGCCCTGCACACAGATAAGCAGTCCAACACCCTCACTTCTATGCCTTCTCCTGAGCACATCTGTGGGCCCCACACCCTAACTCTTGGCGTATTGGAAAGCCAATAAGCCAGGGTTTAAGGTTGTTAGCATTAAAAATATGTATTAAGAAGTGATGGTCATTCTCATATTAGGAACTTTGTCTTTGTGTCGTTAAAGTATGTAATTGTCTAAGATAGTTGGGCATTGGACTTGGTAATCTAATATGTTAAGAGTTATGTTAGTAAGCCTTTTGTAATTCATGTAAACCAAGTCCAAGCCCAAGTCCATTAGAAAGCCCATGAGGCCTTTCTCTCTAACTATAAAAGGCACCTTACCTCTCATTTGTAAGGTGTGCTTGTGTGTGTAGTGTGTGTGTTTTTAATAAAAAGTTCTCTTCATCTTTATATTCTCTCTTTAATCTTAACGCCACATATCTTACATCAAGTCACCATCTTTCCATCTTTCTAGTGCTTATATTTGTGTTAAAGTTGATATATCTTAGGTCCTACAAGTGGTATCAATCGCCTAACAATGATTTAGGAGTGTGTGGAAATCGTTTGTATCAAGTTTTTTGTGTCTAAAGTTGCGTTTTTCATATTTAACGTGTACATTTCTTGCAAAAAGTCTTGATCTTTAAGTGTTTTAGTGTTAAAGTTGTTGTTTTTCTTCAAGCTTTAGTGATTCTAAGTGTTTTGGGAAAGATTTGATCAAAAGAAACAAGTGGAAAAAGTGTTTTTGGTTGGAAAAATCGGATTTTTCAAGCTTTCTGGTCACTTTACGCGTAACTTGGGTGAATAGTACGAATCTACAGCTGTGAACAGTACTTTCTATCCTTTTTACGCATAAATTTTGGCCTAAAACCCTTTTCCTACGCGTAACTAAGGTCAAAACCCTTTTCTTACGCGTAACTCCGGTCAAAACCCTGTTTTTATGCGTTACTTGGAAGTCTACGCCTTAAAATCTACGAGTAAAGTCACTTTCTACGCGTAAGTTGAAGTCTACGCACAAGATCCTACGCTTAAGATCAGTTTCTACGCAGAAGATCAGCTCTTACGCATAAGATCATATCTTACGCGTAAGTTTCAGAGTTCTACGCATAAGCTTTATCACAGGTCTTCTCTTCGTGCTACGGTGACTCAGTACTTCCCTGACTTGGATAAGTTTGTGGAATACTTCGACACGGGATATCTTTCAAGCTTGGATAAGTTTGAGAGATCAATTTGGTTGAAAAAACCTTACGCGTAACAATTCTTACGCATAAACTCTAAGTTTACGCGTAAAATCAAAGTCTACGCATAAACACTTTGTTTACGCATAACCTTAATTTTTACGCATAACCTGAAAGTTTACGCATAACTTTTATTACGCGTAAGATTTGAAATTAACCATAAGATTTGAAGTTAAGCGTAAGAATCACTGTTTACGCATAAGTTTCTGGGTTTACGCGTAAGTTTTTGACTTTTGACAACCAAACTTCAAACGGCCATAACTTTTGAACCGTAACTCCGTTTTCGACGAATCAGCTGTCAAAACGACCGCGAGACCGAGTGTAGGGAAGTTGCCCTACTGTAAATAATCAAAAACAAAAACAGTAGAATAATCTTGGGTTTTCACCCGTGTGTATCACCCAAGTGTAGGGAAGTTGCCCTACTGTAAATAAAGTACATAGAATAAAAATAAAAATGAAAAAATACAAAAATAAAATAAAAGTTGTTCCTACATTTAGCTTGTGATATTCCCTTTTAACGTTCAAAGAATCGGCATAATAGCCGGGACTTTGAATATTGAGGACAATATTCATTTCTAAGTGTAGGGGGGGGAAATTCTAGCGAATTTAATTACATTATATATCTAGTACCCCCGTTTTTGCCAAAAATTTAAAAAAATTTTTTCAAAATTTTCACTTAATGAAGTACTTGGCATTAACACAACAAATTGTTATTAGTCCGCCATGTCTAATCCACACAAGGACTGGCTAATCCAGGAGCAAACGGCTCTTGGTAAAGATAACTCAAACCCGTTTATGGCTTGCAATTTGCCAAAAATTGTATGGTTCCTCAACTCCCCATATCCCATAAAGCGAATGAGTTGGCTAGCCCGCAAGATTATGGCTTGTGGTAAAGGCAGTGAAAATCCATAATTGGTAATCAGCTCACCAAGATGTTGACTTAGTCCATCAAGAGTTGGCTAGTCCAGAAGCAAACGGCTTTTGGTAAAGACTAATCAAATCCGTTGACAGCTGGTGGTTTGCTCAAAATCACACGGTTATCAGGTGTACCACAGTTTTCACACCTGGCTACTCCAGAAGTAATGGCTTTTGGTAAAGAGACATTAAAACCATTAAATTTTGAAAAATGGGTTTTTAGTGGATGCCAGATTGCTAGGGACTAGCAATAGTTAAGTGTAGGGGATTGATGAGTTCATAAAAACTCATCATTTTTGTCCTGTTTAAAATACAAAAACAGTTAAAAACACACAGAAACACCATATAATAGTACAAATATCTTTGAAATGTGTTTTTATATGTTTCAGTTGCAAAAGGATTGAAAACAGATGTAAAACGTGCAAAGTTTGCACAATTGGCAAAATCAGTCCTTGAACTTTCAAGAAATGTCAGAAATGGTCCCTGGGAAAATTATTTTGAAGAAATGTCAACAAAAGTCCCCCAGGAATCATAAAATTACAAATTTAACCCTTGAAAGTTCAAAATTGCACAAATGGCAAAACAGGTCCCCCAAGTTTCAAAACTTGTCAGTTTTAGTCCCTGGTAGTTTATTTTGGATAGAAAAGTCAATTTTAGTCCTTGGGAATTTACAAAGTATCATAATCCCTGGATAAAAAGTTTGAGGAAATTACAAAATTGGTCCCTGAAGTTTCAAAAATGGCAAAAATAGTCCCTGGGTATTTAAAAATGGAAAATTATCAAAATATACCCTTGTACTATTCATAATTAACAAATCAAGTCATTTTTGATATACTTTTGGAAAATTACACTTTTTACCCCTCAACTTTATAAAATTGACAAAAATGGTCCCCGGTTAATTTTTAATTTGGAAAAATATTAAAAAAGGTCCTTATAATATTTTAAATAACAAAAAAGGTCCTTTGTAATATAATTTGGAAAACTTTCAAGTTTGGTCCCTGAAATTCAGAATTTTACAAGTTTAGTCCTTGGGCTAAACTATTTAAAAACCAAACGGACCAAACTTAACTAAAAATCCAATTCCAAATCCAGTCCAAGCCTGGTCCATGCCAAATCCAAAAGCCCACCACCCACAAGCCCATTTACCCTTTTGATAAGCCTGCGCGTTGACCCGCGTTGACCCAGTCCACCTCCACCTTCTTCTTCTTCTTCCCCCTCCTCACCTGCTGCATCACCATCCACCATACACCACCCCCCCATGTGCTTTAACTTCTACCCCAATTACACGTGTTAACCTCTCCTAGAATCCCCAAAGCTCAGCTTTGCTCCACAACTAAACACGTACTACTCCTACACCCTGCAACCATCCTATACCCTGCTATCTTACACCACCATCACCCCTTACACTCCATATTGTTCCTCCCACCTTCAATTGTCACATCAATAGCATTAAATGCTAAGAATTCGGCTGCAAGCAACTATTAGATATTTTTGGCGCCAAATTACTTTTTGAACACCTGTACATCAATTGGACACCTATCAGGGCCAACATGTGATGGGATTTGATCAAGAGGACACCTGGAACACTTTGGAGTGCTATAAAAGAAGCAAGGGACTGAGGAAGAAGATATAGTTTTTAGTTTTTATTAATGTATGTCGTTTAAATTGTAATTTATAATTTCAGTTCAAATTTAAGTTTCCAAATATTGTACTAAGGTTCTAAGGTTATAATAAAACTTATTTCAAGCTTTAATCTCAGTTTCATATTTATTTGTAGTGTTTGCAATTTTAATATTTCTAATTTTCATGTTTAAACTTGAATAGTGTTATATATGTTGTTATAAGGCTTATAATCTCATATAAGTCCTTATACCAACTAATTTAAACTATTAGAATAGTTAAAATTAGTAATCTTAGTAAAACAGAAAAATATAAAAAAATATAAAGAAAAATAAAATAAAAATCAAAAATTCATGAAGAAAGCTTGGAGCAGGGTATATATTGGATTGCCTTGGTAATAGAGGCTTATTGGAAGCTTTAGGAAGTGGTTTTGACACTTGGATCTTGGTATAAGCAGGATTGCACTTTTGTAAGCAATTTTCTTGTATTTTGATAAATTACTGTTTACTATATTATTTAGTGTAATCTTTGTTGTTTCCTGCTTGTTTTGAGTTGTTTGATGTTAGTATAATATAAAATTAATAGCTTGTTTATTGATTTTGAAAGTTGTTAAGTTTCATTAAAAACAGTTATATAGTATAATTTAGATTTCTGAGTTCAATTTGTTGTTATTGTTGTTTATTATTGTTCATTAGATCTAATATTGTGATATATGTTCTTATGATTCAGTAGTTTAGGTTTTATTTAGGTTTTTGTTTGTTATTCTCTTTAGTAAATCTGTTAAAGGGGTGTTTGGATTGAACTGTTTAAGTCATTGTGGTTGTTCTAAGTTGTTATTGATTGTTTACTCAGCTCACTTAAGGTCTAAATACACCAAGTCAAGTCCCTTTTTAGTGGCTACAAACACAAGAGTCAAAGTCATAAGCAATATCATCCACACAGTTAACTGTGTGGAAATTTCAAGTCCAAAACCAATCACACCTATTCATAAGTTTGTGATTTTGCTTAAATTTGTTATCTTTTATCTTAATATAACATATACAAGTAATAATCAGTGATCAAAAGTCACATAAGTCAAAGTTCTAGGTTTTACCTAAAAAGTCAAAATTGCATACCCTGCAGTTTTTTGAATAAAAATAGAATTTTGTGTAGGGTTTATTAGTTAGTTTTTTGCTTAATCCTTTTAGGTTATTAAAATCTAGTTGCTAAACTGCTTATCTATATTTTTTATTATTTTTTATCTGCTAATTTAGTGTGCTTATTTGCTGTCTCTTTTAGCTAGTATTTTCAAAACCTCCCCTGTACCCAGGGGTGTTGTGCATCTGTCTAAAATCATCAGCTCATCAAAAGCTTATCTGTGGGCCCCATAGTTTGATTCTTGGCTTTTTGAAAAGCCAAGCAACCACCCTTGTCCCCTCAGTGCTTATTTTCCATTTCTCACCTTATTTGCTAGGGCTGCATCCATCTTCAACTTTGTCTCATTTCAAAAACATATACTAAGTACCCATCATACTCAGTGTATTCAGCTTTTTCATAAGCTTGTGCAAAGTAGCTCAGTGGACCCCACCCTTAGCCTTTGGCTTATTGAGAGCTTATTAGCTCTAGTTTCATTACCTAGCTTTAGTTTGGACCCTAGCTTATTGAGTATAGCTTAATTGTACCCAATTTGTGACTTGACCTCAGGTTGCATACTCAGTCACTCAGTATTGATCACCAAACTTCACAAGCTCTCCAAAAGTTCAATAATAAGCCATAAGCACTGCTTATTGGCTTATTGGGAAGCTTATTAGACCAGCTTTTAGAATCAATCTCAAAATTGGACCTTGGTGCTTATTGTGTGGACCCCACACAAGCTTGAAACTTGTCCAATTGACCCTTGTAACCTGAGCAACTCAGCTCTTGGAGCTTATTTCCAAAGCTCATTCTGAGCTTATTACTGAGCTTATTGGTGAGTTTATTGGTCCAACTGATAGCTACCCAGTCCAACTTAAGGGTTCAATTCCAAGTTTTGATCCCTGAACCCCCTGGTGGGCCCCACTTAGGCCTGCAGTTGGTCTTGTGGATTGTTTGGTACTCAGTTTTGCTTAATTGTGCTTATTATAGCTTTTAGCTTATTTCTTATAGCTTATTAAGTTAATTTAGATTACTTTAGGCATAACTCAGTAGTTTGTAGCTTATTTGATAAATTGTAGCTTATTTGTAGCTTTTAGCTTGTTAAAAGTCCAACTTTGGCTTAATAAGCCATCTGCTGAGCTAATAAGCTCTCTCAGAGCTTATTTGTGTGAAATAAAAAAAGTTGTTTTTTTAAAGTTACTTATTATTAGTTATTAAGCAGTTGTATAAAAAGAAAATCAAAAAAAATAAAAAGTTTAAAAAATTTGGGTGTGTGTGGGATTCGAACTTGGGACCTCTTGGCTAGTATACATGCATAAGTCACACACCCCTTCCATTAGCTCTGGGGCACCAGTTCCGTTAAGCTTTGCATAAACAATATACTTAACCCCATTTTTTGTCAAATAAGCTTAAATAAGCAGTTTAGCTTATAACTGCTTATTTAAATAAGCTGTTCACTCAAGCTTATTTTTCCTAGGCTTTTCATACTTAAATATACTATCTGTAATTTTTTCATAATTTTTACTTTTCAAAAACTAATTATTTTAATTAATCCGAGTTTAAATAGTAATTAGGAAAAATTAGGTAATTAAATAGTTTTAATAATTTTTAGTTAATAACCACATCTTTTTATATTTTTTAAAAGTCTTATAAACCATAGGGTATTTGTAAAAAATAATTTCATAACTTTTACTGTTCATTTCCTATTTTCTTTATTTAAAAATAGTTAAATTAGATATTAAATAAATAATAAGTAATTAATTATTAAAATAGCTTATTTATTAGTATTTAGGAAATTTTATATTTTTATAAAGTTTCTGTTACTTTAATATAGTTATATAAAAATTTTTATAATTTTAACTTTTCATTTAGTATTTATTATAATTAAAATTAGTTTAATTAATAATTAGTTAATAAATAAGTTTTAAATAGCATAATTAATTTTTATAAGGCAACACCTAGTTTTTATATTTTTCCTAGCTTTTAAATGTTATAAAATAGTTTTATAAATTTTTCCATAATTTTCTAAGTCATTTTAGTATTATTTGTAATTTAAATAGTTTAATTAAGATAAATAGTTTTTAATTAATAAAAAATCTATAAAAAGACAAAAATATTTATTTTTATTTTTTATACTTTCTTCAAGTTCATTTTAAGTTTTAGAAATTATTTTTATAAATTTTTAGTTTAATTTGTAGTATTTATAATTTTTAGTTTGATATAAATTAATTTTAATTAAATAGTTAAATAGTTTTTAATTAAATAATTAATAATAAATAATATAATAATCTAAAAAATAGTTTTATTTTTAGTTTAATTTTATTTTAAGTTTAAAGTTTGTAGGATTTTCAATTTAACCCCCTGTAGTTTAAATTTGTGTTAAAACTTACCTTTTTTCTGTACGTAGACGTAAGTTTTTAAGTTGTATACGTTTTTCTTTAAGTCCCCATAATTGTTTAAAGTTATTTTCTTATTTGTTTAAATTGTGCAAATCAGTAGTATAAATCCAATTCACCTTTGCCCATTCATAATCACCCGATCCCAAATTTCGTTTTATTACAGATTTCACGCCTCGTTGGGAAATACGACCCGAGGATACATTGTACTCCACGGAGAATTAGTCTAAGCTGTTTTTGAGTTATTAACTTTGGTTAATAATAATCTGACGGTTCAGCACTGATCAAATTTTGGCGCCGCTGCCGGGGAGGTGTGCTGCGTACAACGAATTTGGAAGCATACGTGGTTCTGAATATCAACTCACTGTACAAATATCATCAGTCTGTAAATTTTTGTAAAAATAAATATCATAACTGAAAAGTTCACTAACACTTTTCCTAAAGTGTTAAAAACACCAAAAAAATTAAATTACAACAAAATAAATCGTGAAGTTAAATTACTTCGTTTTCTTTAAAATCACAACCTATACAGCTGGTATAAGGTAAGTTCTGACATTAAATTGCGAACTGAAGAGGAATCCATTTATTTCCTCCCGCTAGCCTGCGAGTGATTTTAAAAGAACGATTTCGGTTAACGAATCGATTCCAAAAATATTTTCCAAGTTTTCACCCATACACATATACCCAAAAACATTTTCTTGTGAATAAATTAAATAACGTTCAGAATAAGTTCCCAAACATAAGATATAAAAAAATTTAACGTAATATCCGTGTAAGTGGTGTACCTTTTATAAAGAAGCCATTTTACCCGTGATTATTGGGTTAAGTTTACTGTGGTTTTGCCTCGATCTTGTTTTGAAAATTTTGTTTTTAGTACATGCACACACGTTCTTCTAGGTCTACAAGTCCTCATCGCGAGCTTGTTAGTATTCCTCGAAAACGTACACAATCTGCCCCGAAAATTGAAACTCAAATACAGACTGAACCCAAACCTGCAGTCATCATGGCAGAAGAACGCCCAATGTCAGAGCTTCTCCAGGCACCCATCGAGGGTTATGGAGATGCTATTATTGTACCAGCCATAGTATCTGATAATTTCGAATTAAAAACCGGATTACTTAATCTGGTTACTTCTAATCAGTTCTATGGCTTCGAAAGGGACGATCCTCATTCACATATAAGATGGTTTAACAAGATTACATCCATCATTAAATATAAGAATGTCCCATCGGAGGCTATTAAACTACTTCTGTTTCCATTTTCTCTCGAGGGAGCAGCCAGAATCTGGCTAGAGAAACAACCCCCTCGATCCATAGAAACATGGGAAGATCTAGTTAAGAAATTTGTGAATGAATTCTATCCACCATCCAAAACTGCCTATCTGAGGAATGAGATCACCAAGTTTACACAAAGACCTGGTGAGACATTCAGTGAAGCATGGGATAGATTCAAAGAGTTGCTTCGCAAATGCCCCCATCATGGATTTTCTGAGTTAATGCAACTCGACACGTTTTATAACGGAGTAAGCCAAGCAGACCAAGATTCCCTTAATGCCTCAGCAGGAGGGAATTTTTTGAGTCGTACTGTCAAGGAAGCTTTAGCAATAATTGAAAATAAGTCCAAGGTTCGAACCATACGTAATAAACAGGTCGATCCTTCTACTTCTTCTACCGTGAGTCAATCTAGTACTGATGCTAAGATTGATAAACTCACGGATGCTATACAAGCCTTGGTTCACTCCAATCAGAAGAAAGTCTCGTTCCCACAGAATCCTTCACATGCTGAAGTGAAGAAAGTGGATGCTTGTGTTACCTGTGGTGGACCACATGCCTACTATAATTGTACTGCCACAGACAATAACACATTTGAAACCAACGCAATTGCTGGTAGTTCTAGCCAAGGAGGCAATCCTTATCGTCCTCCTGCTGAGCCACCATGGCGTCCGAGCACTTACTCTGTACCACCTGGTTTTAACCAGAACACCCAAAACCGTCCCCAAAATCCAAACAGAAGTAACCAAGGGTATCCTAACCAAGGTCACTTTAATCAAGGTTATCCCCAAAACTTTCAAAATCAGGGGAATAGAAATCAAGGACCGAGTAACTATAATCCTGGATACTTTCATGGAAACCCTAATCAGGGACAATTCCAAAATCAAGGGTTTCAGCAGAACACTCGAGGGCAAACCCCTCCCGTTCAAACACCAGCTGTTGTTCCAAACCCTAACTCTTCTGATGAATTGTTAAAACAATTCATGAAAGCACAGGAAGAAACCAACAGGTTGTTGATCAGCCAAATTTCTGACATAAAGAAATCTTTAAATGATCGACCCTCGGGCTCAGGTACTTTACCTAGCAACACGATCGCTAATCCGAGGGGCGATGTTAAGGCGATCACCACAAGGAGTGGAGCTTCATATAAGGGACCTAAAACTCCATCTACCTCTTTCTCTTCTCCTGAGGTACTGGAAAAAGAAGCTGAGGTTACAACAGACACGATACCTCCTATTCATAATGGAAGTACCGACGACGTCCCACCTCTAGTTATCCCGGTCTCGACTCCTCCTAAAAGAGTTGTGTTTGAAACTACCGAAGGTCCTGTTGAAAATCCAAAAGCCAACCCAAAACCAACAATTCCATATCCCTCACGATTGCAAGACCAAAAGCTCCGTGAAAAAGCTAATCATCAGATGGAAAAATTCTTTCAGATTTTTCAAGAACTACACTTCGATATTAGCTTTGCGGATGCTCTTCTTTTAATGCCTAAATTCGCATCGACAATCAAAAACCTGTTGAGCAATAAAGAAAAACTGTTTGAGATGGCACGAACTCCACTCAATGAGAACTGCTCTGCAGTTCTGTTGAAACAGCTTCCCGCGAAGCTAGGAGATCCTGGAAGATTTCTAATACCTTGCGTATTTCCAGGAATGGTTGACTGCTTTGCCTTGGCCGATCTTGGTGCAAGCATCAACTTAATGCCCTACTCAGTTTGGAAAAAGCTCTCTCTTCAGGCACTTAGTCCCACATGCATGACTCTCGAGCTTGCAGACCGTTCAATTTCACGTCCCCTTGGTATTGCCGAGGACGTATTTGTAAGAGTGGGAAAGTTCCATTTTCCGGCAGACTTTGTCGTTGTTGATTTCGATGCGGATCCCAGAGTTCCTCTCATTCTTGGGAGGGGATTCTTAAGGACGGGTCGTGCATTAATCGATGTTTTCGATGAGGAAATCACGTTACGAGTTGGCACTGAAGCGATAACGTTCAACCTTGATCAAACCTCGAGATACTCCTCGAATTATGATGCTGAATTGGTCAACCGAATTGATGTCATTGACATTGCATCCGAGGAGTATGCTCAGGAAATCCTTGGCTTCGCTGATACTTCTTCGAGTGGCAATCCCACTCCCTCTTCTCACCCCATAATCGCTAATTCTTCTCCTTCCCTCACTCCGTTTGAGGGAAGTGATTTCGTCCTTGAGGAATTAGAGGCCTTTCTCAAAAGTAATTCAGTTCCCGAGGGGATTGATAACCAAGAGATTGACCCGGAAAGGGATATACTTCTCCTCGAGAAGTTATTGAACAAAGATCCCTCTCCCATTCCTGTTCTACCTCCACAACTTCATAATGCGGAAGTCAAATATGTTGAGAAAACTGATGATTTCCCCGAGGTCGAACTTAAGGACCTGCCTCCTCATCTAGAATATGCATTCTTGGAAGGTAACGATAAGTTACCGGTCATTATTGCTAAAGACTTAAAGAATGAGGAGAAAACCGCGCTGCATAAGGTTTTAAAGTCCCACAAGCAAGCAATTGCTTGGAAACTTTCAGACATAAAGGGTATTAACCCGGATTTTTGTACACACAAAATCCTAATGGAAGAGGACTTTAAACCTACCGTGCAGCATCAAAGAAGGGTAAATCCAAAAATCCACGAAGTTATCAAGGAAGAAGTTATCAAACTTCTCGATGCGGGATTGATTTACCCTATATCAGATAGTCCTTGGGTTAGCCCAATACATTGTGTTCCAAAAAAGGGTGGCATCACGGTTGTCACAAATGAGGATAACGAGTTGATACCAACTCGTTTGGTTACAGGGTGGCGAGTATGTATTGATTACAGAAAGCTTAACGAAGCCACCCGCAAAGACCATTTCCCTCTACCCTTTATGGATCAGATGCTCGAGAGACTAGCGGGGAATGAGTATTATTGTTTCCTCGACGGCTTCTCGGGTTACTTCCAGATTCCCATTGATCCACAGGATCAAGATAAAACTACCTTCACATGCCCTTACGGAACATTTGCCTATCGTCGCATGCCTTTTGGGTTATGCAATGCTCCGGGCACTTTCCAGAGGTGCATGATGGCTATTTTCCACGACATGATCGGGAAAACTATGGAGGTATTCATGGATGACTTCTCAGTCATTGGGAATTCTTTCGACTCGTGCCTTTCCCATTTAGAAAAGATGCTTCAACGTTGTGAAGACACTAATATTTGTCTAAACTGGGAGAAGAGCCATTTTATGGTTAAAGAGGGCATTGTCCTCGGCCATAAAATTTCAAAAAGTGGGATTGAGGTCGATAAGGCCAAAATTGATGTTATAGCTAAACTGCCTCATCCCACCACTGTTAAAGGAATTAGGAGTTTCCTTGGCCATGCCGGGTTCTATCGGAGATTCATTCAGGATTTCTCCAAAATAGCCCGGCCCATGACTCATCTTCTTGAAAAGGATGCTCCTTTTATCTTTTCCCCCGAGTGCATCGAAGCTTTCTCTACTTTAAAGAAAAAGCTTACTGAGGCACCAATCCTTGTTGCCCCCGACTGGGACTTACCCTTCGAACTTATGTGCGATGCTAGCGATTTCGCTATTGGTGCAGTTCTGGGGCAACGCAAATCCAAACATTTTCAGCCAATACACTACGCAAGTAAGACCATGAGTGAAGCTCAAGTGCATTATACCACCACAGAAAAAGAATTATTAGCTGTGGTATATGCCTTTGAGAAATTTAGGTCTTACTTAATCCTAACCAAATGCGTGGTGTACACGGACCACTCGGCTTTGAAATACCTGTTCACTAAACAGGATGCAAAGCCAAGACTGCTCCGTTGGGTCCTGCTCCTTCAGGAATTCGATATACTCATACGAGACAAAAAAGGAGCAGAGAACCTTGCTGCTGATCACTTATCCCGGTTAGAGAATCCTCATCAGGATATTCTCGAGAGGAAAGAAATTAATGAAACTTTTCCTCTTGAGACTCTCAATCTAATCTCTACTAGGGATGATACTTCTACCCCATGGTTTGCAGATTTTGCAAACTACCATGCGGGTAATTTCGTTGTGAAAGGGATGTCGTCCCAACAGAAGAAAAAGTTCTTCAAAGACGTTAAACACTATTTCTGGGACGACCCCTACCTCTTTAAGATATGTGCGGATCAAGTCATCCGACGGTGTGTCCATGGTAATGAAGCCATGGAAATCCTCAAAGCCTGTCATGATGGACCCACTGGGGGACATCACAGCTCAAACTACACCGCCAAAAAGGTGTTTGATTCTGGCTTCTACTGGCCCACCATCTATAAAGATGCCCAAGAACTTGTCAAAACTTGTGATGCTTGTCAGCATCACGGGAATGTTTCTAAGAAGGATGAAATGCCTCAAAACATCATCCAAGTCTGTGAAATATTTGATATCTGGGGCATTGATTTTATGGGCCCATTCCCATCTTCAAGAGGTAACAAGTATATACTCGTGGCAGTCGACTATTTGTCAAAATGGGTCGAGGCAAAAGCCTTACCCACCAATGATGCCCGAGTAGTTGTAAAATTTCTGAAGTCTCTCTTTGCTCGATTCGGGACTCCTCGTGCCATTATCAGTGATCGTGGTACACACTTTTGCAATGATCAATTTGCAAGAGTGATGTTGAAATATGGTGTAACTCACCGTCTTTCTACTGCATATCACCCCCAAACTAGTGGGCAGGTGGAGATCTCAAATCGAGGCATTAAGAGAATTCTGGAGAGGACGGTTGGTGAAAACCGTGCCTCTTGGTCGGACAAATTGGACGACGCACTCTGGGCTTTTCGTACAGCTTATAAGACACCCATTGGGTGTACTCCATACAAGTTAGTGTACGGAAAGACATGTCATCTTCCGATCGAATTAGAGCACAAAGCCTACTGGGCTTTGAAACATGCAAACTTTGACATTCAGACAGCGGGTGATCACCGTAAGGTTCAACTAAATGAACTAAATGAACTACGTGATCAAGCTTACGAGAATTCTTTAATCTATAAAGAAAAGACTAAGAAGATACATGACTCTAAAATAAAGAACCGCGTTTTCAACGTTGGTGACAGAGTTCTTCTTTTCAATTCAAGATTGAAAATTTTCTCGGGCAAGCTAAAAACCCGTTGGTCTGGACCATTTACTGTAGCAAAAGTATACCCATACAGAACTGTTGAGTTATCACAACCCGACGGTCCCAACTTTAAAGTAAATGGACATCGTTTGAAGCACTACTTTGGAGGGGACATACCACAAGTGGTTGTCCCAGACCTCCAAACTTTCCCCATGGACTAATTAATACGGGGTCGAGTCAAGCTAGTGACTCGGAAAACAAAAACATTAGTATCATGTACATAAATAAAAAATAAAATTTTGTAAATCTTTGTTCAAAAATCTATCTTTGTATGTATATTATACTTTATCATTCAACTCCCTAGCTGTCAGGACATATTTATTACAGTTAATCATTCACAAGTGATTAGCTAGCGTGGTAAACCTGACACAAGCCTGGGAGGTAGTGATTACATAAAACAATATAAAATACAAAAATATTTTTTCCTTTGCACACAACTTGCCCAGTTTGATTAGTCCCTTAGTTACAACATTTAGTTGTTGGCTGTTTACAGTTACTGAGCTCTGTCAAACCCAGATTCCCTTTCGAGGGGCAGTTGTAAGGAATTTTCTTTTGTACATATATATAAAATTTTAAAAATACAAAAACATTTATAAAAGTAAAAAAAAAAAAAAAAAAAAAAAAAAAAAAAAAAAAAAAAAATCAAAAACAGTAGAATAATCTTGGGTTTTCACCCGTGTGTATCACCCAAGTGTAGGGAAGTTGCCCTACTGTAAATAAAGTACATAGAATAAAAATAAAAATGAAAAAATACAAAAATAAAATAAAAGTTGTTCCTACATTTAGCTTGTGATATTCCCTTTTAACGTTCAAAGAATCGGCATAATAGCCGGGACTTTGAATATTGAGGACAATATTCATTTCTAAGTGTAGGGGGGGAAATTCTAGCGAATTTAATTACATTATATATCTAGTACCCCCGTTTTTGCCAAAAATTTAAAAAAAATTTTTCAAAATTTTCACTTAATGAAGTACTTGGCATTAACACAACAAATGGTTATTAGTCCGCCATGTCTAATCCACACAAGGACTGGCTAATCCAGGAGCAAACGGCTCTTGGTAAAGATAACTCAAACCCGTTTATGGCTTGCAATTTGCCAAAAATTGTATGGTTCCTCAACTCCCCATATCCCATAAAGCGAATGAGTTGGCTAGCCCGCAAGATTATGGCTTGTGGTAAAGGCAGTGAAAATCCATAATTGGTAATCAGCTCACCAAGATGTTGACTTAGTCCATCAAGAGTTGGCTAGTCCAGAAGCAAACGGCTTTTGGTAAAGACTAATCAAATCCGTTGACAGCTGGTGGTTTGCTCAAAATCACACGGTTATCAGGTGTACCACAGTTTTCACACCTGGCTACTCCAGAAGTAATGGCTTTTGGTAAAGAGACATTAAAACCATTAAATTTTGAAAAATGGGTTTTTAGTGGATGCCAGATTGCTAGGGACTAGCAATAGTTAAGTGTAGGGGATTGATGAGTTCATAAAAACTCATCATTTTTGTCCTGTTTAAAATACAAAAACAGTTAAAAACACACAGAAACACCATATAATAGTACAAATATCTTTGAAATGTGTTTTTATATGTTTCAGTTGCAAAAGGATTGAAAACAGATGTAAAACGTGCAAAGTTTGCACAATTGGCAAAATCAGTCCTTGAACTTTCAAGAAATGTCAGAAATGGTCCCTGGGAAAATTATTTTGAAGAAATGTCAACAAAAGTCCCCCAGGAATCATAAAATTACAAATTTAACCCTTGAAAGTTCAAAATTGCACAAATGGCAAAACAGGTCCCCCAAGTTTCAAAACTTGTCAGTTTTAGTCCCTGGTAGTTTATTTTGGATAGAAAAGTCAATTTTAGTCCTTGGGAATTTACAAAGTATCATAATCCCTGGATAAAAAGTTTGAGGAAATTACAAAATTGGTCCCTGAAGTTTCAAAAATGGCAAAAATAGTCCCTGGGTATTTAAAAATGGAAAATTATCAAAATATACCCTTGTACTATTCATAATTAACAAATCAAGTCATTTTTGATATACTTTTGGAAAATTACACTTTTTACCCCTCAACTTTATAAAATTGACAAAAATGGTCCCCGGTTAATTTTTAATTTGGAAAAATATTAAAAAAGGTCCTTATAATATTTTAAATAACAAAAAAGGTCCTTTGTAATATAATTTGGAAAACTTTCAAGTTTGGTCCCTGAAATTCAGAATTTTACAAGTTTAGTCCTTGGGCTAAACTATTTAAAAACGAAACGGACCAAACTTAACTAAAAATCCAATTCCAAATCCAGTCCAAGCCTGGTCCATGCCAAATCCAAAAGCCCACCACCCACAAGCCCATTTACCCTTTTGATAAGCCTGCGCGTTGACCCGCGTTGACCCAGTCCACCTCCACCTTCTTCTTCTTCTTCCCCCTCCTCACCTGCTGCATCACCATCCACCATACACCACCCCCCCCCATGTGCTTTAACTTCTACCCCAATTACACGTGTTAACCTCTCCTAGAATCCCCAAAGCTCAGCTTTGCTCCACAACTAAACACGTACTACTCCTACACCCTGCAACCATCCTATACCCTGCTATCTTACACCACCATCACCCCTTACACTCCATATTGTTCCTCCCACCTTCAATTGTCACATCAATAGCATTAAATGCTAAGAATTCGGCTGCAAGCAACTATTAGATATTTTTGGCGCCAAATTACTTTTTGAACACCTGTACATCAATTGGACACCTATCAGGGCCAACATGTGATGGGATTTGATCAAGAGGACACCTGGAACACTTTGGAGTGCTATAAAAGAAGCAAGGGACTGAGGAAGAAGATATAGTTTTTAGTTTTTATTAATGTATGTCGTTTAAATTGTAATTTATAATTTCAGTTCAAATTTAAGTTTCCAAATATTGTACTAAGGTTCTAAGGTTATAATAAAACTTATTTCAAGCTTTAATCTCAGTTTCATATTTATTTGTAGTGTTTGCAATTTTAATATTTCTAATTTTCATGTTTAAACTTGAATAGTGTTATATATGTTGTTATAAGGCTTATAATCTCATATAAGTCCTTATACCAACTAATTTAAACTATTAGAATAGTTAAAATTAGTAATCTTAGTAAAACAGAAAAATATAAAAAAATATAAAGAAAAATAAAATAAAAATCAAAAATTCATGAAGAAAGCTTGGAGCAGGGTATATATTGGATTGCCTTGGTAATAGAGGCTTATTGGAAGCTTTAGGAAGTGGTTTTGACACTTGGATCTTGGTATAAGCAGGATTGCACTTTTGTAAGCAATTTTCTTGTATTTTGATAAATTACTGTTTACTATATTATTTAGTGTAATCTTTGTTGTTTCCTGCTTGTTTTGAGTTGTTTGATGTTAGTATAATATAAAATTAATAGCTTGTTTATTGATTTTGAAAGTTGTTAAGTTTCATTAAAAACAGTTATATAGTATAATTTAGATTTCTGAGTTCAATTTGTTGTTATTGTTGTTTATTATTGTTCATTAGATCTAATATTGTGATATATGTTCTTATGATTCAGTAGTTTAGGTTTTATTTAGGTTTTTGTTTGTTATTCTCTTTAGTAAATCTGTTAAAGGGGTGTTTGGATTGAACTGTTTAAGTCATTGTGGTTGTTCTAAGTTGTTATTGATTGTTTACTCAGCTCACTTAAGGTCTAAATACACCAAGTCAAGTCCCTTTTTAGTGGCTACAAACACAAGAGTCAAAGTCATAAGCAATATCATCCACACAGTTAACTGTGTGGAAATTTCAAGTCCAAAACCAATCACACCTATTCATAAGTTTGTGATTTTGCTTAAATTTGTTATCTTTTATCTTAATATAACATATACAAGTAATAATCAGTGATCAAAAGTCACATAAGTCAAAGTTCTAGGTTTTACCTAAAAAGTCAAAATTGCATACCCTGCAGTTTTTTGAATAAAAATAGAATTTTGTGTAGGGTTTATTAGTTAGTTTTTTGCTTAATCCTTTTAGGTTATTAAAATCTAGTTGCTAAACTGCTTATCTATATTTTTTATTATTTTTTATCTGCTAATTTAGTGTGCTTATTTGCTGTCTCTTTTAGCTAGTATTTTCAAAACCTCCCCTGTACCCAGGGGTGTTGTGCATCTGTCTAAAATCATCAGCTCATCAAAAGCTTATCTGTGGGCCCCATAGTTTGATTCTTGGCTTTTTGAAAAGCCAAGCAACCACCCTTGTCCCCTCAGTGCTTATTTTCCATTTCTCACCTTATTTGCTAGGGCTGCATCCATCTTCAACTTTGTCTCATTTCAAAAACATATACTAAGTACCCATCATACTCAGTGTATTCAGCTTTTTCATAAGCTTGTGCAAAGTAGCTCAGTGGACCCCACCCTTAGCCTTTGGCTTATTGAGAGCTTATTAGCTCTAGTTTCATTACCTAGCTTTAGTTTGGACCCTAGCTTATTGAGTATAGCTTAATTGTACCCAATTTGTGACTTGACCTCAGGTTGCATACTCAGTCACTCAGTATTGATCACCAAACTTCACAAGCTCTCCAAAAGTTCAATAATAAGCCATAAGCACTGCTTATTGGCTTATTGGGAAGCTTATTAGACCAGCTTTTAGAATCAATCTCAAAATTGGACCTTGGTGCTTATTGTGTGGACCCCACACAAGCTTGAAACTTGTCCAATTGACCCTTGTAACCTGAGCAACTCAGCTCTTGGAGCTTATTTCCAAAGCTCATTCTGAGCTTATTACTGAGCTTATTGGTGAGTTTATTGGTCCAACTGATAGCTACCCAGTCCAACTTAAGGGTTCAATTCCAAGTTTTGATCCCTGAACCCCCTGGTGGGCCCCACTTAGGCCTGCAGTTGGTCTTGTGGATTGTTTGGTACTCAGTTTTGCTTAATTGTGCTTATTATAGCTTTTAGCTTATTTCTTATAGCTTATTAAGTTAATTTAGATTACTTTAGGCATAACTCAGTAGTTTGTAGCTTATTTGATAAATTGTAGCTTATTTGTAGCTTTTAGCTTGTTAAAAGTCCAACTTTGGCTTAATAAGCCATCTGCTGAGCTAATAAGCTCTCTCAGAGCTTATTTGTGTGAAATAAAAAAAGTTGTTTTTTTAAAGTTACTTATTATTAGTTATTAAGCAGTTGTATAAAAAGAAAATCAAAAAAAATAAAAAGTTTAAAAAATTTGGGTGTGTGTGGGATTCGAACTCGGGACCTCTTGGCTAGTATACATGCATAAGTCACACACCCCTTCCATTAGCTCTGGGGCACAGTTCCGTTAAGCTTTGCATAAACAATATACTTAACCCCATTTTTTGTCAAATAAGCTTAAATAAGCAGTTTAGCTTATAACTGCTTATTTAAATAAGCTGTTCACTCAAGCTTATTTTTCCTAGGCTTTTCATACTTAAATATACTATCTGTAATTTTTTCATAATTTTTACATTTCAAAAACTAATTATTTTAATTAATCCGGGTTTAAATAGTAATTAGGAAAAATTAGGTAATTAAATAGTTTTAATAATTTTTAGTTAATAACCACATCTTTTTATATTTTTTAAAAGTCTTATAAACCATAGGGTATTTGTAAAAAATAATTTCATAACTTTTACTGTTCATTTCCTATTTTCTTTATTTAAAAATAGTTAAATTAGATATTAAATAAATAATAAGTAATTAATTATTAAAATAGCTTATTTATTAGTATTTAGGAAATTTTATATTTTTATAAAGTTTCTGTTACTTTAATATAGTTATATAAAAATTTTTATAATTTTAACTTTTCATTTAGTATTTATTATAATTAAAATTAGTTTAATTAATAATTAGTTAATAAATAAGTTTTAAATAGCATAATTAATTTTTATAAGGCAACACCTAGTTTTTATATTTTTCCTAGCTTTTAAATGTTATAAAATAGTTTTATAAATTTTTCCATAATTTTCTAAGTCATTTTAGTATTATTTGTAATTTAAATAGTTTAATTAAGATAAATAGTTTTTAATTAATAAAAAATCTATAAAAAGACAAAAATATTTATTTTTATTTTTTATACTTTCTTCAAGTTCATTTTAAGTTTTAGAAATTATTTTTATAAATTTTTAGTTTAATTTGTAGTATTTATAATTTTTAGTTTGATATAAATTAATTTTAATTAAATAGTTAAATAGTTTTTAATTAAATAATTAATAATAAATAATATAATAATCTAAAAAATAGTTTTATTTTTAGTTTAATTTTATTTTAAGTTTAAAGTTTGTAGGATTTTCAATTTAACCCCCTGTAGTTTAAATTTGTGTTAAAACTTACCTTTTTTCTGTACGTAGACGTAAGTTTTTAAGTTGTATACGTTTTTCTTTAAGTCCCCATAATTGTTTAAAGTTATTTTCTTATTTGTTTAAATTGTGCAAATCAGTAGTATAAATCCAATTCACCTTTGCCCATTCATAATCACCCGATCCCAAATTTCGTTTTATTACAGATTTCACGCCTCGTTGGGAAATACGACCCGAGGATACATTGTACTCCACGGAGAATTAGTCTAAGCTGTTTTTGAGTTATTAACTTTGGTTAATAATAATCTGACGGTTCAGCACTGATCAGCTAGCTATTGATCGGTGCCCTAACCACAATATGTTACAAGTTACCATCATAGATACCTTCTATAATGGTCTGACATTGAGGCACCGGGATATTCTCAATGCCGCTGCTGGTGGGACCTTTATGAAAAGGCGTCCCGAAGAATGCTATGACCTGATTGAGAACATGACTGCCCACCATAACTTTTAGGATTCCTCTGCGGAGAGGGATGAGTCATGTAAATCAGTTATTCCTTCATTATCATCTCCTAAAATAATTGCTCTCACCAAAAAGATGGATGATATCTCTACGGCTGTGTTGAGAATGAACCAAACTATGCAAAATCAGGCTCAAAATCAACAAGTGAAAGCCGTGGCCCAAAGTTGTGAAACTTATGGAGGCCCACATCTTTATTTCGAGTGTCCAGCTACTGCTGGTTTTCCTCAAGAGAACGTTTATGCTGCTCAAGGTTCCTACAACATGGGGGGTAATTCTTACCAACCACAAGGGGACCGTAATCTCTTGAGCTATCGTTCAACAATTTTCTCGGACCTCCCGGTTTTAACCAAAATCAAAACTGTAACTCGAATCAGAATCGAGGAGATTTTAACCAAGGTCAAAACTCAAATTTCCAAAACCCGAACCAAAATCAAGGTCATTTTAATCAAAACAATTTTCAAAATGGCAATCAAAATCAAAGTTTTCAAGGAAATTTTCAAAGAAACCAAAATCAAAGGAATTACAATCAGGGTAATTTCAATCAGAGAAATAATTTTCAGGGTAACAACAATCAAAACCAAGGGAATTTTCAAAACAACCGTGTTCAAAATTTTCCTAATCAAAATCAAAACATTGTTCCACCCTCGTCTTCCTCCGATGAAGTTCTAAAACAATACATGAAAGCACAAGAGGAAACGAATCGGTTACTGATCAACAAGATCTCTGAGCTTCAGAAGTCTTTAAATGATCGATCCTCGGGCCCGGGTACACTACTGAGCAACACAATCACTAACCCGAGGGGCGATGTCAAAGCGATCACTACCCGAAGTGGGGTATCATACAATGGACCCACGATTCCCTCTACCTCTTTTTCTCCTCCTACCAAGGTAGCGGAACGTGAACCTGAGGTTACCACGGACACGGTACTTCCTACTAATAACGGAGGTACCAACAACGTCCACCCTCAAGTTGTCCCGGTCCCGACTCGTAAGTCGAAAGTTGTATTTGATCCTCCGAAAATTCCTGATGAAATTCCAAAGAACGATCCTAAGCCGTCAATTCCATATCCTTCACGATTGAATGATCAAAAGAACCGCGAAAGAGCTAATCATCAGATGGAAAAATTTTATCAAATTTTCCAAGAGTTACATTTCGATATTAGCTTCGCGGATGCTCTTCTTCTCATGCCTAAATTTGCTTCAACAATCAAAAATCTGATAAGCAATAAAGAAAAACTCTGTGAGATGGCAAAAACTCCACTGAACGAGCATTGCTCAGCAGTGCTCTTGAAAAAGCTTCCCGAAAAGCTTGGGGATCCTGGGAAATTTCTCATTCCTTTCATTTTCCCGGGGATGGTTGAATGCTTTGCCTTGGCCGATCTTGGTGCAAGCATTAACCTTATGCCTCACTCAGTCTGGAAGAAACTCTCTCTTCCTGCTCTCACTCCTACCTACATGACTCTCGAGCTTGCAGACCGTACTATATCTCGTCCTCTCGGCAATGCCGAAGATATCTTCGTGAAAGTAGGAAAGTTCCATTTTCCGGCAGATTTCGTGATTGTTGATTTCGATGCTGACCCAAGATTTCCTCTCATTCTCGGGAGGGGATTCTTAAGAACGGGTCGTGCTCTAATCGATGTATTCGAAGAAGAAATCACACTACGTGTTGGCCATGAAGCCGTCACATTCAATCTTGATCAGACTTCAAGATACTCCTCAAACTATGACGCTGAAATGGTAAACTGAATTGACATCATCGATGTTACGTCAGAGGAGTATTCTCAAGAAGTCCTTGGTTTCTCATCAAGTGGCAGTACTGCTCTTTCATCTGAGCCTATCATATCCGACTCTTCCCCTACTCTCACTCCATTTGAGGGAAGTGACTTCCTTCTGGAACGATTTCGGTTAACGAATCAGTTCCAAAAATATTTCCCAAAGTTTTTTGCACACACACCCAAAAGCCTAAAAACAATTTTTCTGTTAATAAATACATAAAATCTTACCACCGCAAACCAAGACAGAACACCTACCAACTGGGGGTGTGGACATAATAAGTTCCCAAACTAAAGATTAAAACTTTCCATTGTATCCCTGTGAGTGGTGTACCTTTTTTAATGAAGCCATTCACTTGTGATTATTGGATTTAAGTTCCCGGTTGTTTTACCTCGAATTTGTTTTGAAAAATTGTTTTTAGTGCATGCTCACTCATTCCCAAACAAAGCGTAAAAATCAGAAAAACATACCCGAGCTACGTACTGTTATTGAAGAATCTAAAACAGAAATGGACGACGGACCACCACCACCCCCTGACCCTCCCAAGGATGAGCCAGCTCCCGATCTCCGAACGATGGAGGAGTTGTGCCAGCCTACCATGCAAGGGAGGGGCGGACCTATTGCACCACTCACTATTGAGGCTACGGACTTTGGCCTCAAGCATCACATGATCCAACAAGTCCAAAATTCGTGTCAATTCCACGGATTAGCAGGTGACGATGCTAACAAGCATCTTGATAAATACCTTACTGTCACCCAAAGCGTGAAACAGCATGGTGTCACCGATGATGCCCTCCGGCTGTATCTCTTCCCCTATTCTCTCACCCATCATGCCACTGCATGGTTTGACCGAATCCCCTAGAATTCTATTCGTACCTTTGATGAAATGGCAACCAAGTTTTTAGAAAAATATTTTCCACCTTCCATGGTTACCAAGTTACAAAATGATATCAGCAACTTCCGGCAACGTCCCGATGAGTCTCTATTTGAGGCTTGGGAACGTTATAAGCTAGCAATTGATTGGTGTCCTAACCACAATATGTTACAAGTTACCATCATAGATACCTTCTATAATGGTCTGACATTGAGGCACCGAGATATTCTCAATGCTGCTGCTGGTGGGACCTTTAAGAAAAGGCGTCCCGAAGAATGTTATGATCTAATTGAGAACATGACTGCCCACCATAACTTTTGGGATTCCTGTGCGGAGAGGGATGAGTCATGTAAATCAGTTATTCCTTCATCATAATCTCCTAAAATAATAGCTCTCACTAAAAAGATGGATGATATCTCTACGGCTGTGTTGAGAATGAACCAAACTATGCAAAATCAACAAGTTCAAAATCAACAAGTGAAAGCCGTGGCCCAAAGTTGTGAAACTTGTGGAGGCCTACATCTTTATTCCGAGTGTCCAGCTACTGCTGGTTTTCTTCAAGAGAATGTTTATGCTGCTCAAGGTTCCTACAACTTGAGGGGTAATTCTTACCAACCACAAGGGGACCGTAATCTCTTAAGCTATCGTTTCAACAATTTTCTCGGACCTCCTGGTTTTAACCAAAATCAAAACCGTAACTCGAATCAAAATCAGAATCGAGGAGATTTTAACCAAGGTCAAAACCCGAATTTCCAAAACCCAAACCAAAATCAAGGTCATTTTAATCAAAACAATTTTCAAAATGGCAATCAAAATCAAGGTTTTCAAGAAAATTTTCAAAGAAACCAAGTTCAAGGGAATTACAACCAGGGTAATTTCAATCAGAGAAATAATTTTCAGAGTAACAACAACCAAAACCAAGGAAATTTTCAAAACAACCATGTTCAAAATTTTCCTAACCAAAATCAAAACGTTGTTCAACCCTTGTCTTCCTCCGATGAAGTGCTAAAACAATTCATGAAAGCACAAGAGGAAACGAATCGGTTACTGATCAGCAAGATCTCTGAGCTTTAGAAGTCTTTAAATGATCGACCCTCGGGCCCGGGTACACTACCGAGCAACACGATCGCTAACCCTAGGGGCGATGTCAAAGCGATCACTACCCGAAGTGGAGTATCATACAATGGACCCACGATTCCCTCTACCTCTTCTTCTCCTCCTACTAAGGTAGCGGAACGTGAACCTGAGGTTACCACGGACACGGTACTTCCTACTAATAACAGAGGTACCAACAACGTCCACCCTCAAGTTGTCCCGGTCCCGACTCATAAGTCAAAAGTTGTATTTGATCCTCCGAAAAGTTTTGATGAAATTCCAAAGAACAATCCCAAGCCTTCAATTCCATATCCTTCACGTTTGAATGATCAAAAGAGCTGCGAAAAATCTAATCATCAAATGGAAAAATTTTACCAAATTTTCCAAGAGTTACATTTCGATATTAGCTTCGCGGATGCTCTTCTTCTAATGCCTAAATTTGCTTCAACAAACAAAAATCTGATAAGCAACAAAGAAAAACTCTGTGAGATGGATAAAACTCCACTAAATGAACAATGCTCAGCAGTGCTCTTGAAAAAGCTTCCCGAAAAGCTTGGAGATCCCGGGAAATTTCTCATCCCTTGCATTTTCCAGGGAATGGTTGAATGCTTTGCCTTGGCCGATCTTGGTGCAAGCAATAACCTTATGCCTCACTCAGTCTGGAAGAGACTCTCTCTTCCTGCTCTCACTCCTACCTGCATGACTCTCGAGCTTGTAGACCGTACTATATCTCTTCCTCTCAGCATTGCCGAAGATATCTTCATGAAATTAGGAAAGTTCCATTTTCTGGCAGATTTTGTAATTGTTGATTTCGATGCTGACCCAAGAGTTCCTCTCATTCTCGGGAGGGGATTCTTAAGAACGGGTCGTGCTCTAATCGATGTTTTCGAAGAAGAAATCACTTTGCGTGTTGGTGGTGAAGCCATCACATTCAATCTTGATCAGACTTCAAGATACTCCGCAAACAATGACGCTGAAACGGTAAACCGAATTGACATCATCGATGTTGCGTCAGAGGAGTATTCTCAAGAAGTTCTCGGTTTCTCATCAAGTGGCAGTACCACTCTTTCTTCTGAGCCTATCATATCCGACTCTTCCCCTTCTCTCACTCCGTTTGAGGGAAGTGACTTCCTTCTGGAAGAGGTCGAGGCTTTTCTTGCTCAGGATAGTTCAATCCCTCATGAGATTGATGAAAACCTTGAACCGGAGGGGGACATTCTTCTTCTTGAAAGATTGTTAAATGAAGATCCTTCACCCTCTCCGTCTCCAAAAATACTTCATAAAGAGGAAGTCAAAAATGTTGAAATAACTGAAGACTTTCCCGAGGTTGAGCTCAAGGACTTGCCTCCTCATCTAGAATATGCATTTCTGGAGGGTGATGATAAATTACCCGTCATTATTGCTAAAGACTTAAAAGATGAGGAAAAGGCTGCACTCCTAAAGGTTCTTAAGTCACACAAGCAAGCAATTGCTTGGAAACTCTCCGACATTAAGGGCGTTAGCCCGGACTTTTGTACACACAAAATCTTAATAGAGGATGACTTTAAAACAGCAGTGCAACAATAGAGAAGGGTAAATCCCAAAATCCACGAAGTTATCAAACAAGAGGTTCTAAAACTTCTTGATGCGGGATTGATTTATCCTATATCTGACAGTCCTTGGGTTAGCCCAATTCATTGTGTTCCTAAAAAGGGTGGCATAACCGTTGTCACCAACGAGGAAAACGAGTTGATTCCAACTCGTTTGGTCACGGGTTGGCGAGTATGTATTGACTATCGTAAGTTGAATGATGCTCGAAAAACTAGCAGGGAATGAATACTACTGTTTCCTTGATGGTTTCTCGGGTTACTTCCAAATCCCCATTGATCCACAGGATCAAGAGAAAACTACCTTCACATGCCCCTACGGAACTTTTGCTTATAGACGTATGCCTTTCGGCTTATGTAATGCACCAGGCACGTTCCAAAGGTGCATGATGTCTATCTTTTCCGACATGATCGGGAAAACCATGGAGGTGTTTATGGATGACTTTTCAGTCATCGGGGATTCATTCTAGTCTTGTCTCTCCCACTTGGAACAAATGCTTAAACGTTGTAAAGAAACGAATTTAAGTCTCAACTGGGAGAATAGCCATTTTATGGTTAAAGAGGGCATTGTCCTCGGCCATAAAATTTCAAAAAACGGGATTGACGTTGACAAAGCCAAAATCGATGTCATCGCTAAATTACCTCATCCCACCACCGTTAAAGGTGTTAGGAGCTTTTTGGGTCATGGCGGCTTCTATCGTAGGTTTATCCAAGATTTCTCTAAAATCGCCCGGCCTATGACCCATCTCCTCGAGAAGGATGCTCCTTTCATCTTCTCTCCTGACTGCATCGAAGCTTTTGAAACATTAAAGAAAAAGCTTACTGAGGCACCGATTCTTTGTTAGGTCACCATTTTGTAAACACAAGTATAAGAAATGAGATGAGAATAAGAGATGGTGGATTATAAGAATGAGAGAAAAGTAATTGCAAGAGTTTCCTTAAGATATTCAAATAACCAACAACATTAATGTTTACATGAGCTTAGTATATATAGGGGAGGAGTAGGGCAACATTCCCTTCCTCCCTCATTTATCTTAAACGTAGGCTTTCAAGGCCCATGGACATACATACTTAAGCCTAGTAACATAAACATAGTGAAATAAATAACTAAGCAACCTATTACAAAAGGTAATGACCGAGACTTGACTAAGATATAAAAGTATGTTCCCAATAGTCTCCCCCTAAGGGCCGGTCATCACGGTTGCTTGACGTCTTCATCTTTGTCGTTGACTAGTGACATGTGAAACTTTAGACGTCTTCAAAGTTGTTGTATAATAAATGCACTTTGCTCTATGTCTTTGTTCTTTGGTGATGATGTAGTGATTGTGTAATGAAGTAGTCTGCCATTCGTCACTCCTGCGTCTGTGGTGGTTGTCCGCCATTCCAACATACTCATACATCTTTGGACTTAGACTTTCACGTGCACGAAGTTCCTTTTCATACTTTAAGATCTTTAGTCTTTATACTTTGTAGATTCTTCTTATTGGCGTAGAATCTTTCTTTGAACTTTGTGGTGCTAAGATCTTTGGGGGAGCTATCATTTGCTTCAAGATGTATGTATGAGCATGTTGGAATCTACCATCATGGAGGTGAGGTACCTGCAAGTAAACAGTTAGCAATAAACAACCGGTACTTACAGATAAGGAATTAGAGCTCATCAACAGCATATTGTGAAGATTCCTTCTAATCCTTATCCAGGCCGTTCCCATATCAGATACTCCCGAAGGAGCTTACGAGACCTACTAAGTAGCTCAATGACTGGGTGAGTCACTGGGGATTGCTCCACAACTGTAGACCGCTATGGAATCACCGCAAACACTAAGCGTAACCCTTGTGGGGTTACCAAAGTGACCTGCTGTCAGGGCTGTTTGATGTTGACCCTGGCAAGAGTTTCCGTTCAATCATTGAGAAATACATTTGTAATCCTCTCATAAACGTTCTTTGCAGATTGCTAAGATCTGCGAAGGACTCGATAATTTACAGCTGGTGTCCATTGATGTAGAACACCAGTTGTAGAAATACTAAGTGTTCCTACGAGATCTTTGATGTATCTCAAGGCTCTAGACTCAATAAGTGCATACTTAGGTTTCCTATGCGGAGACTAGGGAGGGGTCTCCTGCTTCAATATCAACCATCTCTAAGAGATAAGTTGATAGATTACACTGGTTCCCCATGAGAATGAAACAAGCTCTTTTAAGAGAACTTGAGTGGTTAAGAAGGTTTAGTGCATTGCGTCACTGGGTCCATGACGACTTTATCTTCAATACCGGTGTTGTCTTTTGCAACAACCAGTAGCATACGTATTGAACCCGGTGTCTGCCCTAAGGTTGAACATATGGAGGGCTATTTCTTATCACCCTTTTATTTACTTTTCTTTTTAATTCTTCAACTCCTTCTTTCCCTTTCATTCTTTACTCCTTTTTTCATATCATACCTAAGGACATCTAATTCTAACTATGGGAGATGTCCTTGGGTAGATCCCTCCGACTCTGGCGGATCATAGGACAATTATTCCTATCTTAATCACCTTATAACTCCTTGATAAACTGACAGTAGCCAAGAAACCTTTGATTGAAAATCTCTCAAAGTGTTTGTGATAATCAAATATTTTTGGTTAACACTTTGAGAGTTTTGTGTACACTTTTGAAGGGCTCCCCCTTCACATGTGCTCATGAGTATTTAATAAATTTGCACATGCGGGAGGAGCAAGCATTTTGAATTGATCCATTTTCAGTGAACAAGACCGATTAGAGACATGCTTACATCACTAGTTAGACTAGCTTGAAGTTATTACCCGGCCTGGTCAAGTCCACAGAAAGTTTCTCGAGACAGTACATTTCTACTAAGACAAATCCTTTTCGAGACACGCTTACGTGGTTAGTTAAAGAGATCCATTGTCAGCTTTTAGGTGACAACTAGCTCTAGTAACTAATTTGACGTTATTACCCGTCGAGGATAAGTCTTTTCGATATTACTAACTTTTATTGTCTCGCCAATTCCTTGGTCAATTCTGAGTCTAGCTCGCACATGATACAACTTTTATCCTTTTGACTACTTATATTTTAATCACTTTTTCATTTTCTCCCCCTCAAAAATAGCATATAACATGATGTTTTTGACAATTTTTTCTTTTTAGATTAAAATATTCCTTTTTGAGTCTTATGGGGAGATTGACCATGAACTTTTGATTTTAGAACAAAGTATTTTGTTTTTGACAAGTGCTCCCCCTCAATAAGTGATTAGGTCTTATTGAGGTGAAATACTTGTCCTTTTGAGCAGAATTATGAAAAAATCATAAAACATTAGATTAATTCTACTCAAAAGTAAGAAGCCTTTGCTCCTTATATTAGGATTGAGGCACTGATGCGTACCTCAGGGTCCTTTCTTTACAAGTTCGGGTTGTGCACTGTAATACGTGCACAAGCCATTATGAAGAATATTATTTGACAAATCAAATCAAGTTCTTACACCTTTGCCACCATTTTGGTATCTGAAATGTCAACACCGGAAATCCAGGTCTGCCTCCAACATAACTTTCTAATCTCCTGACCTGATCCCTACGCTTCAACCAGTTCTCAATCCTTGTAATGAATCTGCGAGCCTCTCTAGCCTCATCAGTATTCCACCTTTTGGATTTGCCCAATGCTAAGTCATCCAATCTGCTTTTGATTCCATATCTGACGAACTTCAGGGTTTCATCACAGAACTTATGTATTTCTTCATAGGCCATGAAGCAGTTTCGACCGTTTACACTGCGGTAGGTGAATCCAAATACTGGATGCCTGATCAAGGTGTACTGAGATTGATGTTGAAGGTTGGGGATGTTGAAAAGGTTAGGTTTGGTGAGATTCAGTTTCTTCTGATAACTTTCCACTCCCAGTTGAAGATCTTCAACTCTTTCTCTGATGACTATCTGTCTGATGAAGATCAGGAGAGCTGTGATAAAGGCAAGCTGCTTAGGTTTGGGTAAGTTGCAAAGCTTTCCTTGAACTTTGAGCAGATACATATCTTCAATGTCGTTGAGGAGTAATCGTGGAAAGTCTGACTTGGAAATCTCGTACTCTTTTTCATCAAGTCTTTTGAGTACTATTTTGCTGAGGAAGGGGTACCCAAAGTGAGAGACAGTCGAAATGTACTGAATCGAGACTATCTTCAACTCACTTGTCACATTACCCATGGTCTGATTGAGTCTGCTGCTTCGATAATACTGTGCCCGGTTATCTGGCCAATGATGTATGCCATAGAGTGCGTTCCGGTCATAGTCAACAACTTTATCGATGAATAAGTTAGAGGCTTTTTCTTCGATGGCATTGTTGAGGTATCTGGCTGCAGGGAGGAAGGTAAGTGATGTGGTGTACTTCTTCTCAATCTTGCTGCCGTGTTGTAGAAATTCCAAGGCGTTGTTGAAGAAGAACTTGTAAGGGATCTTGGGTTCCTTTGGCTTCCCAATCATAGGCAGTGGTTTGGACCAGGCAGTTATGTATGGTGTGGTTTTCCTTGTGACCGGATCGATGTAAGATTCAGGATTGATCCAGTCAATATTGCTTGACATAGCTCGAGCAATATTTTCTAGATGATATTTAAGTTCGATTGAGTTTGCAGACCGATCTTTCAGAAGATTGAACGCATCATTCTTGATTCTTCGTAACTCTTTCTTGTTCATCTTTTTCATGTGAAATTTGTGTTGAATCAACTGAGCGTATTCCACTGTTCGACCATCGAGAGGTTCTTGATTATCTGCAAGTGGTGGTAGTGAATTAATCATCTTGTCAAACCAGGAGTAATCGGAAGTTTCGTCTTCGTCAGGCCATTTGAGAATGTTTTTCGGTTTCTTAGGTTCTGTGCTTTTTGAAGAGGTGTCAGGTTTGTGCTGATGATGTTTTCGTTTCCTTTCTTTCTTCTTTGTAGATAAAGGTTCTGGCACTTCATCGGTCTGAGGAATCTCGTCTCCGCCTGTGTATTCAAAGTGGTCAAGGGCTTTAGGAGCGGAACCAGATGCCTTGGGTTGTTAAGTAGATGTTGTTGTAGTTGGAGGAATGACCGGTTCTTTGGGTTGAGATGAGGGTCCTTCGGCTTGCTTTTGTTTCTTTGCCTGTGAGTTAGGATCCTTGTCATCATCATCTCTTTGACGCTTTAGACATCTTGGCTTTCAAAGCTTCCAAGACTTTAGCTTCATCAGGTGACAAGGTGAATTTACTTGCCAATTTGTCTAAGAGTTGGGTCTCTAATTCGTCCAATGACATCTGTGGTTGTGGTAGAGTTGATTTGTCTGCTCGGAGAGTAAATGAGGTAGATCTGATCACTTTCTTGACTGCTTGTTCTGCAAACTTGGTGAGTTCATCTCTCATAGGTGCCAGCAACTCTTTTAATTCAGCAACTAAGTGTAGTTCCATGTACTGATGTGCTTGAGCAGCTAATGTGGCTTCCAAGTTTTCTTGTACATCCTTGGATAAGAAGGTATCTACCTTTTCTTGCAGTTCTTGGACATTTGTATTAAGCTTTGTCAATTCAGCAACTTGACTTGCAAGTGATTCAACTCGATCTTCCAATTTGCTTTTCTTCTTTTCATGAGCTCTCCTTAAAGCTTTCTTGATCAACTTTGATGCAGCAGAGGCTTTAGTACTTGTGGGTTTCTTGATTGATTCGTCATGAGTAGATTCGGATGCTGGAGGTGATGATTGTGAAGATTCAATGTGGGTGGTTACGTCCTTATCATCTCCTCTTTGTGATTCGGGTTTCTCAACATTCTTATCTTTAGCTGCTTCCTCCTGTAATCTTTGTTCTTCAGCCAGTCTGTCAGCTTCGGCCTTAAGCTTTAGTTCTTCTGCTAATTTAGCTGCTTCAGCCTTAAGCCTTAGATCTTCAGCAAGCTTGGCTTCTTCTTCTTTTCTTAACTTATCTTCTGCCAGTTTGGCTGCCTCTTCAACTTTTCTGCTTTCTTCCATACGAATAGTTTCTTCCAATTTGGCTTGTGCTAGCTCCTCAAGCCTAGCCTCTTCAGCTTCTTGTTTTATCTTTAACTCTGCTTCTTGAGCCCTTTCTCTGATTTCCATTTCTTCCATGGTCAAAAGATATGGAGCATCAGTATCCATAGGGTCCTCCTCTTCCTCTTCTCCAGTTGCTGAAGCATTAAGCATATCTACTTCTGTAGGTGATACTGTGGGGGTTTCGTAGACAATCAAAGTAGCATTGGTTCCTGTAGTGGATTCAGGAATTCTGCTAGATCTGCCTGCTTTGTTTGTTTGAGAAAACAAAGGAGGTGGAGGTTGATCAGCTTGGAATGCATCTATCTTGCTGTGGAGGAGACCCAACTTAAGAGCTCTTTTATTTTCTTCTTCTACTGAAAGGCCTATGTTTGAGTGAGCAGACTCTTGTTCAGCAGTCATTGGTTCCTTCAGCTTCTCTTTCCTTAACCTTTCTTCTTCCAATTTAGCGTCTGCTTCAGTAAGTGGTCTTTGATTGAGATTTGTTGGGTATTCAGCATTATCAGCAAATTCACCAATGTCTTTATCCCAATCTTCGAAAGTCATGTCCCTATCATCAATATCTTCAAGATTAACCTTCTTGTCGATGTTTGCGTAGGCTTCCCTATAAACTAGACCTTCGTCGGATTCGGTTTCTGAGTCAGACGGTTTTGGAGAAGGTGGTTGTGTGTGTTCAGGAATGGATTCAGGTTCTTTACTGGAATTCTTAACTTGAGTGTACCCCTCTTTTGTGTAGACTTGGTGGAACTACCAGAGCTCCCAGACTTGCTACCTTTCTTCCCCTTCTTCTGCATGCACGAAGGTAGAATTACTTCGTCCAAGAACCCAACTTTGCTTTCCTTGAGAGCTTGAATGTAGTACTTGTAATTATTACACAGCTTCATTTTATCATTCAAGAGACAAGCGGGAAAAGATTTTCCTTGTTTACGAGTGCTGGTGTTAAGTCTCTTAATTTGTCTGAGAGTGTCCTCATTTCTGAAAGTGTGCTTGGCTTCATCATCCAGTCTTTGTGGAATATCGTCATACTCACGAAGGAAGCTTTCGATGAGTAATTTGGTGAAACGAACAAATGGAATGTTGGTGGTCTTGTGTTGTATGTGCCACACAAGGTCTTCCCAAATAATGCTAGCATAATCCACCCTTTTAACGTTTGCCACAGCCCAGAAAAGTTTGAGGTGTTGGAGCTTGGGGTGTTAGTGACCAGTGTCTCTTCCAGATAACGACTTAGCAATCAGGATGTACAATGTCCTCCATGGTTGTAGAAGAAATCTGATGTTGACCCTAGAGTGTCTAGTCACTACTTCTTCTGATTCATCGTAACCAATATCCCGTAACCAGTCTATCAGCTCTTCCTCAGTAGGTACTGGATCGTATTCTTCATCTGGGCCAAGTTCGGGTAAACCAAGAACATTCCGAAGAGTATCTATGTCCACAGTAACTTGTCTATTATGAAGCATGCAAGTGAAGGACTCTTCCCCAAGGTCTAGCTGAAGTGTGTGCCAAAATTGGTGTATGTAGAAGCAGGCCACTGATGCTGACTTGGTGAACAGGATTTTGTTTGGGTGATAGAGGAGAGCATTGATTCGCCTCAAACGGTAAGATAATTATTGATCAGCCACTTGTGAATGGCCAACTGTAATAGTCAAACAGCTGAGGCAAATGCTTCTGTGGAATATAGTGTTTCCCCGGGTCGTAATGTCCCAACGAGGTTGTGATGGTATTAAAAACGAATCTGTGATTAGTGAATGTGAACGGGAAAGGTATAAATGTGTGTGTGTGTGTGTTTAAACTAGGGTTTTATAACTTAAAATAACTTAAATAAACTATCTTAACGATTACGTAAAACCTAGATATCTAAAACGTATAAACGTACACCAATTTAAAATCAGACGCGACTGCGTGCTGAGAAAAAGGTGAGTTTTAAGGAAAAATAAACTACAGGGGTTAAAAATGAAAATCCTATAAACTTAAACTTAAAATAAAATTAAATTAAAAAGAAAACTATTTTTTAGATTATTTTATTATTTATTATTAATTATTTAATTAAAAACTATTTAACTATTTATTTAAAACTAATTTAATTAAAACTAAAAATTATAAATACTACAAATTAAACTAAAAACTTATAAAAATAATTTCTAAACTTAAAAATGAACTTGAAGAAAGTATAAAAAATAAAAATAAATGTTTTTGTCTTTTTAGAGATTTTCTATTAATTAAAAACTATTTATAATAATTAAACTAATTAAACTATTTTAAATTACAAATAATACTAAATCAACTTAGAAAATTATGGAAAAATTTATAAATCTAATTAACCATCACAGGAATCCTAAAAAATTATAAAAACTTTATTTTATGTATTTTTAAACTAGTTTACTAATTATTATTCTAATTATTAAACAATTACCAATTAAACTAATTAAATTATGAAAACTAGTAAATGAACAGTATAAATCACAAGAAAATTTCTAAAATTATTTTATGACTTATAGAAGCTAGGAAAAATATAAAATATAGGTGTTACTATATAAAAACTAATTATGCTAATTAAAACTTATTTATTGATTAATTACTAATAAAACTATTTTTAATTCTAATTAATACTAAAAGACAAAACAAAAATCTGAGAAAATTATTATAAGTACTTTAACCTAAAAGGAAATTAATAAAAATATAAAATTACAAATTACTTAATAAAAATCTAAAAATGAAAATTAAAATTAAATTAAATTAAATAGAAACTATCACTTATTTTTATATTGTTTTTTTCTTGAATTTTCTTTTACAAATCTATTTTATATATAAAAACAACTAACTTTAATAAAAACAAATATTTTATACCTTAATAATAAGCACTGTGGGGGGCTTATTACCTCCACAGTTGACCACAGTTGACTTTAGAAGCAAATAAGCTAATACTGACTTGTGTGGGACCCACTATGGTTAATTCAGGTTCCAATAAGTTTATTGAACAAGTTTAAGCAAGAATAAGCACAAGGGGACCACTGAATAAGCCAATAAGCCACAATAAGCACTTGCTTATTGTGGACTGAGACAGATTTAGGGGACAAAGTTCAATGCTTAATCCAAGTGGGGTCCACTGGGTGCTAGGTCAAACTAAGGGTCAATATAGATAGCCTACTAGGAGGGGGGTTGGGAAAACCTGATTTTGTGGTGTGGGACCCACTGTGGTGGTCACAAAACCACCACAAAGTTGGGGTGGTGACCTGATATCTGGTGGAGCAAGGCACTCCCTTGCCCTGCAAGTATGTTTGGAGATCTATGGGGCCCACCAAATTATTCCAACTGAGAAATGATTGAACCAGTGAACAAGATCACTTCCTACTGACTTCCACAAGTCTACTAACCCATAAACAATCCAAAACAACACCCTGCTCAATCCTTCTTTCTTTCTTCACTCTATTTTTTTTATTTTCTATTTATTTTTCTTGTTTTTCTTGTATTTTTGAGTTTTCTATTCTAAACTGAATTTTGCATTATCTGAGAGCTTTCAAAAGCTTTGTCAGAGCTTTATATGAGCTTAAGCTTCAATAACAACAACAACTAACAACATACAAACCTATTGAGATTTTTGAAATTCTTGAAAATGGCATAAACTGATAAATGAGCTGAAACTTGAAATTAACTTAGATTAAAGATTGTAATACATGAGATTTTACTAATACAAGCTTGTTTAATTGAAAATACAACTGAATTTGAAACTTACACTACCTACGACTTAATTAAGCTAAAACTAATCTAATGCTCTTCACTTCTGGCTTCTTTCCCATTTTGTAGCCCTTTTCTGAGCTTGTGGGACCCACTGGGGTATTTCCCACCATTTCCCAGCCGTTGATAAGGCCTAAGCAATCCAGGCCGTTTAAAACTCTTTTTGGCGCCAAAGTCTTGGGACAGAGGGGTAGCGTGTGAGAGGTAATTCAGGAGCATTTAATGCTTCTTGGGAAGTGTGGAGAGGTGGAGGGATAAGGTAGTAACTGGGGGTGGTGGTATGGTGAAACCAGTGAGGTGGTGAGTGGTATGGTGGTGAGGATGGTATTGGGAGGGAAAGGGTAAAACTGGGGTGGTTTTGGTGGTCAAACGGGTTGACCCCGTTTATATTTAAAGATGGACTGGGCTGGAAGTTGGGCTTGGGTAAAATAGGAAGGGGTGGGCTTGGTGAGTGTTGGGTTAGTTTGTTTGGTTTATTTATTTAAGTAAGGATCCGTTTGGTACATTTCACATAAGGACTAAATTTGTAATTTGTACAAAGTTGAAGGTTTGGATTGGTGACTTTCCCATAATTTAAATAAGGACTAAACTTTCCAAGATTTAAATAGTACAAGGGTATAGTTGATTTTTTCATTATTTAAAATACCCGGGGACTATAATTGACAAAATTGAAACTCCAGGGACTTAACATGTAATTTCTCCAAACTTTTCATCCAGGGACTAATAGTGACAATTATGAATTCCCTAGGACCCTTAATGATAATTTTCCCATTTTGAAAACCCAGGGACTAAAACTGTCAAGTTTGAAACTTTGAGGGACCTGTTTTGCCAAACAGTGAAACTTTAGGGACCAATCATGTAAATTCACCAAACTTATCACCCAAGGACCATTCCTGCAAAAGATTATTAGTACAAGGACCAAAATTGATTTTTCTCAAAGTTTTTACATCCCAGGGACCATTTATGTCAATTTCCAAAGTATAGGGACTAAACTTGTAATTTTATGAAACTTTGCACCAAAGGACTAAATATGTAACTTTATGATTAAAAAGGACCTTTGATGACTTTTTCATGATTTTAGAATAACCAGGGACTAGTTTTGCCAATTTCTGAAACTTGAGGGACTGAAACTGCCAATTATGCAAACTTTGTACGTTTTTCATCTGTTTTTGCATATTTTGCATTTGAAACATATAAAACACACTTCTAAGATATTTTAAGTATTTTGATACATATGTGAGTGTTTTTGGATGTTTTGGCAGCTCAGATTGGTATAAAATGATGAGTATTTAGACACTCATCAATCCCCCACACTAAACTATTGCTAGTCCCTAGCAATCTTTTGAGAAAAACTTAATGGATTTGAAAAACTCTTTACCAAAAGCCATCACTTCTGGAGTAGCCAGGTGTAAGAACTGTGGCACACCTGATAACCGTGTGATTTTGAGCAAACCACCAGCTGTCAACGGATTTGATTAGTCTTTACCAAAAGCCGTTTGCTTCTGGACTAGCCAACTCTTGATGGAATAGTCAACATCTTGGTGAGCTGATTACCAATTATGGATTTTCCACTGCCTTTACCACAAGCCATAATCTTGCGGGCTAGCCAACTCATTCGCTTAATGGGATATGGGGAGTTGAGGAACCATACAATTTTTGGCAAATTGCAAGCCATAAACGGGTTTGAGTTATCTTTACCAAGATCCGTTTGCTCCTGGATTAGCCAATCCTTATGTGGGTTAGACATGGCGGACTGATAACCATTTGTTGTATTTAGTGCAAAACACTAATACCAAATAAAAAAATTTTAAACTTTGGCCATTTTTTTGGAAAAAAAGGGCATAAGTGATCAAATTCGCCAGAATTTCCCCCCCACACTTAGAAATGAATATTGTCCTCAATATTCAAAATCCCGGCTATTATGCCGAATCCTTGAACGTAAAAAGATAACATTTAAAGCTAAGTGGGGTAACACAACAATTATTTTATTTTTCTGTATTTACAATTTTCAAAGTTTTTCAGATCTATATACGAAATGTGGGGCACACCCCCACACTTAGGTGTTAGAAAGGGTAAGAAATAGGAGTGGGGTCCACTCACAGAATTATGAAGAATTTATCAGTCTAAGGATCCTTTTTGAGCGTAGGAAACTTAGAAAAGGATACGAAGATTCTTTTTAGATTTTATATTTAATAATTTTTTAAATTAATTTTTTTAGAGGTTTATATATATATATATATATATACAAAGAAACGGTTAACAATGAAACCTAAATGAGATTTTCAATACCTGAAACTGTAATAACCTAATCTATCTCTTTCCAGGGATTGGGCTATGCATATCGAATCCTTTTTAGTGTAGACCAGTGATTAAACCAATCTAGACCTAGGAATATCAAGATTAGGAAAATTGACAGTCAAAAGTATTTTCAAATATCAAATAGATTTCAACCATTAAAATCTTTTTGTATTTTATATTTTATAATGTTTTTGTATTTTTATCTTTTTTATATATATATATATACAGAGAAAAGAAAAATCCTAACAACCGCCCCTCGAAAGGGAATCTGGGCTTGACAAAGCTCAGCAACTGGAATCCGACAACTGAACGATCAAACGTTCTCAATAGAGGAGTTAACAAACTGCGCGTTTCCGCCCCTTAAAAAGGAATCTAGGTTTGTAACGTCTACCAAATTGTTTTCAAAACAGCCAACAACCAAATGTTGTAACTGAGGGACTAATCAAACTGGGCAAGTTGTGTACAAAGGAAAAAATGTTTTTGTATTTTATATTGTTTATGAAATGAAATATGATATAGTATATGTAATCACTACCTCCAAGGCTAGTGTCAGGTTTACCACGCTAGCTAATCACTTGTGAATGATTAAATGTAATAAATATGCCCTGACAGCCCTGGAGTTGAATGATAAAGTATAATATACATACTAGGATAGAAACTTTTTTTTTTTTTTTTTTTTTTTTTTTTTTTTTTTTTTTGTGTTCGTTGAAAACTAATTTTAAAATGTTTTCGGGAACTGTTTTTGTTTTTATATTATAATATGAATTTTATCAAACATAAACAACATTTAAACTAATATGCAAGATTCTAGGGTCTAACAACATCACAGTGCTCATGCAAGATGATCAAAGTGTCAATTTTGACTTTCTGCAAGCTACACCACTTAATTGAAGCTATCACCGAGTCAAATTAATCATATATGACATATATCAAACAAGAATAACACCCTACACACCCTCTAACACAGTTAAACCATTAGATCCAAACAACCCTTAAATGAAACCTAATTGAGTTTTTCAAAGCATAGAACTGTATAAACCAATTTCATCCAATCCAGAGATCATAATTTGTCAAGATTCAAATCTTTTTAAGCATAAACATGGTGTCAAACAGCTTAAGCCTAGGATTATCAAAAATTATGTATATTGACAGTTAAAATACCATTTCAAACCATAGTCAAATTCCAAAACATAAACGCCTAATATTATGTTAAATTATCATTAAGAAACAACAAATAAATAGGAAAGGTAAAAGATGGTAAATATAAAATGGGTGTATATCCATAATCACTAATACGCAAATACGTTTAAAATAAGCGCACAACCTCCCCGGTAGCGGCGCCAAATTTTGATTCGCCTCAAACGGTCAGATAATTATTGATCAGCCACTTGTGAATGGCCAACTGTAATAGTCAAACAGCTGAGGCAAATGCTTCCGTGGAATATAGTGTTTCCCCGGGTCGTAATGTCCCAACGAGGTTGTGATGGTATTAAAAACGAATCTGTGATTAGTGAATGTGAACGGGAAAGGTATAAATGTGTGTGTATGTGTTTAAACTAGCGTTTTATAACTTAAAATAACTTAAATAAACTATCTTAACGATTACGTAAAACCTAGATATCTAAAACGTATAAACGTACACCAATTTAAAATCAAACGCGACTGCGTGCTGAGAAAAAGGTGAGTTTTAAGGAAAAATAAACTACAGGGGTTAAAAATGAAAATCCTATAAACTTAAACTTAAAATAAAATTAAATTAAAAAGAAAACTATTTTTTAGATTATTTTATTATTTATTATTAATTATTTAATTAAAAACTATTTAACTATTTATTTAAAACTAATTTAATTAAAACTAAAAATTATAAATACTACAAATTAAACTAAAAACTTATAAAAATAATTTCTAAACTTAAAAATGAACTTGAAGAAAGTATAAAAAATAAAAATAAATGTTTTTGTCTTTTTAGAGATTTTCTATTAATTAAAAACTATTTATAATAATTAAACTAATTAAACTATTTTAAATTACAAATAATACTAAATCAACTTAGAAAATTATGGAAAAATTTATAAATCTAATTAACCATCACAGGAATCCTAAAAAATTATAAAAACTTTATTTTATGTATTTTTAAACTAGTTTACTAATTATTATTCTAATTATTAAACAATTACCAATTAAACTAATTAAATTATGAAAACTAGTAAATGAACAGTATAAATCACAAGAAAATTTCTAAAATTATTTTATGACTTATAGAAGCTAGGAAAAATATAAAATATAGGTGTTACTATATAAAAACTAATTATGCTAATTAAAACTTATTTATTGATTAATTACTAATAAAACTATTTTTAATTCTAATTAATACTAAAAGACAAAACAAAAATCTGAGAAAATTATTATAAGTACTTTAACCTAAAAGGAAATTAATAAAAATATAAAATTACAAATTACTTAATAAAAATCTAAAAATGAAAATTAAAATTAAATTAAATTAAATAGAAACTATCACTTATTTTTATATTGTTTTTTTCTTGAATTTTCTTTTACAAATCTATTTTATATATAAAAACAACTAACTTTAATAAAAACAAATATTTTATACCTTAATAATAAGCACTGTGGGGGGCTTATTACCTCCACAGTTGACCACAGTTGACTTTAGAAGCAAATAAGCTAATACTGACTTGTGTGGGACCCACTATGGTTAATTCAGGTTCCAATAAGTTTATTGAACAAGTTTAAGCAAGAATAAGCACAAGGGGACCACTGAATAAGCCAATAAGCCACAATAAGCACTTGCTTATTGTGGACTGAGACAGATTTAGGGGACAAAGTTCAATGCTTAATCCAAGTGGGGTCCACTGGGTGCTAGGTCAAACTAAGGGTCAATATAGATAGCCTACTAGGAGGGGGGTTGGGAAAACCTGATTTTGTGGTGTGGGACCCACTGTGGTGGTCACAAAACCACCACAAAGTTGGGGTGGTGACCTGATATATGAGCTTAAGCTTCAATAACAACAACAACTAACAACATACAAACCTATTGAGATTTTTGAAATTCTTGAAAATGGCATAAACTGATAAATGAGCTGAAACTTGAAATTAACTTAGATTAAAGATTGTAATACATGAGATTTTACTAATACAAGCTTGTTTAATTGAAAATACAACTGAATTTGAAACTTACACTACCTACGACTTAATTAAGCTAAAACTAATCTAATGCTCTTCACTTCTGGCTTCTTTTCCATTTTGTAGCCCTTTTCTGAGCTTGTGGGACCCACTGGGGTATTTCCCACCATTTCCCAGCCGTTGATAAGGCCTAAGCAATCCAGGCCCTTTAAAACTCTTTTTGGCGCCAAAGTCTTGGGACAGAGGGGTAGCGTGTGAGAGGTAATTCCGGAGCATTTAATGCTTCTTGGGAAGTGTGGAGAGGTGGAGGGATAAGGTAGTGACTGGGGGTGGTGGTATGGTGAAACCAGTGAGGTGGTGAGTGGTATGGTGGTGAGGATGGTATTGGGAGGGAAAGGGTAAAACTGGGGTGGTTTTGGTGGTCAAACGGGTTGACCCCGTTTATATTTAAAGATGGACTGGGCTAGAAGTTGGGCTTGGGTAAAATAGGAAGGGGTGGGCTTGGTGAGTGTTGGGTTAGTTTGTTTGGTTTATTTATTTAAGTAAGGATCCGTTTGGTACATTTCACATAAGGACTAAATTTGTAATTTGTACAATGTTGAAGGTTTGGATTGGTGACTTTCCCATAATTTAAATAAGGACTAAACTTGCCAAGATTTAAATAGTGCAAGGGTATATTTGATTTTTTCATTATTTAAAATACCCGGGGACTATAATTGACAAAACTGAAACTCCAGGGACTTAACATGTAATTTCTCCAAACTTTTCATCCAGGGACTAATAGTGACAATTATGAATTCCCTAGGACCCTTAATGATAATTTTCCCATTTTGAAAACCCAGGGACTAAAACTGTCAAGTTTGAAACTTTGAGGGACCTGTTTTGCCAAACTGTGAAACTTCAGGGACCAATCATGTAAATTCACCAAACTTATCACCCAAGGACCATTCCTGCAAAATTTTTAGTACAAGGACCAAAATTGATTTTTCTCAAAGTTTTTACATCCCAGGGACCATTTATGTCAATTTCCAAAGTATAGGGACTAAACTTGTAATTTTATGAAACTTTGCACCAAAGGACTAAATATGTAACTTTATGATTAAAAAGGACCTTTGATGACTTTTTCATGATTTTAGAATAACCAGGGACTAGTTTTGCCAATTTCTGAAACTTGAGGGACTGAAACTGCCAATTATGCAAACTTTGTACGTTTTTCATCTGGTTTTGCATATTTTGCATTTGAAACATATAAAACACACTTCTAAGATATTTTAAGTATTTTGATACATATTTGAGTGTTTTTGGATGTTTTGGCAGCTCAGATTGGTATAAAATGATGAGTATTTAGACACTCATCAAGCATCCACAGCTATAATGCATGAAGATTCATTGCACGTGATTTTGTTGAAGCTGATTCTTAAGTTGTTCTTGCCTATCTTTCTAGAGTAATCCTCGGGAAAGGTTTCTTCCCAGGAGAGTTTTGGTTCAGGTTCTGGTCCATATGGAATGTCATTGTGTTGTGCCATCTGAATTGATCATAAACAAACACAAACATAGCAATGATATACTTTGTTAGCACAGACATTCAATTACATGATTGTGCAGATATTGAATTGATCAGTGGGTGTTTTGTGTATAAACTGTTGTTATATGATAAACTTGTGTTTTTAAGAAGTTAACACTTAGTAGAAATTTATAACAATCTAATCACAACATGAGTTAACCATTACAAGAGTTTACACTTTTGAAATTTTACAACACTTGGACAAATTTCATGAATTTTGACAATGTTATGCGTAAGATTGGAAAAATCCTACGCATAACATTCTCTATGCGTAAGAAACCATTTTACGCGTAAGATAACAAAAGCTACGCGCAACATCTATTTTACGCGTAAGTTCAACCTTTTGCGTATGATTCATCTTATGCGTAGGAATGAATCTTATGCGTAAGAATGAAGCTTAGGCAAAGGATTGAACCTTATGCATAAAATATGACTTATGCGTAACTTTTGACTTATGCGTAAGATAATAACTTATGCGTAAGAAAAAGTTATGCGTAAGAAATGAACTCATGCGTAAACATTGTCTTATCCAAGACAATGTTTTTCAAATCAGTCGAATCTTACGCATAAGATTCGATCTTACGCGTAGGATGAGTATCTTATGCGTAGAAACGTCTTTGACGTAAAATCACCTTTGAAAAATCGTGTCTTTTGATTCCTGAAAGTGTAAAACACAACCACTGATCAATTTGTCATTTAAACTCATTCCAACACACTTAAAATCATACAAACATATGCGTAGACATGCCAAAGACAATCTTATGCGTAGGGTCATATGAACAACAAATCATTCTACAATTCAAACATGTTTCTGGGTTAAAATTGGAATAGGGCAAGTGATACATACAACCTAAGGATCAAGTGGACCAAGTTATAACAACAATTATCCATAGAATCAAAAGATCATAGCTGCTAGTGTCTACGAGCCCTAAATCCATGATACATGATCCATGAGTTATTTTTAACGCAATTAAACCACAAAATTGAGTTCTAAAGCATATATAATGATGCGTGGGAATCGCACCTTGCTTTACCTCTCGAGGGATCTCGAGAAGCTTACAACCCCCACCAGGCAGTGTACCTGATCGTTGTAGTATAGTATAGTGACAAGTACCGGGGGATTGATCGTTCAGCTTAGGAATAGTGTCGCTAGGATTAGAAAACCTAATTAATAGTTCTAGAGGTGAGAGATGATTATTTTTGTATTTTTATATTTTTATGAAAGCAAGTAAAATCTCGGGTTTTGGAAGATAGGGCGGAATTAGTTGCTATTCAACTAACCCAAAACTATTAAAATAATGAAAATGAAATTAAACTAATTTATACTAAAGTTGTGAGCAGTAATTGGAGAAATTGTGTTTACTTAGACTTCACTACTCCCTAGATATCTTTTACATGTTAATTACTTGTTACACTTGTATGAATGACGGATTGTATTCCTTAATACCATTCGTGGGGTGGCATACATAACTCCCCAACTCTATGAGCTCTTATCTCCTCCTACACCATGACCCAGCACAACTATAGGGATTGTAAACAGTGGCTCATGCATTAAATACAACCAATAAAGACCTAGTACGCCTCGGTTCATGTTTCTTAAGACATTCAAGCATGTTACCATTAGGAGATCTGCCAGTTTTCTTAAGCCTAACATATAAATCATTCATTCAAAACAAGAATAGACAAGTAATCAACACATAATCAACATCTAGGTTTCATTAGATCTAAGCAAACACAAGAGAGATCTAGCCTAGCATAGTAGAATTGAGACAAGAACAAGAGATAAACAACCAACACATATACATATTGATTGAATTGAAAGTACACTTATCTCAATTACAATGCAAGGTCTCAAGGGTTTGGAACCCTTGAAAAACCTGTAAAAGAGGCACCAAAATCGTCTTTAGGGTTTCACCAAAACGTCTCTTCCTTTAATGAAAAAATTAGAAAACTATATATAGGAAAAACAGTCTGACGGCGTCAAGAGTAACTTCTGACGCCGTCACCTCGCCGCCATATACTTCCTCGGACGGCCTTGATCCACTTATGACGGCCTATGTGACGCCGTCACCTCCCACGGTATATTAATTTAGCCACTTTGACGCCGTCACGAGTCCTTCTGACGCCGTCACCACCTTCGGTGTTAAATTCTTCATGTCTGACGCCGTCAAGATGTTGGTCTTGACGCCATCACCTTGTATTTTCAGCATGCAAATTAGGTACTTAGCCGTTTTCTTCACTTTTATGCTCCAAAAACGTCCAAAATGGCTTCTTTTCCAGAATTCACTCTCCAAACACCTAAAATCACAAAAGGAATGATTTAGGGCAATATTTGATCAAATAAAGTCGGATTTGGGCTTAAATGACCCCCTAAAAACGGATCATTTTTCGCCTCATCATATACCCTTACACTTGAGATTTGCTTGTCCTCAAGCAAATGAGCTTTTATTCTACTCAAAAGACAAGTTAGGGGTCATTTAACACTAATATAAAAGTAATTACAACAAATAATCGTTCCACTAAAGACCAATAGACAAGCACGGAGGTCATACACAAGCACCTCACAAATAGTGTTTAGATACTCACATCTCTCGGGCGTAATAAAGTAATATAACATTATGGAAATGGAAGATATCTCTCACTACCTGTCATAGCAAAATAGATTACCATAGGCTTGGGAAAGGATCAAACCTCCACCACATGGCGTAAGCACCTAGGATAAACTATCAAAGAGGTCTTTTAAAGGGTTATAACGTTAGGTGTAGGGATATGAATTACACGGTTTTGTTGGATAAAGGGAGTTTTACTGGTGGCGAGTTAACAATCTCGATTAATTACATGTACAAGATGGCGTTGCTAAGCCAAGACTAGACTCGACTTAAGCTAATAAACGAAAAATAACAAAAACATAAAATAAACATATAATAAAAACGGGATGGTAGTCCGTATGTTTTTTTTTTCTCTTTTTCTTTTTCTATTTTTTTTTTTTTTTTTTTTTTTTTTTTGCATACACTCTTACCCTACCATCCAAAATAATACATCATAGGGGTTTGAGCATTCCCCTTACACTTGAATCTTTACATACTTTACAATTAACTAATCTAATGACTCGAATTAACAAAATCAAAACACTTGGAGCACTTTTAAGATTAACGTACATATGGGGGTAATAAGTGATGTTCTTCCCCATTACTCCATAAAATAAGTACTTACCCATGAGTCCCAATCGTCCCAAAACAATATGTACAAGGATATGACTCGACTTAGCAACCATGTAATCAATTAGAAAGTTAACTTAGGGTTTAACAAATAACAATAATGCACTAAAAATGAGCGCATACACGGAAGGCTAAGGCGATTTGGGTGTACATTTAAGTGGGGTGTAACAAATTCTTCCTTTAAGTAAAATGCTTAAAGTTAGAAACGAAAAGATAGGCTCGGAGGGGTGTACTAGGGGTTTCGTGTACTAAAAATGAGTACAACGCTAAGGGTGTGGGAAAAATTAGTTGACTTAACTAGCCAAGTAATATGACTTAAATGGTCAAGTAATTATAATACGGGTTTAACACAAGGGTGATCCTAATGCGTCTTATCATGTAGTAAATCCTACCACACGAATGTAGTCTCACTAGCGGTCTCGGGATGCATCACTAACGCAAGTTCTAGAATCTAAATGCTACTGGTACACTCATAAGCACCAATAATGAATGCTTTTCCTATCAAATCTAAAGGCGAACCTCACATTTTTGGGTGGAAAATTTTTCTGAATATACGGTTATGTGCTAGTCATACAACCTCCTATCCATGAGACGCTTGCTATGGCTAAAGTTTCACTCCTAAATGTTGTAAAAAATTTTAAATTTGGCGCTAAAATTACACTAACAAGTATTTCTCGTAGTTTTATTACTCATCTACTATCAAACAAAACAAACTCAAGCGAAAGTGCATATGTAAGGTATCATCTTTTTACCCTCCCCTTACACTTAAGATGAACATTGTCCCCAATGTTCAAGTAAAGAATGTAAAAGTTAAAAAAGTAAAGAGAATGAAATCAAATACTCCCCTGATTCGCTCGGTATGGATTTTAGGTTGGCCAGGTTAAATCTTCCTCCAAGAAAATGAACAATCAAAGCTTCCCTTCCAGAATATAAATCATCTTCTTGTCATAAATAACCTGTAAATCCTGACAAAAGTAGACAAGGCAACCTCGCGTAAAATCGGCGGCATCCTATATAAGTTACTAAATCCTAGAAAACAAAGTAAGATATAATGCTTGTGGAATGAAGTTTGCAGATTTCCTGGAGATTATAAAACTTAATAATTCACAAAAACTATAAGACTCCGTTAGAAAAACAAAACCGGTAAAATTTCCAGATTTTAACTCCTGACGCCGTCAAGAGCAATACCCTGACGCCGTTAGAATGGACCTGCAGAAATTCTTATGCTAAGTTTCCGGAAAATTTCTGGAAAAGCTTTGTCCTACTTCCTGGAAAATCCTGCAAAACTTCATTATGACTCAATACAAGCATTTGACTCTAACAAATACGAATATACATGTTCATTAAATATTGTGGAGAATCATGATCGGTTTGTTTCTTAAAAACATATTTGGGGTTTCCCCTTACACTTATCTTTTGCAAAAATACCTTTAGGTTGAAGTTAAGACTAGGCCAAACAACATAATAAAGTATTTCACATTTTAGTAGAGAAACATGATCAACCAACAATAAAAATAAAACATGCATACGGAAGCAAATAACAATCAACCAAATAAAAATCACACAAAACATGGGTTGCCTCCCAAGGAGCGCTTTTCTTTATTTACGAGTCTTGTAGCTAGACTCAAAGTCGTGGGTTACTACGTGATCTCTTCATTGGTTCCACTCTCTAGGTCGTCTTCTAAACCAGTTTTGTATTCCGGACCTAGTTGCAAGCATTCTTTGTAGAAACCAAGCATCCTATTTCTAACATACTCTACTCCTCTACGTCTATCCTCATCATTCCTATAATAAGCCGCTTGCTTATGTTCCTTTTCGAAATTAGAGAGAAGGCGGTATTGTTCGATCTTGTAGGGCATTTGATAAGCAAACTCATCATTGTCTTTCTTGAATCTAACTATCCCTAACGTCGGATCATAACTCATCCTAGTGGCCTCAACAAATGGTTTCCCAAATATTATTTGACTTAGGCAAGCATCTATCACCGGACGCGTGTCTTCCACTATCATAAAATCAATTTCATAGGTGAGATTCCCTATAATCACATGTACTCCCTTAACTCTTCCTGCAAAATTACTTATCCAACTTTTGCCGGGCATCATCCTAAAATTGAGTTGCTTCTTCATCACCCAATTGTAATAAGTCCTAGACATGATGTTCACGGGGGATCTAGGGTCTATGTAAGCTTTCCATACATGCATGTGCCCGATATTGCATGGGATGTTAATGTTAGAGGGGTCTCCCATTTTGATCAGGGGATCGCCAAAGATATATGTTGTCTCGGGACTATCGAATAAATCCTTATGGTATTCCCGTTCTTCCTTGGTTGGCAACTTATCAAAATATTCCTCTATAGGTTCTACCTCCTCTAATTCCTCATCCTTATTAACCTCAACTTCCCTACTCTCATCCTCACTATTGGCTTCTACTCTAACTTCATCTTTGTCACTCTCCTCTATCTCCCTATCTATCGGCTTAATGGTGACAACATTGACAAAGTGGACATGTTTGGATGATGAGGGGTCCTTAACTTGGATTCCACTATTGGTGTCCCTAGTGTCCTTCCTAGGTGTGGCTAATGTTTGGTTGTTGAGGGCTTTCAACAAGTTGTCGATCTTGTTGGTCATCTCCGTTTGTTGTTGGTTGAATTCGGTTTCAAACCTAGCTATGCGAGCTTCTTGAGATGCCATAAATTTCGACATCAATCCTTCAAGATTGTTGGTACTACCATAGTTGTTAGAAGGATTGTTGTTGAAGGTACGGTTGGATGGTGGACCGTTTGATTGGTAACGATTAGGCGGATTGGAAGAATTTGGTTGATTTTGTTTCCACCTAAGGTTTGGGTGATTTTTCCATGAGGGGTTGTATGAATCACCGTATGTGTTTGGCTCGGGCTTGAAAGTGTACCACTTATCTCCCGCTTCGTCGGTACGCGTGGATGCGTAGTCCGCAAAAGCTGTTCCGGGGAGTTCCACACAATCACGAGTGTCATGGGGACCACTACATAATTCGCATGAAGAAGTGATTTTGTTCACTTGGCTTGAATGCTTCGGAGCTTCGTAAGATTTCATGAGAAACTTGACTTGGTCCTCAAGTTCCATGATCCTACGGTCGGGAGTGCTTGAATTATGCGAAGGCAAAGATATTGCCTTGACCGTTTTGTTCAAATCACGGGGATCATTCCAACTTTCGTTGTCATAGAGAGCAAGATCTTCTATGAGTTCCCATGATTGTTCCGCACTAAGATCACGTAGCTTACCACCGGCCGATTGGTCAATGGTTCGCCTCGTGGAGATGTCGATATGGTCATAGAAGATTTGGACTTGGAGCCAAAGATCTATGCCATGATGAGGGACTTTTTGGAGTAAGTCCTTGAAACGAGTCCATGCTTCATAAAGAGATTCATTTTGACGTTGTTGAAACATCAAGATGTCATTCCTAAGCTTAGTAGTTCTCCCCGGTGGGAAAAATTGAGCAAGGAAACGAGTGGTGAGATCATCCCATGTGGTGATGGATCCCGCGGGTAAACGCTCAAGCTAGCTTGATCCCGTAGAGAGAATTGGAATAGGCGTAAATGGGTAGTCTCTCTAGTTTCAACACCTAGGTCTATGGAATCTACGATTTTGAGGAAGTCCTTAAGGTGTTGGTTTGGATCTTCGGAACGAAGTCCATGGAATGCACATCCGCTTTGCACCAACCGGATGGTGTCGGATCGCAAGGGGGTCACATTGGCTCCGGTGAGCTCAATGGTGTTTCGGTAGCCTTGGTGGCTGGGTCGGGAATACTCTCCTAAGGTTCGGGGCCTAAGGGGTTCTAATGGTGGGTTTTGTTGTGGTGGGATGATGGGTTCAAAGATGTTACCACCTTCCATGATGTAGGATGGTAAAGAGTTACGAATAAAGGCACGAAGAAATAAGATAGACTAAAGAAGACCTAAAAATAAAAATAAAAATCTTACTAGAAAGGAATCTAGCAAGTAGACCTAATAAAAAGAAATCCTAACCTAGACAATAACTATTCCCCGGGCTGCGGCGCCAAAAACTTGATGCGTGGGAATCGCACCTTGCTTTACCTCTCGAGGGATCTCGAGAAGCTTACAACCCCCACCAGGCAGTGTACCTGATCGTTGTAGTATAGTATAGTGACAAGTACCGGGGGATTGATCGTTCAGCTTAGGAATAGTGTCGCTAGGATTAGAAAACCTAATTAATAGTTCTAGAGGTGAGAGATGATTATTTTTGTATTTTTATATTTTTATGAAAGCAAGTAAAATCTCGGGTTTTGGAAGATAGGGCGGAATTAGTTGCTATTCAACTAACCCAAAACTATTAAAATAATGAAAATGAAATTAAACTAATTTATACTAAAGTTGTGAGCAGTAATTGGAGAAATTGTGTTTACTTAGACTTCACTACTCCCTAGATATCTTTTACATGTTAATTACTTGTTACACTTGTATGAATGACGGATTGTATTCCTTAATACCATTCGTGGGGTGGCATACATAACTCCCCAACTCTATGAGCTCTTATCTCCTCCTACACCATGACCCAGCACAACTATAGGGATTGTAAACAGTGGCTCATGCATTAAATACAACCAATAAAGACCTAGTACGCCTCGGTTCATGTTTCTTAAGACGTTCAAGCATGTTACCATTTGGAGATCTGCTAGTTTTCTTAAGCCTAACATATAAGTCATTCATTCAAAACAAGAATAGACAAGTAATCAACACATAATCAACATCTAGGTTTCATTAGATCTAAGCAAACACAAGAGAGATCTAGCCTAGCATAGTAGAATTGAGACAAGAACAAGAGATAAACAACCAACACATAGACATATTGATTGAATTGAAAGTACACTTATCTCAATTACAATGCAAGGTCTCAAGGGTTTGGAACCCTTGAAAAACCTGTAAAAGAGGCACCAAAATCGTCTTTAGGGTTTCACCAAAACTTCTCTTCCTTTAATGAAAAAACTAGAAAACTATATATAGGAAAAACAGTCCGACGGCGTCAAGAGTAACTTCTGACGCCGTCACCTCGCCGCCATATACTTCCTCGGACGGCCTTGATCCACTTATGACGGCCTATGTGACGCCGTCACCTCCCACGGTATATTAATTTAGCCACTTTGACGCCGTCACGAGTCCTTCTGACGCCGTCACCACCTTCGGTGTTAAATTCTTCATGTCTGACACCGTCAAGATGTTGGTCTTGACGCCGTCACCTTGTATTTTCAGCATGCAAATTAGGTACTTAGCCATTTTCTTCACTTTTATGCTCCAAAAACGTCCAAAATGGCTTCTTTTCCAGAATTCACTCTCCAAACACCTAAAATCACAAAAGGAACGATTTAGGGCAATATTTGATCAAATAAAGTCGGATTTGGGCTTAAATGACCCCCTAAAAACGGATCATTTTTCGCCTCATCATATAATCACTATCCCCATCAACAAGTTCAATCATAACACTCAAAATCAGAAACCTCTAAAAAACCACGTATGAACCCTAAATTCAAAAATCAATCAAGTAGAGTTTCTGGGTATGATTGGAGTTTACAAACATGTTTATTATCATCATAGGATCAAAACCCATTAACCAAATCACATTCTAACACTCTTAATCTCTAAATCCATTTTTACGCAAAACCCTAAATCGAATATGAGAGATTTAGAAAGATTTAACCGTAGGATTCTAAAGAAATTAAAAACCAATGTTTAGAAACATGATCAACACATTATTTCACTTACAGATTAGAAGATTAGTGATTGGATATGCAGTTTGATTGTGAGCCGTAGATCAAGTTTGGTGAAAGTAATAAATGGGTGTAACTGTTTTTTGCGGGTGAATTGAATGAATGGTCAATTTTAGTTTTGACCAAGGTTAATATTAGTTACACTATTTGACAATTTTGGCCCTTTAACCTTATGTTACTTTCAATCTTAATGCCCAACTAACTCTTATATTAACTTTTGTTAACTACACCAAGTCTACGACAAGAACAACTTGTGGAATTTTACTCCCCCTCGACCTTAGACCGAAGTCTCTAAAAATTAAAATTTATAATAAAGGTCAAGGAAAGTATCCCGAAAAACTTTTTGAAGCATCACATTTGATAAAAAAAACGTAATATTTTTGATAAAATGCAAGTACGTAGAAATAATTAAGAAAATTGAAAAATATTTTACCTCCCCCTCAACACTTGTTTTTGATCATATTTGAATATGTTTCTGAAAAATAGTGTTGACAAGAGTGGTCGTACTTGCATTTTTTTATTTTTTTTTTAAAGAACAAAAATCTTTTTGTGTTTTTGTTTAGTTTTATATTTTTGTATTTTGTTTTTGGAAAGATATTTACAAAGATAGTATTGATGTTTGACGATCAATTATGTTTTAAAAACTTTTTCAGATCATCTGGAGTCAAACATCGCATACCAATTTGGTGAACTAGACTAGCAAACCTTGATGGTGCTAAGGATTTGGTAAGTAAGTCCGCCAATTGGTACTCAGTCCCAACAAAATACAGTTCAACTGTACCCTTTTCAACATGCTCTTTGATGAAGTGATATCGGAGATCAATGTGTTTGGATTTGCAGTGATGAACTGTGTTGCAGGAGATAGCAATGGCACTTTTGGAATCACAGTAGATTGGAATCTTGTTGAACAGGTAGCCATAATCCTTAAGTTGTGATCTCATCCAGATGACTTGAGCACAACAAGCAGACATAGCTACATATTCAGATTCTGTTGACGACAGTGATGTGCAGTCCTGCTTCTTTGATTGCCATGACACAAGTTTATCTCCGAGAAACTGTAATCCACCAGATGTACTTTTGCGTGTGTCTAAACATCCTGCATGGTCAGCATCTGAAAAAGCAATTAGTTCAAAACCAGAATCCTTCGGATACCAGATTCCCAAGTTAATGGTTCCTTTTATGTATCGAAGGATTCTTTTAACCTCATTGAGGTGTTTTTCAGTTGGTTTGGACTGATAACGAGAGCACATGTAGACTGCAAATACTATATCAGGTCTACTAGCTGTGAGATACATGAGTGACCCAATCATACTGCGGTATTTGGTAGGGTCAACAGCTGTCCCATGTAAGTCAGCATCTAGTTTTGTGGTATAGCCCATTGGTGTATTATAAGTATCACAACTCATCATTCCATGTTTCTTTAAAATTTCTAGAGCATATTTGGACTGATTTATAAAAATTCCACGGGGTGATTGATGAACTTGTAGTCCTAGAAAGAACGAAAGTTCACCCATCATGGACATTTCAAAATTATCTTTCATTAATTTTGCAAAATCATTAGAGTAACTTCTTTGTGTTGAGGCAAAAATAATGTCATCGACATATATTTGAACAACAAGTCCTCCCCGTAGGTTTTTGTAAATAGTGTTGGATCCACCGAACCTTTAGAAAATTTATTGGCCAGCAAAGTGGACAGTTTGTCATACCACGCCCGTGGGGCTTGCTTAAGTCCGTAGAGTGCCTTTTTGAGTCGGTAAACGTGATTAGGACGCTCAGGATCAACGAAGTCGTCTGGTTGGCTTGCATAAACTTCTTCACGGAGTTCTCCATTAAGAAATGCTGTTTTCACATCCATTTGGTAAACAACCATGTTCCTGTGTGTAGCATAGGCCAAAAAGATCCGAACAGCTTCATGTCTAGCCACTGAAGCAAAGGATTCTGCAAAATCAAGTCCTTCTAGTTGGGAGTATCCTTTCGCTACCAGGCGTGATTTGTTACGTATGACAGTGCCTTCTGCATCTAGCTTATTTTTCCAAATCCATTTTAACCCGATGACAGAGACTCCGTCAGGTCTTTCAACTAATTCCCAAACTTCTAATCGTATGAACTGCTGAAATTCCTCATGCATAGATTCAATCCAGTTGTCATAAGTCATTGCTTCTTTAATGTTCTTTGGTTCTTCTTGACAAACTGTGAGTGCATAGATACAATTTTCTCCACCAGTGTGAAGTCGTTGTCTTGTCATTACAGGTGCATCTGGATGGCCAATAATATGAACTAGTGGATGGTCTCGAGTCCATTTGTGTGTCGAAGGGTGTAGTTGATAAGTATATTGCATGTTAGCAGGATCCAAATTGCGTGTGGACGACTCAGCTACTTCAGGAAATGTTGGAGCCGGTGCAAACGGGTTAAAGAACGCATTAGGATCATGCTCTGCTATTTGTGGAACTGATTGTGGTGTAGGATCTTCAGCTGATTGTCGGGAGTTAGAAACTGTTTGTTCTGCTGTAAATGGTGATGCAATTGGAGGACCGTCTTTCTCAACAGTTGTTGTAGTTTGTTGAGGTGAGTCAGGTACTAGAATATTATCGGGTTGAGCAGCAGAATTAGGTGAGACCTCAGTAGAACGGTATTCAATTGTATCATCAAATAGTGGAGCAAACAAGGTTTCTAATTCTTTGCGGTTGAGTGGCAATGGTTCAGCAGAAGAGTCTGGAGAGTTAAGACGGTTGAATTCGGGTCCTAAGCTGTGTTGCTCAGAAGCCATTTGTGTGAGTTCATCAAAATTAGCGTGAATAGTTTCTTGAATTTCTCTTGTTCGACGATTCCATATTCGAAAACCTTTAGAATTTTCACAGTATCCAACGAACACTCCGATGTCAGCCTTTACTTTAAGTTTACCTAAATCATCATGATCATTTTTCGGATAACAAAGTGCTCCAAATACATGAAAGTAATCGATGTTCGGTTTTCTTTTGTGAACAATTTGATAAGGTGTTTTGCGATGGTGTTTTGTGATCATGCAACGGTTTTGGGTATAACATGCGGTTGAAACAGCTTCCGCCCATAAGTAATCGGGTAATTGAGCATTAATCAACATAGTTCTAGCAGCTTCCACTAACGTCCTGTTGCGTCTTTCAACAACTCCATTCTGTTCTGGGCTTCTAGGAATAGATGTTTGATGTTCAATTCCCACTTTCTCATAATATGACCGAAGTGTCTGATTTTTAAATTATGTTCCATTGTCAGTTCTGACTATTCGTACCGTGTTGTGTAACTGAACTTGAATTTTAGTGAGAAAGGTGATGATCATTAAAGGAGCCTGATCTTTACTTCGTAAAAAATAAACCCAAGTCCATCTGGAGTAATCATCCACAATTACAAGTATGTAGCGTTTACCGTTGATACTTTGAACACGCATCGGTCCACACAAATCCATATGAAGTAATTGTAAAACATGATTCGTACTGTTCTCAGATTTAGAAGGAAAATGAGCCTGAGTACTTTTTCCTTGTTCACAGGCTGAACATAAGTGATCTTTGGTAAAACGGAATCTTGGAAATCCATCAACAAGTTTGTGACGAGCAAGTTCAGTCATAGTTTTGAAATTCAAGTGCGAAAGACGTTTGTGCCATAACCAAGATTTAATCGATTCCGCTTTGGAAAGAAGACATATCGGAGATGTAGCAATCATGTCTGACATTGATATTGTATAAAGATTAGAACCATGTGAGCCAGACATTAGATCGTTTCCTTGTAAGTCACGAACAAAACAAGTTTTCTCATGAAATGCAACTTCTAGATCCCCATCACAAAATTGACCAACAGAGAAAAGGTTGTGTCCAAGGCCTTCCACATAATAAACACGACTGATTTCAATGTTCCCACTGACATAGTCACCATATCCCATGATTAAAGGGTAATGATCATTCCCGAATCTGACAGTACCAATGAACTTTGAGACAAAGTTGTTTAACAGTTTAAGATTGCCTGTCATATGTCGGGTGCATCCGCTATCAACAATCCAGAGAACAATCTGTACCACCTGCATCACAAGAAGACGACACGGATGGAACAGAAGTAAGGGTGGAACCCAAAGAAAGTGCGGGTCCCTGTTGGTTAGAAGCACATGTATTCAACAATTTAGGAATCCATTTAAAGTCTGGTTTATATTGTAACCAACGTTGCCAATTCCAACTAGTTCTTGCTTTCTTTTTGGTGAATTCACTAGTAATTGGCATTTTCCTAGATTTGTTCTCTGCACTTATGGGGGTAACTTCAACTTCATTAGAACCCGTAGAAGGCGGCTTTCCTAATATAGACTTAGAGGCAGTAGTGGGCCTAGAAGGAATGCGTGTCCTACGTTTCTTATGACGATTAAGAAGAGAATTAGCTATACATTTTGTATGATCACCAGATGATACGCTTTTACGACAAAACACACAAGATGCATTAATATTCAAAACATTCAAAGGTTCATCATTCGTTACATTTAGATTTTGATTACAATTTGCCAGATTAGAATCTAAATCTGATGCAACATGAGTTTTATTCCAATTCCAAAGTTGATCTTCTACTTCTTGAGCTTCTAGTGGTCCTCTTTTACGTTGCCAGAGCCTATTCTTCTTGTTACTTTTTCGCTTGGGTCTGCTAACGCTATTAGTGGAGACTAGTCCTGTGGATGCGGAGTTATCAACGTTAGTGTTTTGAACAAAATTTCCTTTAGCAGTTTTGTCTAATTGATACAATCCCGGTGCTATCACCGTGGTGTCAACAATCTTTCATTTTTGAAGTAGCTTAATTTTCTCTTTCAAATCAATGATGATGTGATTTTTATCCTGAATTTCAGACTCAAGTTTCACGTTGCAATAATTAATGTCATCGCGGTTTTGTTGCCATTCGACATTTTCGATTTTTAAATACGCAATTTCTTTCTCGTATTTGAGACACAGACTTTTTAAAGACTCATTGTTTTTGCAAAGCTGACAAGAGTTTTTATTATTTTGACTTTGAAGTTTCAATTCCGTTTCAATACTTTGAGCTTGACACCATTCAAGCCTTTGTTTGAGCAGACAAATTTCTTTTGAAAATTATTTTGTCACATCATCATTCTTTATTCTCAGCATGTCATTATCATGTTTAAGTGTCTCTATTTCCACATTCAACAAGTTATTATCAACACAAAGATCATCCACAAGCATAGAAGTACCAGATTTATAGAGATCATTCATGATAACAGAATAAATATCAGCATTGAGAATTTGTTCCAAGAGTCGATCAGCATCATTTTTTAAGATTCTATTTCTTTGCTTTTGAACCAAAATCTCATTTTCAGTAGAGTTGAAAACGTTTATCATAGTTTTGACCTCGTTTTGAAGTTCCTGTTCTCAACGTGTAGCACAGAGACGGAGGTGTTTGACAATTGGCAACATTTGTTTTTGAAAAATATCTCTCTTTTCTCGCTCGTAAGCGGATTGAAAAGTTTCAATTTTTATTTCAGAATTACGTTCAATTGTTTCCTCCAAAATTTCGATGTCTTCCATAAAGGTTTTGTAATAATTTAAGACATGACAATTTTTAGGTAAAGGTGTAACTTCACCGGATGATGGTAAAGGACCATTAATTTGTGCTACAGTTTGGACAGGGGCCGCATTAGAGGATGAAACATATGACTCAGTGACATACCATGATTTCTCAGGTAATTCCTTTTGAGGAACAAAAGATTTAGAAATATGAGGAGCTTGTGAATAATCATATGGTGTCCAATATTCAACATTACTCATTTTTTATCGACTCTCGTCTTCAAGTTCTTCCTCTTCCTCAGTATCAAAAACAACAGTACGCACAATCGTATTATCAAGCATATGGTCCATACTGTAAATCTTAGGATTTTCTTTGAATGCTGTGTGAAGAAACATTGATTTGAAATCGCCAAGTGCAAATCCTTTATCGGGTCTCGGTTTTAAAGTAAATTTCTGAATTGTTGTGACAGAGCCCCCAGTTTTGTAAACAATATTACGAAATTCTTTGAGTTGTTTTTCAAGATCAACAATCTCACCGAGTAAGTTATCTATATACTTCCTTTTTCATATTTTATGTTCACAAAAATCCTTTTTGCAACTGGACAATTCTGTTTATGTTTTTTAAAATATTTTTTGAAGACGTTCAACTTGCATTTTCAGTTCACACTTTTCATTTTCGAGTTTAGAAATCAACTTTCCGTTTGACTCAATTAAATCTTGCATTTTGTGTTGAAGATCTTGCTCTTTGTTGTTAGATTCTTGAAAAGCTTTTTCAAAACTTTTTGCATGTTTAATCTTGTCTTCCTGATTTGAAAGTTGGATTTTATAACACTCAATATCTCTTGCAAGTGACGCATTTGTTGCTTTTAAAGCTTTGTTTTTTTCGTTGCATTTTATGATTTGCAATTGTTGAGCATTTAGTTGTTTGGATAACAATATGAGGTCAGGGTCTGGATCAAACGATGGTCCATGTTGTTCTATTTGATCATGTTTATCATTCTCAATAGGATCGTCAAATGAAACAACTGTGTCATCATCAAATATGACAACTGTGCGTATTTGTTCATCTGTTTGAGAAGATGAAGATGAGTCAGATGGAACAACTTGTGCCATATCTGATTCAGAAGCTGAAGGTGAGGCTATATCATGTATTAGGCATGCATTGAGGTCATGTACCTGAGACAAGCCGTCAGTGTCATACACTGGACCTGAATCATTAAACTGAAGTTCCTGCATGTTGGCCATAAGCATCACAGCTGCATTGGCTTCCAGATCTTCCATGTCATTGTCATTGTTCACATTTTCCATGAAGTTGTTACCCTATTCAGGGAAATGTCCATCTTTTTCATCTTGAAGAGCCATGAGTAATGCCTGCTTGTGAAACTTACTACCCCGAGTTCTCGGTTTAGGACATGATGTCACTATATGACCTTGTTCATTACAGTTATAACACCACACTGCATTCCCTGAGTTTGAGTTCCTAGTTGCAACTGGTTCAGACCTTTGTTGAGAAGAGCCTGAGTTGTTCCTAAACCCTCCATTGTTATTAAACCTCTGACCATTCCCAAAATTTCCTGAAGAACTTCCTGAACCAGATCGACCATAGTTACGATTCTGAATTTCCACCCTTCCATCATTGACAACAGCTTGATTCCTTGTGTTAGAAGATGAACGTTGACGGTTGTTTGTTTTGTTGGAGAATTTGCTAAAAGCACGAGCAATAAGAGCAAGTCCCTGATTTAACGTATTAAAGTCATCATCGTCATCTTCATTGGAGTTGGAGTAATATACTGCATCATTGTTGTTTAATGGAACAAGTTGAGTAGAAGTATTCTGTGGAGATGAATCATAAGGGACCATTTGGTTCGAGGTAGAAGATTGTGGATAACTGAAGTAGTTTTGCTCTTGAACATATGCATGATTTGACATTGGTTGTGGAGCATAGGGAGATTGAGCTACGAGTGCCAAAGAATTTGGTGTTGGTGATGGTGAGTATCCTCCTCGAAGAGCTCGATCTTTTTCCACTTCAGGTTCATGGTGTTTCAAAAAATCATACAACAATCCATATGGTGCATCATGAAGATTTTTGGTTTGTCGAACAAATGTCACATATTTATGCCAATCCAGGCCAAGACTACCAACAAATTTGGAGTTCACTGCGATCCTTGGTACTGTGATTTTGTGACGTTCCAGATCATTGACCACATTTGTGAAACGATGATAGTAGGATTCAAGTGACTCTCCTGGTTCAATTGTGATGTCAGTGTATTCCATGTAGAGTCTGGATTCCATATCATCTTTGTTCAATTGAGTGCCTTCCATAAGGAGATGAACATATTCCCACATAGCTTTGGCTGTTTTCTGAGCATCGACACTTTGATAAATTGGATTAGGTATACCTTGAAGTATATAAGCCATTGCATACTCATCAGCTTCACGATGTAATTTATGTTCTTCTGTGAGTTGAGATTCTGGAAGAGGTCTATCTGCAGGAGCACGTGGAGGATCAGCAGTTGGATCACCAATGTCAAATCTTGTTGGCCACTCAAATGCTCCTTCAAGTATCACTTGTTTCAAGAATTTCCCATGAGGTTTCTTTAGTTCAAGAAATCGTAAGAATCGACTTGACCATTGAACATAGTTCCCAGGTGTTAGCATTGGAGGTGTTTCAAGTGATCCCGCCTCATGTCTGGATTGTTGTGTTGTAATAACTTCACACATTCTATCAAACCAGTGAGGTTGTTTGGAGGAAAACTGAGTGTTTTGTTGTGACATTTGATATGGTTGTTGTTGAGGAATGATTTGATGTTGTTGCATCATGAGACATTGTGGTTGTGGATTAAACGGTTGTTGATGAAAGTGTGATTGTGAAGGTTGTTGATATGATTGTTGCTGATGGTATTGTTGTTGCTGATACTGCTGATGTTGTTGTTGCTGAGGATTAGAAAAGTAGTAATGTGGTGGTTGAGACATCTTTAGAACACTTGTGTAGTAATGGATCTTTGTAGAAGATTGAAATGCACGTTCTTTTGGTTAAGATCAAAACCCTGGGGTAAGTTGAAATCTTACGCGTAAAACTGAAACTTATGCGTAGACTTCAAAGTTACGCGTAAAGGTTGATCTTATGCGTAAACTATAGAGTTATGCGTAAGATATACCTTATGCGTAAGTTTTAAGCTTATGCGTAAGATTCTTATGCGTAAGGTTCAAAGACCAAACAAATCTTTCAAACTTATCCAAGCTTGAAAGATATCCGTAGTCGAAGTATTCCACCAACTTATCCAAGCTAGGGAAGTACTGAGTCACCGTAACACGAGGAGAAGACCTTTGATGAAACTTAAGCGTAGATTCCAGCAACTTACGCGTAAGATTGAACTTCTGCGTAGAAAGTCAACTTCTGCGTAGGATGAAACTTCAGCGTAGAACTAAGGCGTAGGAATGGAGCTTTCGCGTAGGATTTAAGCGTAGAATACCAAGTTATGCGTAGAATGAGGGTTTTGACCAAAGTTACGCGTAGGAAAGGGGTTTGACCAATGTTATGCGTAGAAGGAACAAAAAACACTGTTGACAGCTTTTAAATCGTACTATTCACCAAACTTACGCGTAAGATGGTCAGAAACTTGAAAAATCACAAATTTTTGAAGAAAAATGCTTAGAAATAAGGTACTTTTGATCAAATAACTTCACCAATACTTAGAAAACACTAACTATTGAATATTTTGAGTAGAAAAACCTTAAAAAAATCAAAACTTTATGCAAAATCTAAGCTTCTAAACACTATATTAACCTTAGAACTTATCCAAGCTTCAAGATTTGAGTGTAAGAAACAAAGAAAGAAGCAAAAAGATGATGGAACAACACCCAAAATCCCACGTTAATACCAAGAAAAGCACTTCAATCTCTATTAGGCGAATGATACCACTTGTTAGGTCACCATTTTGTAAACACAAGTATAAGAAATGAGATGAGAATAAGAGATGGTTGATTATAAGAATGAGAGAAAAGTAATTGCAAGAGTTTCCTTAAGATATTCAAATAACCAACAACATTAATGTTTACATGAGCTTAGTATATATAGGGGAGGAGTAGGGCAACACTCCCTTCCTCCCTCATTCATCTTAAACGTGGGTTTTCAAGGCCCATGGACATGCATACTTAAGCCTAGTAACATAAACATAGTGAAATAAATAACTAAGCAACCTATTACAAAAGGTAATGACCGAGACTTGACTAAGATATAAAAGTATGTTCCCAACATTCTTGTTGCCCCCGATTGGGACCTACCTTTTGAGCTTATGTGCGATGCTAGTGATTTTTCCATAGGTGCGGTCTTGGGGAAACAAAAAGCAAAATACTTTCAGCCTATACACTACGCAAGCAAAACTATGACCGAGGCTCAGAGTCATTACACCACCACTGAAAAAGAACTATTGGCTGTGGTGTATGCCTTTGAAAAATTCCGGCCATACTTAATACTGACCAAATGTGTAGTGTATACGGATCACTCGGCTTTGAAGTACCTATTTGCAAAGCAAGATGCAAAGCCGAGGCTACTCTGTTGGGTTCTCCTCCTCCAAGAATTTAATATCATTATCCGTGATAAAAAAGGAGCTGAGAACCTTGCTGCTGATCATCTCTCACGATTAGAAAACCCTCACCAGGATGTGTCCAAGAAACAGGTAATAAATGAAACATTTCCTCTCGAGACACTCAATGCGGTTGCTTTTCGTGGTGACTCTACTACCCCATGGTTTGCCGACTTTGCAAATTACCATGCGGGTAACTTCATCGTGAAGGGGATGACGTCCCTACAGAAGAACAAATTCTTCAAAGACGTTAAACATTACTTCTGGGACGACCCCTATCTCTTCAAAATCTGTGCCGATCAAGTCTTCAGGCGATGTGTTTACGGACAGGAAGCCGCTGATATTCTCAAGGCTTGCCATGCTGGACCCACCGAGGGCCACCAAAGTCCTAACTACACCGCCAAAAAGGTGTTTGATTCCGGTTTCTATTGGCCCACAATCTATAAGGATGCCCACGAACTTGTCAAAGCTTGTGATGCTTGTCAGCGTCACGGGAATATTTCACAAAAGAACGAAATGCCACAAAATGCCATTCAAGTTTATGAAATCTTTGACGTCTGGGGCATTGATTTTATAGGGCCATTCCCATCTTCTCGTGGAAACACATACATTCTCATGGCTGTTGACTACTTGTCAAAATGGGTTGAGGCAAAATCCTTACCCACTAACGATGCCCGAGTTGTTGTAAAATTCTTGAAATCCCTCTTTGCTCGTTTTGGAACTCCCCGTGCCATCATTAGTGATCGCGGTACACACTTTTGCAATGATCAATTCGCAAAAGTCATGCTTAAGTACGGTGTTACTCATCGTCTTTCTACCGCGTATCACCCACAAACAAGTGGGCAGGTGGAGGTTTCAAACCATGGTATTAAACGGATTCTTGAGAGGACCGTAGGTGAAAACCGTGCTTCCTGGTCGGACAAACTAGATGATGCACTCTGGGCCTTCCGTACAGCTTACAAAACACCCATCGGGTGTACTCCCTACAAGCTTGTATACGGGAAGGCGTGTCATTTACCGATTGAGCTCGAGCACAAAGCCTACTGGGCCTTCAAACATGCAAACTACGACCTTCATAAAGCGGGTGATCACCGTAAGGTTCAACTCAATGAATTAAACGAACTTCGTGATCAAGCCTACGAGAACTCTTTGATGTACAAAGAAAACACAAAGAAGATCCATGACTCCAAGATTAAGAACCGCGTTTTCAACGTCGGTGACAGAGTCCTTCTTTTCAATTCGAGGTTAAAGATCTTCTCGGGGAAATTAAAAACCCGATGGACTGGACCATTCACTATTGCAAAAGTATATCCATACGGGACTGTTGAGTTATCTCAACCCGAAGGTCCCAACTTCAAAGTGAATGGTCATCGTTTGAAACACTTTTTTGGAGAGGACATACCATCCATGGTTGTCCCAGATCTCCAAACTTTCCCCATGGACCAATGAATTCGGGGATCGAGTCAAGCTAGTGACTCGGTGAACAAAAATTAGCAAAATATGGGTTTTCACCCATATCTCTGACTTCTTTCTACTTTCTACCACTCTAGTGTGGGGGAGTGGCCGTCCCCCACCTTTTGCAAAAAGTAAATATGTATATAAGTTTCAAGTTAAAAAAAAATGTTTATATGTACATATAAATAAAGTGAAAAATAAAATCAATATTTCCACAGTTAGTTTCAAATATTAGCTTTTTCCGTTCAAAGAATCGGCATAATAGCCGGGACTTTGAATATTGAGGACAATATTCAATTCTAGTGTGGGGGGGGGGGGGAATTTTTGCTAATTTTATCACAAAATACTTTCTAAGTACCCCCATTTTAGGCCTAAATTTTTCAAAAATTTTTCACTTTATTTCAAAAATTTTGTATTTATCAGTCCGCCATGTCTAAATGACAAAAGGATTGGCTAATCCAGGAGCAAACGGCTCTTGGTAAAGATATCTCAAATCCGTTGATGGCTTGCAATTTGCCCAAAATTGTATGGTAAATCAACTCGGCATATCCCAAAAAGTGAATGAGTTGGCTAGCCCGCAAGATTATGGCTTGTGGTAAAGGCCGTGGAAAAACCATAATTGGTAATCAGCTCACCAAGATGTTGACTTAGTCCATCAAGAGTTGGCTAGTCCAGAAGCAAACGGCTTTTGGTAAAGACTAATCAAATCCGTTGACAGCTGGTGGTTTGCTCAAAATCACATGGTTATCAGGTGGACCATAGTTCTTACTTGAATCGATACATCTGGCTACTCCAGAAGTGATGGCTTTTGGTAAAGAGTTTTCAAATCCATTAAGTTTTTCTCAAAAGATTGCTAGGGACTAGCAATGTTTTAGTGTGGGGGATTGATGAGTGTGTAAATACTCATCATTTTTACCTATTCTGAGCTGCCAAAACATCTAAAAACACTCAAAATTGCATCAAAATAATGAAAATATCTCATGAATGTGTTTTATATGTTTCAGATGCAAAATAATCAAAAACAGATGAAAAACGTACAAAGTTTGCATAATTGGCAGTTTCAGTCCCTCATCTTTCAAAAGTTGTCAAATCTAGTCCATGGTTGTTCTAAAAACTTGAAAAAGTCACCAAAGGTCCTTTTAAATCAAAAAGTTACATAATTAGTCCTTTGGTGCAAAGTTTCACAAAATTACAAGTTTAGTCCCTGAACTTTGAAAATTGTCAAAAATGGTCCCTGGGATATTAAAACTTTGAGAAAAACAAATTTTGTCCTTGAACTTCTCATCTATGGCAGGAATGGTCCTTGGTTGCAAAGTTTGGTGAAATTACATAACAGGTCCCTGAAGTTTCAAAGTTTGGCAGTTTTAGTCCCTGGAAATTTTTAAGGTGAAAAGTCAACATAAAACCTTGGACTATGGAAACTTGGCAGAAAATACCCTTATGAGAACTTTGGAAGAATGCCAAATCCACCCCCTCACTTTTCGGCAAATTACAAAATTAGTCCTTGTTATTACTACTAACCAAACCGGACCTTTAATATTAATCCCAATCCAACACCAAGTCCAATCCATATCCACACCAAGCCCACCTCCCTTTTCCCAGGCCCAACCTTATCCCTCCAAAAGCCCACACCATCACCAGCCCACTCCACCACAACAATATAACCTCCCCCGTTTTTTAATACCCCCTAGTCAACACAAGTCAAACAACTATCCCCTTCCTCACAACCTGCCAAACTCCACCACCCCCCCCCACTTGCCTACAACACCATCACATCCCCACCATTTGCACCTAACAAAACAACCACATTAAATGCTCCCCTCCCCTTTGCAAGCAATCAGAAGCAAATTGGTTATATCCCATTTTGGCGCCAAAAGTAATTCAAAGGCTGAGATCATGTTTGACTAATCCAACGACTCAGAAGCTTGATGGGATTTAATCAGGGACCCCAGCAAACCCTAATGGTCCCCTATATAAAGAAAGAGGAGCAGCAGAGCAAGAGTAGTAGTCATTTTAGCTTATTTTTATGTCGATTTAGTGTAAACTTTCAAATTCAGTTGTAATTCTCAGTTTCAAAGTATTGTACTAAGTATTTTTAGTGTAATCCAATCTCATTTCAAATTTCAATTACAAGTTTTCTTTCTCAATTCAGTTTATGCTAAGTTTTTCTAAAATCTCAATATACTGTATTGATGTTGTAGTTGTAATTCTGGACTGCTTAGGATCATATAGGTTCCTATAAAGCTTTTAGTAACAATAAAACTCAGCTTAGTTTAAAAAAAAAAAAAATACAAGAAATGGTCAACAAAAGTCAACTACAGAGATTGAGGTGGTTCATGGTGAATTTTGGGTAGTTGAGATAGCCAAGGAAGATCTCAGCCTATCTAAAAGATAGGCTAGCATAGTGAAATCCTCTTTTATGGCTGAGGATCATAGCTTGTAAGTTTACTGTCTACATTTCAAGTTTTATAGTGTAATATTTTGCATACTCTATAATTTGTAATTTAAATTGCTATTTGTAGTTTGTTTGAGTTTATTTAAGCTTAAAACAGCTTAATGGATAGATTTTAGTTTATGTTTAATGATTTTGATCATATTTCACCATATTTTCTATTTTGACTGATAAAAAAGTGCAAGGGGTGATTTCTTGATAAAAGTTGTTAGTAGTGAAAGATTTGTGCTTAAAAGGGTTTAATTCATCATATTAGAGAATTACAAACAGAATTTATAGTTTGAAACACCTCTAGGCTTTGAAAACCTTTACATCAGTACAATATAGGGGTTTTTGGTTCAATCTAATTAGGTGTCTATTTATTGTGTACCTGAGCTTAAACTGTCTCTACATCACTCTTATGCTCAAACAAGTCCAACTCAACTTTCATTTTAGTAGTTTTAGTGAAAAAAGTCAAAATCCTAGCTTAAACCTCCCCACAGTTCACTGTGTGTGATTTGTGACCACATAACTATTCAAATCTTTGTAAAAGTGTTCTAGATAGCTTGTTTTAGTTTCATTGTGACTTATAATATCATAATCAATCAGTAAACCTAGGTCAAAAGTCATAAAAGTCAAGATATCAAGTTTCTCACAAAAGTCAAATAGTTTAGTTTTCAGAAAAATCAAATCTTGCAAGAATTTTAGGGATTTTTGTGTTGTGTTTCAGGGTTTGAAATTTTTAGGACTTATAGCCCCCCACCTCATCTGTGAAGTCCTACCTTTAGCTTATTTTTTGTAATTTTTGTGTGGGCCCTACACTGCCTCAAAGTTACTTGCAGGTGAATACCCTCCCCTGTGCACAGCAGGCCATCACCATCACCGCCACTTTGGTGGGTGATTCTGGCCACCTCAGTGGGTCCCATTGGTCCATTTTAGGCTCATTCAACCCCCTCTTGACCACCGTTCCTTTTTGAGTAAGCTTGCAAGCTTAAGCTCAATGGACCCCACCTGAAACCTCCCCTATTGTTTGTCCCATTTCTGTGTTTAGCTTAATATCTCAAGTGCTTGTTTCTGTTCTAATTAGCTTATCAGTGCTTAAACTTTGTTGTTCCTAGCTTATATTAGTACCTTTTACTTAACTGAACCAAGTTCCATCATTGTGAACCCCACATAAGATCACTTGAGCTTAATTTCCTATTTGGTCAAAGAAAGTCAACTGTTTGGAAACAAGGGGGTGCACACAGCTTATTTTTAAGCTATCACAAAAGTTGTTTTGTAAAACTTTCTTATTTTCAACTTATTTTTGTCTGTCAAAAAGAAAATCCACAAAAAAAAAACCAAATATAAAATTAGTGATAGCTTCTATTTAATAGATTCTATCTTTTTCATTTTTCTTTTTAGCTTATTAATAAGCAATCTGTCATTTTTATAATTTTCTTAATTTCCTGTCACCTTTAAGTATTTGTAATAATTTTCTTAGATTTTTCTTTATTAGTTTACTAATTATTAGAATTAAAATAGTTTAAATAATTAATTAAGTAATATTAGTAATTAAATAGTTTTCGTAAATTTTAATTAACAACAGTAGTTTTTCATATTTTTCCAAGATTTTATAAATCATTTAAGACTTTTAGAAAATAGATTTTTAAATTCCACTGTTCATTTACTAATTTTCTTATTTAATTTAGTTAAATTAGATTTAAATTAATTAATAAGTAAATAATTAGTAAAACAGTCTAAATATAATTTTTAGAAACTATTTATAATTTTTTAGGATTCTTGTGATGGTTAATTAGTTTTATAAATTTTTCTATAATTTTCTAAGTCATTTTAGGTATTATTAGTAATTTAAAATAGTTTAAATAGTTTAATTAATATAAATAGAAATTAATTAATAGAAAACCCATAAAATGACAAAAATATTTCTTTTTAAATTTTAGACTTTCTTCAAGTTCATTTTAAGGTTTAGAAAATATTTTTGTAAGTTTTTAGTTTAATTTGTAATTTTTATCATTTTTAGTTTAATTTAAATTAGGTTTTAAATAGTTTTAATTAATTAATTTGTGTTTAAATATTAAAATAATCAAGTTAATAATTTCATTTTCATTTTTAAATTTTCTTTTTATTTTAAGTTGAAAAAGTTTTCATTTGCACCCCCTGTAGTCTGTAATTTGCTAAAACCCACTTTTCTCTGTTTGTAACCTGAATCCCAAGTTGTGCATTTGTAATTATATCTGTATATCTGTTATTGTGAATATTATTCCAAATTGTGCAAATACGAAATATCAGTAGCATAATCAATTCCCAATCATCTTGGCTACTGTCCTCAGTGCCACTCATTCCTAAACCGTTTTCAAAACACCATTACAATCTCGCTGGGACATAACGACCCGAGGACACACTATACTATCCACGGAGTATTGGAACTGAGCTGTCTTTGACTTATTGACCTTGGTCAATAATATCTGACCGTTCGGAACCAATCAAGTACGCTCAAGAGATTTTAGGTTTCACCGATAATTCTCCGAGTGAAAACCTCACTCCATATTCTCACCCCATCATTGCCAATTCTTCTCCTTCCTTCACCCATTTGAGGGAAGTGACTTCGTCTTAGAAGAAATTGAGGCCTTTCTCAAGAGTGATTCGATTCCCGATGGAATCGATAACCAAGAGATTGACCCCGAGAGGGATATTCTCCTACTTGAAAAATTATTAAATGAAGATCCCTCTCCTCTTCCTGTTCCACCACAAACTCTTCATAAGGAGGAAGTCAAAAAAGTTGAGAAAACTGATGACTTTCCTGAGGTCGAACTTAAGGACTTGCCACCTCATATTGAATATGCATTTCTGGAGGGTGATGATAAATTACCCGTCATAATTGCTAAGGATTTAAGTGTTGAGGAAAAGGCTGCTCTAATAAAGGTTTTGAAGTCACATAAACAAGCAATTGCTTGGAGACTCTCCGACATCAAGGGTATTGACCCCGAATTTTGTACCCACAAAATTTTAATGGAGGATGACTTCAAACCAGCAGTCCAACAACAAAGAAGGGTGAATCCAAAAATTCATGAGGTCATCAAACAAGAAGTTTTAAAACTTTTTGATGCCGGTCTGATTTACCCTATCTTGGACAGTCCTTGGGTTAGTCCCATACATTGCGTTCCAAAAAAGGGTGGCATTACTGTTGTCACTAACGAAGAAAACGAGTTCCAACTCGATTGGTTACGGGTTGGCGTGTCTGCATTGACTATCGCAAGTTAAATGACGCCACCCGCAAGGACCATTTTCCTCTGCCCTTTATGGATCAGATGCTCAAAAGATTAGCAGGGAATGAGTACTATTGCTTCCTCAATGGTTTCTCGGGATACTTTCAGATTCCCATTGATCCGCAGGATCAGGAAAAGACCACTTTCACTTGCCCCTATGGAACATTTACCTATAAACGTATGCCATTTGGTTTATGTTATGCTTCGGACACGTTTCAAAGATGTATGATGGCCATATTTTCCGACATGATCGGGAAAACTATGAAGGTCTTTATGGATGATTTTTCAGTCATTGAGGAGTCATTTCAATCATGTCTCTCCCATTTAGACAACATGCTCAAACATTGTGAAGACACAAGGTTATGTCTAAATTGGTAGAAGAGTCACTTTATGGTCAAAGAGGGTATTGTCCTTGGCCATAGAATTTCAAAGAACGGGATTGAGGTTGACAAAGCCAAAGTGGATGTCATTGCAAAATTACCTCATCCCACTACCGTCAAAGGTGTTAGAAGCTTTTTGGGTCATGCCGGTTTCTATCGTAGGTTCATTCAATATTTTTGTAAAATTGCCCGGCCTATGACCCATCTCCTCGAGAAGGATGCTCCTTTTATCTTCTCACCCGAGTGCATCGAAGCTTTTGAAACATTAAAGAAAAAGCTTATTGAGGCACCGATTCTTGTTGCCCCCGATTGGGACTTGCCCTTCGAACTCATGTGTGATGCGAGTGATTATGCAATAGGGGCAGTCTTGGGGCAACGCATTTAATTCTTTCAGCCTATACACTATGCGAGCAAAACGATGACCGAGGCTCAAAGTCATTACACCACCACTGAAAAAGAATTATTCGCAGTGGTGTATGCCTTTGAAAAATTTTGGCCATATTTGATATTGACCAAGTGCATAGTGTATACAGATCACTCGGCTTTGAAGTACCTCTTTGCAAAACAAGATGCAAAGCCGAGACTACTCCGTTGGGTTCTCCTCCTGCAAGAATTTGATATCATAATTCGTGATAAAAAAAAAAAGGAGTTGAGAACCTAGCTGCTGATCATCTCTCCCATTTGGAAAACCCCCACCAAGATGTCTTCGAAAAGAAGGAAATTAATGAAACCTTCCCTCTCGAGACACTCAATGCGGTTACCTTTCGTAGAGATTCGACTACCCCATGGTTTGCCAATTTTGCAAATTACCATGCGGGTAACTTTGTTGTGAAAGGGATGTCGTCCCAACAGAAAAATAAATTCTTTAAAGATGTAAAACACTATTTCTGGGACGACCCCTTCTTGTTCAAAATCTGCGCGGATCAAGTCATCCAGCGGTGTCACACCCCCAAGATCGGGTCCAGCGGAAGCATACATGTAGCTGGGGTGTAACTCAATCGGTATACAACACTAGTTCAAAAATAGTTTGCACTTGAATCATTTAGATTAAAATAGTTAAATCAAAATGTTGATTTTTACATTGTTAAAAGTGGTGCGGAAGTAGGCCATTAAAATAGTTAAAAACGGTCCCCAAATGAATAATCAGAGTCTTCTATGACCATGCCATGCCCTGCCAAAACCTCCTGTAGCGTGCCATTGGTTAATACCTGAAAATACATGCTAAAGTGTCAACACGAGGTTGGTGAGTTCATAGAGTTTGTTTAACAAATAAAGTTTATAGAAAGTGTTCACACAGCAAAGGCATCGTAAATCCACTCAGTTACAAGTCCCGCCATAAGAGACTTGTAACCTGTGTGTTCACAACCCACTGCTAAAATAGTTTAAGTCTAGTAGTCAAACACCCGTGGTCAATAATAAGTCAAGGCCGCTCCGAACAAGGGAGACTTTATAACGTTGCTCCGAACAAGGGAGACTTTAAGTCACTCCACCACCTAGGCGAGATTTATTAGTCACTTTACCGACTTGGCAAAGATTTATTAGTCACTCCACCATGGCGAGATTTATTAAGGATGCTCTGAACATGAGAGACTTTTTAACGTTGCTCCGAACATGGGAGACTTTATAGCGTTGCTCCGAACAAGGGAGACTTTAAGTCTTAGAACATACAGTATAATAAGTCCAAAAGTTCAAGTCAATTTCAAAGGTCAAGTCAAGTTCAAAAGGTCAAAACAAGTTCAATAGTTCCAAACAAGTTATAAGGTCAATGAGTTCATAATAGTTCAAGGTTCAAAACAATGTTCAAAGAGTCAAGTAATAGTTCAAGTAAAAACGAGCATGTATTCTCCCCCAAAAGTTGACAAAACAATTTAAAAGAGTAGGGGCTATGACTCACCTGATGCAACAGCTACGATGACAAAAGTGTACACAGAAATGAGGTTCGATCTCTAACCGCAACCTAATATGAATGATGCATGATCTCGTTAAGATCACCAAATGATGTTTATGAATGTCCATGCTCATGTTTCTATACCACTCTAGTCTTTGGAAAAACACTTGTATTATCAAAAATATATAATCCAAGAATTTGGAAAATATTGCTATTAGAAAATATAAATGGCTAGTTATAATATATATACTTATATATATATAACGTAAGTTCTCATGTTGACGTTGAAATACTCGGGTTGTAATCCTTGAAATGATGAAAACATACTCATAATAACTAATACTACGTTAGTTATAAAGCTCGGTACTTGATATCATGTTTAGCTTAAAAATGCACTTCGTAGTTTTTGCGCCAAATTTATATAAAAGCTGTCAAATATAAAAGGGTTTTAGCCGATATTCAAACGAGTATATCTTTGTCGTTACTTGTCCGTTTTACTTGTTCTTTATATCCACGGTTTCGTCTTAGTATGTAGTAATATATTTTGGAAAGCTCGGCTCCTCCTGGTTACGTCTAAAGTCTCTTTTTGTCCAATGAAAAACGTCCAACAGCATACATTTTCAGAAAAAATACTTTTCGTCTACAATCTTGCAAAAATCATAACTCCTTCGTTATAGACTCTTTTTAATCCGTTCTTTCGCCTACGGATTCGTTTTTGAAAGTATTTTCTAAAAATTTTGCCAAAGTTTCCTTGGTGTTTACTGATTTTCCAGATTTTTACAAAACGGGACAGCATGTCTAAAATAGGTTCCAAATCAAGTTTCCAAGGTTAAAAATCAATTTCTACCATCACCAAACCTCTTGTAATCACCACATGGCTAATCTAATCTTACCATACACCTTCTTAGGGTGCCATGGACTCCTAACCAAGTTATTAGAGCTAGGGGATTCATAACAAGAAAGTTAGGGTTTGTATGTTTCATTTTAGCCAAAATAAAGTGTGGTATAGCTAGTTGTACATGATTTTTAGCATGGAAATCATGTAATACAAGTAAAAATAAGATGATCCATGAAAAAATAAAGTTGAAAACTTACTTGATAAAATGAGATGATTATAGGATGATTATGCTTGATGTTCTTGTGTTTTTGTTGCTTGATTCTTGATTAGGCATGTATAATGAACAAGTTTGTAGCTTTAACTTTTCAAAAATGGTCACTTGATCTTTGATTCATGGTTGGGTCGTGGGTTTGAGGAAGAACAAGGAAAAGATGAGATGAAAATTGATCTTTCTTAAAAGTGTATATTATGATTTCTAGTTTTAGGTTTAAGTTTAAATTTAGAGGTTTATTAATATTGTATTTAGAATTTAAGGCATGAGGTTAAAGGGTGTTCATGTGGCCGGTTTTGGTGTGAAAAGGGAGTAGCCAAAACGGTTTTGATCACTTGGGAAATGTAGTGTATCGTTAAGTGTTATTACGTGTTATTCGTTAAATTCGGGTAACGGTTTTAATAGAAATAATTGTTCACGAAGTTAACCGGGATGAAATAAAGTCATAATAATGTTAAAAACATATTAAAAATATGTTGGGTACATTTACTGAGTGATCGGGTGATTATTGTTTAGTTTTCACGAAAACCGTCGTTATATTCATACGCGTACGTTATAAATAAAATAAATTTCCAAAATACTGGGTAACTGAATGTTATAACTTTTATGATGTTAAAATGGATTTAAAAATATGTCGGGACCATTGTGGGAATATTTAGATATATTCGTCGTGTATAAACCGGGTGTTAACGTTTATTATAATTACGTATACGTAAAAACGTTAAATGTACTGAATATAGAAATTTGAAAATCCTGAGAGTGGTATAACATGAAAATGCTGTTATGATGATATGCAGACTATCCCCAGTCCGTATGCAGTGTACTTAACACTAATGAAATGAATTCGCACCTAAACCAATCCGGTTACGCGAATTTGAATACCCGTAAACTAAATTTACGATGAAATGTGTAATGCAAGTGAATGATGAAAACTTTTCCGGAAATGAATAGTGTTTAGTGAATAGTAAATTTTCCAAAAGTTTCTCAGAATATCAAAATGACCTCGAAAACGATGAATAGTAAAACGATGAATAGTGTTTTGATGAATAGTGATTTATGAATAGTGTTTTTCCAAAGTTCCCGAAATGACCTGAAATGACCTGAAATCGTGAGTTGTGACAGTCTTCCCCTCTAAAAGGAACTTCGTCCCGAAGTTCAGTTTATGTTGGTCTCTGAAAACATATTGGTGAAAAGGTGATGAAAAGTATGAATGTTCTGACAATGAGGGTATACACACACATGCATGAAACATTTGGAAAATGAGTAAAGGATTCAATCCAGACAGAATTTTATTATAACCATTCTCAGTGTTGCAAAATTCATTTCTGAGTCGGATATAGGTAGTCAGCCTATGTCCCACTATCCCGGGTTGAATATAGGTGACTAGTCTATATTCCACCGAGGTTCCATGAATTTTGAAATACTCAGTTCAGTTATACTAATACTATGTCCTTCACAAATACCAAGACGTTCAGAAAGACTAAGACAGGTGACCAAACTCGAGGTCAAATGATGAAATTATGCAAGGAAAAACATAATGCGGTGACATATATGATACGTGAACATGCTTATATGAAAAACAATTATAGTAATCAACTATAATAAATGAATATAATATATCAGATAATGAGACACAGTCTCATCACCTATGTCAGCAACTAACCACAAATGAGGCTTCAGCTTGGCAGGCAGGCACGTGACGGTCATAGGGTTAAGTTTTCTTGAAAGTAGCTATAGTCTAGGTTTTAAAAACACTTAGTTCGCTATAGCCAAAGCTCTGATACCAATCTGTCACACCCCCAAGATCGGGTCCAGCGGAAGCATACATGTAGCTGGGGTGTAACTCAATCGGTATACAACACTAGTTCAAAAATAGTTTGCACTTGAATCATTTAGATTAAAATAGTTAAATCAAAATGTTGATTTTTACATTGTTAAAAGTGGTGCGGAAGTAGGCCATTAAAATAGTTAAAAACGGTCCCCAAATGAATAATCAGAGTCTTCTATGACCATGCCATGCCCTGCCAAAACCTCCTGTAGCGTGCCATTGGTTAATACCTGAAAATACATCACTACAAGAAAAAGTGGTATTTGGGAGGGTGCAAAACTGTGCCAAATACTCAAAAAACCGTGCCAAATGCTATTTGGCACGGCTTTGGCACACTTTTGGCTCTGTCCTAAATATGAGGGTGCCAAATACATTTGGATCGGGTTAAAACCGTGCTAAATAGTATTTGGCACAGTTCTTGGGACGGTTTAACTTTGGGGTGCCATGAGTGAGGTATTTGGCACAACCGATAATCTTACGTTCCAAATGGGCATTTGTCACACTTTTACAACCCGTGCCAAATGTGTATTCGGTACCAATTCATTTCCCGTTCCAAATACTTTTTTTGGTACAGTTTGTATTTACCGTGCCAAAATGCGTATTTGGTACCAATTCATTTACCGTGCCGAATACTTATTTGGTACAGTTTTTATTTATCGTGCCAAAATTAACTGGGACGGTTTTATATACCGTGACAAATGTATTTGGCACGGTTTACTTTTTTTGTGCCAAACGTATTTGGCACATTTTAATCCGCCTTGCCAAAAAAACATTTGGCACATTTTTGTGTTTGCTATAGAAGTCATTTGGCACGGTTTTGCATTCATTAATTAGTTAGTCATCAGAGCAACTAACCATCTCAATTTTTTGCAAATATAATTCAATCGAAGCAAAAAATAAATTGAACTCAAGTTTTATTAATCATAAATAAATTCAAGTAAACATGGTCACTTGAATACATTAAAGTTAAAAACAATACGTCCAACATCAAGTAATGGTCTTTAGAATGAAACAGTCGTAACTAGAACTCAATATAAATTACTAAGACGATTTATTACTAATGAAAATGAATAAAGCTCCTCGGATCACGTCGTCTTCATGAACCCTGCATAATATAATATTCCAACATTAGAAATATGTATGAAACAAGCTAGAAAAAAATTCAATATAGAAAATAGCAATAGAAAGAGGTTGCATGCACAAATGACAAGTAACAATATTCAAAGCCATAACCTCAGTTACCTTGCATGTATTAGAATTAAGAAAAATTGCAGACCTAATCACCTTTCTATTGAAAATTTGCAGAACTAATCAGTTTGTATTGAAAAACTGCAGGTTGTATCTTGCATGTACCTTAAGTTTGCAGAACTAATCGGTTTGTACTGAAAAAATGCAGGTTGTATCTTGCATGTAAAGAGACAATTACCTACAAACCATATATACCTTAAGCAATGTTTTAAAACTCGGGTTTTGAGTCGACCCGGTCGAGTCACCGGTTCACTGGGTCACCGGTTGAACCACCGGGTCAAACCGGTTCTATAGAAAAAAGAAGTCAACCTTATTTGAAATGTACATAAAGAAAAACGTAATGCATTATATATCACCCATTCAATACAGTAGTCAGTAAGTCACCTAAATGCCTAATATAAAACTAATATTAATAGTTTTTTTTGACCCAATAAAGATAATTATATAAATTACTTGTAGTCTCAATAAAAGAAGAATCATTTCAATAGCCACATCATCAAATAGAGTAGTATATTTGTTATAGAAGCTCATATCACCACATTAGTTATCACCTGAGCCTGCATCTACTATTTCTTTAAAAAAAACTCACACAACACAAACCCACTCCCTCCCACAGTCATACACATACAGATCTTCATTTTCAACAACCACTGAGTCCCTCCCATAGTCACACACATACAAATCCTCATTTTCAACAACCACAGCTAAAACAAACGTGGGACCAAAAGAAGACTACCTAAAATGAAACCTATCTCAGGGGACTAAAACAAACATGGGACCAAAAGACTTCAAAAGTCTGAAGCAAATTGGAAACAAGGCACATCACAGCAAAGCAAAAAGGGCAATTATTAGACAAACCTGAGACCAAACCACAACAAGGAGTATAATAGAGGCTAGAATACATTTTCAAGTATATATTAACTCTTTTATCAATTTTCATTTGATTAAGTTTGAACCTTAAAAATTCAGTTGATTTGATAGTTTGATGCAAGTTTAATAGAGCATACATTAGGAACAAGTAATTAGAGATATACCTGATTGCCAATACTTGATCCAGACCTAGTTTCGCGATGACCCGGCGGAGGTGGCAACTCCCTTCCTAGCAGTAATTCTAGTTTTTTAAACCACTCCATTTGCGCTTTTTCATAATTAGAAACATGCACTGCTACTTGCTCTGCTACTTTGGCATCTATCTGCGCAGCTTGCTCTTCTACTAGATCTGCTACCCGCTCAGCTACCTTAGTCTCTAATTGCGCATCTACTTGAGCTTGAACCATCCTTTCTATTGCATCTGAAGAGATGGTATTTCTTGATGAAGAGTGAACCCCAGAAACATCACGAGTAGATACTCCTCCACCAAAAGTCTTGACACTTCCGTGTCCATCAGGGCCCACTAGATCAATGAAAACTTGTTCTTTAAATGAATCAGTTTGCTCTGATTGTGGTACCTCATTTAACTTCTGCTTCATTCGATCCTGAAAACACAAATATACATCTATTAATAATATAAAAACAAATACATTATTTATTATACATCGACTAATAATTCTAAGTTGTCAAGTAATATAAATTTAGGTGATATATATGTAACTAAAGTACTTACAACAACTATCTGTGTATCTTCATCTGGTATAGCACCATCTTTCGTACTACGCGTTTTAATAAACACATTAGCACGGCATAAGTCCTCTTTGTTAGCTTTCATCTATAGATAAAGTTTTAAATATATCTAATTAATATCTGGAAGCGGTAAAAAGTATATAACATACAACTGAATGAATGTAGTATGTGTGTTTGTACCTCCTCTCGAACATTGGCATGTGATGTTCTACCAGTTCTTGGTAAAAACTCCAGGTTTTTTCGATTATTGGAATTTTTCAAAGATTGAGCCTGAAAAAATTAAAATAAAAAACTAAGTTAATAAAATAAACTAAAAAATGTCATGGAATAGATTATAGCTATGTTGTATCTATAATGGGACAAGTATGTTAAACCTAAAATTTTGAACAAACATCCTAACCAAAATGTTTTGACTTGGCGTTAAATATACAGTAATTTTTCATAGGAAATTGTAGTTACCTGAACATCGTCACGCTGCCAATAGCTCACTAAATCCGGCCATTGTTCGGGATTTACCCGAGTGTCTGAAGGAGGAGTTAAAAGTTTTTCTGGATCATCTTTGTTTGGAGTAAAGAAATCATGCTTTACTCTACTTTTCCATTTTTTCCAATGACCACCGATCAACCTCAAACAAGTTTCTTTATAACCTTCTGGAGCATCTGTCTTATGCTGTGTGCAACAATTTTGTGTTATCCGTAGTATAAATACAATTATCTATATAATACTTCATACTTACAACAATACATGTAAATTGAGGAGCACGATAATACCTTAACATCTCGCCACATTAATTCAAGATTGGTTTCTGGCATTAACTTCCATGAAACAACATTAAGAGGAGCACGAGCCCCACATTTTGCAATTCCACCAAGTAAATTTGCGAGATCAGTACTACTATCCCCGATAGGCTGCATGCGCTCATTGAAAATAATATTGATTTTCTCTTTTCCTTGATAACCAAGTGCTGGTCCTCGACCCCTCTTACGTACATCATTGCTTGTACTAGAACCTATAACAATTCCAACCGAACCATATATTATGTCCTCGGCTCTTTATATGATACTGAATAATGAAAAGAATAGGATATATATCTTTTTACCAGATCCGCTTGATGCTAAAGAAGACTGGACAGATCCATCAGTGGCATTGTTGCGATTTAGTTCTTGTGACGAGTCTCCTAATTGTGTTTGTGCAGCATGAGTATCCTGGTTATATTCTGTAGAAGTCTGAACAGAGACATCTGTGTCCACCTCTTGATAACCAAAAGTTGGTCCTCGACGCTTGTTACGTACATCATTGCTCGTACTAGGTCCTATAACAATTCCAACTGAACCGTATGTTATGTACTCAAACCTTCTAAGAACACTAAATAATGACAAAATAGCATATATTTTTTACCAGGTCCACGTGATCCTAAAGAAGACTGAACTGATGCATCAGTGGTATTATTGTTGCGATTTAGTTCTTGTGACGAGTCTCCTCCTATCAGTGTTGGTACACTACCAGTATCCTGATTGTGTTCCGTAGGAGTCTGAACAGAGACATTTGTGTCCACATCTTGATTTTCATTGTTTTCCTGTGTTGACCGTGGCATTTCAGACATGAAAGTGTAGATGCGTCGTCTCTTTCTAGCTGCCATGATAAAACCTACAAAAAAAATAAAATAAAATAAATAAATAAATTAAGATCAATGACTTGAATAAAAATAACAATTATAAGTTTATAACAAATAAATGACAAAAGAAAAAGCACAAATGAGATATGAAGACAAATGTATCTATTCTAAATCAAGAAGAACACATAAAAAGGACAATTCCTATCAAATATACACAAGTATTTGATCTAATTAAGACAAAACAAAATAAGCTTTGAAATTGAATGAGGGAAGCTAATCATCGTCAGATTCATCATCTCCCATATTCCCAACACCATCGTCATCTGTAGTGTCAAAAGTATCATCTATCATATCGTCAAACTCTTCTTCAGAGTCATCAGATACCCGAGCATCTAATTCATCTTCCAATTCTTCATGAGAGTCACTCTCAACTACATGAACTGAATTATTTTGGTCTTGATTTTCTATTGTATGAGATCGATCAGCTCTCTTTTCAATAATTGTTCCTTCAATACCATGCCTCACCCACATCTCTTCACCCTCCTGTACACTTCTTCTTTCATCCAATTGCTGAGAACTATATGGTTGGGCTTGAGGCACTGCAACTGTTGTATTTGAGTTTTCGTCCTCACCCATGTCAAATGTATCCCTACTAGTCATTTTAATGGCAACTTCCCATTCTGGGTCAACAGGATCTTCAATATACATGACTTGTTCAGCTTGTGATGCTAGGATAAAGGGTTCATCAGTTGGGTTGTTCTCCTTGTATAACAAATGACTAAAATTAACTGATGTAAAACCAAAGTTATCAACTTTAACCCCTGTCCTGTTGTCTACCCAATTGCATTTGAATAAGACAAATTTTGTTTCATCAGTATAACGAACTTCAATGATATCTGTCAGCTCTCCATAATACGTTAACTCCCCTGACTTTGGATTTTTATCTTTACTACTTGAGAAGCTTGTCGTACTTGCAATCACAATAACACCACTGTTTTGTGTAACTCTACTATTATCCATTTTTTTTGTTCTAAATCTAAATCCATTAACAATATAACCGTTATATCTCTTAGCCACATTTGTCAAACCCATTGCCATGTCTATGACTTCTGTCGTTAACACCTTCTTTTCTTCAACTTGTTTTAGTACCTATAATCATTAAAATGAAACTAATTAAACCATAGTAAGCGCATACTGGTTTATGAATTTTTTCCTGATATTCAGCACTTACATCAGCTCTAAACCAAGATGGGAACTCTTTATTATGAAGGCGCTGACGTTCACGAGGGGCTAACTTTTGGAGGGACCGCAAATGTCTCCTGCATAATACAATATGTACAGTAGTTAATATTAATAGTTAATTTTTTAGCTGTGCTTTAGCACAACCCACTAACAATGACTTATATATAACAGAAAGTAAACAAGAAACAATTACTTATATATTCTTGTTAATATATAGTTAAACACAGTCTAGCATGGCTCAGCTCAACAATTTGAGGGCTTGAATCAGTAGAGCCAACTGTTTCACAGCCGCGCCAAGTTCAAGACTACTGGTTTATTTAGGTAATAATGTAATGAAAACAATCAACAACCTACTCTTTATATGGTGCAACTGCGTCGGTACTATCTAGTATGTAACGATGTGCTTGCTCCATTGTTAAACGATCAAGAAGAAAAGGTGTTTCAATTCCAAAATGAGAACCCACGTTATCTTCACCACTATAATTTCGCTCAGGCCGTGTGGACTTAGTTTCGATGTCCTTTAGATACCTTGCACAAAATGTCATGCACTCTTCCATTAAAGCTCCTTTTGCAATACACCCTTCTGGGCGGGCTCGATTACGAACATACATCTTTAATGTTAATAAGTACCTGAGTAAAACAAATATATAGTTATATAAACAAAAAAACAGAACTTATATTCAGATAACTTGACAACCAAATGTACCTCTCTATTGGGTACATCCACCGATATTGTACAGGTCCAGCAAGTAATGCCTCTTCAGCCAAGTGTATAGGCAAGTGCTCCATAATGTCGAAGAAAGATGGCGGGAAAATCTTTTCAAGATGGCAAAGTGTAAGTGAAATACGATCTTGAAGTTTTTGTAGATCATTTTTTGAGTTAACTTTCGAGCACAATATCCTGAAAAAGTTTGATAGCTCGATTAGAGCTTCAACAACATGCTTTGGTAAAAGTCTTCTCACAGCAAGAGGGAGTAACTGTTGCAAGATAATATGATTATCATGGCTCTTTAAACCCCAAATGCTATGCTCTTTGAGATGGACACATCGTGAAATATTAGACGCATATCCATCGGGTACCTTAAGATCCTTCAACAACTTCAAAAATTGATACTTTTCATCTTTTCCCAATGTAAAACAAGCTGGTGGTAGTAAAATTCTGCTAGAATTAGTCTCTTGAGGGTGTAAAGAAGGTCTAATGTTTAATTCTCTCAAGTCAAGCCGGGAATTCAAGTGATCTTTTGTTTTTCCAGCAATGCCTAAGAGTGTAAACAGTACATTATCACACACATTTTTTTCTATATGCATGACATCAAGATTGTGACGAATAGGTAAAAACTCCCAGTATTCCAATTCAAAGAAAATACTCTTTTTCTTCCAGTTATCTTGTCTCTCGTGTTCATTACCTTCTTTGTCATTCGAGTTGGTTGCTTTCTGTTTACCCTTTACGTTCATCTTCCTTTTTCCTTTCATTTTCTCTTTCATCTTTCTTTTCTCACTTCTTAATGCAGCCTTTCTCTCCCTCTCGTTCTCTTTTTCTAATTCTTCTCTTTTCCTCTTTTTGAATACATCTTCTTTTTTATATATTGTCTCTACATTTTTCAATTGGTCAAGTAATTCAGTACCTGATAATACTCTTGGTCGCGGATCCCATTCCGGCTGTCCATTAAAAGCCGCCTTATCTCTCCTGAACTTATGACTTTCTTTTAGCCATCTTCGGTGTCCCAAAAAACAGAATTTGCGACTATGCTTTAGTCTAAAAGATCGGGTTTTTATGTTACATGCTGGACATGCAAGTCTTCCTTGTGTGCTCCAACCAGATAATTTGGCATAAGCTGGAAAATCGCTAATTGTCCATAAAAGGGCAGCATGTAACTGAAACATACTATTACTTGATGCATCATACGTAGAAACACCATCATGCCACAGTTCATTTAACTCATCTATTAAAGGTTGCAAGTATACATCAATCTTATCGCCAGCAGCTTTAGGACCATCAATAAGAACAGAAAGAATAAATGAAGGTTGTTTCATGCACAACCATGGTGGTAGGTTGTATGGAATTAGAACCACTGGCCATGTACTGTGTGAAATAGTCATGGTCCTGAATGGATTAAACCCATCAGATGCTAACCCAAGTCTAACATTACGACTTTCACGCCCAAATTCTTGATATTTCTTATCAAACATTTTCCATGCTGGACTGTCCGCAGGATGCCTCATTAAACCATCATCGACCCGTTCCTTTGAATGCCATGTCATTTGAGATGCAGTGTGGGGAGACATAAACAACCGCTTTAACCTTGGTTTCAATGGAAAATAACGCACCTGTTTAACAGGAATTTTCCTTTTCGAAATCACATTGTCATCATCATCTTGCTTGTCACTGTTAAACTTTTTGTACCTAGAAGCCTCACAAATGCTACAGCTATCAAGAAATTTATCATCATCACGAAACAACATACAATCATTCGGACATGCATCCCATGTTTCGTAGGAAAACCCCAACTCAGAAACTATTTTATTGGCTTCATAATATGACTTTGGCATTACTACATCTCCTATTTCTTCAAGCGCCTCAAAAAACAGCTCAAGCACCATCGTGCAGGACTTGTTTGACCACCCACCAAGTACTTTTATATGTAAGAGTCGAGTAATGAAAGAAAGCGATGTGAATCGTTTACTCCCTTTAAACAAAGGTCGTTGTCCATCCTTTAACATCTTAAGAACTTTTTTTGTCTCATCATCCATCATTCCTTCATCTACATCAGCAGATTCCACCACATTCGGAATTCCCATTGCATCTTGTACCATTCCAACAATGTCATCCCTCTCAATATTTGTGATCACTTCCTCTTCTAGTTCATTATCCCTTTGAATCACAAAATTATGCATAAGTGACCACGGCAAGTAGTTTTCCATAAAACCACCAACAATAAGATCATCCTTCATAACCTCTTTCTTATTATAAAAACGGCCACCACACCTTGCACATGGACATTTTTTAAACGAACCTGGCCCTACATCTGAAAATATGGAGTCCAAGAATAACTCAACACCTTTGGTAAACTGTGATGATGTTCTATCCTTCAGATACATCCAACTCATATCCATCCCTAACAACGACAATATCTTTTTATAGTTTATGTTTTATTATGCTTGTGAAATAATGACGATGTATAGCATATAAGCACTTCAAGTATTGGTATATCAGACACACAACAAACAACCCTATACTGCTTTATTCAAAAAGTATAACAGATTAGCACAACTAACTAGCAATACTACATTAGTACCTAGGTAATCTTAACATGTCATATCATACCAAAATAGATGCAAAAATCAGTGACTAGGTAAGTATATCATGTTATATAATACCAGAATAGATTCACAAATCACTAGCAATACTATATTAGTACCTAGGTAAACATATCATGTCATATACTACAAAAATACATGCACAAATCAGTAACAAGGTACTTATGTTAACTTTTAATAGTGTTTTGTTATAGCAGATTAGCATCAAACAACCCCTTATAACTACTGTAGTTGTTTCCTGAGTTCTGGTATAAGTATAGCATATAAGCACTTCAATCATTGTTATATCAGATACACAATGAACATCCCCTATATCAGATACACAATGAACAGCCCCTGTATTGCTTTATTTGAAAAGTATACCATTTTTACTAAGCAATCCCAAACAGCCTTTTGCAAATGACATAAACACATTCATTTAGTAACAACATCAGGCTGCAAAAGTGATAATCAATTCTAGGACATGAATTCCATGTAGGGGTGATTCGGGTTTATCGGATTGCTTAATTGTTTAACCGAAATACAAAAAGAAAAGTATAAAAGTAAAAATAATGTGTACAACAAAATGGGTTGTAGTAGGCTAGAGCATAGTTATATCGTTTTGATTTTTATTCCCAACTTAAACTTCTAACTATAACATATATGCCACTTGAAATGCACTATATATCACTCATTATCTTCACTTTTCATTTATCTATTTGAACATCGTCAACTGGTTATAAAGGATTTTATGCGCAAAAGGTAGAAACAAATATCATTTTCGTATCTTTAATGCATAAATTTCGATTATATTAATTTCATAGAAGCAAAGTATTTTAAACCCGAAACGCGACCCTAGTTAGTATTCGGGTGACCCAAATAAGATTTTGGACTCAATGAACCCAACCCGAATATGTTTATTCGCGTTCAGGACGGGTCGGCCTTATTGACACCCCTAATCACAAGTAACAATATCAGGCTTCAAAACTGATAAGCACTTCTATGACATGAATCACAAGTAACAACCAAACAATGCTATCAAAGATAATATAAGGAAACTACATACGGGACAAAAGCCTGGAAAAAAACCAACACCTACAATTTGTCTTAACATATTACTAGTACAATTATAATACGCAAATACTAAATGCAAAATGAATTAACCCACTAGCCCTAAAGAAAAACATAACAAATAAAGCATACTAATTTATAACAATTAAACACATATAACACCCAATTGATCAACTGTTCGATACAAATAGCCACACATGAATCATTCAATCAAGCAATTCAATATTTAAGATGATTTAATTAATACCTCAAACTATTAAACCCTAGGTAGCAGAATTACTTTTGGTTATGGTGTTCAATAAACTTTGGGGAATTTATAGGCGTGAATCCTAGATATATTAGGGATCTCTTTAATTTCAAATCACATCTACGATTTGGTGGAGAATAAGTCGCCATTACACTCGGATGGGAGGGAAATTTTGGAGGGAATAAAAATAATGGAGGGATTTGTGCATTTGGGGAGAAGAAATGAGTTTAAAGGATACGGTGTGTGCTAATTATACTTTTAGTATATGTGTAATTTATTTAATGATATGAAAAATACCTTATTTTTATAGTAATTTATTATTATGGTTGCAACTAGGGGTGTCAATTTCTGACTCGGCACGAAACCCGACCTGAAACCGACACGAAAATTAAGAGGTTCAGGTTTAGCTAAATAGATTGTGGGTCAGGTTTGGGTCGACATATCTAACCCGTTTATTAAACAGGCCATGTTCGGGTTGGGAATAAAATAAACGGGTCGACCCGTCAACCCGTTTAAGTTTTTTTTCTTAATTAAAAATTATTTATATTTAATTATACGGGTTAAATGCGTTAAACGGGTCGACCCACTAACACGTTTAACCCATTTAACTCGTGTAATGTGCTAACTTTTATATATAAAACGGATTAAATGGGTCAACTCGAAACCCGTTTAACATATTCAACCCATGTAACCTATTTAACCTGTCAATCTAAGTATATATACGGGTTAAATGGGTCAGGTTCGGGTTATGTGTAAACAGGTTAGGATTGACATAGCTGACCCGATGATTTAAATGGGTCAGGTTCAGGTTGAGGTTTTCTGACCCGCCAACCTGACAACCCGAACCCGACCTGAATTGCCACCCCTAGTTGCAACTTGCAAGTTTGTTGTTAGCTTATTTGTGTTTTTTCTTATATTTTCTAAAACGTATACGTGGCTTATTAGCTTATTTGTGTTTTTGCTTATATTTTTAAAAACTTTAATTTTCCGGCTTATTGGCTTGTATAAGTTTATTATTATATAATAAACTTATATAAGCCTAAAAATCTTAAAATAAGCTGAAAATTTAAGGCTTGTGTAATATGAGCCAAAATCAAATAAGCTCGTAAGCTGACATATAAGCTTAAACAAACACCTCACATACATTATACATTCTATTATATTAAGTTGATACATGTGCATGCACCTCAATTATAATTGTATATAATTTTAAAACATATATACTTAGCACAGTGATCAATAGTGCGTGTCAAATAATTGAGCTCGTCGGTTTGAGCTTTTCTCGAGTTTAAAGTTATGGTTAAACTATTTTTGGGATTTTCCCATCATTCATAAAATATTCATTATATGCATGTTATAATAGTGCGTGTAATGCATCATCTAGCCTTGTTTAATAATCAAGCCACCCTGAGCCATGTCTTCCTTGTCTTATATCTTGAAAAGACTAATAAAAATGCGCAACGGGTATTCCTTTAGCTGTTGCTTAAGTAATGAATAATAGAAGGTCAACGAAGGTCGTTGACAAAAATTCCTACCTTAAACTAAAGATATATGTTATAATTTAGTAACTATCTAAATATTGACTTATAATCTATGAGTGGTAATCATCGATCAAATGTCTTACTTGTAAGCCAATGACTTTGTCATAAGAGGTTACGGTTCAAACTCCCTAGTAACACATTTGAGAATGGTCAATGAAAGGAGGGTTGAAAATGGTCAATGAAAGGAGGGTTCAAAATGGTCACGGGATACCTCAGTTAGACGACGACATATATCTTAGTCAGACACTTGCCCTCCATGGTAACCAATAAATGAACGACCTCATTTGTTACCCCTTTGTACGTATAATATGAATATTTTGAACTAGATCTTTAAAGGAAATATTCTTATTTAATAAACAATAATGGTAATTAGTAAAAAAGTAGAAGAAACCTGTTTTAAGTGATCTGAGTTACGTTAAATGATGACGAAGGTTATTGCTATATACTACAGTAATTCATTTATTTTAAGATGAATTGTTATCTTAAAAAGTTGATAATGAAGGGCACTTGAATATTAAAGTGAATAAATTCAATTATAAAATTTCAACAAAAAAGTTTAATATCGACAACACGTGTGAGACGAAATAGGCATTTGGATCAGGTTTTAAAAGATATTCCAAGTACATACGCATTCGAAACAGTTTATAAAAAACATCCAAACACATTGATATTTTACACACTTTAAAAAAAGTCGTTCCAAATACACAAGTATTTGGCACAAGTGCTAGAAACCGTTCTAAATACATATACGTATTTGGCACTGGTGGTACCGACTGTCCCAAATATATAAGTATTTGGCACTGGTAATCGAAACCGTTCCAAATACATATGCATTTGGCACCATTATTAGACAATGTGCCAATTGCATAAGTATTTGGAACGGTTTTCTAATAGTTGTCCCAAATACCTATTTTTTTGGTACGGTTACCCAAACAGTGCCAAATACGCGTATTTGGCACTCTTTTTTTGACCGTTCCAAAAAGGTTCGTCCCAAAAAGCCCCTTTTCTTGTAGTGCATGCTAAAGTGTCAACACGAGGTTGGTGAGTTCATAGAGTTTGTTTAACAAATAAAGTTTATAGAAAGTGTTCACACAGCAAAGGCATCGTAAATCCACTCAGTTACAAGTCCCGCCATAAGAGACTTGTAACCTGTGTGTTCACAACCCACTGCTAAAATAGTTTAAGTCTAGTAGTCAAACACCCGTGGTCAATAATAAGTCAAGGCCGCTCCGAACAAGGGAGACTTTATAACGTTGCTCCGAACAAGGGAGACTTTAAGTCACTCCACCACCTAGGCGAGATTTATTAGTCACTTTACCGACTTGGCAAAGATTTATTAGTCACTCCACCATGGCGAGATTTATTAAGGATGCTCTGAACATGAGAGACTTTTTAACGTTGCTCCGAACATGGGAGACTTTATAGCGTTGCTCCGAACAAGGGAGACTTTAAGTCTTAGAACATACAGTATAATAAGTCCAAAAGTTCAAGTCAATTTCAAAGGTCAAGTCAAGTTCAAAAGGTCAAAACAAGTTCAATAGTTCCAAACAAGTTATAAGGTCAATGAGTTCATAATAGTTCAAGGTTCAAAACAATGTTCAAAGAGTCAAGTAATAGTTCAAGTAAAAACGAGCATGTATTCTCCCCCAAAAGTTGACAAAACAATTTAAAAGAGTAGGGGCTATGACTCACCTGATGCAACAGCTACGATGACAAAAGTGTACACAGAAATGAGGTTCGATCTCTAACCGCAACCTAATATGAATGATGCATGATCTCGTTAAGATCACCAAATGATGTTTATGAATGTCCATGCTCATGTTTCTATACCACTCTAGTCTTTGGAAAAACACTTGTATTATCAAAAATATATAATCCAAGAATTTGGAAAATATTGCTATTAGAAAATATAAATGGCTAGTTATAATATATATACTTATATATATATAACGTAAGTTCTCATGTTGACGTTGAAATACTCGGGTTGTAATCCTTGAAATGATGAAAACATACTCATAATAACTAATACTACGTTAGTTATAAAGCTCGGTACTTGATATCATGTTTAGCTTAAAAATGCACTTCGTAGTTTTTGCGCCAAATTTATATAAAAGCTGTCAAATATAAAAGGGTTTTAGCCGATATTCAAACGAGTATATCTTTGTCGTTACTTGTCCGTTTTACTTGTTCTTTATATCCACGGTTTCGTCTTAGTATGTAGTAATATATTTTGGAAAGCTCGGCTCCTCCTGGTTACGTCTAAAGTCTCTTTTTGTCCAATGAAAAACGTCCAACAGCATACATTTTCAGAAAAAATACTTTTCGTCTACAATCTTGCAAAAATCATAACTCCTTCGTTATAGACTCTTTTTAATCCGTTCTTTCGCCTACGGATTCGTTTTTGAAAGTATTTTCTAAAAATTTTGCCAAAGTTTCCTTGGTGTTTACTGATTTTCCAGATTTTTACAAAACGGGACAGCATGTCTAAAATAGGTTCCAAATCAAGTTTCCAAGGTTAAAAATCAATTTCTACCATCACCAAACCTCTTGTAATCACCACATGGCTAATCTAATCTTACCATACACCTTCTTAGGGTGCCATGGACTCCTAACCAAGTTATTAGAGCTAGGGGATTCATAACAAGAAAGTTAGGGTTTGTATGTTTCATTTTAGCCAAAATAAAGTGTGGTATAGCTAGTTGTACATGATTTTTAGCATGGAAATCATGTAATACAAGTAAAAATAAGATGATCCATGAAAAAATAAAGTTGAAAACTTACTTGATAAAATGAGATGATTATAGGATGATTATGCTTGATGTTCTTGTGTTTTTGTTGCTTGATTCTTGATTAGGCATGTATAATGAACAAGTTTGTAGCTTTAACTTTTCAAAAATGGTCACTTGATCTTTGATTCATGGTTGGGTCGTGGGTTTGAGGAAGAACAAGGAAAAGATGAGATGAAAATTGATCTTTCTTAAAAGTGTATATTATGATTTCTAGTTTTAGGTTTAAGTTTAAATTTAGAGGTTTATTAATATTGTATTTAGAATTTAAGGCATGAGGTTAAAGGGTGTTCATGTGGCCGGTTTTGGTGTGAAAAGGGAGTAGCCAAAACGGTTTTGATCACTTGGGAAATGTAGTGTATCGTTAAGTGTTATTACGTGTTATTCGTTAAATTCGGGTAACGGTTTTAATAGAAATAATTGTTCACGAAGTTAACCGGGATGAAATAAAGTCATAATAATGTTAAAAACATATTAAAAATATGTTGGGTACATTTACTGAGTGATCGGGTGATTATTGTTTAGTTTTCACGAAAACCGTCGTTATATTCATACGCGTACGTTATAAATAAAATAAATTTCCAAAATACTGGGTAACTGAATGTTATAACTTTTATGATGTTAAAATGGATTTAAAAATATGTCGGGACCATTGTGGGAATATTTAGATATATTCGTCGTGTATAAACCGGGTGTTAACGTTTATTATAATTACGTATACGTAAAAACGTTAAATGTACTGAATATAGAAATTTGAAAATCCTGAGAGTGGTATAACATGAAAATGCTGTTATGATGATATGCAGACTATCCCCAGTCCGTATGCAGTGTACTTAACACTAATGAAATGAATTCGCACCTAAACCAATCCGGTTACGCGAATTTGAATACCCGTAAACTAAATTTACGATGAAATGTGTAATGCAAGTGAATGATGAAAACTTTTCCGGAAATGAATAGTGTTTAGTGAATAGTAAATTTTCCAAAAGTTTCTCAGAATATCAAAATGACCTCGAAAACGATGAATAGTAAAACGATGAATAGTGTTTTGATGAATAGTGATTTATGAATAGTGTTTTTCCAAAGTTCCCGAAATGACCTGAAATGACCTGAAATCGTGAGTTGTGACAAGCGGTGTGTTTATGGTCATGAAGCCATTGAAATTCTAAAGGCTTGCCATGCTGGTCCCACCGGGGGCCACCCCAATCCAAACTACACCGCCAAAAAGGTGTTTGATTCTGGTTTTTACTCCCCACGATCTATAAGGATGCCCAGGAATTAGTCAAGTCCTGTGACGCTTGTCAACGTCACGGGAATATCTCACAAAAGAATGAAATGCTACAAAATGCAATTCAAGTTTATGAGATCTTTGACGTACGGGGCATCGATTTTATGGGGCCATTTCCGTCATTTCATGGAAATAAATACATACTCGTGGCTGTTGACTACTTGTCAAAATGGGTTGAAGCGAAAGCTTTACCCACTAATGATGCCCGAGTTGTTGTGAAATTCTTGGAAGCTCTTTTTGCTCGATTTGGAACTCTACGTGCTATAATTAGTGATCGTGGTACGCATTTCTGCAATGACAAATTTGATAAAGTTATGCAAAAATACGGTGTAATTCACCGTCTTTCTACTGCGTACCACCCTCAAACAAGTGGACAAGTAGAAGTTTCCAATCGGGGCATTAAAAGAATATTGGAAAGGACTGTAGGTGAAAATCGTGCATCGTGGTCGGATAAATTAGATGATGCACTTTGGGCTTTCTGTACGGCTAACAAAACACCCATTGGGTGTACGTCTTACAAGCTTGTGAACGGGAAAGCGTGCGATCTTCTGATCGAGCTTGAGCACAAAGCCTATTGGGCTCTCAAGCATGCAAATTTTGACCTCCAAACTGCGGGTGCTCATCGCAAAGTTCAACTAAATGAATTAAATGAACTTTGTGATCAAACTTACGAGAACTCTTTGATCTACAAGGAAAAGACAAAGAAGATTCATGACTCAAAAATCAAGAACCGCATTTTTAACGTTGGTGACCGAGTCCTTCTTTTCAACTCTAGACTCAAGATCTTCTCGAGAAAATTAAAGACCCGTTGGACTGGCCCATTCACTATCGCAAAGGTTTATCCTTATGGCACCATCGAATTATCTCAAAATGACGGTCCAAATTTCAAAGTGAATGGGCATCATTTGAAACATTACTTTGGAGAGGACATACCATCCATGGTTGTCCCAGATCTCCAAAATTTCCCCAAGGACAATTAAATTCGAGGATCGAGTCAAGCTAGCGACTCGATGAACAAAAACAGTAGCACAATATCGGTTTTCACCCGTATCTCTGATTTCTTTCTACTTTCTAACACCCAAGTGTGGGGGAGTGGCCGTCCCCTGCTGTTTGCAATGTATATATGTGTATTTGAAAAAAAAATGTGTATGTATCTAGAAATAAAGTGAAAAATGATGTACCCACAGTTAGCTTCGAATATTGCCTTTTTCCGTTCAAAGAGTCGGCATAATAGCCGAGACCTTGAATATTGAGGACAATATTCAATTCTAAGTGTGTGGGGGGGGGGGGGGGGATTGTAGCGAATTTTATCACATTATACCTTCTAGTACCCCCATTTTTGGCCAAAAATTTATAAAAAAATTCACTTTATTTCAAAATTTTTATGGTTATCAGTCCGCCATGTCTAACCGACAAAGGGATTGGCTAATCCAGGAGCAAACGGCTCTTGGTAAAGATAACTCAAATCCGTTGATGGCTGATAATTAACCGAAAATTGTATGGTATTCAACTCACCATATCCTAAAAAGTAAAAGAGTTGGTTAGCCCGCAAGATTATGGCTTGTGGTAAAGGCAGTGGAAAGCCATAATTGGTAATCAACTCACCAAGATGTTGACTGTGTCCATCAAGAGTTGGCTAGTCCAGAAGCAAATGGCTTCTGGTAAAGACAAATCAAACCCGTTGAAAGCTGGTGGTTTGCTCAAAATCATATGGTTATCGGTGTACCATAGTTCTTACTTTAACTGAAACACTTGGCTACTACAGATGAAAGACGATCAAAGTTTGCAAAATTGGCAGTTTCAGTCCCCCAAGTTTTAAAACTTGTCACAATTAGTCCCTATGCATTTATTTTGAAAGATAAGTCAACCCAAGTCTTTTGAAAGTCAACTATTAGAAAAATGATCTTTGGGTATTAAGTTTCAAAAGTTACATGTTTGGTCCCTCAAATTTCAATATTGGAAAAATTGGTCCCTGGGAATTTTGAAAAATGGAAAATTGCAATTATGGTTCTTGGATTATGGAAGCTTGGCATCATTAGTCCCTTGGAGTACTTTGGGAAATGTACAACATCAGTCCTCCAATTTCAGCAAATTGCAAAAATGGTCCTTGTGATATAACATAACCAAACGGACCCTTTTAATTATTACTTCCCAAAACCAATCCAAACACAACCCAAGCCCATCCTATCCCCTAAGCCCATACAACCCCAGCCCATATCCCTTTTATTAATAAAACCCCAAGCCAGGGTCAAACCAGTCAACCATGGTCAACCCGGTCAAACCACACCTTCTCCCCCACACTTCCCCCCTAAAACCTGTAACCTTGTCTCCCCCCTCCCACCTTTGCACCAACACAGCAACCATCATTAATTCATCTCACCAACCCAAACCAACCCCCACCCCTCTTCATTTAATGAACCCACCAGCTCCACTAAAATTGCCCGTTTGTTTTTTGCGCCAATTTTCAATCAAGGGCTAGGATGAATCATTGATCAAATTGATGGCTGGGATATGGTCTTGGGTCAACAAAAGCACCATGGGAACTCTAAAAGTGGAAGAGGAGCACATGTAGAAGAGAGGATGACTTATTTTAGTCTCGGAGTATAAGTAGTAGTAGTAGGGAGCCTTATAAGGTATGTATTAATATAACTTAGTTGTTTTTATGCTTATTTTTATCAATTGTAATCTGTTTTCAATCAATGAAAGTTCCAATTTAAGTTTAATTCTTGTTTCTAAATTTTTAGTTTTATTCAAGGTTCATGTAAGCTCATGTAAGCTCATTTAGGTGTTTAAATAAAGTAAGAAATCAAAAAGTAAACAGAAAAATCAATCATATTAACTCACAGGGTACCTTTGCATGTTATGGAAAGCTTTAGGAAGCCCCAAGTAATGGAATTGGTGGAAGGACTGTTACCTAGCTTATCTTTGATAAGCTACGAGCTTGTTGAAGCTTAAAGGCCCTAGTATCAGCTAGGTTCAAGGTTTAAGTTTCTTTGTATCAAGATTTGGATTTTTAGTATAATATTGCATAATCTGTCATAGTGATTAATAGTGCTTACTTGTTGTTTGTTTTTGCTTATTCTGTCTTACACTTGCTTATTAGATAGATTCTAGTTCATAGTTTCAGCTTTGATTAAGGTTTCATAAGATTTCATAAAAATCAAAAAGTTAGCAGGTTGTTTGGCTTTGCTGCATATTCTGTGAATCAGGTTGTGTGAATGGTTGTTGTTGGTTTATACATGCTTCATTAGTGTCAAACAGGCCATTCAAGTCATAAAGACCAGCAATAGTTGCATCAAAAGTCAAAATCACTTGTGATCTCATCTCATCAGCTCTCTGTTAGAATTCTAGGTCCCATAATCATCATTCTAGCTCATCAGTTGTTAAGTTAACTTGTTTTAGTCTCATAACATCTTAATATATCATAATTAGTCAGTTAAGTAGGATTAAATTTCATTTTAGTCAACTTAGTTCATAAGTTAAAAAAGTCAAAATTCACCCATCAGGCAGAAATCCATTTTTTGGAGGAATTTTCTAGATTTTTGTAGTAAGAATTAGCATTTGAAATTTGTTGTGGTTGTAGTGTATCAGCTGACTTATAGAAACCCATGCTTGCCTTATTTTTTAGATTTTTCTTGGGGATTGTGCAACTGTTTATTTAAGGGTGCAGGGAAAGCACCCTGCCCTGCATCAGGGACTTTAGCCCTTTTACTTTGGCTTATTGTGACCAAGCCAGTGGACCCCACATTAAGCTCTTTGGCTTTTGAGTAGTTCATCAGTAGTAAATTTCATACCATAGCTTATTTTTGTGTTAAGCTTGTCTGTCCTAGCCTATTTGACCCACTTTGGTTTCATGACCTCAGACCTTACACTGAGATACTCAGTGTTGAGACCCAAGTTCAAGGGCATGCATTTTGCTACCTAGTGGGCCCCACCCTGTGCTTTTTGGCTTATTGGAGACCCCAATAAGCCAAGTTTTCATATCTGAGCTTATTTTGTGTTTGTGCACCTATTTTAACTAGTAAATCAATGCTTGTTACTTGGTTACCTCATTAAGCATTCTGAGACCTCAGTTCCATTGAGCTTATTTCATAAGCTCATTGTGACCTTATTTGTGGACTTATTAACCTGCTTCTTGTCTTAAATTGTAGCCACCCAATCCAACTTGAGGGTTCAACCCCAAGTTTGGATCTCTGACCCCCTTGTGACCCCCACAGAGGGCTGCAAGAAGGCCTATTTGGCCTGATTGGACTGTCAATAAGCCAAGTGCTTATTTGGCTTGTCTGGCTTATTTTGTGCAATCACCTGAACACTTTGTGCTTCTTTCTTGTTATTATTGTTAGTTAAGTGCTTATTTGGACTTGTAGCTCAATAGTATAGCTTATTCATCAAAAGCAAAATCATAATAAGCCTTTGGCTTATTCTGTCATTCAAATAAACTCACCATCTGCTCATTCTCCATGATCAGCCAAACCTCCTTTGTTAAAGTTGTTTAAAATCAGTTAATAAACAAGTCTGAAAAAGAAAAATCCAAAAAAGCCCAACTTAATAGAAGTGATAGCTTCTATTGTAAGCCAATTGGCTTATTCTTTAGCTTATTCATAAGAAATTTTCATTTTTATATTTTTCCCAGGTTTCTTATAGTTAAAAATAGTTTTGGTAATCTTTTCAGATTTTTCCCTTATCATTTAGTATTTTTCATAATTTAAATTAGTTTTTATTAATTAATAATTAGTTAATAATTAATAAAAATTAATTAAAAAATAAGAAAATAAATTTAGTTTTAAAATTAGTTTTTAGTTATTTTAAATTTTTCCAAATTTTATTTTCAATTTTCTAGTGTAATTTTAGATTTAATTATAATTTAGGGTATTTTAAATAATTAAAAAGTAATTAGAAAATAGATTTTAATTAATACTAATTATAAAATTAGTGTAAAAATTAATTTACTTTTTCCAAAAATTTTCTTTATTAATTAGGATTGTAAAAATATCATTTCCACATCCGTAGCCGTTTTATTTCATCAGATTCACTTTTTATCATGTACGTCTATACCTGTTTTCAGTTTAAACGTACGTTTTTAGGTTTTAGCACGTTTCTTCTTAATCTAAATTCACGTAATCAATCATATAGCTTTTCTAAGCTATTTAATTTCATAATTCTCAAATAATTCTCATCATAACCCCTTCTTGTGAAATTCACCCGATCACAAGCACGCTAAAGTACAATCCACACCTCGTCAGGACATAATGACCTGGTGATACTCTATATTACCCGGAAGCATTGATCTATTCAGTTTGACTTTGTTGACCATTCATTTGGTCAATTTAAATTGACTGTTTAGCATCGATCATGTAACTTTTTATGGATGATGTATAAATTGAAAGCGCTACAAGGGTGTAAATGTCATCTATCTCATTACAACTTTTTTGGAGTAATACAATTTGTATTAGGGAGTATTTTAACCAAGGTTTTCAAGATCGGGATCCTACCCAGGATCGTTTTCGTCTTTGCAAGATCGTGATCGTAAGATCGGATCGGGATCTTAAGATCCTATTATAATGTTATTTTTTTAATAGTTTTTGTAATATTATACAAATTTATAAATTATTATATATCATAAACACAAAATTATATGAATGTTCCATCAAAATGTTGTCCTAAATTATGATTATGAAATATTTTAATAAGATTAACATGTTGTTTTCAAAATTCTACAAAAAATAAGCTAGAAATTTGCAGTTTTTTAGTTTTTTATCCGAGAAAAGTAGGATCGGATCGGATTAGATCTTAAGATCCTATAAGATCTTAAGCTTTCAAAGATCCTACGTAAGATCCGGATCGTTTTTGCTTTGCAGTATCGTAAAATCGTAAGATCCTAAGATCAGGATCGGGATCCTGACAACCATGATTTTAACTAATTAAGTTGTTTATCTTTTAAAATGATTACCCATCAACATAAAATTCAAATGCGTATATAGATTTGATTTGAGTTTGTACTTTCAAATTTTAGAGGTAAATTAAATGAGCATTGCGGTTTTGTACATTTTAAACTTATATTTGTACATATATGTTTTATGGATTCACCATTTTACAAATCAATAAATTATTTTCATGTTTATTAAGACACAAATTTAATCATATTTTTAGACATTCAAATCATTTTCCTTTAACTATATAACATTTGCTTTCTAATTATGTTTTACGTAACATTTATTTTTACTCTTATTTGCATGATCAATTTTTATAAGTTCGTACAAGTAATTTACTATTAGCCGCCCCTGATTTATCACGGGTTTATAAGCTAGTTATATTATATAATAAAACGTCCAAGTAATTATAATTATAATTGATAAATAAAAATAATTATTAGTTTGAAATTAAGAAAGAATTACATATTATGTACAAAGCTAATTAATAATGTCCAAATTGAAACTGATGCATCTTCAATTCATGATAACAAGTTGTTGTGGCTCTTTGTTCTTGGTCTTCAAACTGTTGAAGTTAACTGTATGAGAATATGCTCTTTAGAAGTTAAGAGTTTGTTGTTCGTTTTATGCTTGTTGAGTTGTAACGTTTATTTTATGTAGGCTATTAAAGCCATGACTTTTCTTTGGAATAATAACAATCATCATGCACTACAAAAAAAAAAAACATGTCATTTTACATAGTTTATTTGTTACATCCTCACACATTAAAGTGTGTACAATTCCATTCTCCACACTAAGGGTGAGCATGGTCCAAAAACCGGACCGGACCGGACCGGACCGAGGACCGAGAACCGGAAAAACCATAGACCGAGACCGGACCGAATGTGGTCGGTCCGGTTCGGTCCGGTCCGGTCTTCGGTCGGTCCGGTCCATTTAGGCATATTTTGGCACGTTTTTTCGGTTTTTTGGTCGGTCCGGACCGGACCGACCGGACCGAGGACCGAATTAGCCAAAAAGCCTAGACCGAGGACCGGACCGAATGTGGTCGGTCCGGTCCGGTCCGGTCGATTTTGTCGGTCGGTCCGGTCCATCCGGTCCGTTTGCTCACCCTTACTCCACACTATTATCTTGTGTAAGGATTTTCGGTGTTACAAAATTATTGAGAATTACCACGCTTATTTTCATGAATATATAAATAGATTATTCACACAAGTTAGTGTGGAGATTTTTTATTTTTTTATTTTATTATTTTTATTATTTTTTATTTGTTTTGACATTTTTTTTTTCACATTTGTGAATTGAAAAGTCCACATTTGAAAGTGTGCACAAATAAGAAGAACAAGAATTGAAAAGTCCACACTTGAAACTGTGAACAAACAAGAACGAGCTAACTCTTTATAACGTGGACAATTATAAAAACTCTACCCTTGAAAGTGTAAACAAACCAACCAAAGCCAACTAAAAAAGTGAGTATACTAGAAAAGTTCACAAATTCCAGATTTTATATTCAGATTTTTACAAATTATATGAAACTAAACAACTTCCAAATTTAAATCTTCAATATCAAGTACTCGATTACATCGTATAAACCGGATTCAACTTGAGACGAAAAGTCATAACATTCAACAATTACTTTTGAGTTTTAACGAACAGATACAAGAACTCAATTACTTTGGTCCTCTGTTTCTCTAGCATCTACACAATTCTGCAATTAATTCAGATACTAGCTAGTTAACTCCATTTTTGTTTAAAGCAAAGACATCATCTTTAGGGATAGTGCCAATGACTTGAAGCAATGGGTTACGATGGTCTCTTGCTATTTTGGCATGTGGGTTGTTTATGTTTTGATCAGTTAAACTTCAAATAGCAATGACTTGAATCCTAGCTGGCTGTATACACCAGATATCTGGCGTGTGCAACATAATAGCATTTCTGTACACCATGCAAAACTTGTGATATATTGTATGCTAGACAGGCACTTCGTCTAGATATAAATAAGAAGGGAAATTCATAAAGCTAGCCAATTTTAACTTTAAGTACCATTTTTGTTCCTACTACTAAGCATGGAATGAAGTATCATAAGGTGGTTACTGGTTAGGTATTGTGTCTAATTTGCATCCACTATTGAATTGTAGTCATTGATGATATCGTGTATATATGGTAAGTAATCTATGATTTTATAGCGGCTATATGTGGAAAACCTTATCTTATGGCAGATAGTTACAAGTTAGATTGGGTTCAAAATTGAGTTTAATGGCTTACTAGTAACCACCTATAGCAGCTATAAAATCATTAATTTCTTACCATATATACTCGATATCACCAATGACTACAATTCAATAGTGGATGCAAATTAGATACAATACCTAACCAGTAACCACCTTATGACACTTCATTCCATGCTTAGTAGTAGGAACAAAAATGGTACTTAGTCAAAATTGGCTAGCTTTATGAATTTCCTTTCTTATTTATATCTAGACGAAGTGTCTGTCTAGCATACAATATATCACAAGTTTTGCATGGTGTAAAGAAATGCTATTATGTTGCACACACTAGGGATCTGGTGTAGCTAGGATTCAGGTCATTGCTATTTGAAGTTTAACTGATCAAAACATAAACAACCTACATGCCAAAATAGCAAGAGACCATCGTAACCCATTGCTTCAAGTCATTAGCACTATCCCTAAAGATGATGTCTTTGCTTTAAACAAAAATGGAGTTAACTAGCTAGTATCTGAATTAATTACAGAATTGTGTAGATGTTAGAGAAACAAAGGACCAAAGTAATTGAGTTCTTGTATCTGTTTGTTAAAACTCAAAAGTCATTGCAGAATGTTATGACTTTTCGTCTCAAGTTGAATCCGGTTTATACGATGTAATCGAGTCCTTGATATTGAAGATTTAAATTTGGAATTTGTTTAGTTTCATATAATTTGTAAAAATTTGGATATTAAATCTGGAATTTGTAAACTTTTCTAGTATACTCCCTTTTTTTAGTTGACTTTGGTTGGTTTGTTCACACTTTCAAGGGTAGAGTTTTTATAATTGTCCACGTTATAAAGAGTTAGTTCCTTCTTGTTTGTTCACAGTTTCAAATGTGGACTTTTTAAGTGTCATATCGTGTATAATGGCTTACAAGTGTCATAAGGTGGTTACTGGTTAGGTATAGTGTCTAATTTGCATCCACTATTGAATCACAAGTTAGCGGGTCAAAATTGAGTTTAATGGCTTACTTACAGGTTATATAAGGTCTAATACTCTTATGGTTTATCTAAGGTTTGATACTTTAATGTACTATGTCGACCTTGTAATTTTGATCATCATAAACACAATTTTGACATAGTACATCAAAGTATTAGACCTTATATAACCTGTAAGTAAGCCATTAAACTCAATTTTGACCCGCCACCTTTAAATAACCCGCTAAAACCAGTGTGTCCTGTAACTATCCGCAATAAGAGAAGGCTTTCCACATTAGTAGCAGACTTAAAATAACCTCATGTAGCTTGCCCCCTCTCCACCACTGACCAAGTAGCAGCACCCTTCAATAATTTACCAAAGAACCTAGGTCGATATATGTTTAGAAAATGGTGTAAAGGAGTAAACTGAGCAAATTCTACTTCTAATATAAACAAAGAATTACAGTTGGAAACCTGCACAATCACAAATCTTATCTTAAGAGACTCCTACAGAACTAAAGATATGAACAAAGAAATAGTCCAAAGGAGTACATTAGTTCATCTACTGGTTAAAGGAATCTAACAAATGGAGTCTACTCAGTGTTCTCAGCTCACACTATAGCTAGCCACACTTCTAAGCCTCACCTTAAACTCTTGGTCATGGTTAACCACACAAACTCCCCTGCACCCAAGTTCTTTCAGGGGTGTGTGCATTTTGTTATTTTTTTTGCCATTTGGTAGATGAACAAAAATTATGTACATTAGACAAAAACCTTTACAAAATATAAAGAAATGGATAATACCTGAAACTTTTAAGCGGAACTCGAAGGTACAACTTGTGACCTTGTTATATATCTAACCGCATTGCCTTCCTTCTTCTTCCTTTACAAAAACATCAATCTATAAATTGATTTCAGCTTCAAACCAACACTATATCACATACAACTACATTCACAAACGATATATCCGATCAACCTGAAACTAACTTAAACAGAAACTAGCCTTTTACATATCAAAATTTATAACAATTTATCACATTTTATCAACTAAAATCAATCATCAAAAATATCAGAAAATAAAAAAAGTAATAGAAATTGTACCAGATTCAAGCTGTGAATGAAGATAACGAGATTAAACGCTAATTAAGTATCGAAACTAGCTAGTTGCATCGAAACCCTAAGTATCGAAACCCAAACTTAACACCTAGTGAACGAGATTGGGGATTTTTGAACGAAACCCTAAGTTACTATGTGTTTTTGTGTGAGAATTTTGTTAATCGAATTGGGGATTATTGAACAAAATCGAATTGCTCAGATTTTATAAGTGTCTGCATACTTGGTTTGAAGGATAAATTAAATTGGATATTTTGGAGACAAAGAGAGGCGGGTGATATATTATTATTATTATTATTATTATTATTATTATTATTATTATTATTATTATTTATTTATTTATTTGGGGGGGGGGGGCAAAAATTATTATTATTATTATTATTATTATTATTATTATTATTATTATTATTATTATTATTATTATTATTATTATTATTATTATAAAACTTTATTAAAAACTAATAGGATTTACAAGAAATTAGTGGGGAGCCTAGAGAGTAATTGGGCCCCCATACCTCTAGCTATAGCAAAACCAATCCTACTGAAAATACATGGAGCAGCACGTGCTCCAATGTCCTAAGTCATAGAGAATCGTCGAATACGCTTTAATAAGGTCACCGCATCTTTTTCAAGTTCTCCAAAAGAAGAGAATGAAAAGGGGAGGAACCCATATCCGATATCAGCGCATTTAGCCTCGTGCTTGACACGTTTACGTTGTGCGGCTTCAATAACCGCCCGACCAGGCATAAAATCAACCATACTCGAACGCGTCAAAGGTGACGATCGTGTAAGATCAACATAAACATCAAGCCCACCATCCCAAGAGTAAAGTAACATATCAGCTGGCCGTAAATTTTTGTCCCTTTCTCCATGAAGCCCAATATCAACCTCCTTACGAGCTGAAATTCCAGACCGAGAACATATATCAACAAGAACATCACGCACAATATTGTGCCGATGTTTAATGCCAACTATACCTGCGCACGAAACAGCATGATCCCCAAAAATATCTCCAGAAAAAACCTTAGAACAAACTGAACACGGCATCTGAACAGTAAAAAGGGGAACACCCAACCGATAACACAACACACATCGGTAAGTCCTGGCATTCATAGTTTGTCCCAATCCCGATATCGGTGCCACCCTAAGCCAATCTGACGTGTAATCCTCTTTTAGTGAGCCCCATAACGCCATCTGTCTAGGGGTTAAATAAAAGGTGGATTCAACTTTTTGGGCAACACGTGTGAAATGTATATCTGCCAATTTCTTCATAAGTTTGGGGGCAGCGATCTCACTAGGGTTACTCAAAAGGTCAATTTCCATATTCACATTAAAAGTACGCAAAGCATCATTAAATGAGGGACCAGAAGTCACAATACCAGAACTATAGAGAAGCTTAGTCTGTAAGCTGGCAGATTGAAGTCTAGAAGCAAGGAAGGCATAATTAAAGACATCACCTGCAGAATACACACCAAGTCCCCCGAAAGCAAAAGGTAGGGTGGCAAGTCTCCATTGCCAATCGCTAAACCCAGGTCCAGAAGCAGTGACAATACGTTCTAAAGAAGAACGAAGTGCTGCATCAAAAGAAACCTGAGCACCCTTAAAGACCCGAGGAGGACATGTACGCATAGAAAAATACAACTTGGAAATTCTAGCACATGCACGCAGTAACAACAACTCACATTGAGGATCATTAAGCTTAGCAACAGCATCCATAAGTTCAATAGTTTTAGCAACCCTTTTCATAACAAGCTTACTCCTAAACTCAAAGTCCACACTGGCGGGCCCACCTAATAATTTAACACCATGCGAAGGTTGAGAAATATTAGGGGGGAAAACACCAACATACCTGCTCCTGGGGTCTTCCTTGGGCCAAAAAACCTCAGTTTTATCAACATTGAGGTGTAAACCACAACTAGGGCCATCCATCATAATCAACTCTAAAACCTTCCCCACAACCAAAGTATCTCCAATAATAGTGTCATCATCTAGATACCAAGCTTGAAGAGAAAGGGTAAAGGAGTCTCTAATCTTACAAGCCAAGGGATGTAATACTAAAGCAAAAAGAAGGGGCCCAAGTAGATCACCCTGTTGCACCCCTTGGTGCGACCATAAGGTATGCTCTCCATAATATGATCTGGCAGGACTGGAGTAACAAAATTCCATCCAACGTGAAATAGACGGAACACGAAGGCGAACTTCCCGTAACATAACTGCACGATCCACCATATTGAAAGCGTTTTTAAAGTCCACCAACAACATCGCCCCCACGGTCTTCCATCAACCGATTCACAGCATGTAGAATTGTCTCCCCACCTCTTGATACCCCCACGCCAAATTGCAAACCATAAAAATAACTATCCAAAGAATGGTCAATCATAGAAGCACAAACCTTGGAGACTAATCGCCTCCAAACAGTCCCAACAGCAATAGGACGGATCCCCCCTCCTGGTTTAACCAAAGGCGTGAGAGGAGCACTAGCAACATACTCGCCCAACACCCTTGGGCACCCTCAAGAAAAAGGTTCACCACCTGGGTGATAGAAGTAACTAACTCGTCAGAAATAGCAGCAGCAACACCATTTAAACAATTCAAAAGGTGTTGGGCACGCAAACCATCCCGTCCACAAGAAGTACCACGAGGGAAACTCTTAATCATACCAAGAACCATAGCAGGAGATGCAGAAAGGTGATGATGATCAATAGGTATATCTGGTAAAAGGGGAGCAGATTGAAAAGGGTGCTTAGCTTTTAAATCCTCAAGAGTAGTACCATCATAAGCCGCAATACCCGAAGAAGAAAGAACTCTGACAGCAGCAGTATAATGCCCATCATAAATCTTCCTCTTACATTGCTAGATATTACGGTCACCCAAGTCCAAGTTTTCCTCATCAATATTAGACCATAAAGGGGGGGGGGGGGGGGGGGTTCGGCTAAAACCTCACGCACAACTTGTAAACTACCACCAGGTGTGCCCCAAGATGAAATAGCATTAACAATATACTCTTCATGACGTTGACGCTTAGTAGCAGACCTACACTCTTGATTACTCCTTGGTAAAAGGTTTTAAGCACGCAAAGAGATAAGACTAACAAACCAACCCAACAAGAAATGTCGTCAGGCGAACAAACCACCTTATCAAGAGCTCCTTTCAAAACCCGAGAAAAACCCAAACGACATTTAGGAGGGATGGATTTGACAGTACGCAACCCCTTAGAAAGTAAAGTATCAAGGAGATGTAAATCAAAACCACCAAGCTTATCAAAAACCAAATCCTCAACAAGAGCAACATTAGAAGGGGCCTGTGGTTTGGTGAGATCATGCAACACGAACCGAACAACACCATCACCACAATCAGGGGGTGACACAAAATCAGGCCCCTCACCATGCCGACAGTTAGTCCGAAAAGTATGCGTTTTGAAACAACCACCACACAACCACAATCCTATACGCTTAAGAGTAACCTCGGCCCTTTCAAAAATAACCAAATCCGACACAAGAGAATGTCTAGTGATAGCTTGCGCCTCACCACTGAAGTGTCGATCACGAAGATGCGTAATCAAATAATTCTTAGTAAGTCCATTTTCCACCCTCATAACAACACCCACTAAGACCTGCGAAGGGGCAGTGAAATCTCATAATAGGCATAGGAAAATAGCTGCATACACTAACAGAAATGCTAAACGGAAGCACCAACTAGACACCAAATGTGAATGGTAAGTAAACTCCAAAACCAAACACAACACAAAACCCTTACCAATACTGTAGCAGAAACCTAAGACCTGTAGCAGAACTGTTCACAATACTGTAGCAGTGAGTATGCAGCAACAACGTGTTCACAGAACCGTAGGTCGAAGTAAAGGTACTGTAGCAGTGTGTATGCAGCAACAACCTGTTCACATAGGTCGAAACACCAACCCCCAAACCAGGTTTGAAGAAACAAACAAACCCCACAACTAATTCTAATGACTGCAGCAACTTGGGTCTCAAACTGAAGAAACCCTAAAACTGTATGAACCAATATAACCAACCACAACAACAAACGAACCCTCAAACGAAGCCCTACCACTGTGTTGAAGAAGCAAAACACCCATGACAACAACAGAACTGAAAAGGGTTTCAAAAACGAAACCCTAGAATATGGTACGATGATGATGATGATGCAAACGAAACCCTAGAAAAGAAACATACCAGATCAGTGATCACACCCTAGCAAACCCAACTGAATGTTGAATCAACAGAAGAGGCGGGATCAGATGGTCATGAAGTGACGGGATAAAGGGGAGCCACGATCGCCCACACAGAAGAGAGAAACCGCCTTATTATTATTATTATTATTATTATTATTATTATTATTATTATTATTATTATTATTATTATTTTTTAATTATTATTATTATTACTATTATTATTATTGTTATTATTATTATTATTATTTTTGACACACAAATAGAGCAAAATAAGTAAATTTGAGACACGTGTTTATTTAAGAAATTCACACTTTTATATGTCAACTTGTTTTCTAAAACATTCTAACAATTTTCCACACTTTAAAATGTGAAATCACACCTATTTGCCTTTTAAATTTATTTTTAATGGTTAAATGCATTACAAAATTATGTATATATTTTACACACTTTTGTGTGTTAAGAAAGCATAATATTTATCCACACTTGTAAGCGTGAATGTTATTTAATCACATTTTTAAGTGTATAATTTTTTCTCTACAATCAGAAGTGTGAATATTTGAGTTCTTTTCTCATTTGTAAGTGTCCATAATTTGTAGACATTTATAACTGTGAACAACATCAGGGCCGTCTTTTGGGGTGTGTAAGGTGAGCGATCGCTCAGGGCCTCAAAATATTTAGAGACCCTAAAATTTTCCCGCTATTAATTATACGTCTGTGTACACATATTTTTCATGAAGAAAAAATTATTTAGACGAGAAAATAACTTAAATGACTAATATGTTAGAGCATTTAGATAACTAAATACATTATATCTTATAAATGATGTCATTTTATATATAAAGTTCTTCTCAAAAGGCCCCATTATTTAATTTCGTTCAGGGCCATTAGAAAAAGCATAAATTCATAGGACGGCCCTGAACAACATGGCAAAATTGTTCACATTTTCATAAGTGTGAAGAGAGAGAAAAAAAAAAAGAAAAAAAAAGTGTGCTATTGCCACCTTTTTTGTAGTGATATTTTGTAAGTCTATTATACTTGTTCTCACATTTTCATAAGTGTGAAAAAAAAAAAAAAAAAAAAAAAAAAAAAAAAAGTGCTATTGCCACTTTTTTGTAGTGATATTTTGAAAGTCTATTATACTTGTTCTATGTTCCAACACAAACACATGCGGTTCTTTGATCTAAACTCATGTACATTTTTATATGGACTAAGTTTGTAGATACGTAACATATTTTCTCAAAAGTTTTAAAATACGTAACCTACTAAAAATAGTTCATATATCGCTAACAAACTTTCAAACTTGGCTAAAGATACGTAATGTTGACCGGATTTTTACCTGGTTAACCGGTTTGTAGGTAAACATTTTAAAAAATATATATTATTGGTCCATGTGGTTTGCGTCTGTTTTCACCAGCCATCCTTTAACTTTAATTCAGTTATAAAAGTTACAATAATGATTTTTGGCGTTTGGGTTGACTTTCACCTTTAGTCCTTTGACTTTATTTTCAGTTTTTCGCCCGTGTTTACACGTTTTGGTCTGTTTTTACGCGTTTTCTTTCGTTTTTTCCACTTTTATAAAAAAAATCGAATAAAATTTTATAAAAAAAAATTGAATAAATTTTTTTTCGAATAAATATTTTTTCTAAAATATATTTTTTTTCAAAAATATTTTTTTTCAAAAATTTTTTAGAAAAATATTTTTTTTCTAAAATTTTTTTAGAAAAAAAAAAATTTTTAGAAAAATATTTGAATAAAAAAAAATTTCGAATTTTTTTTAAAATAAATATTTGAATAAAATATTTTCAAAAAAAAATATTTTCGAAAAAAAATAATTTTTAGAAAAAATATTTGAATAAAATATTTTTTCTAAAATATTTTCGAAAAAAAAATATTTTTTAGAAAAAATATATTTTTTCTAAAATTTTTTAGAAAAGTATTTTTTTTCTAAATTTTTTTTAGAAAAAAAATATAAAACTTTTTTAAAAAAATATTTGAATAAAAAAAATATTTTTTCGAAATTTAAAAAAAAAAAAATTCTAAAATATTTTCGAAAAAAATATTTTTTCTAAAATATTTTCGAAAAAAAATATTTTTTATAAAATATATTCGAAAAATATTTTGTTTTCAAAAATTTTTTAGAAAAATATTTTTTTTCTAAAATTTTTTTAGAAAAAAAATAAAAATTTTTTAGAAAAATATTGGAATAAAAAAATAATTTTTCGAATTTTAAAAAAAAATATATTTTTGAAAAAAATATATTTTAGAAAAAAAATTTATTCGAAAAAAAATTTATTTGATTTTTTTTATAAAATATTTTTTATAAAATTTTATTCGATTTTTTTTATAAAAGTGGAAAAAACAAAAGAAAACGTGTAAAAATGGACCAAAACCTGTAAACACGGGCGAAAAATTGAAAATAAAGTCAAGAGACTAAAGGTGAAAGTCAACCCAAACGACAAAGACCATTATTGTAACTTTTATAACTGAATTAAAGTTAAAGGATGACTGGTGAAAACAGACGCAAACCACAGGGACCAATTATGTATATTTTTTAAAATGTTTACTTACAAACCGGTCAACATTGCGTATCTTTAGCCAAGTTTGAAAGTTTGTTAGCGATATATGGACTATTTTTAGTAGGTTACGTATTTCGGTACTTTTGAGAAAGTATGTTGCGTATCTACAAACTTAGTACTTTTTGTATTAGAACTGTTTCACTTTTTTGGCTATTATTGATTTAGTTGATCATTTGACGTGAGTTTTTGCATGTCCCTAATAGCAGAAATGGATGAATGTGTTAATTTAAGTCCAATCCAAGATAAGTTGACTGTCATGTACATGTTAACGTATCCTCGTTAAAAGTCTAATTTAATCGGGTTAGAGAGTCAATTAAGGTAAAAAAATACGATATACTAACTAAGCTAATCTTATATTAGAAACTTTATATTGAGTTTGTAAAGTAGTAATAAGTGAATTAACATAGATATTTATAAGAATAAATAATTTTATGCAATGAATGAGCACTGTTCTTTCATATACAGTAAAAACTCTACAAATTAATACTCCATAAATTAATAACCTCGATAAAATTAATAATTTGTCCGGTTTCAACTTGAGACCAGTACAAATTTGAACCCAATCGATAAAATAATAAGATAATAATTTTTTTGAAACCCTAATGTATATATATTAGTACCAACAAAACTATAAATTAATAATTACTAAAAATTTATATGTATACATGTGTGAGAGATTATACACTTCAAAATCCTAAGATTGTTTAGTAAAAAATGAAATTTATTGCCACTTGTTATTTTTTGTTGAACTTCAAATCTATATTGAGTTTATCTCAAAATCTCCTTATTGCTGTAAAATGTTGGTGTGTTGTCTTCTCGTATTGCAACAAAAGTGTTAATTTTATTTTCATAAAGTGTGAATATGAATTTTTTTTTTGAACGGCAACTATTATTAGAACCAACTAGCAAGAAGCTAGATTAACAATTACAAGGAAATCAAAAATGGGTGTCGAAGCCAGTTATCCCAACTAAACTTACTTCTACATCTAGCATGACTCCAAGAAAAAGAACGGAAAACAATATCATCAAACAAAACAGTTCCTGAAGTGTGAATATGAATTCATAAAATTTTAATTCGAATTTGTTTTTCAAATTTATTTTTCTATCTCTAAGGAGTATACATTGTAACTAGTATACTACATTTGAAAATTTAACGGCCATAATAAAACCTCTTTAAATTAATAAATTATTAATTTATCGATATAATAATATCTCGTTAAATTAATAAAATATCTCGATCGCAACACTATTAATTTATAGAGGTTTTACAGGGAGAAAATCATATTCTTCGGAAGTTTTTAAATCTCTAGAGTAGAGTTGGATTTCTCCTGCTTTTCTCTTCGAGATTTTCAAATCTGGGGACCGGGAGGGCAATTGAAAAAAGGTTGGAGACATCGAAGAATAATTAGAAGACTTTGCGAGAATAATACTGAAATCTACAATGAAATAAACGACACTACTACACAAATACGGGATGGCCTGCCCTCGAGTGATCACCGTCTTTAATGAGACTCTGTCTCCTTTAAGGATGGCTAAGACTGATATGCATTCTAGAGTTTTACTTTTGAAGTCGCCATGTTTCAAAATTGTATTAATCTCTTTATATAAAATCCTATTGTTTTGTTTTCTTTTTACAAGAGTCTTGACTTGTGTAGAATATTTTGGAGCGCCAACTCAATCTTCATTAATGAAATCTTGCATGTGCCGTGCTATGACATTGTAATCGAGATCGATAGTCAGGAACTAGGTATGTTGATAGCAAACGTTTAGAGCATTTTGTAGCAACTAGCAATTTGCTTTTTGCACAAAATGTTTGTTTGGAAAAATGTAAACTAGCTTTCTTATTTTTCTAAACGCTCTAAATCAAAATGTTACTTCTAGTATTATTTACGAGCAACTAGTGCTTCCACTTACTAATTATGACTATATAACTATGTTACCAAATAATTTATCAAACCAAACAGAAACCGCTTTCTGCTACTGCATCTTGCTATCGCTATTTTTGCCAAAAATACCCGTGGTCTTCTCATGCCTTGAGTCAATTGATAGATGCCACTAGGAATCAACTAAGATTCGTTAATGGGTCAAAGACTTGGACAATCAAGAAGATAGAATTGAAAGACGAAAGTTACTTTGATTATGGAAGTGTTTTGTTACAATGAGATACAAGAGAAGTTGAGAGAAAATGTTTATCAAAAGCTAATCAATTATGAACAAGATACTAACTATTTAAACTAAGAATGGGCGCCAAATTCTGTTAGTGGCATGTGTGGAGAAGATCACGTGCACCTCACGTGTGGAATAAGAATTCCCCACGTGCCCCTCACATGCCTACACTTGCTACTATCAGCTCTTATCAATCCACCCTTCTTAAAAACAAGTTTGTCCTCAAGCTTGTGCAGCAAATTCAGGGAACTTCTCAAACAATTCTGCTAATGGCTCCCAAGTAGCATCCTCTACTGCGCCATTAACCCATTGCACCAACCCATACACCACAGCTACATTCTTCTTTTTGAGCATTTTTCTGTCCAAGATAGCTATAGGTTGTACCTCAATCATCCCATCTTTGTCACAACTGGGAAGTGTAGCTATTTGTGAAGGCTGTGGAGTACCTTTACAAAGCTTCAATTGGCTGACATGAAACACATTATGGATTTGAGCATAAACAGGCAACTCCAATCTATAAGCAACTTGGCCAATTCTTTCTGTTACTTGAAAAGGACCAAAACTCTTAGGTGAGAATTTGTTCTGTTTTCCTTGCCTAATGGAAACTTGTCTGTGAGGTTGCAGTTTTAAGAAAACCCAATCACCAACTGCAAATGTTCTTTCAGACCTTTTCTTGTCAGCTTGTTGCTTCATTATGTTTTGTGACCTTGCCAAATGAAATTTCAACACCTCAATTGCTTGTTCTCTAGCTAAAAGTGTCATGTCCACTGCATCCACCTTGCTTAAGCCCCCCAAGTATGGTACATGGACTGGTGGACTTTGTCCATAAACTGCTTCAAATGGTGTTGTAAGAATGGAAGTGTGAAAGTTTGAATTGTACCATAGTTCAGCTAATGATAACCACTTAACCCATTCTTTAGGTTTCTCACCAGTCATACATCTGAGGTATCCTTCCAAACATCTGTTCACCACCTCTGTTTGGCCATCTGTTTGTGGATGATAAGCTGTTGACTTGAGCAATTTAACCTGCAACATCTTGAATAACTCTGCCCAAAATTTGCTTAGAAATACTTTGTCTCTATCTGATACAATAGTGAGTGGCAACCCATGTAATTTGTAGACTGTATCCAAGAACACTTGTGCTACTTGACTGGCTGAGAATGGATGGGTCAAAGGCATGAAATGTGCATATTTTGTAAGTCTGTCAACTACCACAAATATGACATTGTAACCTTGTGACTTAGGAAGACCTTCAATGAAATCCATAGAAATACTCTCCCAGATCCTATTAGGAATTGGTAAAGGCTGCAAGAGTCCAGGATAAGCTGCCAGATCCGGTTTCCATCTTTGACAAGTGATACATTCCCTTACATACTTCTTAATTTCTTTTCTCATGCCTTTCCAGTAAAGAACAGAACTCATCTTGTGTGTGGTGACTTTGACCCCAGAATGACCACCAATTGAACTGCCATGGAAGTGAGCTAAGAGATCCATTCTCAACTGAATATCATTGCCCACCACTAACTTGTTCTTCCTAAAGAGTTGATTATTGGACCAAGTATAATGTTTTTTTGTACAGCTTCCAGTTTTCAATTCCAACAATAACTGTTTTAAAGTCACATCTTGCTCCCAACTGTCTATAATTCTTGCACTTAGATCAGTTGGCATAGTAACCACCATGGCTGACATTAAAAGACCATTATCTTGCACTCTTGACAAAGCATCAGCAGCTGCATTTTCTACTCCTTTCTTGTACTTTACCTCATAATCAAACCCCATTAACTTTGGCAGCCATTTCATCTGAGCTGGAGTAGTTATTCTCTGGTCCAATAAGTACTTCAAGCTATAGTGATCAGTTTTGATGATGAAGTGCCTATCCAGTAAGTACCCTCTCCACTTTTCAAGTGCCATCATAACAGCTAAAAACTCTTTCTCATATGTGGATAGTGACTGGTGCTTAGGTGCTAATGCTTTGCTTAGATAAGCAATTGGATGGCCATTTTGTTGTAGAACTGCACCAATACCCACCCTTGAAGCATCTGTCTCAACCTCAAAAGGAATATTAAAATTTGGTAAAGCCAACACAGGAGCTTGAACCATGGCTTCTTTCAGCATCTCAAAAGATTTTTGTGCTTCTTCTGACCATGTGAAAGCATTCTTCTTCAACAACTGAGTTAATGGTCTGCTCAGGCTAGCAAAGTCTTTGATGAACTTCCTATAATAGCCTGTGAGACCCAAGAATCCTCTCAATTGCTTGATATTGGTAGGTACAGGCCACTTTTGCATAGCAATTATCTTTGTAGGTTCAGTAGACACTCCTTGTGCAGAAATCACATGCCCCAAATACTCCACATGAGTTGTCCCAAACACACATTTAGACCTCTTAGCATACAACTGTCGCTGCCTCATTGTTTCCAAAACCAAAGTTAAGTGACCAATATGCTCAGATAAGCTCTTTGAGTAGACCAGAATGTCATCAAAGAAGACCAGGACAAACTTCCTCAAGTAAGGCTTAAAAACATCATTCATGAGTGCTTGGAAGGTAGATGGTGCATTAGTTAAGCCAAAAGGCATAACCAAGAATTCATAGTGACCTTCATGAGTCTTGAATGCAGTTTTGGCTATGTCATCTTCATACATTCTTATTTGATGATATCCTGACCTGAGGTCCAACTTAGAAAATACTACAGCACCATGTAACTCATCAATCAGCTCATCTATGATTGGTATTGGGAACTTATCCTTCACCGTGTTCTTGTTAAGTTGCCTATAATCAATGCACATCCTCCAACTGTTATCTTTCTTTTTGACCATAACAATTGGTGAAGCAAAAGGACTTTGACTTGGTTTAATCACACCTGAGACTAGAAGCTCTTTAACCATGGTCTCAATGGCATCTTTTTGCATAGGAGGGTGCCTGTATGGTCTTATATTAACTGGTTGTGTACCTTCAATCAGTGGAATTCTATGATCATGAGCTCTCCTTGGTGGCAACTCCTTAGGCTCTTCAAACACTTCTTTAAACTGATCCACCACTTGTGCTAATTCAGACCCTTCTTCCCCTGCATCTTGCTTTTCTTCCATTGTCATCAAAGTTAGCCCAGTGTTTGGATAGACAGATAACATGAACATTTCAGCCTGTGGTCCACCATGCATCACTTTCAATTGTTTCTTTCCTTCCATCCATTGAACTCCAGACTTTGTGGTACCTCTGATAGCTATCTTCTTCCCATTGTACTTGAATTGCATCTTCAATTCCTTAAAATCACACTTAATGGTTCCCAAAGTAGAAAGCCATTGAATGCCTAACACCATATCACAACCTCCTAAGGGTAACAACATCACATCAGTAACAAATGTTTCACCCCCAATCATCCAAGTAAACCCTTTACACTCACTAACACTTATCAATTGTCTGCCCCCAGCCACTGCAACTGACAATGGACAGGTTTGCCTGATATTACAACCCAATCTTTTAGCCACATTGATATCCAAGAAGTTGTGAGTAGACCCTGAATCAACCAAGATATGCAACTTATGCTTATCTCTAAACAATCCTACTACTCTCAATGTCTTATAAGAACTTTGACCATTGAGTGCATTAAGAGAAATATGTGGCTGCATCTCTTCTTCCTCTATTTCACCCACTGCATCTACATACTCTTCTTCTACTTCTTCATCTTCAGCCAATACAACTAAGCTATACAATTGACCCTCACATTTGTGATCTGGAACAAACTTTTTATCACAGTAAAAGCACAAATTCTTAGCTCTTTTCTCCTCATACTCCTTCTGTGTCAATTGTCTCCTGGGTTGTACATTTTGTGGCCTATTGTTCCAATTCCTATTAGCATTTGGCAGAGGTAACAAAGGCTTAGCAGCATTATTAACTCATCCATTATTTACACCAAATCTTCCAGTATTCACATTAGCCTGAAATCTATTCTTCTTCTTAATAGCATTCAGGGTGGCTTCTTGCAAATTGGTCAATGAATAGGCATCAGCCAATGATTTTGGTTTGAACATTCTCATAGCCATCTCTAATTCAGTGGGTAACCCACCAAGATAAAAACTAATTGCATGATCTTCACTTATATCCACTCTACTTAACAAAGTATCAAACACATCTTGGTAATCCTTTGAATTAGTCTCATATTTGACATTCTTGATTTCAGACATTGGATCATCAAACAAACTACCAAATCTCTGAATAATGGCATCTCTATACACATTCCACAACACCAATTCACCATGCAATCTAATGAACTGTCTATGCCACAATAATGCTTTATCAAAAAGATGCACAGAGATGAGTCTCACTTTTTGATCATCTGGAATGTTGTCAATTGCAAAGAATTGCTCACACCTGAACATCCAACCCCTGACATCATCTCCTGAGAACTTTGGAAATTCCACCTTTGTCATTCTGCTGACTGAAACTTGACCATTTTGCCCTTGCCCCTGATGTTGTGTTCTTTCCACCATACCAGTGTTTGGTTGATTTTGACTTTGCAAGAATTGAGACATCATCTGCTCCATGCTTTGCCTGAACGCAGCCATGGATGCAGCCATTGATTCATCAATATACCTCCTTGTACTATCATCAAGACCACCTTCCCCACCACTTGTACCAATTGTTCTTGTTGTTAGTGCCATTGAATCCAAGATCTTGATTGTGGTTCTTGTTACTAATTGTTTATCGTTTTCACCAAAGCAACTGTATTGTTATCACTCATCAACTATGGGACAACAACTACTTGCACTTGTTCTTAACCACCCAATTCAACTGCTGCTGATCAGCTTGTTCGAAGCTAAAAAATTTAATGAGAATTTCTGTTAGCCTCGTGATCGTACAGCTGATTGGCACTAGTCTAGTGTATTAGAACAAGGGAATCAGTGGTGACTGATTCGTGGCCGGAAATCTCTGTTTTGTTGCCGGAAATTGACCGGAGAAGACAACCGGATTCAAGATTGTCAGTATAACAATCTTGATTTTTGGCGGGAAAATGTAACTGAATTTGTTACAACTGATTTTCTGATAACTGAGACCTCACCAGGAAAGGGCTCTGATACCACTTGATAGATGCCACTAGGAATCAACTAAGATTCGTTAATGGGTCAAAGACTTGGACAATCAAGAAGATAGAATTGAAAGTCGAAAGTTACTTTGATTATGGAAGTGTTTTGTTACAATGAGATACAAGAGAAGTTGAGAGAAAATGTTTATCAAAAGCTAATCAATTATGAACAAGATACTAACTATTTAAACTAAGAATGGGCACCAAATTCTGTTAGTGGCATGTGTGGAGAAGATCACGTGCACCTCACGTGTGGAATAAGAATTCCCCACGTGCCCCTCACGTGCCTACACTTGCTACTATCAGCTCTTATCATCAATCTACGTGAATGACATCAATATCATATTTGTGTTGCCATAACTTGTGTAGTCGTGTAGAATCTTTCGATGTTCAAAACTAGACATCTAATTGATTGGTTAATTAAATAAAGCAAATCCTATTTTCAGATCCCACGGTCATATATCTATAGATTATAAAGATAGTTGGCCCGACTACGTTCTTTGGGCCGGTGAACTTGTAAGCCCGTGTTTTGCGTATATTGATATATTCTATTGATTTTTTAGTCCATAAGTTTTTTAATGAGAAAAAGTGTACTAATTACTCAATATAATAACAAATAAACAAAAAAGCCACCCAATATTTAATCCTTGCTCTTTTAAATTTTAATCCGACTTTAAGTAAGTGTGCTTTATGTTGACATTTAATAAATCATGCATGTATCTACGAACTAACGTATTTGGATATGAACTATAAATATAAAATCTTATGTAAAAGTATTATGTGTGTAACATATATATATATATATATATATATATATATATATATATATATATATATATATATATATATATATATATATATATATATATACACACACACACACACACACACACACACACACACACACATATATATATATATATATATATATATATATATATATATATATATATATATATATATATATATATATAGACCGAGATCAGGTGCGGATTTCAATTTTTAGTGCGGATGTGTGGATGGATCTGGACCGCCCATTTCAGATCTGATCTTGACTTTTTTGTAAAAAAGTCAAGATCTGACGCTAATATCACGGTACCAATTGATCATGAAAACGATTTTTTTGATTTTTTTTCCTTCTCAGCGATCCTTACTCTAGTTGTGTTCTTTTATTTTTTTATTTTTTCAGATTTTTCTGAGCACTTTTTTCTTTTTTGATTATGAGTGCTAATGTGATATTAACAATATTATAAGTGCTACCGTGATATTAAGCTTTTTTACATGTAAAATGAACCGTGATATTAAAAACCCATGATAGTTACTGTGATATTATAAAACCAACGTGATATTAAGCTTTTTTTACATGTAAAAATAAACCGTGATATTGAAAAAGTTACTTTGATATTAGTAATAAACTTAATATCAATGTTTTTTTTATTACGATATTAAGAAAAAGTTAAAGTGATATTAAAAAAAATTAACTTTGATATTAAGAAAGCATGATAGTTACGGCGATATTAACAATTTTTATTAAGAAAAAGTTTTTATGATATTAAAAAAGTTATTGTGATATTAAATTTTTTATTAAAAAAAAAAAAAGTTTACGTGATATCAGAATCTGATTTTGACAGTCAAAATCATGCGCTAATATCACAATACATTTAACGATGAAAATGATTTATTTTTTGAATTTTTTTTAGCGATTTATAATTATTTGTTGTTTTCTTTATTTTTTTTTTAATTTTTTCAAATTTTTTTGAATTTTTTTCAATAAAAAAATCTAATATGATATTAAGATTTTTAAAAAAGTCGGGATATTTACGATAATGTCACTCCTCTTTTTTCAGATGGTTGACGAGATGGAGGGCTGAGATTCGTCCGTACATTCGCACTAAAATCCAAAAATGTACCGGATCCCTTCCCTATATATATATATATATATATATATATATATATATATATATATATATATATATATATATATATATATATATATATATATATTCATACGTTATAGTGATAGAAAACTAAACATAATAAAAATTTTGGTTTATAAAAAATTATAGCTAATATATGTTTGATAGATGATTTATGCATATCTTGTATAAGTAATTGTTAATACAAATAATGTCAAAAATATTATTCGCATTATTCGGTCTTCTCGTGTTTTGATAATCACAAAATATAAAGACATGTTACGTAAAGTTACGGTTTATAACTTTTTAATCGAGGAAGCTCGTTTCTTCCACGTAGCTACTACAACATCACTTCAGGTATGAACAAACTTTATACCGTCATTAGTTAAATGATCAAAGAGTTTTATTTTCCTCTAAACTTACATTTTTAAGTTTGACAAAACATTTTCACAAAAGTATTTTTGTGTTTTAAAAAAAATGTTTTATTAGGAAAATATATTCAAATTCAAACTTATAATAGCTACTTTTCCCCCCAATTCAGTTCAACTTACACCAGATAAGTTTTCACCACGTCAGGACAAAATGGGAGCGTCTTATCGGGACGGTCCCTTAAAGAGGTCAGCGATCCCTTAGTGATAAAGGACCGTCGCCTGTTTAAAGGACAGTCGCTCCTTTCCTGTCGTCTATAAATACTGAACTGTTCCCTTTCAGAAATAAGACTTCTACACACACAAAAACTTTCTATTTTATTTTTCTTTGGTCTTTGATCACTATAACATGTCGGTATATGTTTATAAGTGATTTCCTTCCGCAAAGTGCAAGAGAAGAACTCTCGATGTAGATGAAGATTCGAGAAGTTAAAGTCAATGCCTCTTCCCAAAGTGCAAGAGAAGAACTCCCGACGTAGATGAAGATTCGAGATGTTATAGGTGTCCACACACAAACGTAACAAGTGTTACAGTTATAGGCTTTGTAATCATTGTAATAATTCCGACTTGTGTGCGAGCCGAGGATAGAGATACATGTGTGTGAACTTAGAGAAGATGAAAATCCAAGAAGTCTTGTAACTAAATTAGTTTATGTATTTGTTGTGAGGAGAGTGAAGTCCTAGTGGTTAGGCTAGGACTTAGTTGAGTCATTGTATGAAATTTTGGATCGGGATAGGATCCAAGTGTGTCTTGTGTGAAGGCTTGGATCGGGATAGGATCCAAGTGTGTCATGTGTGTTGTGTGTGAAGACTTGGATTGGATGATAATCCAAGTGTGTCTAAGTGTGAAGATTCTTGTGAACGGGAGTGCTCGTTCATGTAAAGGCTTAGATCGTGTGTCGATCTAAGTGGGACAAGAGTGCTTGTTCGTGTGGCCACGTAGGCCTTGGAGTAGATTGGTTCTAGCTAGGATTAGAACTCGATATTCCGCTTAGTGTTGTTAAACCTTGTGTAAGCTTGTGTACGGATTGCTCCGCCTGAAGGAGTGTGTTGATATAGTAATTGATAACTCTCGAGTGTGGGACTCGGGGAATGGAGTAGGACGGAGAGTGAGCTTCGTGCCGAACCACTATAAATCGCCGAGTCTCTTTGGTTGTGTTCTTTCCTTACTCTTTATATTACTTGTTTGTTTATATTTGCAAGTATCTAAAATGATATCACACAACTAGTAGAATTCAATAAGTTTGCAAATGTAAATTAACCAGACCTAAAATGGCGAAACGTTTTAGAAAATTTAAAAGAAGCGGTGAAACTATTCACCCCCCCCCCTTCTAGTTTCTACAAATGGTATCAGAGCTTCGTTTCTCAAGATCTTTAGAGTATACTTTACTTTAAAGCTTGAATCGATCAACGGAATCAAAAATATATTTAGAAGGGCGTTCTTTGAATGAGCCACCATTTTTCGAAAATGAAAATTTTGTCATTTGGACAAATGAATTTGGAAGTTATGTGAAATCAATAGATCATAATCTTTGGCATGCCATTTCAATTGATGATTTACAGTTAATGAAAAGAAGTTTTGCTAATCAACTTTCATGAGAAACTTTCGTGAAATATTGAAGCAAAAATATTAATTTATGAATCTTTGCCGAAAATTGATTTTGATAAAACAATTTTATGTCAAAGATGATGAAAATGTGTTATTAGAAATACATTTAGTTTAAGTAGAATCATGTACTACTAGTTTTAATGCCTTTTTGTAGGAAATGTCGCCGAAGAGGAACTTACAAGCAATCTAGTCGATGCACTAGTTTTCAAGTCTTGAAGTGATGCCGATGAAGAAAACATTATGCGGTGTTTAATGTTTAAAGAGAATTGCTAGCGGACAAGACAATGTGCGCCTTGTATGTAGAACCAACCAAGTTGTTGATTCACCAAGTGAGTGTCATCAAGTCTTGCATTAGATACAACACCTGTTACGGTTGTCAGAAAACTTGACTATCATGCTTGCTATTTGAGTGTTTGCTATATGATTATGTGACTTTATGATTAGTTATTACTTGCTTGCATGCTAGATGATTTTTGTGTGCCAATACATGCTAGATGCTTTGTGTTATTTAGACGTTTTGTCTAAATGTTTATCCTTCATTGGATTCATGCAAACTATTTAGAAAAATAATGGTCTTACCACAACCATTATTAATACCAAACTTTCATCAATCAATCACTATAGACGATGCACACTAGCTTCACTCTTTATCTTTCGTCTAGTTCTCGTCTATGACTTTTATTATGTATGACTTGATTGACTTCTAGCCTTCCTCGATGCAAGTCTCGTCCTTGTACCTTATTTAACGCCCTTTTTTTTTTTTTTTTTTTTTTTTTTTTTTTTTTTTTTTGTTCAAACTCCACTCTTTATTCAAGCGCATCGAGTCCTTCCCTCTCTTCTATCTCGTTTCTACCCCATATCCATTCCTTAGCTTACTCGTGCGTATTGAGTCTATTTTGTGTCTTAAAATACAAAGAGTTATGTTTTTAAAACCATCTAAAACCAAAGATTTTTCATAAAGACGAAAAATTCCAAAAACCTGCAACTTCACTGCCGGCGGTCCCCAAACAATTCGTAGTCCCTTATTGATAAGGGACCGTCCGTGATTTTCTTTAAAACTTGTGTTCACTCTATATTTATCAGTAAAACATATCATATAGTTGGTGTAACTGCTGAGTTGCTGAAAAACAAGGTTAAATCATCATCTACAACATTAAGTATAAAATTCAAAGTCTCAAACCTCGAATCATAAAACACTTCTTGTAACACCCCAACTTGACAAGGGTAAAGATGTCACAATAATATAGTGTTACATCAGAACAGATCAAAAGTGGAAGTCTTACATAAATGACTTACTCTAAATGACTATAGTCAAAATCTTCCACCCAGCTCTACTCTCAATCCCTGAAAGCTATCCCAATAGCTATCTTAAATACCTGCCGTGGTGAAAAGAAATGCAGTTGAGCTTAAAAAGCCCAGTGAACAGATATATAACAAAATGAAACAAAATATAAATGCTGAAGTACAAGTTTTATAATTTGGGGAACATAATTTAGGCATAATGAATATTTAGTAAATGTGGTTGATGAGTGTGTAAATACTCATCATTTTTACCTATTCGGAGCTGCCAAAATATCTAAAAACACTCAAAATTGCATCAAAATAATGAAAATATCCCAGGAATGTGTTTTATATGTTTCAGAGGCAAAATAATCAAAAACAGATGAAAAATAAACAAAGTTTGCATAATTGGCAGTTTTAGTCCTTCATCTTTCAAAAGTTGTCAAATCTAGTCCCTGGTTATTCTAAAAACTTGAAAAAGTCACCAAAGGTCCTTTTTAAATCACAAAATGACATATTTAGTCCTTTGGTGCAAAGTTTCACAAAATTGCAAGTTTAGTCCCTGCACTTTGAAAATTGACAAAAATGGTCCCTGGGATATTAAAACTTTGAGAAAAACAATTTTTGTCCTTGTACTTATCATTTATGGCAGGAATGGTCCTTGGTTGCAAAGTTTGGTGAAATTACAAATTTTGTCCCTGAAGTTTGGAAAATTGGCAGAAATAGTCCCTGGACATTAAAAATGGAAATTATCAACAAAAGTCCTTCTACTATTCAAGATTGGCAAGTTTTATCCCCATGGAGTACTTTGGAAAGATGCCAAATCTAGCCCCTAAACTTTCGAAATATTACAAAATTGGTCCTTGTGTTAAATCCATACCAAACCGGACCCTTAATATTATTACCCCAACACCAAATCCAATCCAAGCTTAAAACATATCCAGCCCATACCCTTTATTCTGGCCCAAAACCGAAGCCCACCCAAACACCCCGTATAATACTACCAGGGTCAAACATTGACCCTCGGTCAAACCAATCAAACAACCATCCCCCTTCCCTCTCTTTCCCTCCCCCACACCACTTGCCCATCATATCACCATCACCTCACCACCACTTGCTTCCACCGCCCCATCCACCATCCCTAAACACTAGAAAACATCCACAATTAATGCAAACCCACCCCCACACTCCACAGTCCCCAATTGGTATCAAAACCAATTTTCCCGCCAAAACATGTGGCGAGCTTTGGAAGCATCTCAGTGATCCTACGGTTCAGAATTAAAGTGGGAAATGATCACAAGGGTCCAGGGAACCCTAATCTTCAACTATAAATAGAAGAGAAGCACAATGGAGCAAAGGGTAGTCATTTTAGTATAAAATTAGTCTCGTTTAGTTTGTAACTTTAATTTTCAGTCAAATTTCAAGTTTACAAGCATTGTACTAGTGTGTTTAAGTGTAATCTCAACTTTTTCAGTAATCAATTTCAAGTTTTAATCTCAATCTCAGTTATTGCAATTTATATTTTATTTCAAAATTATTACTAAGCTCATTTACTGTTACTGTGTAATACTATGGACTCTTAAGCTCACATAAGCTCCCATATAGCTTATAAAAGCTATTAGTAACACTTAAAAGAAGTTTAGTTATAAAAAAAATCAAAAATACAAAAATAGTCAACAAAATTCAACATTCAGCTTCTCTATGCTTATTTAGTGTTAATTAGTGATATTATTGCATAAAATTAGTAGCTTGTGTATTAGGAATCATAGTTGCTTTAATTTCATAAATAGGTAGTCAAATTAGTATAATCAGTGAACTTGGTGATTTGTTGTTGTTTCCTGTTTCTAGGTGTTCATTTAAGCTTAATATATCATAATAAGTTGTTTTGGATCAGTCTCATAAGGCCTAACACACTCTTGTTTCATAAATCACAAAACAGTCAAACCTTAGGGTGTGTTTGGATCAGTGAAATCCTAGGTGTTATAGTGTAAGGTTGTTGTTGTTTTCTGTTTACACAAGTCACTTAGGGTGATATTAGCTCAGAATAACAATAATAATCAGGTCTTTTTTGATAAAAAGTCAAAATCACATTCAAATTGGCCTATATAACCCTCTGTGTTGGATTAAGTGTGGCATATGCCCCAAATCCATTCATTTATGAGTGGTGTAGCTTAATTTAGCTTTACCTTAGCTTAACTAATCATTTTCAATCAGTAGGTTAGGATCAAAGTTCATCAAAGTCAACTTAAGCTTTATATTTCAAAAAGTCAAAAATAGGTTTTTTTAGAAACCCAAAATTTGGAAGATTTTATGTGATTTTTGTGATAAGTTTGGGACCCTGACCTTTTTAGAGCTTAATCTCTGTCACCTAGTCTTCAAAGTCCCACAATCAGCTTAATTTTTAGATTTTTCTATAAGCTTGTGGAGTAGCTTATTTTGACCTGCAAGGCAAGCATATGCCCTGTGCACAGGTTTTAGTCCATTTTCCAAGTTAATTTGTGAACACCTTAGTGGACCCCACACCCTGTAATTTGGATTCTTAGAAAGCTAATAAGCTCATTTACTAGTCCCAGTGCTTATTTTGTGATTTTGAGCTTATTTGATAGGGCTGCAACCCCCATTAAGTTTGACCAATTCCCTGAGTGAACACTGATCACTCAGTGTGTGACCCAAACTTCCATTGCCCCCTAGTGTTCATTAATAAGCTATAAGCTCAGCTTATTGGCTTATTGTGTAGCCCTCCAGTCCACCTTCATAAGTCAATCTTTGTTTTGGACCCACCTTGACTTCTGTGGACCCCACAGAGGTCCAAAATCCTTGGTTTTGGCTTGTTCAGGCCAAGTGTATGCATAAGTGCTTATTTGTGGTGTATAGCTTATCCTGGGAGCTTATTTGTTCCATTTAGCTTATTTCAAGTGTGTAATTATCTGTGTATGCTTAATTTGTCATTTCCTTGCTTTTTCAACATTGCAATAAGTCCTAATAAGCTTAATAGTCCACTGTTTGGAAACAAGGGGGTGCATACAGCTTATTTTTAAGCTATTCAAAAAGTGTCTTTGTAAAAGTTTCTTATTTTTAACTTATTTTCATCTGTCAAAAAGAAAATCCAACAAAAAACCAAATTTAAAATTAGTGATAGCTTCTATTTAATAGATTCTATCTTTTTAATTTTTCTTTTTAGCTTATTAATAAGCATTTCATCATTTTTATAATTTTCTTAATTTTCTGTCACCTTAAGGTATATTCAATAATTTTCTTAGATTTTTCTCTTCTGGTTTGATAATTATTAGGATTAAAAATAGTTAAATTAATTAATTAGGTAATATTAGTAATTAAATAGTTTTCTTAAATTTTAATTAACAGCAGTAGGTTTTTATATTTTTTCTTGGTTTCATAAATCATTTAAGACTTTTATAAAATAGTTTCTTAAATTCTACTATTCATTTTCTAATTTTATTATTTAATTTAGTTAAATTAGGTTTTAATTAATTAACAAGTAAATAATTAATAAAATAGTCTAAATCTAATTTTTAGAAACTTTTTATAATTTTTTAGGATTCCTGTGATGGTTAATTAGTTTTATAAATTTTTCTACAATTTTCTAAGTCATTTTAGTATTTTTAGTAATTTAAAATATTTTAAATAGTTTAATTAAGATAATTAGTATTTAATTAATAGAAAACCCATAAAAAGATAAAAATATTTCTTTTTAATTTTTATACTTTCTTCAAGTTCAATTAGAGGTTTAAAAAAAATACTTTTGTAAGTTTTTAGATTAATTTGTAATTTTTATCCTTTTTAGTTTAATTTAAATTAGATTTAAATTACTTTTTAAATAGTTTTAATTAATTAATTAGTATTTAAATATTAAAATAATCAAGTAAATAATTTAATTTTCATTTTTTCTTTTTCTTTTTATTTTTGAAAAACTTTCACTTGCACCCCCTGTAGTTTTTAAATTGTTAAATCTCACTTTTCTCTGTCTATAATCTGGTTTCAATTTGTGCTTTTGTGATTTATCATTTTTAGTGTAATCTGGTTTACAAAACCCTCCCTGTACAAATTTCACCACTTTTGTAAAAAGTTTTTGTAAAAATATCAATCATATCAAAAAGTTCATTAACACTTTTCCTGAAGTGGTAACAACACCAAAAAAATCAAAAACAACAAAACAAACTGTGAAGTTAAATTACTTCGTTTTTTTTAAGATTACAACCTGAAACAGTTGGTATAAGTAAGTTCTGACATTAAATTGCGAACTGAAGAGAGATCCATTCTTCTCTCCCGCCAGCCTGTGAGTAATCTTAAAGGAACGATTTCGGTTAATGAATCAGTTCCAAAAATATTTCCTAAAGTTTTTTGCACACACACCCATAAGCCCAAAAACAATTTTTCTGTTAATAAATACATAAAATGTTACCACCGCAAACCAAGGCAGAACACCTACCGACTGGGGGTGTGGACATAATAAGTTCCCAAACTAAAGATTAAAACTTGCCATTGTATCCCTGTGAGTGGTGTACCTTTTTTAAAGAAGCCTTTCACTTGTGATTATTGGTTTAAGTTCACTGTGGTTTTGCCTCGATTTTGTTTTGAAAATTTGTTTTTAGTGCATGCGCACTCGTTCACAAACAAAGCGTAAAAATCAGAAAAACACACCCGAGCTATATATTGTTATTGAAGAACCTAAAACAGAAATGGTCGACAGGCCACCACCACCCTCTAATCCTCCCAAAGATGAGCCAGCTCCCGATCTCCGAACGATGGAGGAGTTGTGCCAGCCTACCATGCATGGGATGGGCGGACCTATTGCACCACTCACTATTGAGGCTACGGACTTTGGCCTCAAGCATCACATGATCCAACAAGTCCAAAATTCGTGTCAATTTCATGGATTACCGGGTGACGATGCTAACAAGCATCTTGATAAATACCTTACCGTCACCCAAAGCATGAAACAACATGGTGTCACCGATGATGCCCTCAAGCTGTATCTCTTCCCCTATTCTCTCACCCATAATGCCACTGCATGGTTTGACCGACTCCCCAAGAATTCTATTTGTACCTTTGATGAAATGGTAACCAAGTTTCTAGCAAAATATTTTCCACCTTCCATGGTTACCAAGTTACGAAATGATATCAGCAACTTCCGGCAGCGTCCCGATGAGTCTCTATTCGAGGCTTGGGAACGTTATAAGCTAGCAATTGATCGGTGCCATAACCACAATATGTTACAAGTTACCATCATAGATACCTTCTATAATGGTCTGACATTAAGGCACCAGGATATTCTCAATGCTGCTGCTGGTGGGACCTTTATGAAAAGGCGTCCCGAAGAATGCTATGATCTGATCGAGAACATGACTGCGCACCATAACTTTTGGGATTTCTATGCGAAGAGTGATGAGTCATGTAAATCAGTTATTCCTTCATCATCATCTCCTGAAATAATAGCTCTCACCAAAAAGATGGATGATATCTCTACGGCTGTGTTGAGAATGAATCAAACTATGCAAAATCAAGTTCAAAATCAACAAGTTAAAGTCGTGGCCTGAAGTTGTGAAACTTGTGGAGCCCCACATCTGTATTCCGAGTGTCCATCTACTGCTGGTTATCCTCAAGAGAACGTTTATGCTGCTCAAGGTTCCTACAACATGGGGGGTAATTCTTACCAACCACAAGGGGATCGTAATCTCTTAAGCTATCGTTCCAACAACTTTCTCGGACCTCCCGGTTTTAACCAAAATCAAAACCGTAACTCGAATCAAAATCAGAATCGAGGAGATTTTAACCAAGGTCAAAACCCAAATTTTCAAAACCCGAACCAAAATCAAGGTCATTTTAATCAAAACAATTTTCAAAATGGCAATCAAAATAATTTTCAAAGAAACCAAGGTCAAGGGAATTACAATCAGGGTAATTTCAATCAGAGGAATAATTTTCAGGGTAACAACAATCAAAACCAAGGGAATTTTCAAAACAACCGTGTTCAAAATTTTCCTAACCAAAATCAAAACGTTGTTCCACCCTCGTCTTCCTCCGATGAAGTGCTAAAACAATTCATGAAAGCACAAGAGGATACGAATCAGTTACTTTTCAGCAAGATCTCTGAGCTTCAGAAGTCTTTAAATGATCGACCCTCGGGCCCGGGTACATTACCGAGCAACACGATCGCTAAACCGAGGGGCGATGTCAAAGCGATCACGACCCGAAGTGGAGTATCATACAATGGACCCACGATTCCCTCTACCTCTTCTTCTCCTCCTACCAAGGTAGCGGAACGTGAACCTGAGGTTACCACGGACACGGTACTTCCTACTAATAATGGAGGTACCAGCAACGTCCACCCTCAAGTTGTCCCGGTCCCGACTCATAAGTCGAAAGTTGTATTTGATCCTCCGGAAAGTTCTGATGAAATTCCAAAGAACAATCCCAAGCCTTCAATGCCATATCCTTCACGTTTGAATGATCAAAAGAACCGCGAAAAAGCTAATCATCAGATGGAAAAATTTTACCAAATTTTTCAAGAGTTACATTTCGATATTAGCTTCGCGGATGCTCTTCTTCTAATGCCTAAATTTGCTTCAACAATCAAAAATCTGATAAGCAATAAGGAAAAACTCTGTGAGATGGCTAAAACTCCACTTAATGAGCATTGCTCAGCAGTGCTCTTGAAAAAGCTTCCTGAAAAGCTTGGAGATCCCGGGAAATTTCTCATTCCTTGCATTTTCCCGGGGATGGTTGAATGCTTTGCCTTGGCCGATCTTGGTGCAAGCATTAACCTTATGCCTCACTCAGTCTGGAAGAGACTCTCTCTTCCTGCTCTCACTCCTACCTGCATGACTCTCGAGCTTGCAGACCGTACTATATCCCGTCCTATCGGCATTGCCGAAGATATCTTCGTGAAAGTAGGAAAGTTCCATTTTCCGGCAGATTTCGTGATTGTTGATTTCGATGCTGACCCAAGAGTTCCTCTCATTCTCGGGAGGGGATTCTTAAGAACGGTTCGTGCTCTAATCGATGTTTTCGAGGAAGAAATCACTCTACGTGTTGGTAATGAAGCCGTCACATTCAATCTTGATCAGACTTCAAGATACTCCTCAAACTATGACGATGAAACGGTAAACCGAATTGACATCATCGATGTTGCATCAGAGGAGTATTCTCAAGAGGTCCTAGGTTTCTCAGCAAGTGGCAATACCACTCTTTCTTCTGAGCCTATCATATCCGACTCTTCCCCTTCTCTCACTCCGTTTGAGGGAAGTGACTTCCTTCTGGAAGAGGTCGAGGCTTTTCTTGCTCAGGATAGTTCAATCCCGCATGAGATTGATGAAAACTATCTTGACCCAGAGGGGGATATTCTTCTTCTAGAAAGATTGTTAAATGACGATCCTTCACCCTCTCCGTCTCCAAAACTACTTCATAAAGAGGAAGTCAAAAATGTTGAAATAACTGATGACTTTCCCGAGGTTGAGCTCAAGGACTTGCCTCCCCTTCTATAATATGCATTTTTGGAGGGTGATGATAAATTACCCGTCATTATTGCTAAAGACTTGAAAGATGAGGAAAAAGGCTTCACTCCTAAAGGTTCTTAAGTCACACAAGCAAGCAATTGCTTGGAAACTCTCCGACATTAAGGGCATTAGCCCGGACTTTTGTACACACAAAATCTTAATGGAAGATGACTTTAGGCCAGCAGTGCAACAACAGAGAAGGGTAAATCCCAAAATCCACGAAGTTGTCAAACAAGAGGTTCTAAAACTTCTTGATGCGGGATTGATTTACCCTGTATCTGACAGTCCTTGGGTTAGCCCAATTCATTGCGTTCCTAAAAAGGGTGGCATAACTGTTGTCACCAACGAGGAAAACGAGTTGATTCCAACTCGTTTGGTCACGGGTTGGCGAGTATGTATTGAGTATCGTAAGTTAAATGAAGCCACCCGTAAAGACCATTTTCCACTGCCTTTTATGGACCAGATGCTCGAAAGACTAGCGGGGAATGAATACTACTGTTTCCTCGATGGTTTCTCGGGTTACATCCAAATCCCCATTGATCCACAGGATCAAGAGAAAACTACCTTCACATGCCCCTACGGAACTTTTGCTTACAGACGTATGCCTTTCGGCTTATGTAATGCACCAGGCACGTTCCAAAGGTGCATGATGTCAATTTTTTCCGACATGATCAGGAAAACTATGGAGGTATTTATGGATGACTTTTCAGTCATCGGGGATTCATTCCAGTCTTGTCTCTCCCACTTGGAACAAATGCTTAAACATTGTAAAGAAACAAATTTAAGTCTCAACTGGGAGACGAGCCATTTTATGGTTAAAGAGGGCATTGTCCTCGGCCATAAAATTTCAAAAAACGGGATTGAGGTTGACAAAGCCAAAATTGATGTCATCGCTAAATTACCTCATCCCACCACCGTTAAAGGTGTTAGGAGCTTTTTGGGTAATGCCGGCTTCTATCGTAGGTTTATCCAAGATTTCTCTAAAATCTTCCGGCCTATGACCCATCTCCTCGAGAAGGATGCTCCTTTTATCTTCTCTCCTGAGTGCATCGAAGCTTTTGAAACATTAAAGAAAAAGCTTACTGAGGCACCGATTATTGTTGCCCCCGATTGGGACCTATCTTTTGAGCTTATGTGCGATGCTAGTGATTTTGCCATAGGTGCGGTCTTGGGGCAACGAAAAGCAAAATACTTTCAGCCTATACACTACGCAAGCAAAACTATGACCGAGTCTCAGAGTCATTACACCACCACTGAAAAAGAACTATTGGCTGTGGTGTATGCCTTTGAAAAATTCCGGCCATACTTAATATTGACCAAATGCGTAGTGTATACGGATCACTCGGTTTTGAAGTACCTATTTGCAAAGCAAGATGCAAAGCCGAGGCTACTCCATTGGGTTCTCCTCCTCCAAGAATTTGATATCATTATCCATGATAAAAAAGGAGCCGAGAACCTTGCTGCTGATCATCTCTCACGGTTAGAAAACCCTCACCAGGATGTGTCCGAGAAACAGGAAATAATTGAAACATTTCCTCTCGAGACACTCAATGCTGTTTCTTTTCGTGGTGACTCTTCTACCCCATGGTTTGCCGACTTTGCAAATTACCATGCGGGTAACTTTATCGTGAAGGGGATGACGTCCCAACAGAAAAATAAATTCTTTAAAGATGTTAAACATTACTTCTAGGACGACCCCTATCTCTTCAAAATCTGTGCCGATCAAGTCATTAGGCGATGTGTTTACGGACAGGAAGCCGCTGATATTCTCAAGGCTTGCCATGCTGGACCCACCGGGGGCCACCATAGTCCTAACTACACCGCCAAAAAGGTGTTTGACTCCGTTTTCTATTGGCCCACAATTTATAAGGATGCCCACGAATTAGTCAAAGCTTGTGACGCTTGTCAGCGTCACGGGAATATTTCACAAAAGAACGAAATGCCACAAAATGCCATTCAAGTTTGTGAAATCTTTGACGTCTGGGGCATTGATTTTATGGGGCCATTCCCATCTTCTCGTGGAAACAAATACATCCTCGTGGTTGTTGACTACTTGTCAAAATGGGTTGAGGCAAAAGCCTTACCCACTAACGATGCCCGAGTTGTTGTGAAATTCTTGAAATCCCTCTTTGCTCATTTTGGAACTCCCCGTGCCATCATTAGTGATCGCGGTACACACGTTTGCAATGATCAATTCGCAAAAGTCATGCTTAAGTACGGTGTTACTCACCATCTTTCTACCGCGTATCACCCACAAACAAGTGGGCAGGTGGAGGTTTCAAACCGTGGTATTAAACGGATTCTTGAGAGGAACGTAGGAGAAAACCGTGCTTCCTGGTCGGATAAACTAGATGATGCACTCTGGGCTTTACGTACAGCTTACAAAACACCCATCGGGTGTACTCCCTACAAGCTTGTATACAGGAAGGCGTGTCATTTACCGATCGAGCTCGAGCACAAAGCCACTGGGCCTTGAAACATGCAAACTACGACCTTCATAAAGTGGGTGATCACCGTAAAGTTCAACTCAAGGAATTAAACGAACTTCGTGATCAAGCCTACGAGAACTCTTTGATCTACAAAGAAAAGACAAAGAAGATCCACGACTCCAAGATTAAGAACCGCGTTTTCAACGTCGGTGACAGAGTCCTTCTTTTCAATTCAAGGTTAAAGATTTTCCTGGGGAAATTGAAAACCCGATGGACTGGACCATTCATTGTTGCAAAAGTATATCCATACGGGACTGTTGAGTTATCTCAACCCGAAGGTCCCAACTTCAAAGTGAATGGTCATTGTTTGAAACATTATTTTGGAGAGGACATACCATCCATGGTTGTCCCAGATCTCCAAACTTTCCCCATGGACCAATGAATTCGGGGATCGAGTCAAGCTAGTGACTCGGTGAATAAAAATTAGCAAAATATGGGTTTTCACCCGTATCTCTTACTTCTTTCTGCTTTCTAACACTCTAGTGTGGGGGAGTGGCCGTCCCCCACCTTTTGCAAAGTAAATATGTTTATAAATTTCAGTTTGAAAAAAAAATGTTTATATGTACATATAAATAAAGTGAAAAATCAAAATGATATTTCCACAGTTAGCTTAGAATATTGCCTATTTCCGTTCAAAGAATCAGCATAATAGCCGGGACTTTAAATATTGAGGACAATATTCAATTCTAAGTGTGTGTGTGTGTGTGTGTGGGGGGGGGGGGAGTTCTTGTGAATTTTTCACAAAATACTTTCTAAGTACCCCCATTTTGGCCCAAATTTTTCAAAAAATTTTCACTTTATTTCAAAATTTTTGTGGTTATCAGTCCGCCATGTCTAAAAGACAAAAGTATTGCTAATCCAGGAGCAAACGGCTCTTGGTAAAGATATCTCAAATCCGTTGATGGCTTGCAATTTGCCCAAAATTGTATGGTAAATCAACTCGCCATATCCAAAAAAGTGAATGAGTTGACTAGCCCGCAAGATTATGGCTTGTGGTAAAGGCCGTGAAAAAACCATAATTAGTAATCAGCTCACCAAGATGTTGACTATGTCCATCAAGAGTAGGCTAGTCCAGACGCAAACGGCTTTTGGTAAAGACTAATCAAATCCGTTGACAGCTGGTGGTATGCTCAAAATCACATGGTTATCAGGTGGACCATAGTTCTTACTTGAACAGATACATCTGGCTACTCCAGAAGTGATGGCTTTTGGTAAAGAGTTTCAAATCCATTAAGTTTTTCTCAAAAGATTGTTAGGGACTAGCAATGTTTTAGTGTGGGGGATTGATGAGTGTGTAAATACTCATCATTTTTACCTATTCTGAGCTGCCAAAACATCTAAAAACACTCAAAATTGCATCAAAATAATGAAAATATCCCAAGAATGTGTCTTATATGTTTCAGATGCAAAATAATCAAAAACAGATGAAAAATAAACAAAATTTGCATAATTGGCAGTTTCAGTCCCTCATCTTTCAAAAGTAATCAAATTTAGTCCCTGGTTATTCTAAAAACTTGAAAAAATCACCAAAGGTCCTTTTTAAATCACAAAATGACATATTTAGTCCTTTGGTGCAAAGTTTCACAAAATTGCAAGTTTAGTCCCTGAACTTTGAAAATTGACAAAAATGGTCCCTGGGATATTAAAACTTTGAGAAAAACAATTTTTGTCCTTGTACTTCTCATTTATGGCAAGAATGGTCCTTGGTTTCAAAGTTTGGTGAAATTACAGATTTGGTCCCTGAAGTTTGGAAAACTGGCAGAAATAGTCCCTAGACATTAAAAATGGAAATTATCAACAAAAGTCCTTCTACTATTCAAGATTGGCAAGTTTTATCCCCATGGAGTACTTTGGAAAGATGCCAAATCTAGCCCCTAAACTTTCAGAATATTACAAAATTGGTCCTTGTGTTAAATCCATACCAAACCGGACCCTTAATATTATTACCCCAACACTAAATCCAATCCAAGCTTAAAACATATCCAGCCCACACCCGTTATTCTGGCCCAAAACCGAAGCCCATCCAAACACCCCGTATAATACTACCAGGGTCAAACATTGACCCTCGGTCAAACCAGTCAAACAACCATCCCCCTTCCCTCTCTTTCCCTCCCCCACACCACTTGCCCATCATATCACCATCACCTCACCACCACTTGCTTCCACCGCCCCATCCACCATCCCTAAACACTACAAAACATCCACAATTAATGAAAACCCACCCCCACACTCCATAGTCCCCAATTGTTATCAAAACCAATTTTCCCGCCAAAACACGTGGCGAGCTATGGAAGCATCTCAGTGATCCTACGGTTCAGAATTAAAGTGGGAAATGATCACAAGGGTCCAGGGAACCCTAATCTTCAACTATAAATAGAAGAGAAGCACAATGGAGCAAAGGGTAGTCATTTTAGTATAAAATTAGTCTCGTTTAGTTTGTAACTTTAATTTTCAGTCAAATTTCAAGTTTACAAGCATTGTACTAGTGTGTTTAAGTGTAATCTCAACTTTTTCAGTAATCAATTTCAAGTTTTAATCTCAATCTCAGTTATTGCAATTTCTATTTTATTTCAAAATTATTACTATGCTCATTTACTGTTACTGTGTAATACTATGGACTCTTAAGCTCACATAAGCTCCCATATAGCTTATAAAAGCTATTAGTAACACTTAAAAGAAGTTTAGTTATAAAAAAATCAAAAATACAAAAATAGTCAACAAAAGTCAACATTCAGGTTTAATGGAGATCCAAGCTGGAGCAGGGTGAATTTCGGATGGCCCTGGGTTAGTGGTCTTGTGGAAGACTTATAGGATTGGTTTTGAGGTTCTTGGTTCTTGATACAAAGCAGGATTGCACATTGTAAGGCCTTAAAACTCAATTCTGTGTTTCTAGTGTATCATTGCTTATTTCATTGCTTATTTAGCTTCTCTGTGCTTATTTAGTGTTAATTAGTGATATTATTGCATAAAATTAGTAGCTTGTGTATTAGGAATCATAGTTGCTTTAATTTCATAAATAGGTAGTCAAATTAGTATAATCAGTGAACTTGGTGATTTGTTGTTGTTTCTTGTTTCTAGGTGTTCATTTAAGCTTAATATATCATAATAAGTTGTTTTGGATTAGTCTCATAAGGCCTAACACACTCTTGTTTCATAAATCACAAAACAGTCAAACCTTAGGGTGTGTTTGGATCAGTGAAATCCTAGGTGTTATAGTGTAAGGTTGTTGTTGTTTTCTGTTTACACAAGTCACTCAGGGTGATGTTAGCTCAGAATAACAATAATAATCAGGTCTTGTTTGATAAAAATTCAAAATCACATTCAAATTGGCCTATATAACCCTCTGTGTTGGATTAAGTGTGGCATATGCCCCAAATCCATTCACTTATGAGTGGTGTAGCTTAATTTAGCTTTACCTTAGCTTAACTAATCATTTTTAATCAGTAGGTTAGGATCAAAGTTCATCAAAGTCAACTTAAGCTTTATATTTCAAAAAGTCAAAAATAGGTTTGTTTCAGAAACCCAAAATTTGGAAGATTTTTTGTGATTTTTGTGATAAGTTTGGACCCTGACCTTTTTGGAGCTTAATCTCTGTCACCTAGTCTTCAAAGTCCCACAATCAGCTTAATTTTTGGATTTTTCTATAAGCTTGTGGAGTAGCTTATTTTGACCTGCAGCGCAAGCATATGCCCTGTGCACAGGTTTTAGTCCATTTTCCAAGTTAATTTGTGAACACCTTAGTGGAATCCACACCCTGTAATTTGGATTCTTAGAAAGCTAATAAGCTCATTTACTAGTCCCAGTGCTTATTTTGTGATTTTGAGCTTATTTGATAGGGCTGCAACACATTAAGTTTGACCAATTCCCTGGCTTATTGTGTAGCCCTCTAGTCCACCTTCATAAGTCAACCTTTGTTTTGGACCCACCTTGACTTTTGTGGACCCCACAGAGGTCCAAAATCCTTGGTTTTGGCCTGTTCAGGCCAAGTGTATGCATAAGTGCTTATTTGTGGTGTATAGCTTATCATGGGAGCTTATTTGTTCCATTTAGCTTATTTCAAGTGTGTAATCATATGTGTATGCTTAATTTGTCATTTCCTTGCTTTTTCAACATTGCAATAAGTCCTAATAAGCTTAATAGTCCACTGTTTGGAAACAAGGGGGTGCATATAGCTTATTTTTAAGCTATTCAAAAAGTGTCTTTGTAAAAGTTTTTTATTTTTAACTTATTTTCATATGTCAAAAAGAAAATCCAACAAAAAAACCAAATTTAAAATTAATGATAGCTTCTATTTAATAGATTATATCTTTTTAATTTTTCTTTTTAGCATATTAATAAGCATTTCATCATTTTTATAATTTTCTTAATATCCTGTCACCTTAAGGTATTTTCAATAATTTTCTTAGATTTTTCTCTTCTGGTTTGATAATTATTAGGATTAAAAATAGTTAAATTAATTAATTAGGTAATATTAGTAATTAAATAGTTTTCTTAAATTTTCTTTAACAACAGTAGGTTTTTATATTTTTTCTAGGTTTCATAAATCATTTAAGACTTTTAGAAAATAGTTTCTTAAATTCTATTGTTCATTTTCTAATTTTCTTATTTAATTTAGTTAAATTAGGTTTTAATTAATTAACAAGTAAATAATTAATAAAATAGTCTAAATATAATTTTTAGAAAATTTTTATAATCTTTTAGGATTCCTGTGATGGTTATTTAGTTTTATAAATTTTTCTATAATTTTCTAAGTCATTTTGTTATTTTTAGTAATTTAAAATAGTTTAAATAGTTTAATTAAGATAATTAGTATTTAATTAATAGAAAACCCATAAAAAGACAAAAATATTTCTTTTTAATTTTTATACTTTCTTCAAGTTCAATTAGAGGTTTAGAAAATACTTTTGTATGTTTTTAATTTAATTTGTAATTTTTATCATTTTAAGTTTAATTTAAATTTGATTTAAATTACTTTTTAAATAGTTTTAATTAATTAATTAGTATTTAAATATTAAAATAATCAAGTAAATAATTTCATTTTCATTTTTTCTTTTTCTTTTTATTTTTGAAAAACTTTCACTTGCACCCCCTGTAGTTTTTAAATTGTTAAATCCCAATTTTCTCTGTTTGTAATCTGATTTCAATTTGTGCTTTTGTGATTATATCTGTATATTTGTTATTGTTAATATCATTCCAAATTGTCCAAATACCAAATAATCAGTAGCATAATCAATTCTCAAATCATCTTTGGCAACTGTCCTCAGTGCCACTCATTCCTGAAACGTTTTCAAAAACACCATTGCAATCTCGCTGGGACATAACGACCTGGGGAAACACTATACTATCCATGGAGAATTGGAATTAAGCTGTTTTTGACTTTTTGACCTTGGTCAATAATATCTGACGGTTTAGAGCCAATCAGTGGTGTATAGGTTAGGTAAGAAATTCATACAGTCACTTGTACAAACAGAATCAGAACCAAAATAATACCATGAGCTCAGACAGAACATATCATAATCATATCATAATCCCATAAGTGGAGTAGCTAACTCACAGAATTTGTGAAGGACGTGTATTGCACACTGATTCGGTGCTAAAGCAGTAAACTAAAGTCAAATACCCTAGACCAATGCTTCCGGATAGTACAGAGTATCACCGGGTCGTTATGTCCCGACGAGGTGTGATAGTATCAAACGGATTTGTGATCGGGTGAGTTTGGACAGGAATAAGGGTTTGAGTGAGTGATTTATTAAACTAAGGAAATGTAAAAGAAAATAGCTTAAATAAGCTAGGAGAATGATTACGTGAAAGTAGAATACTTAAAAACGTTTAAAATCTAAAAACGCGTACGTTTACATTTAAAATAACGTAAACGTACAAAATAAAACGTGAGATTTGAGCTACGCTAACCCTACAAACATGAAAATTATAATTTTACGATCCTAATGATAAAAGAAAATTTTAGAAAAAAAGATTTTTTTTTTTTAGTTTTTAATTATTTATTATTAATTAAATACTAAAATAACTAAATAAAATTATACAAAATACTAAACTATTTTTGAAAATTATAAAACTTTTTGAGAAAATACTACAAGTTAATGTCTACCTAGGAAAAATAAAAAGGTGGTGATATAGTGGAAAAATAAGCTGGAATTAAGCTACCAAATGCTGAAAAGCTAATAAGCTAAACAAACAACAAAGGGGTTTAATATTAAACTTTGCAAAGATTTAATGAAAAAGTCCCAAGGGCACGTTGGTTAAGTGGTGTGGTGTTGTGTCTGTTGTGAAGCCAAGAGGTCTCAGGTTCGACCCTGCCTCTTGGCTTTTTGCAAAAACATATTATTATTTTTTTTCTTTTTGCACACTTACTTAACCAACAAATCCAAGCAACTTTTGTGAAACAAGATTAACTGAAAAGCTAGTGATGAGCTTATGCAAGCTGAAAAGACCAACAGTTGAGGTTTTGTGAAACTAAAGGGTGGTATGTGATGGAAAAAGCTAAACAATAAGCTAAAAACTAGCACCTAAATGGGAAACAAGTTAGACAGATCCAAATAAGCTAAAACAAACAACAAATAACACTGGAATAAGCTGATTAAACAGATAAGCAAAATCCAAAATCCACAATCCAAACACCATTGAACAGGTTCAAAGGGCAAGAGCAGGCCACTTTGTAGCCCCCTGTGGGACCCACAAGTCAGAACAAGGGTCCAAAGTAAAGGTTCATCTAATAAGCTGGATTGGAGAGCTTTTCAATATGCCAAAGAACATGCAGTGGGGCCCACAGATAAGCACTCAAAGAGCTCATAAAGATGAGCCTCTACACTGATCACTCAGTGTAGAAGGTTCAATGGGGAGAACTTGGAAGTGCAATTGCAGCATATAAATAAGCTCATAAAGTAAAGCACATGACAGAGATATGATATCACAGGCTATTAAAATCCATAGAGATCTAAGGCTAAGGTATTCTAATGAATAGGCTAAGGGTTTAAGAAAATGAGCTTATGGCTAATAATACCCTGCACAGGGCACATTTTAGCGAAACAGGCCAAAGAGCAAGCTTAAATAAGCTATAAGAAAAATTTGTAAAATAAGCTAATTGTGGAAATCAAAAAGTTTAGATGGGGGGCTATAACATATAAAAGTTTCAAGGCCCAACTCTTATCACAAAATTCACTAAAAATCCAACAAGATTTGAAAAAAAACTAAGAACATGCAAATTTGAGTTTTTTATGAAAAACTCTTAAGTTGACTTTTTTGAACTTCTGATGAGACCTACTGATTTAATATATTATGTTAAGATGTAGTTAAGCTAAATTAAGCTACATTGAACACTGATGAAAAGATTTGAGTGATGTTGATTCTAAAATTCACAACAGTTAGCACAGACATGAGAGTAGAAACAAATTTTGACTTTTGTCTGAACTATCTACCAATTTTATACTTAGTCTAACCTATCCTATCCTGATGCAACTAGCTTATGCAGAAAACATTCTAAATCAACAACTGGAACATCAGGAAAGCTGATGATCCAAACACCCCTATAAGCTTACACTTACACTACCAAATTGAATTCTAAGCTTATGATCCCTTAACAAATGATCAAAACTGAAGAGATATAAGAACCAGAAGCAAGATCAGCAATAAAATCCAACAATGAACAAGCAGAAAGCAAAATTTGCAGATCTATGATATGTTAGGCATAATTCAAACAGATGGAACAATTATGATTCAAACTAAATTAAAATGATGAAATCTACTCAGATAAGCAATAATATAATTAGAATAAACAATTAAACAACTATGAAATAAAGTGGCTAAAAAGCATCCTGAGATACTAGAACATAAAAACTAGGGTTCTTTTCACTTATGCTTCTTTCCTGAGATAAAGTGGCCAAAACGCATCCTTGTAACCTCCTGATCAAATCCCCACCACTCAATTGTATTCGAATTGTTCCTAGCCCTTGATTGTAATTTTGGCGCCAAAAGGTTCTTGTGTAAATTTAGGATTTCCAGCTTGGATTGAGGTTAGGTACGGGTTTGTGAGAAAGGTAGTGGGATTGGGAGTGGTGATGGTGTAGCTTCTGAGGGGAGTAGAGTGTTGTAGTAGCTATGGTGGTGGTGGTGCTTTACATGGCAGGTAATAGATGGGACAGGGATGAGTTTGACCTGGGGTGTTTGACCTACATTGACTGTTTAACCTAGAGTTGGGTTTATTAATAAACCTGGGGTGGTGTTTTGGGCTTTAGGAAATTTTGGGCCAAGGAATGGATTAGGTTTGGTTAAATAAAAGGGTATGGATTGGATTAAATTAAGGGTCCATTTGGTAAAGTTACATAATAACACAAGGGCCTAGGTTGTAATATTCTAAATCTTGAGGACCTTTTCTGCCATTATTCCAAAGTTCTTCCAAGGGCCATATTTGTCATTCCATGATTTCAAAAGGACCTTAGCTGTAATTTTCCAATTTAAAACACCTAGGGACTAAATTTGCCAAAATTTGAAAGTTGAGGGCCAAAATTGTAATTTCCTCAAACTTTACTCCCAAGGACCAATTATGATAATTTTTGACTTCCCAAGGACCCTTGTTGACTTTTCTTTCAAAATAAATGCTCAGGGACTAATTTTGTCAAGTTTTGAAAGTTGAGAGACTGAAACTGCCAATTATGCAAACTTTGTTCGTTTTTCATCTGTTTTTAATCATTTTGCATCTGAAACATATAAAACACAATCCTTGGGATATTTTTTGTATTTTGATGCATTTTTGAGTGTTTTTAAATGTTTTGCAGTTCAGATTTGACCAAAAATGATGAGTATTTACACACTCATCACACACACAGCCACATTCACCAGATAACAGATAACAGGTAATAGAAACTGATCTAGGATGCATCCATATGCCCCTTCCCAACAGATAAATATATGCAGCCAAACCAAGGGATGTGGCAGAACATCACTCTAATGCCCTAGAGTAATGTCATAGGTGCATCCCTGACATGGACATGGAACCCCCATGCCTAGTGAAGCTCGTGTAACATAAGTTTCATATTTAAAGGTTTAAAACATAATTTTTATATCAGAAAGTTCAATAACAAAGCTTTCTTGTCAAAGGTTAAAGAATAGAAGGTTTATAGCAAAGGTTCAAATCAGAGGTTTCAAAACAGAAAGTTCATAACAGAGGTTGTAATCACTAAAGAAACCTTAAAAGTAAGGTCAGAATATTTGTACCTTAGCAAAGCAATGAGATCAAAAGAAAGAATCACAAAAGGAAAAAGTTCACTTCTTCTTCAATATATCTACCTGAATTAGGGATCATTTATTATTAATAACTTATCATAAATTAGATTACTCTTCTTTAATCGGCTTTCCACTTTTAGTAACTTTCCATTATTAGTCAGATTTTACATAAGTATTAGGTTAAGTATTTAATATAGTTTACTAATATTGTTTTAGGGTTTAAAGTGTAATTATATTATAGTGTAAGGTTTTAAATGTAAATATCATATGTTTAACATATTATCCATATTACCCATTTACCCCTTTAACTTTCATATTTTACATGTTTAACCCTTTTAAAATAAATACAATTTATACCTTTTTAATTATAGAAATTACAAATAAATCCTTTTAATTACCAAACTTACACCTTTAGTCCCTCAACTAATTTGTATACTAATTAACCCTCTGGTTTTCACAATTTACAAACTGGTCCCTCTATTCTTAATTAACTCAATTCGGATGTATTTATATATATATATATATATATATATATATATATATATATATATATATATATATATATATATATATATAATTACATAATTTACTATTTAAACCTTTTTGTTGCAAATTTTACACACGACACCCTCATATTATATTTTTCTCAACTCACCCCTGATCTAATACATTTTATAAAAATAACCCACATGTTTACAAAGTTACAAACACACCCTTGAACTTTAAAAACACAATTAGTATATATAATAAACCACCAAACCCTAACCCTAAATTTACCCAATCATTACCACATTAATTATAACCTTAATAACACATTTATTACACCAGCTTCAATATCAAAAATCCTAACCCTAACCCTAATGATTTCTTTTCCCTTTTCTTATTCTTTTTCGAATCAATATAACAAGAAAAACCTCAAACGATTTCTACAAGCTTTATAAATATTATACATGATTTTATTAAGGTTATATAACTTATAATAGATGTATAAAAATTCAGTCCGAATCACCATAAAATAAATACACCCGATTTGTAGTATAATCAACTTTTAGGGTTTATGGTTTTATTTAAATTCTTATGATCACTCTAGCATGCATGGTTCGATTTTAATATTTTATACTAATAATATATGATACAAAGGATGCTAGAAAAATACCAGAAAGGTTTTAGGACGTGTAGATGAGGCAACACAAATTTTTCCTTCTTTCTAGAACAAACTGACTCAAATAAAAACCCCTAGATCCACGATCGACCCACACTTGAAACCAATATTTTTCTCACCTTCCTTAGACTTGTACAACACCAGGAAAAATACTTGGGAGCTGTGGAAAACTTGTATTCGACTGAATGGGATTTTTGATGTTCGGTTAGGGATTTAAAAGTTGATTTAAGGATTATCCAAAAATATAAATCATGTATATGTTATATATAATAGATATAATACTTATATTGGGCTGAGATTTCTGTGATAAGTCCAAATTAAATTATTATACAAGTCTCCTATTGTATTTAGGATTTATTTCTTTAATATAAATACATAAATATAATTAAATAAAATCGACATAATTAAATATATACAAGAAATTATTTTTAATTTTACAAAAGTGACAAATCTTATTTATACTAAATTTATTTTGATCATATGATGCCAAATTCCAAATTTCTAGGACTTATTTGATATTCTTTAAGTGTTATTGCAATTTTTTTAAACTTAAGGGTCATTTTGGTAATTTTGCATGTTTTAGAATTTGAGGTATTACACTTCTACATACTAATCATCAATTGTAAGTCTAACTCATTCAATTCTTTCTTTAAATTACACAATTAGGGTTTATTGTAAAATTAGATTTGGGGATCTTAAATCCTTTATGAAATTAGGTGCAATTGACATCTAAGCTCAATAAATGATTAATAGTAAGTTTCATATTAAATACATTTGTTAGTTAAAGAAATGCTCTCCTGTATATGATAATCTTCAAAGTAGGAAGACATCACTATCATAATTTTAAAACATAACCTTGAACTCCACATTGTTTAATACATGCCAAAAACATTCACTCTTATTGATAATCAAAACAAATTTTAAGAAAGGTAAAACTCTAATAATAACCTTGTGATTCTTTCTTTCATAGGAAACAAAATGACACACATATATGATTTTGATCATCTCAACACCGACTCCTATACTCCTAGAATTTCTCTTGAACTAACCACTCCGGGAAGTCACATTCGTCCCTATGTGAATGTTGAGACTCGTCGCTTTCATGAGGGATGAATCATTAATCCCTCCTTAGCCTATAATAGAGACATTAATACCACCTTTCGTGCCATAGGATTCGATTGTTTGCTTCATATCAATGAGAAAATTTGTCCTTGCTTTGTGTTGGAATTCTTTCGAAAAGTTGAACTCGTACATAATGAGGATCAATCTTTGTCACTTTGGTTTTGGATTAGGAACTTCAAATTTGTCCTCACTCTTGATCAATTTGCTCAAATCCTTCGTATTCCCAATCATGGGCAATGTGCCTATACTGAAGATTGGTGTCTCGAGTCACTCTTCAACTATAGAGAAGAAAGCAGTCCTTACTGCTCCTACATACCTCATCCTTATGAAATTAATAAACTTCTTCGTACTCATAGGTTATTTCCTTACCTTGATCAAACAAAAATTCGAATGATAGAGGTACGTGATGAACTAATTCCTTGGGCTGTAATCCTGAAAGAGAATACTCTTGGTCTCAAAGGGATTCGTGAGCAACTCCCGGTGTATTGTGCTCACATGATGTATTGTCTACACACTCAACAATCATACAATCTTGCCTATCACTTTGCTAAGCGAATTGTACATCTTAAGGGTAACCCAACCAAATTGATTCCCTACGGGGAGTTTCTAACTCGTCTTTATCACTACATCATGAACTTTCATCCTTATCTTCGTGGTCCTCAATACTCTCTCTTTGATCCTGTCATAGAACCCATCAATGAGCTCCATACCTCCTCTATTTTTATCTCCTCATCCTCTGTCGACTATGACATCTATGATGATCCCGCACTCGAGAATGAGGAACAGGCTAGAGTCAAGAATGTCATGCAACAAGAACAAGTCATAAACACCATTGACAAGGCAACACCATGAAGAGTTATTTTACTGTATTGCACTATTACATTTCTTAGGTATTTGTACTATTTGGATTTGTTAACTCTTGAATACTATTATCTGCGAAAGTTTGGTTAAGCTTATGTCTAACTTATATGATTGTTTAAGCACTATTCTCTTGTGTTTTAGCCTTGTTATAATTCTGAAAATGTTTAAATCCCTGCAGGTTGCATAAACAAGAAAGTGGGTAAAAACCTATGAACTCACTACCGACGGTCCTTTATTGACCCGACGGTCCTCCAGTGATAAGGGACCGTCTGGGATTTAACTGACCGTCCCTCTATGATCACGGATTTTTGCACTGTTTTCTTCTTTCCCGCAATCCTAAACCTATTGCATGTTTATGACCATCTTACCATGTTTAGATAAACAACTTGAAGTGCTTAATATTTCTTAATGCATGCTTTGCCTAAATCATAACCATGCTTGATTATTTAATCACCTCTCCTCATCTCCAAACTCATTACAAATACTTATCATTTCACCTTAACCACCTACAATGGCATCATCTTCCACCTCCTTACCCAAATCAAACAAAGGACTCATAACCTCACTCAATTCACAACCACCAAACAAAAGGCCTAAGATCAAAATCATTCCACCACAAACCAACTTCATTGATCTCACTCTTTGTGACACAACTCCCTCTCCAAAGTCACCACCATCATCACCTTAAGCACCAAGTGCACCACTCAAAACACCATCCACAAATGGAATATCCTACTCTCCATCAAAGCCATCATCTAACTCAAAGCCAACCACGTCACCTTTCTCATCATTCATCAAAAACTTGTCACCTTTACTCACCCAATCTAGTTCGGGTGCTTACACTCCATTTGTGAGTAATCAGCCATCATCTCCCATCTCTTCTAGCTCTCCACCAAGAAACTCACATCCACCTCCAACAAATCCTCCAAACCATACATCACCAAACGGACCTTTGGAAACACTCCTCCCACTCCACCATCATCACCAAACCTTGGCAATCCCATTCCTTACTACTTTGTTAACAACCACACCATGGAATGTGCATGTTGTTATCACAATTTCCATCTCATATCTACTCTAAGAGATGAACTCCACACCATGTTTGGACACATTGAGTTTCTTCTTGCTCAACAAAATGTGCAACCAACTCCCATTTCCACCGTGCCACCTTCGGCTCCACTTTCATCCTCACCATCATCCACTCCACCTTCCGACTAGATATCTTCAAATAGTTAAAAATAATCAAGTGGAAGCTATGTTGTGGGTCAAGCATGCTTGGGGAGATAGCTTGTTGCATTAGTTGATAACTATTGTTGTAGTTTAACGATGTGCTAATGATGTGATGATTATGGTTGCCTTTGTGTACCTTTTATGCATGGAATGAATGAATGATCATGTTTTTAGATTATGTTAATATGTTGTGATATGAATCATGGTTGAATTGAAAATGGACTAAAATTATTCAACCTTAAAAATGGGAAGTTACTAAAATCACAACACATCTGCCAACCTAGTCACCTTCTGGTGGTGGTCCCTTATTGGACTGGCGGTCCCATAATCATTAAGGGACCGTCCCCCTATTTATGGGACCGTCCCCAGTAGGAGTCAAAATTTAGACTTTTTCTCTGATTGTTTGTAGGGAATTACAGATTTGAAGATTACAAAACTCACAAGCAAGAATGAAGAAAGAAGAAACAATGAGGGCCTAATATGTAATAGTTAGCTTTATTAGTAAGCCAGGGTTTGTAACCTCCCTCTATTATATAACGAAAGTATGCGTCTAGGTTACACTCATCCATTCATAGCTAGTCTCTTCAATGAGAGTCTAGAAACGCATAGAGCGTGTAGTAGTAGTTTTATTTTATATTCAATAAAGAAAACCTTATTTGTAACTTTGATTGTTCTTATTATTATTCCGTTGTGATTATCATTGTTACTAATCCTCGAAGAGCTTCAAAGATCTTGATTTTACAATTGGTATCAAAGAACAGGGGGCTCGATATCTAGGGTTTATAAAAGGTTTTCATTGTCGTTAAAGAGCAGTTTTGAAGGAGCAGATCTGGTAAAAGAGGGTACGATAGCAGCTTTGGTGTACGAATTGGTTTTAAGATTTTCTAAAAGATTCGATTTCTTGTTTTTCTACGGCGACATAATATCAAGTTAACACTTATTAATTTTGTCAACCTCGTACTTAATTATGTCACACATATTACTTGGTTGAAGAATTAATATTGTGGGGTTCACATTGGATCTGTTGCTCATATAATTTCTTGGGTCGAGGAGTTAATCGTGGGGTCAAAAGGATATTTGTTTTCATGATTGGTCTATTGCTATTGTACGTGTCCTTGTGGATGTGAACTGGTTCATAGGTTTGTCGTGTTGTTGCTGATTCATTCTCAAGAAGCGTGGGTCTTTGGCTGCTGCTCGTTGATCACATATTAAAATTAATGATAATCTCGTACCTTATTTAAATCTGATATTGGTGGTAACTAAATGGTAGTTATCGATGGTAATTATCTCATCATGGATCAGTAGAGACTATTTTTTTATTGTATTAAAAGTTTACTGTTTCGGGAAGTTGAAGATTGGTTTTGATTTGTTCTTGTCATATTGATTTTTAATTGGTGCGTTGGTTAAGATTTTTAGATCAGTGGAATATTTGAGGTATCAATCACGTGAGACCTACTGCATGATACAAAGATTCACATGATGGTTGTGGAGTGAATTGTGATTGGGTGATTTGTGTGTATTATGATCTGTCGCTTTCTTGTTTTGCTTGGTCAAAGTTAAGTAATAGCAGGTTGTCGTTTTACTTATGAATGTGATGAATTCAACCTCGTACTGTTCTATCATGTGTTGTTTTGGTCCAATGATACACGAGGAAAGTGGAACAAGATTGCTATTGGTTGATTGAGGGTACTTTGTTTCTGCTGAGGTCAAAGATTAGGAAGGCGACAAAGGTATCTCACACTTAATTAATTATTGTACAAATTAAATGAGGGATGGTGACTATTATGGAATTTATTTGTTGTATGTGGAGCATTTATAAATGAGATTTGATGTTATTAATTGCGTGAGATATGTTTCTGTGCTGCCATCATTATTTATTGCTGCTGTTAACTCATTGGTCAAAGAATGGTTGCACGTGATTGCTTGGTTTATGGAAATTGTTGTTGCTGCTGCTCTCGGTTTGTACTGATAGTAAAATGGTGTTCCTACTGGTCATATATGTTCCTGCTGATACGTTATCTTATTCCTACTGCTAAGGTTATTTGTTTTTGCTTCTGATGATATTTGGTTCCTACTGATACACTTAATTGTTGCTCCTGATGGTTATTTGGTTCCTACTGATGGATTTCTGCCGATACATACGATGGTTCTTACTGACTTCTTTATGGTTCCTGCTGGCTTGTTGTATATTTTTCTTCTTTTGGTCGGTTTTGGTTCCTACTAGTCATGTAAGATTACTAATGGTTAGGGAGGACGGAGTTATTAACCATCATCATTTCGTTGAGAAGATTACTTGTTAGAGATATTTGATTATCACTTGTTTGATGTTGTAGTTGATTTTCATAGGTTTTGTGTTCTTATCATATCTTAAAGGGATAGGACCTCTTTAAGATAACTTGCTTGGTTTGTATGGTGACGAAGACTTGACGAATCTAGCGAAGGGGTACGATCCATCTTATTGTGCTTAATGCGTATATTTGCTATCACTTTAAGGAGTTACGTTATTGTGCTCAGTGTCTCATTTAATTGAGGATTTGTCAAGAGGTCGCGGTCTACTTATACTTTTTATGGGAGTATGAGTTTGGAGTCACGTGGATAGTGTAAGACATAAGATGCAAAGTTTGGGAGATTTAACTTCTTCATCAAATCAGTTATATTTTATTTTCTTCATCAGTGATCAATCCATGGAGCCTACTGAATTCAAGAGATAGCAAGTATACTTTTAAGGGGAAGCTTATTGTTAATATACTTGGCCATCTTCTTACATTTTGTGCTGATGTTCGATACTGCTGCTTGTTCCTGCTACTCGTTACTGCTGATGCTCGTTACTGCTGATGCTCGCTACTGCTGCTTAGTAAGAAAAAAGAAAAAAAAAGTTATTATTTTGTTTTTTCTGGTTGATATTTGATTCCAGGTCCAAAGACGCCCTTGGATCTTGAACAATGAATATGTGTATGGTTCGTTTTGGAGATTCAGTTCGTGGTATAATTCTTGACTGGAACAGTTACACTCGCTTTACAAATATTTTGGGGGGCATATGATACCATACAGTTCATGATATGATTATAAAATAGATAATCATAAGCATTGAGTGGTTTCTGGTTGATCCGTCTGCGCTCACTGAGACTATCGGCCATTGCATGTAATCGCCATGCATATATTGAATACAAGAATTGTCCAAAGACATTTTATGATGCCTTTTTCACACTGAAGGAAGAAATGTTCCATGCTACTGAGTTCGAGATTCATAAGATGGTTAGTATATTTTTAAGGGGAAGCTTATTGTTCAAAAATACTTAACCATCTACATGCATCACTTGAGGGGAAGCATTTACGAGATGCACAAGACCCCTATTGGATGATTACAAAAAGGGGAAGAAGAGTTATGATGTGCAACTTATTATTTGTGATGACATGTTTTAGCATTGTTTCTTCATGCAGATTGTTTTGTAATATCAAATAGGGGAAGATTGTAGGGAATTACAGATTTGAAGATTACAAAACCCACAAGCAAGAATGAAGAAAGATAAAACAATGAGGGCCTAACATGTAATAGTTAGCTTTATTAGTAAGCTAGGGTTTGTAACCTCCCTTTATTATATAAAGAGGGTAGGCGTCTAGGTTACACTCATCCATTCATAGCTAGTCTCTTCAATGAGAGTCTAGAAACGCATAGAGCGTGTAGTAGTTTAGTAGTAGTAGTAGTTTTATTTTATATTCAATAAAGAAAACCTTATTAGTAACTTTGATTGTTCTTATTATTATTCTGCTGTGATTATCATTATTACTAATCCTAGAAGAGCTTCAAAGATCTTGATTTTACATTGTCTATCTGATTCATGTTCTACCTACTTGATTTCACATTTACATTCATCTTATTTCTCCATATTCTTCTATATATATATATATATATATATATATATATATATATATATGTGTGTGTGTGTGTGTGTGTGTGTGTGTGTGTGTGTGTGTGTGTGTGTGCGCGCGCTTTGCTTCTAACTTGGTTTTACAACACATCATCATAGCTCGATTCCCTGGTGCCCTCATTTAGGGGGAGCACTTGGCTAGGGGGAGCTTGTTTACTGTTGATTTCTACAACGATGCCCTTTCATCGATGCTTGTGTCTCCTCTCCTCACTGACAATGACACCTTTTTGATTCTACAAAAAGGGGAAGAAGTAACGAGAAAACTCATTAAAAATTTATCAATGCATCATTTTACTTAAAATGAGTTTATATTTTGTAATCATCAAAAGAGGGGAGATTGTTAATACAAATAATGTCAAAAACGTTATTCACAGTATTCGGTCTTCTCGTGTTTTGTTAATCACAAAATATAAACAAATGTTATGTAAAGTTACGGTTTATAACTTTTTAATTGAGGAAGCTCGTTCTTCCACGTAGCTACTACAACGTCACTTCATGTATGAACAAACTTTATACCGTCATTAGTTAAGTGATCAAATAGTTTTATTTTCTCCTAAACTTACATTTTTAAGTTTGACAAAACATTTTCACAAAAGTATTTTTGTGTTTTTAAAAAAATGTTTTATTAAGAAAATATATTCAAATTCAAACTTATAACAGCTACTTTTCCCCCCAATTCAGTTCAGCTTACACCATATAAGTTTTCACTACGTCAGGACAAAATGGGAGCGTCTTGTCGGGACAGTCCCTTAAAGAGGTCGGTGGTCCCTTAGTGAGAAAGGACCGTCGCCTGTTTAAAGGACCGTCGCTCCTTTCCTGTCGTCTATAAATACTGAACTGTTCCCTTTCAGAAATAAGACTTCCATACACAAAAAAACTTCATGTTTTATTTTTCTTTAGTCTCTGATCACTATAATATGTCGGTATATGTTTATAAGTGATTTCCTCTTCCGCAAAGTGCAAGAGAAGAACTCTCGACGTAGATGAAGATTCGAAAAGTTAAAGTCAATGCCTCTTCCCAAAGTGAAAGAGAAGAACTCTCGACGTAGATGAAGAGTCGAGATGTTATAGGTGTCGACACACAAACGTAACAAGTGTTATGGTTATAGGCTTTGTAATCATTGTGTGAACTTGGAGAAGATGAATGATGCGTGTGGATTGCAACGCAAAAGCTTTACTTCTCAAGGGATCTTGAGAAGCTTACAATCCCCACCAGGCAAGTGTACCTGACCGATGTAGTATAGCGTAGTGGTAAGTACTGGGGGATTGATCATTCTCCACAGGGAATAGTGTTCGGTAGGATTGAAAATGATCTCAACTAGGTCTAGGGGTGAGGGATGATTCTTTTTTGTATTTTTATATTTTATGGAAATCAAGTAAAATTCTCGAGTTTTGGGAGAGTGGGCGGAATTAGTTGCTAGTCAACTAACCCAAATACTACAAATGCAAATAAAAATAAAATAACTGAAAATAAATGTGAGAGACTTCTAATATGGAGACAAACGTGTTTACTTAGGTTTCACTACTCCCTAGTTATCTTTTACTGATTGATAGGTTTGTTGCAATTGCGTGGATGCCGGGTTGTATTCCTTAATACCATTCGTGGGGCTGTGTACGATCTTCCCCAACTTTATAAGCTCTTATCTCCTCCTAAGACGACACGTTAAGCGCCCAATCCTAGGGATTATAAACAGTGGCTCATGCATTAAATACAACCAAATAACCATAGTACACATCCGATTCATGTTTCTTAAGCCGTTCAAGCATGTTACCATTGGAGTATTGCCAGTTTTCTTAAGCCTAACATCGATAAACATCTACCCACAACAAACCATTCAATAAATAATCAATAACTAGGTTTCATTAGACCTAAGCAAACACAAACAAACCTAGCCTAGCATGTTAAAAGAAAGACTAGCATAAAATAAACTGATAAAGTCAAATAACACATAGACATATTGATTGATTGATAGATTACTTATCTTCAATTAATCATGGAAGAAAAGAGGCTTTGAAACCTCAAAATAGCTGGAAAAGTCGACTAGGGTTCGTACCCTAAGTTCCTACCAAAAGGCCTCTCCTTAATGAATGAAAAATAGAAAAGTATATATAGATTTTACAACTTGACTGCGTCACTTTTTAGGATGTGACGTCGTCATCCCGCCGTGTTAGGGTTTCTTGATTGCCTAGATCTACTCTTGACGCCGTCTGGTTGGAAAATGTTTTGGGCCATCTCTCTTTAACTTAAAACGTGACCACCTTGGTGAAATAACATGTGATGTCGTCACGTATGAATGCCTTAAAATCTTTCTGGCCTGTCAAGTGCAAAGTAAATGTCCACCTCTTTATCAACAAGTGATGGTGTCACCTTGTAACTTTTGACGCCATCAGGTACTGTTCCAGCTTGAATTCTTGTCTTTGTCATTTTCTTCATTTTTATGCTCTAAAAATGTCCAAAATGCTATGTTTTTCAGAATTCCTCTCAAAAGTACCTAAAATGACAAAAGGAACGATTTAAGGTAATATTTGATCATATTATCATGACTTAAGGCTTAAATGACCCCTTAAAAGAGTAACACTTTTCGTCTCATCAAATACCCTTACACTTGAGATTTGCTTGTCCTCAAGCAAATGCGTTTTTATTCTAATCAAAATACAGGATAGGGGTCATTTAACATTAATATAAAAGTAATTACAACAAATGATCATTCCACATTAATCAAAATAAGCACGGAAATCATACACTAGCACCTCACAAATAGTGTTTGGATATTCTCATCTCTCGGGTGTTATAATCCTATATATAACTAATGGAAATGGAAAAATATCACTCATTACCTGTCATAGCAAATAGATTACCATAGGCTTGGGAAAGGATCAAAAACCTCCTCCACTAGGCGTAAGCACCTAAGATAAACTATCAAAGAGGGCTTTTTAAGGGTTATAATGTTAGGTGTAGGAATATGGAAAACATGGTTTGTTAGATAAAGGATATTTTACTGGTGGCAAGTTAATCATCTAGGTCAATTACGTGTACAATGCGGCGTTGCTAATCATAAACATAAACATAAATAAAAAAACGGGATGGTAGTCCGTATGTTTTTCTCTTTTCTTTTTCCATTTTTTTTTTTATTTTTTTCTTCTTTTTCTTGATTTTTTTTTCGATTTTTTTTCATACACTATTGCCCTACCATCCAAAGTAATACATCATAGGGGCCTTGGTTCTCCTCTTACACTTGAACTTTTACATACTTTACATGTAACTATTCTAATGACTCGAATTAAGATAATTGAAACATTTGGAGTACTTTAAAAACATTTTGCACATATGGGGGTAATAATTGATGTTCTTCCCCATTACTCCATAACATTTGGTGCTAAAATTACCCTAACAAATATTTCTCTCAGATTTATTACACATCTACTATTAAACAAACAAAAATAAAGTGCCATTGTATTCTCTAAGGTATCTTCATTTACCCCACCTTACACTTAAGCCAAACATTGTCCCCAATGTTCAATTAAAAGATGTAAAAGTAAAGAAAATGAAACAATGAAACAAATACTCTCCTGATTCGTTCGGTGTGGATGATGCGGTAACATGGTTAAATCCTCCTCCAAGAGAATGTAACAACTTCAAGATTAAAGCAACGCCAAAGACTTGAAACTTGATGCCCAAAAACTTGACCATCCACGTACATCTTATTGTCCAATATAACCTGTTAAACCTGAGAAAACAAACAAGAAAACCTAGCGTAAAATCGGCGGTAAAATCTACATAAAATAAAATCCTAAAAAACAAATAAAGATATAATGCTTGTGGAATGAATGGTTGCAGATTCCTGGAGTTTATAAGTTAAAGATTTAACAAAACTTTACAATTCCGGCAGAAAAACAAAACTTGCAAAATTTTCAAAAAATTTGTACTTGACGTCATCAGGTTTTAATTTCTGACGCCGTCGGAATTGATTTGACATAAATTTTATGTTTAGTTTCTGGAAAATTTCTAGAAAAACTTATGCCTTAATTCCTGAAATTCCTTCAAAATATCATTATGACTCGATACAAGCATTTGACTCAAACAAGTACTAATATGTATGTTTATATCTCATTGTTATCGTTCATGTTCAATTCGTTCTTTGAAAACAAATTTGGATTTCCCTTACACTTATCTTTTGCAAAATACCTTTATATTTAATTAAGATGAAGTTAAAAACAAAATAAAGCATTTTCACAATTTTACTTGAAACATGAATCATAGACAATAGAAATAAGAACACACATACGGAAGCAAATAAAACAAACAAACAAACAAGAAAACAAATAAAAGCTTGGGTTACCTCCCAAGAAGCACTTTTATTTATTAACGAGTCTTGTAGCTAGACTAAAAGTCATGTCCTACCCTATGTAAGTGAGTTCCTCATCAAGGACATCCTTGGGGTTGAATTTGGATTAAAGTTTCCTATTTGTCCGCTCAGTACGGTATATCCTTTCAAACTTCTCTCCATCCGGGTCATATAATGTCATTTTTATGTGCCATGACCCATCTCCTTCCTTAGGTGGTTTATTCCAATTCCATTTGTGCTTATCATCCTCAATTTTCCACCTATTCATTCCTAAGTTAATTGGCAAAACTCCTAGGTAGTCAATTATCCTCCTAAAAACTAGAGGATCTTCAAATGGGTCTAATTCAGTGTCCCTAGCCAAGAGTTGTTCTACCGTATGTGTTCGGTTCACAAATTCCTCTTCTAGGTAGAATGGGCGTTGGGGTCCTATGAAGTCTCTATTAACCCAAGGTCCGTATCTAGATGGTCTCTTATTCATATCTACCCAATGAGGTGTTGGTTCTTCCTCATTTTCGTAGATATGCTTCTTGACATCGTAGACCGACCATGTTTCACCTTCTCCTACTGTGATTTTAGATTCCTTACAATAAATCATTGCACTAGCGGTAGCTAAAAATCCTCTGCCTATCAACAAAGGGCATATAGGGTCGCTAACCATATCAAGGACGTGGAAATCGGCTAAAATAGTTAATCTTCCTATGTGCACTAACACGTCCTTTACTACTCCAACCGGGTGTGTGACACTTCCATCCGCTAAGCCTATTATTACCCTAGTTTCTTCAAGCTTCCCTAATTTAAGAGAGGTATAAAGAGGTAATGTAAGTAAGTTAAGGCTTGATCCAAGATCAGCTAATGTATCATAAGCCTCCGAATTACCGATCTTGCAAGGTAGAACAAATATGCCCGGATCATCTAATTTCTTAGGTAACTTGTTTTGAACGAAAGCGGTCCCTTTGTCACCGAACTTAAGCTTTTTCTCATATTTTTCCAAAAGGGTATTGTAGTAAGGAGCACGTGCTAAAACATCAATAACCGGACGTTCAAGGTGGAGCTCCTTGAATTCTTCGTCAAGGTTTTGAATGGGGGGTGTTTCGACTATTTTGTTGACCAATTTAGTGTTGGATATCTTACTTTCGTGGTCTCTTTGAGAAACTTAAGTTTGCTTGAAACATGTGCTCATGGCCTTGACCGAATAATATTGTGGACAAGAACTAGGAGACGAAACCGATGAGATGGTGTTCGACTCCTCCTAAACCAACCAGTCAACCGGGTGCAGTTGATAGGCCCACCTAGGAGAAAGTGCAAGTTATATTAACCATGGAAATATAGGGAAATCCCCGGGTCGTTAAGTCCCAACGAGATTGAAATTGTATTTTGAACGTTTAGGGGAATGAGTGGTACTGAGGACAGTAACCAAAATGATTGAGGAATGATTATACTACAGATATAATCACAAAAGCACAAATTATGAAATCAGATAACAGACAGAGAAAAGTGGGTTTTAACAAATTACAAACTACAGGAGGTACAAATGAAACTTTTTAGAACTTAAAAATAAAAGAAAATTTAAAATGAAAATAAAATTATGAAATTGATTATTTTAATATTTAATTACTATTTAATAAGTAAATTAAACCTAATTTAAACAAAACTAAAAATGATAAATACTACAAATTAAACTAAAAACTTGTAAAAATAATTTCTAAAACTTAAAATGAACTTGAAGAAAGTATAAAAAATAAAAATAAATATTTTTGTCTTTTTATGAGTTTTATATTAACTAAAAACTATTTATCTTAATTAAACTAATTAAACTATTTTAAATTACTAATATTACCTAAATGACTTAGAAAATTATGGAAAAATTTATAAAACTAATTAACCATTATAGGAATCCTAAAAAATTATAAAAAGTTACTAAAAATTATATTTAAGCTACTTTACTAATTAATTACCTTTTAATTAACTTAAATCTAATTTAAATAATTAAAATAAGAAAAATGGAAAATTAACAGTAGAAACTAAAATATATTTTCTAAAAGTCTTAACTAATTTATAAAACTTAGAAAAATTATAAAAACCTACTGTTGTTACTAAAAATTTATGAAAACTAATTAATAACTAATATTACCTAATTAATTATTTAAACTACTTTTAATTCTAATAATTAGTAAACTGTTTAGGAAAAATCTAAGAAAATTATTTTAAATACTTAAAGGTAATAGGAAATTAAGAAAATTATAAAAATGGAAAAGTGCTTATTAATAAGCTGAAAGAAAATTTAAATAGATAATTTCTATTAAATAGAAGCTATCACTATAACTAAGTTTGGATTTTTCTGGTTTTTCTTTTATAGAACTATTAAAATACTTAAATTATGAAACTTTTACAAACACAACTAGTTTGGAAACCAAGAATAAGCACTGTGAGTGCTTATTTGCCTTGACAGTTGACCAAGTTTGACCACACAAAGAAATAAGCTCAAATGGAGTTATGTGGGGTCCACACTGGTTAAGTCAGATACACACAAGTTACTTAGACATGTTTGAGCAAGTTTTAGTCAAATAAGCAATAAGAATAAGCTACAAGACCATAATAAGCAATTCAAAACTTGGTTTCTGAGACAGAAATGGGACAGAGTTTTGAGGTTGATTTAGGTGAGGTCCACTGATCCCTAGGTCAAACAAAGGGTCAACTCTTGAACCCTGGTAGGAGGGGGTTGGAAGAAGCCAATTAGGAAGTGTGGGACCCACTGGGGTAGCCACAAACAACCACCAAAGTGGTGGTGGTGAGATGGTATCTGTGTAGCAGGGCAAAGCCCTTTCCCTGCAGGTGTGTTCAAGGGGCAAAAAGGTCACCCCAGAAAATTCACAAAAATATGAAAAGTATGGAAATCACAAGTTAAGCTGGTATACTAACACCTCAATAAGTTTCAAATCCTAGAACCCAGTATAAAAATCATGAAAATTCATGCCATTTTGAGGATTTCTGACTATGCAACTTTTTGACTTTTTGAGAAAATTTGCTAAGTTGACTAATATGAACTTAGGATCAAATCCACTTACTGATTATGTTGTATTTAGGTGAAATGCAACTATCCTAAGCAATCCTAACAACTAATGAAGTGATCTAGGTGATTAGGGGTTCTAAATCCTTAACAAACAATAAAACAAGGCAGATTAAAACCTATTTTGACTTTTTTACTAATAAAGCTTGTATTTAATGGTTGAAATGAGATATTATGATTCTAAGTGACAAGTTAGAACAGAAATTACCAACAATAACACCTCTTATCACAGTGTAATCCGATAAACCAAACACTACTATATATTAAATATTTTGATGATTTCAAAGCAATTAACAGATTAAGACCATGAAATGGATTCCAAGGGTTCCAATTTGATAAATTGACCTTAAAGAAACCTAAAAACACAGATAATAACAACAATTACCACAGCATACAATTTATGATATAATGACTGTGAATTTTGGACTATTAAGCAATTATAGAAACTAATTAACAATCTACTTATATTAAGCAATATAACAACTTACTAACACTAAATAAGCATAAAAAGATTAAAGATAAGCAGTGTTAAGCAGTTATACAGTGAAACGCCAAAATTGGTGAAATTGCTTACAAATGGCTTCAAGGTGTTCAACTGAAATCCAAGGACCAATAACAACTCCTATAGCTTACCAATAAGCACTAAACCAAGATCCATCCATTATTCAATCTGCTCCAATGCATCATCTTCATACCAACTGATTTTTTTATTTTTCTAGTATTTATTTGTATTTTTGGTATTTTTGAGCTAATGATCATACACTGAGTTTTAAGGTTTCTAATAGCTTTCAATAAGCTATATAGGAGCTTAAATGAGCTATTCAGTCCCTAACAATAGCTACAAATGCAAATAAGTACATATGATATTTTTGATTCAAAAATGCAAACACTAAATTAATAAAGATGGAACTGAAATTGAAACTGAAAGTCACTTTAATTAACACTTAATTAACTTAAACAAGAGTTTGAAAGCTTTGAAACACACTGGAATTAGAAAACTAATACATTCGACATTCATTAACTAAAATTATTCTAGATATTCTTCTCTTCTGCTTCTCTTCCTTTTATAGGCTCACATTAGGGTTCCTTGGAGCATTCTGAGCATATCCCACTTTGAATCTTGACCCTCCATGACTCTGAATTGAACCTAGCCGTTTAAACCTTTTTGGCGCCAAAAAGTCTTACACTTTGCTTGGGGCCAAAGTTCTTTAATTAAAGAACATTGGAAGCTTGTGGAGGTGTCAGGGGACAATTGAGATAGTTTCTAACCAAGTTGGGGTTGTGGGTTGAAAAACAGAGGTGCAAGTATGGTTTAGAGGGAAAAGGGTGTGGGGATGCATTTATGTGGGTTGTGGGCTAGCTGTGAGGTGGAAAGGTGGTGAGGGGAGAGTAGGTGATGAGGTGGATAGGTGGTGAGGTGGTGGAAAACTACCATGGTTTCTGGTTTCAGGCTGGGGAGAGGAGGATGAACAGTGGAGTTGGTTTGGCGGTGGAAAGGTGGTGAGGGTCAACGCCAGTTTTAATAATAAAGGGTGCGTGGGCTGAGCTTATTTTGGGCCTAGGTGGTGGGCTGAGCTTGTTTTGTGTATGGATTTGGATTAGGTTTTGTTTTGGGTTTATAATAATAAAGGGTCCGGTTGGTATGTGGTATTAAACAAGGACCAATTTTGTAATTTGGTAAAATTTGATGGACTGATTTTGTCACTTTTCCAAACTACTTTCAAGGACTAAACCTGCAATAAAACCATAACACAAGGACAATTATGACCAGGGACTAATTATGTTTTGATATAACCAGGGACTAATTATGACAACTTTTGAAACTTGAGGGATTGAAACTGCCAATTATGCAAACTTTGTATGTTTTTCATCTATTTTTGATTATTTTGCATTTGAAACATATAAAACACACTTCTAAGATATTTTCAGTATTATGATGCATATTTGAGTGTTTTTGGATGTTTTGGCAGTTCAGATTGGTATAAAATGATGAGTATTTAGACACTCATCAATCCCTCACACTAAACTATTGCTAGTCCCTAGCAATCTTTTGAGAAAATTTTAATGGATTTTTACTCTTTACCAAAAGCCATCACTTCTGGAGTAGCCAGATGTAAGAACTGTGGCACACCTGATAACCGTGTGATTTTGAGCAAACCACCGGCTGTCAACGGATTTGATTTGTCTTTACCAAAAGCCGTTTACTTATGGACTAGCCAACTCTTGATGGAATAGTCAACATCTTGGTGAGCTGATTACCAATTATGATTTTTCCACTGCCTTTACCACAAGCCATAATCTTGCGGGCTAGCCAACTCATTCGCTTTATGGGATATGGCGAGTTGAGGTACCATACAATTTTGGGAAAATTGCAGGCTATCAACGGATTTGAGATATCTTTACCAAGAGCCGTTTGCTCCAGGATTAGCCAATCCTTATGTGGGTTAGACATGGTGGACTGATAACCATTATTTGCATTTCTAAGTGTGAAAAAACTTTAAATTTTGATCAAATGGGGGTTCTTGATGGAACATGTGTTTTGAATTCGTGAGAACTCTCCCCCACACTTAGAACTGAATATTTCCCTCAATATTCAAAGTATCTGGTGTCCCACCAAGACTTAGAACGTAAGAAGGAAATACTATTAACCTTTATTTTAGTCTATTTACATACAATTTTTTTTTTGAAAAAATGTATACATATATACAACATGTGGTTCATCTCCCCCACACTAGGGTGGTAGAAAGGGGAAAGAAGACAGAAATATGGGTGAAAACCCATATTGCTACTGTTTTTGATTACCGAGTCGCTAGCTTGACTCGACCTCGAATTGAATTGTCCATGAGAAAGCTACTGTTTTTGTTTACCGAGTAACTAGCTTGACTCGACCCCGAATTTAATTGTCCTTAGGGAAGCTACTGTTTTTGATTACCGAGTCGCTAGCTTGACTCGACCCCGAATTTATTGGTCCATGGGGAAAGTTTGGAGATCCGGGACAACCATCGGTTGTATGTCCCCTCCAAAATAGTATTTTAACCGATGACCATTTACTTTGAAATTGAGACCGTCGGGTTGCAATAACTCAACAGTTCCATATGGGTATACTTTTGCTATAGTAAATGGTCCAGACCAACGGGTTTTTAGTTTACCCGAGAAAATTTTTAATCTTGAATTGAAAAGAAGAACTTTGTCACCAACGTTAAAAACGCGGTTCTTAATTTTAGAATCATGTATCTTCTTAGTATTTTATTTATAGATTAAAGAATTTTCGTAATCTTGATCACGTAATTCATTTAGTTCATTTATTTGAACTTTACGGTGATCACCCGCTGTCTGAAGGTCGAAATTTGCATGTTTTAAGGCCCAATAGGCCTTATGTTCTAATTTGATCGGAAGATGACATGCTTTCCTGTACACTAGCTTATATGGAGTACACCCGATGGGTGTTTTGTAAGCAGTGCGGAAAGCCCATAATGCATCATCCAGCTTATCCGACCAAGAGGCACAGTTTTCACCAACCGTCCTCTCTAAAATTCTCTTAATACCCCGATTTGAGACCTCCACCTGCCCACTTGTTTGGGGGTGATATGCTGTCGAAAGACGGTGAGTTACACCATATTTCAGCATCACTCTTGCAAATTGTTCATTGCAGAAGTGAGTGCCACGATCACTGATAATGGCACGAGGAGTCCCGAATCTGGCAAAGAGAGACTTTAAAATTTTAACGACTAGTCAGGCGTCATTGGTGGGTAAAGCTTTCGCTTCAACCCATTTAGACAAATATTCGTCGGCCACGAGTATGTATTTATTCCCTCGTGAAGATGGGAATGGCCCCATAAAATCAATGCCCCACATACAATTTTTTTTTGAAAAAATATATACATATATACAACATGTGGTTCATCTCCCCCACACTAGGGTGGTAGAAAGGGGAAAGAAGACAGAAATATGGGTGAAAACCCATATTGCTACTGTTTTTGATTACCGAGTCGCTAGCTTGACTCGACCTCGAATTGAATTGTCCATGAGGAAGCTACTGTTTTTGTTTACCGAGTAACTAGCTTGACTCGACACCGAATTTAATTGTCCTTGGGGAAGCTACTGTTTTTGATTACCAAGTCGCTAGCTTGACTCGACCCCGAATTTATTGGTCCATGGGGAAAGTTTGGAGATCCGGGACAACCATCGGTTGTATGTCCCCTCCAAAATAGTGTTTTAACCGATGACCATTTACTTTGAAATTGAGACCGTCGGGTTGCAATAACTCAACAGTTCCATATGGGTATACTTTTGCTATAGTAAATGGTCCAGACCAACGGGTTTTTAGTTTACCCGAGAAAATTTTTAATCTTGAATTGAAAAGAAGAACTTTGTCACCAACGTTAAAAACGCGGTTCTTAATTTTAGAGTCATGTATTTTCTTAGTATTTTATTTAAAGATTAAAGAATTTTCGTAAGCTTGATCACGTAATTCATTTAGTTCGTTTATTTGAACTTTACGGTGATCACCCGCTGTCTGAAGGTCGAAATTTGCATGTTTTAAGGCCCAATAGGCCTTATGTTCTAATTTGATCGGAAGATGACATGCTTTCCCGTACACTAGCTTATATGGAGTACCCCCGATGGGTGTTTTGTAAGCAGTGCGGAAAGCCCATAATGCATCATCCAGCTTATCCGACCAAGAGGCACGGTTTTCACCAACCGTCCTCTCTAGAATTCTCTTAATACCCCGATTTGAGACCTCCACCTGCCCACTTGTTTGGGGGTGATATGCTGTCGAAAGACGGTGAGTTACACCATATTTCAGCATCACTCTTGCAAATTGTTCATTGCAGAAGTGAGTGCCACGATCACTGATAATGGCACGAGGAGTCCCGAATCTGGCAAAGAGAGACTTTAAAAATTTAACGACTAGTCGGGCATCATTGGTGGGTAAAGCTTTCGCTTCAACCCATTTAGACAAATAATTGACGGCCACGAGTATGTATTTATTCCCTCGTGAAGATGGGAATGGCCCCATAAAATCAATGCCCCACATATCAAATATTTCACAGACTTGGATGGCGTTTTGCGGCATCTCATTCCTTTTGGAAATATTCCCGTAACGCTGGCAAGCTTCACAGGTTTTGATAAGTTCATGGGTGTCTTTATAGATCGTGGGCCAAAAGAATCCTGAATCAAACACCTTTTTGGCGGTGTAGTTTGGGTTATGATGTCCCCCTATGGTTCCATCATGACAAGCTTTAAGAATTTCCATGGCTTCTTGGCCATGGACACACCGTCGGATGACTTGATCCGCACATATTTTGAACAAGTAGGGGTCGTCCCAAAAGTAATGTTTTACATCTTTAAAGAATTTTCTTTTCTGTTAGGACGACATCCCTTTCACAACGAAATTTCCCGCATGGTAATTTGCAAAATCGGAAAACCATGGGGTAGTGGCATCATCCCGGGTAGAGATTAGATTTAGAGTCTCCAGATGAAAAGTTTCATTAATTTCTTTTCTCTCGAGAATATCCTGATGAGGATTTTCTAACCGGGACAAATGATCAGCTGCAAGGTTCTCTGGTCCTTTTTTTATCTCTTATGAGTATATCGAATTCCTGAAGGAGCAGGACCCAACAGAGCAGTCTTGGCTTTGCGTCCTGTTTAGTGAACAGGTATTTCAAAGCCGAATGGTCCGTATACACCATGCATTTGGTTAAGATTAATTAAGACCAAAATTTCTCAAAGGCATATACCACAGCTAATAATTCTTTTTCTGTGGTGGTATAGTGTGTTTGAGCTTCACTCATGGTCTTACTTGCATAGTGTATCGGCTGAAAATGTTTTGTTTTGCGTTGCCCAGAACTGCACCAATAGCGAAGTCGCTAGCATCGCACATCAGTTCGAAGGGTAAGTCCCAGTCGAGGGCAACAAGGATTGGTGCCTCGGTAAGCCTTTTCTTTAAAGTAGAAAAAGCTTCGATGCACTCGGGGGAAAAGATGAAAGGAGCATCCTTTTCAAGAAGATGAGTCATGGGCCGGGCAATTTTGGAGAAATCCTGAATGAATCTCCGATAGAACCCGGCATGGCCTAGGAAACTCCTTATTCCTTTAATAGTGGTGGGATGAGGCAGTTTAGCAATAACATCAATTTTGGCCTTGTCGACCTCAATCCTACTTTTTGAAATTTTATGGCCGAGGACAATGCCCTCCTTAACCATAAAATGGCTCTTCTCCCAGTTTAGACAAAGATTAGTGTTTTCACAATGTTGAAGCATTTTTTCTAAATGGGAGAGGCATGAGTCGAAAGAATTCCCGATGATTGAGAAGTCATCCATGAATACCTCCATGGTTTTCCCGATCATGTCATGGAAAATAGCCATCATGCACCTCTGGAAAGTGCCCGGAGCATTGCATAACCCAAAAGGCATGCGGCTATAGGCAAATGTCCCGTAAGGGCATGTGAAGGTAGTCTTCTCTTGATCCTGTGGATCAATGGGAATTTGGAAGTAACCCGAGAAGCCGTCGAGGAAGCAATAATACTCATTCCCCACTAGTCTTTCGAGCATTTGATCCATAAAGGGCAGAGGAAAATGGTCTTTGCGGGTGGCTTTGTTAAGCTTTCTGTAATCAATACATACTCGCCACCCTGTAACCAAACGAGTTGGTATCAACTCGTTATCCTCATTTGTGATAACCGTGATGCCACCCTTCTTTGGAACACAATGTATTGGGCTAACCCAAGGACTATCTGATATAGGGTAAATCAATCCTGCATCAAGAAGTTTGATAACTTCTTCCTTAATAACTTCGTGGATTTTTGGATTTACCCTTCTTTGATGCTGCACGGCAGGTTTAAAGTCCTTTTTCATTAGGATTTTGTGTGTACAAAAATCCGAGTTAATACCCTTTATGTCTGAGAGCTTCCAAGCAATTGCTTGCTTGTGGGACTTTAAAACCTTAAGCAGTGCGGTTTTCTCCTCATCCTTTAAGTCTTTTGCAATAATGACTGGTAACTTATCGTTACCTTCCAAGAATGCATATTCTAGATGAGGAGGCAGGTCCTTAAGTTCGACCTCGGGGAAATCATCATTTTTCTCAACATATTTGATTTCTGCCTTATGAAGTTGTGGAGGTAGAACAGGAATGGGAGAAGGATCTTTGTTCAATAACTTCTCAAGGAGAAGTATATCCCTCTCTGGGTCAATCTCTTGGTTATCAATTCCTTCGGGGACTGAATCACTTTTGAGAAAGGCCTCTAATTCCTCAAGGACGAAATCACTTCCCTCAAACGGAGTGAGGGAAGGAGAAGAATTAGCGATTATGGGGTGAGAAGAGGTAGTGGGATTGCCACTCGGAGAATTATCAGCGAATCCAAGGATTTCCTGAGCATACTCCTCGGATGCAATGTCAATAACATCAATCCGGTTGACCGATTCAGCATCATAATTCGAGGAGTATCTCGAGGTTTGATCAAGGTTGAATGTTATCGCTTCAGTGCCAACTCGTAACGTGATTTCCTCATCGAAAACATCGATTAATGCATGTCCCGTTCTTAAGAATCCCCTCCCAAGAATGAGAGGAACTCTTGGATCCGCATCGAAATCAACAACGACAAAGTCTGCCGGAAAATGGAATTTTCCCACTCTTACAAATACGTCCTCGGCAATACCAAGGGGACGTGAAATTGAACGGTCTGCAAGCTCGAGAGTCATGCATGTGGGACTAAGTGCCTGAAGAGAGAGCTTTTTCCAAACTGAGTGGGGTATTAAGTTGATGCTTGCACCAAGATCGGCCAAGGCAAAACACTCAACCATCCCTGAGAAAATACATGGTATTAGAAATCTCCCGGGGTCTCCTAACTTCTCGGGAAGCTGTTTCAACAGAACTGCAAAGCAGTTTTCATTGAGTGGTGTTCGTGCCATCTCAAACAGTTTTTCTTTATTGCTCAACAGGTTTTTGATTGTCGATGCGAATTTGGGCATTAAAAGAAGAGCATCCGCGAAACTAATATCGAAGTGTAGTTCTTGAAAAATCTGAAAGAATTTTTCCATCTGATGATTAGCTTTTTCACGGAGCTTCTGGTCTTGCAATCGTGAGGGATATGGAATTGTTGGTTTTGGGTTGGCTTTTGGATTTTCAACAGGACCTTCGGTAGTTTCAAACACGACTTTTTTAGAGGAAGTCGGGACCGGGATAACTGGAGGAGGGATGTCATTGGTACCTCCGTTATTAGTAGGAAGTACCGTATCCGTAGTATCCTCAGTTTCACATTCCTCTACCGGGATAGGAGAAGAGGTAGACGGAGTTGTGGGTCCTTGGTAAGAAACTCCACTTCTTGTGGTGATCGCCTTTACATCGCCCCTCGGATTAGCGATCGTGTTGCTAGGTAAAGTAGTACCTGAGCCCGAGGGTCGATCATTTAAAGACTTCTTCAAATCAGATATTTGACTAACCAGCATTTTGTTCAGTTCATCTTGGGATTTCATAAACTGTTTTAATAACTCATCAGATGATGGTCCAGTTGGAACAATGGCTTGATTTTGGTTTGGAAAATTTTGAGCCCGATTGTTCTGGAAATTCCCATGTTGCTGGTTGTTATTACCCTGGAAGTGGTTTTGTTGTTGAAAATTACCCTGAGGGAAATTGTTCTGACCTTGATTACGGTTATAATTCCATTGGTTCTGATTTTGTTGAACCTGGTTTTGACCAGGGTTGAAATTCCCTTGGTTGTTAAAACCTTGGTTCATTCGGTTCTGGTTCTGATTCTGGTTAAAGTTCTGGTTTCTGTTTTGACCATTTTGGTTCTGGGACTGATTAAACCCTGGTGGTCCGATGTAGTTATTAGATCGGTAGCTCAAAAGATTTCGATCCCCTTGCGGTTGGTAAGAATTACCTCCCGTATTATAGGAACCTTGAGCTGCATACACATTTTCACGAGCCGAGCCACCGGAGGCTGGGCACTCTGTGTAAGGATGTGGACCACCACAAGTTTCACAACTTGGGTTAACAGCTTTGACCTGATTATGATTTGTCTGATGGATACGCAAAACTGCTGTAGACAAATCATCAAGCTTTTTAGCTAGGATGGATATTTCATTGCTTGCCGGAGTGACTGACTTAAATGAGTCGTTCCTCTCAGCAGAGGAGTCCCAAAAATTATGATGGGCAGTCATGTTTTCGATTAAGTCATAGCACTCTTCAGGGGTCCTTTTCATAAAGGTGCCCCCAGCAGCATTGATGGTGTCACGATGACAAAGTTTCAAACCATTATAAAAGGTATCAATAATGGTGACAAGAAGCATGTTATGATTGGGACATCGATCAATAGCAAGTTTGTAGCGTTCCCATGCCTCAAATAAGGACTCTTCGGGAAGCTGTCTGAAGTTGCTGATATCATTCCTCAGCTTTGTGACCATAGATGGTGGAAAGTATTTCGCCAGAAATTTAGTGATCATCTCATCAAAAGTGTGGATCGAATTCTTAGGAAGTCGATCGAACCAGGAAGTCGCATGATGAGTGAGTGAATAGGGAAAAAGGTACAAACGTAGGCCGTCGTCGGTGACGCCATTTTGTTTCATGCTCTGGGTGACTGTTAAAAATTTGTCGAGATGTTTGTTAGCATCATCACCCGGCAATCCATGGAACTGGCACGAATTCTGGATATGTTGTATCATGTGGTGTTTTAATCCAAAGTCCGTGGCTCCAATAGTGAGTGGTGCAATAGGTCCACCCCTCCCTTGCATGGTAGGTTGACACAGTTCCTCCATTGTTCGGGTGTCAAGAACTGGTTCCTCCTTCGGAGGGAATGGGGGCTCGTCGTTCATTTTTGATGGTTGCTTTTCTTCAATAGTACGTAACTAAGTTACGTTTTTTCCTTTATTACGCTTTGTTTGCGAACGAGTGCGCATGCACTAAAAACGGTATCAATTAAAACAAGACAGAGGCAAAACGACAGTGAACTTGAATCCAATAATCACAAATGAACAGCTCCTTTAAAAAAGGTACACTATTCACAAGGATACAATGGTAAGTTTTAAATCTTAAGTTTGGGAACTTATTATGTTCACACCCCCAGTTGGTAGGTGTTCTGCCTTGGTTTGTGGTGGTAAACTTTTATGTAATTATATTAACAGTAAAATGTTTTTGGCTTTTCGTTTATGGGTGAAAGACTTGGACAATGTTTTTGGAACTGATTCGTTAACCGAAATCGTTCCTTTAAGATTACTCGTAAGCTGGCGGGAGGAAATAAATGGATCCCTCTTAAGTTCGCAATTTAATGTCAGAACTTACCTTAAACCAACTGTATAGGTTGTAATCTTAAAGATAACGAAGTAATTTAACTTCAAAGTTTGTTTTGTTGTTTTTGATTTGTTTGGTGTTTTTAACACTTCAGGAAAAGTGTTAATGAACTTTTTTAGATACGATTTTGATTTTCTCAAAAATTTACAAAGTGGTGATATTTCTACAGGAGGGTTTTTTGAAAACCACTAAACCTAAAACGTTTTGAAATACGCAACAACCTCCCCGGCAGCGGCGCCAAATTTTGACTCCTCCTAAACCAACCAGTCAACCGGGTGCAGTTGATAAGCCCACCTAGGAGAAAGTGCAAGTTATATTAACCGTGGAAATATAGGGAAATCCCCGGGTCGTTAAATCCCAACGAGATTGAAATTGTATTCTGAACGTTTAGGGGAATGAGTGGTACTAAGGACAGTAACCAAAATGATTGAGGAATGATTATACTACTGATTGCTTGGATAGTAATAATAGAAATACAGATATAATCACAAAAGCACAAATTATGAAATCAGATAACAGACAGAGAAAAGTGGGTTTTAACAAATTACAAACTACAGGGGGTACTAATGAAACTTTTGAGAACTTAAAATTAAAAGAAAATTTAAAATGAAAATAAAATTATGAAATTGATTATTTTAATATTTAATTACTATTTAATTAATTAAAACAATTTTATAAGTAAATTAAACCTAATTTAAATAAAACTAAAAATGATAAATACTACAAATTAAACTAAAAACTTGTAAAAATAATTTCTAAAACTTAAAATGAACTTGAAGAAAGTATAAAAAATAAAAATAAATATTTTTGTCTTTTTATGAGTTTTATATTAATTAAAACCTATTTATCTTAATTAAACTAATTAAACAATTTTAAATTACTAATATTACCTAAATGACTTAGAAAATTATGGAAAAATTTATAAAACTAATTAACCATTACAGGAATCCTAAAAAATTATAAAAAGTTACTAAAATTATATTTAGGCTACTTTACTAATTAATTACCTTTTAATTAACTTAAATCTAATTTAAATAATTAAAATAAGAAAAATGAAAAATTAACAGTAGAAACTAAAAATATATTTTCTAAAAGTCTTAACTAATTTATAAAACTTAGAAAAATTATAAAAACCTACTGTTGTTACTAAAAATTTATGAAAACTAATTAATAACTAATATTACCTAATTAATTATTAAACTATTTTTAATTCTAATAATTAGTAAACTGTTTAAGAAAAATCTAAGAAAATTATTTTAAATACTTAAAGGTAATAGGAAATTAAGAAAATTATAAAAATGGAAAAGTGTTTATTAATAAGCTGAAAGGAAAATTAAATAGATAATTTCTATTAAATAGAAGCTATCACTATAATTAAGTTTGGATTTTTCTGGTTTTTCTTTTATAGAACTATTAAAATACTTAAATTATGAAACTTTTATAAAGACAACTAATTTGGAAACCAAGAATTAGCACTGTGAGTGCTTATTTGCCTTGACAGTTGACCAAGTTTGACCACACAAAGAAATAAGCTCAAATGGAGTTATGTGGGGTCCACACTGGTTAAGTCAGATACACACAAGTTACTTAGACATGTTTGAGCAAGTTTTAGTCAAATAAGCAATAAGAATAAGCTACAAGACCATAATAAGCAATTCAAAACTTGGTTTCTGAGACAGAAATGGGACAGAGTTTTGAGGTTGATTTAGGTGGGGTCCACTAATCCCTAGGTCAAAAAAAGGGTCAACTCTTGAACCTTGGTAGGAGGGGGGTTGGAAGAAGCCAATTAGGAAGTGTGGGACCCACTGGGGTAGCCACAAACAACCACCAAAGTGGTGGTGGTGAGATGGTATCTGTGTAGCAAGGCAAAGCCCTTTCCCTGCAGGTGTGTTCAAGGGGTAAAAAGGTCACCCCAGAAAATTGACAAAAATATGAAAAGTATGGAAATCACAAGTTAAGCTGGTATACTAACACCTCAATAAGTTTCAAATCCTAGAACCCAGTATAAAAATCATGAAAATTCATGCCATTTTGAGGATTTCTGACTATGCAACTTTTTGAGAAAATTTGCTAAGTTGACTAATATGAACTTAGGATCAAATCCACTTACTGATTATGTTGTATTTAGGTGAAATGCAACTATCCTAAGCAATCCTAACAACTAATGAAGTGATCTAGGTGATTAGGGGTTCTAAATCCTTAACAAACAATAAAACAAGGCAGATTAAAACCTATTTTGAATTTTTTACTAATAAAGCTTGTATTTAATGGTTGAACTGAGATATTATGATTCTAAGTGACAAGTTAGAACAGAAGTTACCAAAAATAACACCTCTTATCACAGTGTAATCCGATAAACCAAACACTACTATATATTAAATATTTTGATGATTTCAAAGCAATTAACATATTAAGACCATGAAATGGATTCCAAGGGTTCCAATTTGATAAATTGACCTTAAAGAAACCTAAAAACACAGATAATAACAACAATTACCACAGCATACAATTTATGATATAATGACTGTGAATTTTGGACTATTAAGCAATTATAGAAACTAATTAACAATCTACTTATATTAAGCAATATAACAACTTACTAACACTAAATAAGCATAAAAAGATTAAAGATAAGCAGTGTTAAGCAGTTATACAGTGAAACGCCAAAATTGGTGAAATTGCTTACAAATGGCTTCAAGGTGTTCAACTGAAATCCAAGGACCAATAACAACTCCTATAGCTTACCAATAAGCACTAAACCAAGATCCATACATTATTCAATCTGCTCCAATGCATCATCTTCATACCAACTGATTTTTTTATTTTTCTAGTATTTATTTGTATTTTTGGTATTTTTGAGCTAATGATCATACACTGAGTTTTAAGGTTTCTAATAGCTTTCAATAAGCTATATAGGAGCTTAAATGAGCTATTCAGTCCCTAACAATAGCTACAAATGCAAATAAGTACATATGATATTTTTGATTCAAAAATGCAAACACTGAATTAATAAAGATGGAACTGAAATTGAAACTGAAAGTCACTTTAATTAACACTGAATTAACTTAAAAAAGAGTTTGAAAGCTTTGAAATACACTGGAATTTGAAAACTAATACATTCGACATTCATTAACTAAAATTATTCTAGATATTCTTCTCTTCTGCTTCTCTTCCTTTTATAGGCTCACATTAGGGTTCCTTGGAGCATTCTGAGCATATCCCACTTTGAATCTTGACCCTCCATGGCTCTGAATTGAACCTAGCCGTTTAAACATTTTTGGTGCCAAAAAGTCTTACACTTTGCTTGGGGCCAAAGTTCTTCAATTAAAGAATATTGGAAGTTTGTGGAGGTGTCAGGGGACAATTGAGATAGTTTCTAACCAAGTTGGGGTTGTGGGTTGAAAAACAGAGGTGCAAGTATGGTTTAGAGGGAAAAGGGTGTGGGGATGCATTTATGTGGGTTGTGGGCTAGCTGTGAGGTGGAAAGGTGGTGAGGGGAGAGTAGGTGATGAGGTGGATAGGTGGTGAGGTGGTGGAAAACCACCATGGTTTCTGGTTTCAGGCTGGGGAGAGGAGGATGAACAGTGGAGTTGGTTTGGCGGTATTGGGAGGGTCAAACGGGTCAACACCCGTTTTAATAATAAAGGGTGTGTGGGCTGAGCTTATTCTGGGCCTAGGTGGTGGGCTGAGCTTGTTTTGTGTATTGATTTGGATTAGGTTTTGTTTTGGGTTTATAATAATAAAGGGTCCGGTTGGTATGTGGTATTAAACAAGGACCAATTTTGTAATTTGGAGAAATTTGATGGACTGATTTTGTCACTTTTCCAAACTACTTCCGAGGACTAAACCTGCAATAAAACCATAACACAAGGACAAAAGATGTAATTTTTCCATTTTTAAAACCCAAGGACCTTTTCTGCCAATTCCTCAAACTCCAGGGACCATTTATGTAATTTTGGATTTTTAAGGGACTAAAGATGTAAATTCCCAAAATGTTATCAAAAGGACCAGTTATGCCAATTAAGAATAGTTCAAGGTTTATTTTTCATATTTTTCCATTTTCAAAACCTTAAGGACTATATTTGACATTTTTGAAACTTGAGGGACTAAAGTTGTCATTTTGAAATTTTTAACTTTAAAGGACTAATCTTGACAACTTATGAATCCCTAAGGACCTTTGATGATATTTTTCATGTTTTGATATAACCAGGGACTAATTATGACAACTTTTGAAACTTGAGGGATTGAAACTGCCAATTATACAAACTTTGTATGTTTTTGATCTGTTTTTGATTATTTTGCATTTGAAACATATAAAACACACTTCTAAGATATTTTCAGTATTATGATGCATATTTGAGTGTTTTTTGATGTTTTGGCAGTTCAGATTGGTATAAAATGATGAGTATTTAGACACTCAGCAGTGTTAATGTTTGGTTTCAGGTTCTTGACCATGTCGCTAGGGAGTGCCCCCATATCTCGGTCATTGAGAACTTTCAACAAGGTGTCAATCTTATTTGTCATCTCTCTTTGTTTTTGTTTGAATTCGGATTCAAACTTAGCCATACGAGCTTCTTGAGATGCCATAAATTTGGAAATCAATCCTTCAAAATTGTTGGTACTACCATAGTTGTTGGAAGGATTGTTATTGAAAGTACGGTTTGACGATGAACCGTTTGATTGAAAACGATTAGGTGGATTGGAAGAATTATTTTGGGGTGTGTTTTGGTTCTGTTTCCACCTAAAGTTTGGGTGATTTTTCCAAGAGGGGTCGTATGAATCACCATAAGGGTTTGGCTCGGGTTTGAAAGTGTACCACTTGTCTCCCACTCCGTCGGTACGCGAGGATGCGTAGTCCGCAAAAGCTTGTTCGGGGAGTTCCATGCAATCACGATTGTCATGGGGACCACTACAATATTCACATGAAGAAGTGATTTTGTTCACTTGGCTTGAAGGTTTAGGAGCCTCGTAGGATTTTATGAGAAACATGACTTGGTCTTCAAGTTCCATGATCATACGGTCGGGAGTGCTAGAATTATTCAAAGGTAAAGATATTGCCTTGACTGTTTTGTTCAAATCACGAGGATCATTCCAACTTTCGTTGTCATAGAGAGTAAGATCTTCTATGAGTTCCAATGATTTTTCCGCACTTCGATCACGTAGCCTACTACCGGCCGCTTGGTCAATGGTTGCCTCATGGAGAGATTGATTTGGTCATAGAAAATTTGGACTTGGAGCCAGAGATCTATGCCATGATAAGGGACTTTTTGAAGTAAGTCCTTGAAACGGGTCCATGCTTCGTAAAGAGTTTCGCCTTGATGTTGTTGGAACATCAAGATGTCATTCCTTAACTTGGTGGTTCTTCCTGGAAGGAAAAATTGAGTAAGGAAACGAGAGGTGAGATCATCCCAAGATGTGATGGATCCCATGGGTAAACGTTCAAGCCATTGACTAGCTTGGTCACGTAGAGAGAATTAAAAGAGACGCAATCAGGTCGTCTCTCGAGTTTCAACATCAAGGTCTATGGAATCTACGATTTTAAGAAAATCCTTGAGGTGTTGATTGGATCTTCGGAACGAAGTCAATGGAATGCACATCCACTTTGCACCAACCGGATGGTGTCGGATCGCAAGGGAGACACATTGGCTCCTTGAGTGAGCTCAATGGTGTTTCGATAGCCTTGGTGGCTAGGACGGGAGTACTCTCCTAAAGTGCGGGCTTTAGGAGTTTGGTTTGGTTGTTGTGGGTTTTGTTGTGGTGGGTTGGCGGAGTCAAAGATATTACCACCTTCCATGATGTCGGATGGTAACGGTTACGAACAAAGGAACAAAGAAAAAGATAGACTAAAGAAAACCTCTAAAAACAAAAATCTCACTAGATAGGAATCTAATGAGTAGACCTAATAAAAATAAAATTCAACCTAAACAATAACTATTCCCCTGCAGCGGGGAGCCAAAAACTTTGATGCGTGTGGATTGCAAAGCAAAAGTTTTACATCTCAAGGGATCCTGAGAAGCTTATAATCCCCACCAGGCAAGTGTACCTGACCGATGTAGTATAGTGTAGTGGTAAGTACCGGTGGATTGATCGTTCTCCATATGGAATAGTGGTAAGTACCGGGGGATTGTAGTGGTAAATTCTCGGGTTTTGGGAGAGTGGGCGGAATTAGTTGCTAGTCAACTAACCCAAATACTACAAATGCGATAAAAAATAAAATAACTGAAAATAAATGTGAGAGACTTCTTATATGGAGACAAACGTGTTTACTTAGGTTTCACTACTCCCTAGTTATCTTTTACTAATTGATAGGTTTGTTACAATTGCGTGGATGCCGGGTTGTGTTCCTTAATACCATTCGTGGGGCTGTGTACGATCTTCCCCAACTCTATAAGCTCTTATCTCCTCCTAAGACGACACGTTAAGCGCCCAATCCTAGGGATTATAAGCAGTGGCTCATGCATTAAATACAACCAAATAACCGTAGTACACATCCGATTCATGTTTCTTAAGATGTTCAAGCATGTTACCATTGGAGTATTGCCAGTTTTCTTAAGACTAACATCGATAAACATCCACCCACAACAATTAATAACAAACCATTTAATAAATAATCAACAATTAGGTTTCATTAGACCTAAGCAAACACAAACAAACCTAGCCTAGCATGTTAAAAGAAAGACAAGCATAAGATAAAATTAAACAACACATAGACATATTGAATGATTCATAGATTACTTATCTTCAATTAATCATGGAAGAAAAGAGGCTTTGAAACCTCAAAATAGCTGCAAAAGTTGTCTAGGGTTCGTACCCTAAGTTCCTACCAAAAGTCCTCTCCTTAATGAATGAAAAATAGAAAAGTATATATATATTTTTCAACTTGACGGCGTCACCTTTTAGGATGTGACGCCGTCATCCCGCCGTGTTAGGGTTTCTTGATTGCCTAGATCTACTCTTGATGCCGTCTGGTTGGAAAGTGTTCTGGGCCATCTCTCTTTAACTTAAAACGTGACCACCTTGGTGAAATAACACGTGACGCTGTCATGTATGAATGCCTCAAAATCTTTCTGGCCCGTCAAGTGCAAAGTAAATGTCCACCTCTTTATCAACAAGTGACGGCATCACCTTTTAACTTTTGACGCCGTCAGGTACTGTTCCAGCTTGAATTCTTGACTTTGTCATTTTCTTCACTTTTATGCTCCAAAAACGTCCAAAATGCTATGTTTTCCAGAATTCCTCTCTAAAGTACCTAAAATGACAAAAGGAACGATTTAAGGTAATATTTGATCATATTATCACGACTTAAGGCTTAAATGACCCCTTAAAAGCGTAACACTTGTCGTCTCATCAATGAAGATCCAAGAAGTCTTGTAACTAAATTAGTTTATGTATTTGTTGTGAGGAGAGTGAAGTCCTTGTGGTTAGGTTAAGACTTAATCGAGTCATTGTATGAAGGCTTGGATCGGGATAGGATCCAAGTGTGTCTTGTGTGAAGGCTTAGATCGGGATAGGATCTAAGTGTGTCTATGTGTGTTGTGTGTGAAGACTTGGATTGGGTGATAGTCCAAGTGTGTCTAAGTGTGAAGATTATTTTGAACGAGAGTGCTCGTTCATATCAAAGCTTAGATCGTATGTCAATCTAAATGGGACAAGAGTGCTTGTTCGTGTGGCCACGTGGGCCTTGGAGTAGATTGGTTCTAGCTAGGATTAGAAATCGACATTCCACTTAGTGTCGTTAAACCTTGTGTAAGCTTGTGTACGGATTGCTCCGCCTGAAGGAGTGTGTTGATATAGTGATTGATAACTCTCGAGTGTGGTACTCGGGGAGTGGAGTAGGACGGAGGAATGAGCTTCGTGCCGAACCACTATAAATCGCCGCATCTCTTTGGTTGTGTTCTTTCCTTACTCTTTATATTACTTGTTTGTTTATATTTTCTAGTAGCTAAAATGATATCACACAATTAGTAGAATTCTATAAGTTTGCAAATGTAAATTAACCGAACCTAAAATGGAGAAACACTTTAGAAAGTTTAAAAGAAGCGGTGAAACTATTCAAACCCCTTCTAGTCTCTATAGTAATAACATTTTCAAAATCAACAAAATGTAAGATTACTCGTAATAAATGCATCTGCCATGGTGGTGGTGGTGCTCCATCACCCGTGGAACCTTATTACGCCTCCACCACTACCTTACGTGGTGGTGTGATTTTGTGCTTTGTTTGGTGGTATTATAACCCAAATGGTTTGCTCAATAGAAAAAGTCCTAATCTGACATTATTTTGAGCCCTTTCGTGTTTCTATATCTATCTATTATATATTAAAATTGAGTTTTATTATTAAACGATTTTGGGAACTCTTACAAACAAAAGAAAGAAAAAACCACAACAACTTGGCTAATTAAAGTTCACTAAAAACTCAAGACAAACACACACTTTTGTAACTTACAAGGTAAAGAAGAGATTAAAAGAATTTCAACGGAAAGAGTACTTAAACTGACTCCCAAAAGGACTAAGGGCACCCCTTTTATAGGCAAAATAAACGGGGGCTCAATGGACACGCGTCAAAAAAATCATCTAGAGTCAGAATATCATTAAAAGCATGCACCTCATGCAAAAATTAATGTACTTCGAAGTGTCAGACTTTAAGACACCAAAAATGGCTAATCGACAGCCTGAAACACAAATCGAGGAAGATTTCATAATCTCCAGTCAAAGAAAACCCAATGACTACTAAGAAAGTGAATGTCTTACAACTCAAAACAGAAATCCCAGGCCATGCGAACATTTAAGGCAAACCAGGTTTGGGATACATAAGCTTCACAAAAGCTCAATAATCACAATAACTCCAGACAAACATCAACATTAAAAACTGTACATACATTCAATATGCAACAGTCTTGGAACTGAAAAGATTCTCCAAACATCACATTGAAAGACCCAGCTATCTCAAATATCCAAGCTAGGCAAAATAGAAGTCAGCCTCCCTGGATCCAAGTTAACTGCCTCGAGAATCCTAGGGGGCCTCATCTGTTAGATGAGTCCATCATCACATTTCCCTTTAAAAATCAAATACACTAATGAAATTGGGAGACTTGATAGCATATAGGGCCTTCAGCCCACTTAACTAAGACCCATACACTCTAGACTTGGCCCAAGCATAAGCCCAACGAGGCAAAGTCCGACATAAGACCTGGGAAATACTTCCTCAGGTAACACTAAAGCAAAGCTTGCCTGAAAAGCGTGTGCAAGCAGACGATACGCCTTGCAAACTCGCCGGGACTGTTAGGACGAGCACAACATGCTCTCCTTATTTCATCCCTTGATGACCACCCGGGGACCATCAGATTTCCTTTACGGGTTTTCATAACCCTAAAGGACTCCCTATAAATACTAGACAATTTCCTCAAAATGTCGAGAGCTAACCATAAGCAACACTTCCCATGCCCGCCCTGGGAACACCTTACCCAAGTCTATTATCCTTTTGGATAATTGATACAAACCACCAAGTTGACTCGTGAGCGTTACCCCAACTTGTGAATCTGGTCACCTTCTGATCGAACGTGAGAAACCAAATGATCGACCACACCAAACCCTCAATACGTACCTTACGTAAACAATTACAACTCATTTTCACTTCTAACCTGGTTTTCGAATAGGGTTTGCATTTTTAGAAAGCTAGGTGTCAAACATCACCAATAACATTTATTTGTGTGACACTTCAATGCCACTTCATCACATCTCTAATGATACACCAATAACTAAAATATCATTCCTAAAAAAAACACTTTGTGGAAAACTAGAAGGGGGGTTGAATAGTTTTACGTCTTTTAAATTAGTTGTAAAAATAGTTTTAGTGTTTACTTAGTTTTTAAAACTTAGATTCGATAATATGTGATCTCAAGTATTGCACAATACAAACAAATATCAATACAAAATATATAACAATGATAAGTAATGAAATAAGTAAGAGATGGAAAAATCGAACCGCGAGACAAGAGATTTATAGTGGTTCGGCTACAAGGACACCTTCCTTGCCCTACTCCACTCCCCGAGCACCTAACTCGAGAGTTTTCTTCACTATATCAACAAGCTCCCTTGATGCGTGGGAATCGCACCTTGCTTTACCTCTCGAGGGATCTCGCGAGGCTTACAACCCCCACCAGGCAGTGTACCTGATCGTTGTAGTATAGTATAGTGACAAGTACCGGAGGATTGATCGTTCAGCTTAGGAATAGTGTCGCTAGGATTAGAAAACCTAATTAAAAGTTCTAGAGATGAAAGATGATTATTTTTGTGTTTTTATATTTTATGAAAGCAATTAAAATCTCGGGTTTTGAAAGAGTGGGCGGAATTAGTTGTTATTCAACTAACCCAAAAACTAAGATGCAATCAAAATAAAACAATAAAAATAAAATTAAACTAATTAAACTAAGGTTGTGAGCAGTAATTGGAGAAATTGTGTTTACTTAGACTTCATTACTCCCTAGATATCTTTTACATGTTAATTACTTGTTACACTTGTATGAATGACGGGTTGTATTCCTTAATACCATTCGTGGAGTGGCATACATAACTCCCCAACTCTATGAGCTCTTATCTCCTCCTACACCATGACCCAGCACAACTATAAGGATTGTAAACAGTGGCTCATGCATTAAATACAACCAATAAAGACCTAGTACGCCTCGGTTCATGTTTCTTAAGACGTTCAAGCATGTTACCATTTGGAGATCTGCCAGTTTTCTTAAGCCTAACATATAAAATCATTCATTCAAAACAAGAATAGACAAGTAATCAACACATAATCAACACCTAGGTTTCATTAGATCTAAGCAAACACAAGAGAGATCTAGCCTAGCATAGTAGAATTAAGATAAGAACAAAAGATAAACAACCAACACATAGACATATTGATTGAATTAAGAGTATACTTATCTCAATTACAATGCAAGGTCTCAAGGGTTTGGAACCCTTGAAAAACCTGTAAAAGAGGCACCAAAATCATCTTTAGGGTTTCACCAAAACTTCTCCTCTTTTAATGAAAAAACTAGAAAACTATATATAGGAAAATCGTCCTGACGGCGTCAAGAGTAAAATCTGACGCCGTCAACTCGCCGCCATACACTTCCTCGGACGCCCTAGATCCAATCGTGACGGCCTATGTGACGCCGTCACCACCTTCGGTAAATTAATCTTGGCCACTTTGACGCCGTCATAACTCCATCTGACGCCGTCACCAGCTACGGTAAATTATTCTTCATGTCTGACGCCGTCAAGAGCAAACCCTTGACGCCGTCACCTTGTATTTCCAGCTTGGATTTTTGGTATTTTGTCGTTTTCTTCACTTTATGCTCCAAAAACGTCCAAAATAGCCTCTTTTCCAGAATTCACTCTCCAAACACCTAAAATCACAAAAGGAACGATTTAGGGCAATATTTGATCAAATAAATTCGGATTCGGGCTTAAATGACCCCCTAAAAACGGATCATTTTTCGCCTCATCATATACCCTTACACTTGAGATTTGCTTGTCCTCAAGCAAATGAGCTTTTATTCTACTCAAAAGACAAGTTAGGGTTCATTTAACACTAATATAAAAGTAATTACAACAAATAATCGTTCCACTAAAGACCAATAGACAAGCACGGAGGTCATACACAAGCACCTCACAAATAGTGTTTAGATACTCACATCTCTCGGGTGTAATAAAGTAATATAACATTATGGAAATGGAAGATATCTCTCACTACCTGTCATAGGCAAATAGATTACCATAGGCTTGGGAAAGGATCAAACCTCTACCACATGGCGTAAGCACCTAGGATAAACTATCAAAGAGGTCTTTTTAAAGGGTTATATTGTTAGGTGTAGGGATATGAATTACACGGTTTTGTTGGATAAAGGGAATTTTACTGGTGGCGAGTTAACAATCTTAGTAAATTACATGTACAAGATGGCGTTGCTAAGCCAAGACTAGACTCGACTTAAGCTAATAAATGAAAAATAACAAAAAACATAAAATGAACATAAAATAAAAACGGGATGGTAGTCCGTATGTTTTTTCTCTTCTTCTTTTCTATTTTTTTTTTTTTTTTTTTTTTTTTTTTTTTGTGCATACACTCTTACCCTACCATCCAAAATAATACATCATAGGGGATGAGAATTCCCCTTACACTTGAATCTTTACATACTTTACATTTAACTAATCTAATGACTCGAATTAAGAAAATCAAAACACTTGGAGCACTTTTAAGATTAACGTACATATGGGGGTAATAAGTGATGTTCTTCCCCATTACTCCATAAAATAAGTACTTACCCATGAGTCCCAATCGTCCCAAAACAATATGTACAAGGATATGACTCGACTTAGCAACCATGTAATCAATTAGAAAGTTAACTTAGGATTTAACAAATAACAATAATGCACTAAAAATGAGCGCATACACGGAAGGCTAAGGCGATTTGGGTGTACATTTAAGTGGGGTGTAACAAATTCTTCCTTTAAGTAAAATGCTTAAAGTTAGAAACGAAAAGATAGGCTCGGAGGGGTGTACTAGGGGTATCGTGTATTAAAAATGAGTACAACGCAAAGGGTGTGGGAAAAATTAGTTGACTTAACTAGCCAAGTAATATGACTTAAATGGTCAAGTAATTATAATACGGGTTTAACACAAGGGTGATCCTAATGCCTCTTATCATGTAGTAAATCCTACCACACGAATGTAGTCTCACTAGCGGTCTCGGGATGCATCACTAACGCAAGTTCTAGAATCTAAATGCTACCGGTACACTCATAAGCACTAATAATGAATGCTTTTCCTATCAAATCTAAAGGCGAACCTCACATTTTTGGGTGAAAAATTTTTCTGAATATACGGTTATGTGCTAGTCATACAACCTCCTATCCATGAGACGCTTGCTATGGCTAAAGTTTCACTCCTAAATGTTGTAAAAAATTTTAAATTTGGCGCTAAAATTACACTAACAAGTATTTCTCATAGTTTTATTACTCATCTACTATCAAACAAAACAAACTCAAGCGAAAGTGCATATGTAAGGTATCATCTTTTTTACCCTCCCCTTACACTTAAGATGAACATTGTCCCCAATGTTCAAGTAAAGAATGTAAAAGTTAAAAAGTAAAGAGAATGAAATCAAATACTCCCCTGATTCGCTCGGTATGGATTTTAGTTGGCCAGGTTAAATCTTCTTCCAAGAAAACGAACAATCAAAGCTTCCCTTCCAGAATATAAATCATCTTCTTATCACAAATAACCTGTAAATCCTGACAAAAGTAGACAAGGCAACCTTGCGTAAAATCGGCGGCATCCTATATAAGTTACTAAATCCTAGAAAACAAAATAAGATATAATGCTTGTGGAATGAAGTTTGCAGATTTCCTGGAGATTATAAAACTTAATAATTCACAAAAACTATAAGACTCCGTTAGAAAAATAAAACCGGTAAAATTTCCAGATTTTTGACTCCTGACGCCGTCAAGAGCAATGCCCTGACGCCGTCAGAATGGACCTGCAGAAATCTTTATGTTAAGTTTCCGGAAAATTTCTGGAAAAACTTTGTCCTACTTCCTGGAAAATCCTGCAAAACTTCATTATGACTCAATACAAGCATTTGACTCTAACAAATACGAATATACATGTTCATTAAATATTGTGGATAATCATGATCGGTTTGTTTCTTAAAAACATATTTGGGGTTTCCCCTTACACTTATCTTTTGCAAAAATACCTTTAGGTTGAAGTTAAGACTAGGCTAAACAACATAATAAAGTATTTCACATTTTAATTGAGAAACATGATCAACCAACAATAAAAATAAAACATGCATACGGAAGCAAATAACAATCAAACAATTAAAATCACACAAAACATGGGTTGCCTCCCAAGAAGCGCTTTTCTTTATTTACGAGTCTTGTAGCTAGACTCAAAGTCGTGGGTTACTACGTGATTTCATCATTGGTTCCACTCTCTAGGTCGTCTTCTAAACCAGTTTTGTATTCCGGACCTAGTTGCAAGCATTCTTTGTAGAAACCAAGCATCCTATTTCTAACATACTCTACTCCTCTACGTCTATCTTCATCATTCCTATAATAAGCCGCTTGCTTACGTTCCTTTTCGAAATTAGAGAGAAGGCGGTATTGCTCAATCTTGTAGGGCATTTGATAAGCAACCTCATCATTCTCTTCCTTGAATCTAACTATCCCTAATGTTGGATCATAACTCATCCTAGTGGCCTCAACAAATGGTTTCCCAAATATTATTTGACTTAGGCAAGAATCTATCACCGGACGCGTGTCTTCCACTATCATGAAATCAATCTCATAGGTGAGATTCCCTATAATCACATGTACTCCCTTAACTCTTCCTGCAAAATTACTTATCCAACTTTTACCGGGCATTATCCTAAAATTGAGTTGCTTCTTCATCACCCAATTGTAATAAGTCCTAGACATGATGTTCACGGGGGATCTAGGGTCTATGTAAGCTTTCCATACATGCATGTGCCCGATATTGCATGGGATGTTAATGTTAGAGGGGTCTCCCATTTTGATCAGGGGATCGCCAAAGATATATGTTGTCTCGGGACTATCGAATAAATACTTATGGTATTCCCGTTCTTCCTTGGTTGGCAACTTATCAAAGTATTCCTCTATAGGTTCTACCTCCTCTAATTCCTCATCCTTATTAACCTCAACTTCCCTACTCTCATCCTCACTATTGGCTTCTACTCTAACTTCATCTTTGTCACTCTCCTCTATCTCCCTATCTATCGGCTTAATGGTGACAACATTGACAAAGTGGACATGTTTGGATGATGAGGGGTCCTTAGCTTGGATTCCACTATTGGTGTCCCTAGTGTCCTTCCTAGGTGTGGCTAATGTTTGGTTGTTGAGGGCTTTCAACAAGTTGTCAATCTTGTTGGTCATTTCCGTTTGTTGTTGGTTGAATTCGGTTTCAAACCTAGCTATGCGAGCTTCTTGATATGCCATAAATTTCGACATCAATCCTTCAAGATTGTTGGTACTACCATAGTTGTTAGAAGGATTGTTGTTGAAAGTACGGTTGGATGGTGGACCGTTTGATTGGTAACGATTAGGTGGGTTGGATGAATTGGGTTGATTTTGTTTCCACCTAAGGTTTGGGTGATTTTTCCATGAGGGGTTATATGAATCACCGTATGTGTTTGGCTCGGGCTTGAAAGTGTACCACTTATCTCCCGCTTCGTCGGTACGCGTGGATGCGTAGTCCGCAAAAGCTGTTCCGGGGAGTTCCATACAATCACGAGTGTCATGGGGACCACTACATAATTCGCATGAAGAAGTGATTTTGTTCACTTGGCTTGAATGCTTCGGAGCTTCGTAAGATTTCATGAGAAACTTGACTTGGTCCTCAAGTTCCATGATCCTCAAAATGTCGAGAGCTAACCATAAGCAACACTTCCCATGCCCGCCCTGGGAACACCTTACCCAAGTCTATTATCCTTTTGGATAATTGATACAAACCACCAAGTTGACTCGTGAGCGTTACCCCAACTTGTGAATCTGGTCACCTTCTGATCGAATGTGAGAAACCAAATGATCGACCACACCAAACCCTCAATACGTACCTTACGTAAACAATTACAACTCATTTTCACTTCTAACCTGGTTTTCGAATAGGGTTTGCATTTTTAGAAAGCTAGGTGTCAAACATCACCAATAACATTTATTTGTGTGACACTTCAATGCCACTTCATCACATCTCTAATGATACACCAATAACTAAAATATCATTCCTAAAAAAAACACTTTGTGGAAAACTAGAAGGGGGGTTGAATAGTTTTACGTCTTTTAAATTAGTTGTAAAAATAGTTTTAGTGTTTACTTAGTTTTTAAAACTTAGATTCGATAATATGTGATCTCAAGTATTGCACAATACAAACAAATATCAATACAAAATATATAACAATGATAAGTAATGAAATAAGTAAGAGATGGAAAAATCGAACCGCGAGACAAGAGATTTATAGTGGTTCGGCTACAAGGACACCTTCCTTGCCCTACTCCACTCCCCGAGCACCTAACTCGAGAGTTTTCTTCACTATATCAACAAGCTCCCTTGATGCGTGGGAATCGCACCTTGCTTTACCTCTCGAGGGATCTCGCGAGGCTTACAACCCCCACCAGGCAGTGTACCTGATCGTTGTAGTATAGTATAGTGACAAGTACCGGAGGATTGATCGTTCAGCTTAGGAATAGTGTCGCTAGGATTAGAAAACCTAATTAAAAGTTCTAGAGATGAAAGATGATTATTTTTGTGTTTTTATATTTTATGAAAGCAATTAAAATCTCGGGTTTTGAAAGAGTGGGCGGAATTAGTTGTTATTCAACTAACCCAAAAACTAAGATGCAATCAAAATAAAACAATAAAAATAAAATTAAACTAATTAAACTAAGGTTGTGAGCAGTAATTGGAGAAATTGTGTTTACTTAGACTTCATTACTCCCTAGATATCTTTTACATGTTAATTACTTGTTACACTTGTATGAATGACGGGTTGTATTCCTTAATACCATTCGTGGAGTGGCATACATAACTCCCCAACTCTATGAGCTCTTATCTCCTCCTACACCATGACCCAGCACAACTATAGGGATTGTAAACAGTGGCTCATGCATTAAATACAACCAATAAAGACCTAGTACGCCTCGGTTCATGTTTCTTAAGACGTTCAAGCATGTTACCATTTGGAGATCTGCCAGTTTTCTTAAGCCTAACATATAAAATCATTCATTCAAAACAAGAATAGACAAGTAATCAACACATAATCAACACCTAGGTTTCATTAGATCTAAGCAAACACAAGAGAGATCTAGCCTAGCATAGTAGAATTAAGATAAGAACAAAAGATAAACAACCAACACATAGACATATTGATTGAATTAAGAGTATACTTATCTCAATTACAATGCAAGGTCTCAAGGGTTTGGAACCCTTGAAAAACCTGTAAAAGAGGCACCAAAATCGTCTTTAGGGTTTCACCAAAACTTCTCCTCTTTTAATGAAAAAACTAGAAAACTATATATAGGAAAATCGTCCTGACGGCGTCAAGAGTAAAATCTGACGCCGTCAACTCGCCGCCATACACTTCCTCGGACGCCCTAGATCCAATCGTGACGGCCTATGTGACGCCGTCACCACCTTCGGTAAATTAATCTTGGCCACTTTGACGCCGTCATAACTCCATCTGACGCCGTCACCAGCTACGGTAAATTATTCTTCATGTCTGACGCCGTCAAGAGCAAACCCTTGACGCCGTCACCTTGTATTTCCAGCTTGGATTTTTGGTATTTTGTTGTTTTCTTCACTTTATGCTCCAAAAACGTCCAAAATAGCCTCTTTTCCAGAATTCACACTCCAAACACCTAAAATCACAAAAGGAACGATTTAGGGCAATATTTGATCAAATAAATTCAGATTCGGGCTTAAATGACCCCCTAAAAACGGATCATTTTTCGCCTCATCATCCCTTATGGCGGAGAAAACCTTACACACCAATTTACACACCAATTTACACACCAATAATCACACCACAACACCTTCACACCTAAGTCACAACTTCTACACACCTTATTCAAATCAATCTACTTCACAACTAACTACTTCAACTCTATCTTCTTCACACCAATAGATTTCCTAGCTTTTCTTCTTCACACCAAGCTATCAACTAATCACACAATCTTTATCTAACACAACTATCTACAAGCAAATATTCACAACAATCTTCACAAAGAATATGTAAATAATCTTGATGATACACCAACAACTTGGATGTGGAGATCACAACAAGTTGTAATACTTCTTGTCTAGGAAGATAGAAGTATTCTTCTCTTGCACTTGAGAGGATGGAAATTGGATCACTTTGAAACAAAGAATATATACACTTATGATCAAAGGATGAGAGAATAGAGAAATAGATCTAGATCAGAAAGTTTAGAAGTGCAAAAGGTAAGAAAAATCTGAGGGATGAATCAGTATTTAAAGGGGGGGAAAATACTGTTCTGGAGCGTGCCGGTCCCCTTAATTGTAGGCCAGTCCCCTTAATGATTAAGGGGGCCGCCCTCCTGAACGTTTCAAAAGTTTTTCTGGATAAAATTTGCCCTTTTTGGTTGGAAATTTGAAATCATATTTTTGTGGTTTAATAAAGCTATACCAAAAATGATTTACAAATATATATAAAATGTTAAAATCATTTTATATAATGTTATGTATTAATATAAAATTTCCTTTGATCATGAAATGTAATAAACTCTTTGTTTATTCATACCTTAAGTGATATGGAAGCAAAGACAAGTATTAAGCACCAAAAACTTGTTTATGTCATAAGTTTTAGATTAATGAGTTTATGCTTTGTAATCATCAAAACATAGAGACATTGTTAATATGCTAACAATGTTTTAAGACATTATTTATGTCAACAATCTCCCCCTTTTTGATGATTACAAAACCTTAAACTCATGAGGTCTAAAACATAATTTTTAGACAAGAATTTAGAGTTTAGCATTCTCTTCTCCCCCTTTTTGTAAAATCAAAAAGGTAAATGCTCCCCCTTGATGTAAACTCCCCCTCATTTGAGAGCATCAAAGGAATGAGCTATGGAAGTCTTGGCTACACAAAATATTAGAAAAGAACAAGGCACATATATATGCAAAGCAATAGTTATAAAAATAGATTCATTCAAGCATCATAGAAAACATTACAATATTTAATATGCTTAAGGCATATTAATCATAATAAAACAAAAGGAAGAACATAGTCCTATATAGCCTAAAGAAGCACTTGGACTTGCTTGCAACTCATAGTTGGTTGTGTTATTTGCTTGAATGGAAACATAAGCATAAGGATTAGATGTTTGATTGAGAGGGATATGGGGTGGAGTATGGAGCGGAAGAGGTGGATCTCACGATGTTGTATCGTGTTAAGGGTGGTATTGGATGATTACGAGTGAGAAGATATTCAATCCAAGAAATATCTTCACTCAAGTAGAGGATTTGTTTTTGAAGGAATATGCAACAAGGGCAAAAGTGAGTGTGGTTGGTAACTTGATCCAAATTGAGAGAGTGGGGAAGGCAATTTGCATAGGGTGATGATGGAGGTTGCCCTTTGTTGCGTTGTGCAAGATGCATAGCAAGGAGATCACTAAGATCATGGATTTGGTTTATTTCATCACGGAACATTTGCTTTTCCGTGGCAATGTGAAGAGGATCATAGGTTTGGTATGGATGTGTTGGATTTGTGTAGTTGGAATTGTAGGAAGATGGTTGGCCAATGTTGTATGGTTTGTAAAGAGGATCAAATGAATGACCTTGTGGGTTTGAGGTAAAGTTTGGGAAGTAAGAAGTTGGAGGTGTTGAATGACTTCCAATCTCATTGGTTATGATGGATTTGTTTCGAAGGCTTTTTCTTCGCCAAACGGGTTTTTCCGTCATCCTTGCTAGCCTTGAGGCTTTTGATTTTGGTTTGTTTGGAGAGTTCATGATGGGATGAATGGATAGTTTTGAGGATTTGGGATATTTATAGTGTAAGATTTGTGTGTTTAAGGATGGATAAGGTTTGTTTGGAAGATTGGGACAAAGTGTGTTGGTTAAAATTGGGAAATGTAGGTTGAAATGGGCTAAAAAGCAGAAAAGATTCTGTAAACCCGACCATCAGATGGCCAGTCCCCTTAATTAGGGGGCGGTCCCCTTAATAATTAAGGGGGCCGCCTTACATAATTAAGGGGGCCGCCCATCTGGTGATTTCCAGGTTGACAAAATTGGGTTTTTGGCAGAAAATTTTCAGAAAGGTTATGTGTTTGGATTAGAGTTCAAGCAAGTTCAATTCTCTTAGGCAATATAGAATCTAATCTAATTAAGATATGGCATGCATGCAAGAGGACACATAATCAACACATAATAAGCAATAGGAGGTAAGTAAAGGCAAGCACACTTGAGTTTCCTAAGGCACCTATCTTAGATAAAAGGCAAAGGCAATTAGTGAGTGAAAAGCTAGTGATGGATCAAGATGACATCATTATTAAGGAATTTGTCCTAGTGAGTGTCTATATGCAACAAATGTGGAGTTGTGATTGTTTCGACTCCTTGATGCACAACGAAATAACGATCCTAAGAAACAATCCAAATGATCTCCTTGATTCAATTTTTGCTCGATCATGAATGTCAAGGACATATATTAGATTATATACCTTGACAATTTATGTGTGAGTTTATGCATGATTTTGAAAGACAATATTTTTTTACACTTTGTCAACAATGCAAGGAAAATGATCTTCATGTAATTCCTAGATTGTGAGAATAATTTTTAGAAAGAATTGATTGAGTTTTACAAAAAGGTTTATGCAAAGAAAATGAATCTTCTCAATCTTTAATTTTGTGCTAAATAGATTCCTAGACTCAGAAAAGGTGAAATGAAAAAAGATAAATTTCATGCAAGTATAAATTTGAATTAATTCAATATAATTTAGTCAACTTGTTCCATCATTCCTAATCCTAAACGCAAGTGGTTGAATAATTCACGCTTAAGGGGTTTTGTGAATATATCCGCAATGTTGTCTTCCGATGCAACCTTTTCTATAGATATATTTCCTTTTTGTACATTATCCCTAAGAAAATGGTGACGTATTTCTATGTGTTTAGTCCTAGAGTGTTGCACCAGATTTTTACTTAAATCTATTGCACCTTTGTTATCGCACATAATGGGGACATTTTCTAACCTAATGCCATAGTCTACGAGAGCTTGTTTCATCCATACTGCTTGTTGACATGCCTTTCCGGCGCTTACATATTCGGCTTCGGTTGTAGAAATAGCAAGAGCGGTTTGCTTCTTCGAAAACCAAGACGTTAGGCAACATCCCATAAACGTGCAAATACCGCTAGTGCTCTTTCTATCTACGTAGTCTCCCGCATGATCCGAATCCGCATAGACAATAGTTTCTATGCCGGATTCCTTAGGATACCATAATCCTAAGTGTATAGTGCCTTTAACGTATCGGAAGATACGCTTAACCGCTTCTAGGTGAGAGGTTTTGGGATCCTCTTGAAAACGGGCACAAAGGCAGACACTAAACATGATATCGGGTCTACTTGCCGTCAAGTATAGTAAACTACCTATCATTCCTCTATACTTGGTGTTATCTACGGACTCACCTTCATCGTCCTTTGTGAGCTTTACCTCCGTAGACATGGGTGTTTTCATGGGTTTTGAGTCTTCTAGGCCAAATTTCTTAAGCATTTCCTTAATGTACTTAGATTGGTTAAAGAATATTCCATCTTCTAATTGTTTTATTTGTAATCCTAGGAAGAAGTTAAGTTCACCCATCATACTCATCTCAAACTCATCATGCATGATTTTGGCAAATTCATCACACATGTCTTGACAAGTCGATCCAAATATAATGTCATCAACATATATTTGAACAATGATGAGATTAGGGTCTTTCCTTTTAGTGAAAAGAGTGTTATCTACCATTCCCATGGAATAATCATGTTTAATAAGAAAAGCTTTTAATCGATCATACCAAGCTTTGGGAGCTTGTTTGAGTCCATACAAAGCTTTCTTTAACTTATAAACATAATCAGGTTTTGCGAAGTCAATGAATCCTGGAGGTTGTGCCACATATACCTCCTCATTGATAAAACCGTTAAGGAATGCACTTTTCACATCCATTTGGAATAACTTAAAATCTAGGGCGCAAGCATAGGCAAGTAATATCCTAATTGATTCTAGTCTAGCTACGGGGGCATAAGTTTCATCATAATCAATTCCTTCTTGTTGATTATAACCTTGGGCAACTAACCTAGCTTTATTCCTAGTAACTATTCCATTCTCGTCTAACTTGTTCCTATATACCCATTTGGTTCCTATGATAGTCATATCCTTTGGATTTGGGACTAGTTCCCAAACATCATTTGCCTTAAATTGATTTAATTCTTCTTGCATAGCTATAATCCAACTTTCATCCTTTAAAGCCTCGCTAATATTCTTAGGTTCTATTGCTGAGAGGAAACAAAAGAAGTTGTTTTTATCTTGGGTGTAACACCCCCAAAATACCTGAATGGCAGCGGAATGGAATACCTGGGGGTGACTGTCATAGCACCATACTTACAGTTATATTGAACGACCTAAAGTGTCGTTTAGAAAATACAGCGTTTGATCATTAAAAACATTCAGAGTTTACAAAGCTTAGGTCCCAAAAGAATTTGCCAATATAGTTAAAATAAGTTCAACAAGATCAAACGTTTCATAAGTGCAGAAAATATGGTGAGACGCGTCGACTCCGCGACTCCATGAAGGTCCAAATGTATGCACATGAGCTACCTTAATAACCTGAGAAATACATTGCGAAAAACGGTCAACATAAAGTTGGTGAATAATCATAGGTTTATAAGTAATTCGTAAGTACATAAGCCACAAGTATATAGTAAAGTGACATATTGTCAAAAAGTTTACATTGTCTCTTAAGCTCATGACACCGAAGCTAGACGTACTAAAATATGCCCCAAAGGAGTGTTTACCAGACACTCGTACTATATTAGACATGAAATGCATTCGTTTTCCTTATGGAGCAACCCAAACACGAATGGAGGAGTCACCCTCGATAGATCTATCCACACACTCTCGCTTGGCAATATAATTAACGGTTCATGATAATAAAGGGGACTTGCAGTGGTAGTACTAGCAACTTAAGCAATGTACGGAATTTAATACTTGGGCATGTACAAAAATCATAGTGCAATGTATTCTCCCCCGTGGGATTTAAAATCAAATAAGTACTAAAAACGGGGCTATGAGAACTCACCTGGAGTGATAGTACAAAGATGGTACAACGATGGTAAAGAAATCGGGACAATAAGTCGCGAACACTAGCCGCAACCTAAATGAATAATCGCGATCTAATTAAGATCAAGCCGAAATGAAATGAATGCACATGCACATGATACTCATACCACTCGTAATTTGAAAATACTAGTTATCGTCGTAGAAAAATGGTTTTCATACTTAGGAAAAATAATTCCATTTAGAGAAGTATATACTTGTCATATTAACTCGTACTATAAGTTAGCGTTATGTTCCAAGTATCAAAACCTTAGAATGACGTCGTCAAGTCGTATAAACATTCCCTTGAGTCGTACGTATTCGTTTGTTAATAAAATCGTCATTAGTAACGTTGCTAGAAAATATACCATTTAGTACGTACGTTATTATTTTTATTTGTGAATATATATATATATATATATAGTTTTGACAATGTTAAAACGGGTATAACTCGGTCGTTTTAGGCTCGTTTTCCTTGTTCTTTATGTCCACGGATTCGTCTTTGTGTATACTAGTATATTTTAGATAACTCGGCTCCTTAAAGTTACGTTTAATACCTCAAATTACCCGTCGTATTCTGCCAAACAGCAAGCAGTTTTCTGAAAAGTAGTTTTCGTCGTTAAATTTGCAAAAATCATAACTCCTTCGTTATAAACTCGTTTTAATCCGTTCTTTCGCCTAAAGTTTCGTTTTTGAATGTATTTTCTAAATCTTTGGCCAAAAATTACCCATCACTCACTGATTTTCCCACGAAATTAAAATAGGGACAGTAGGTATATCAAAAGTTTCAAAAACCATTTTCAAGTCTCCAAACTAGTTCCATCATCCATCAATCCACTTTCAAACACCACAAAACTAATCTAATCCTACCATACACCTTCTTAGGGTGTCATGGGTTCCTAATCACCAAAACCAAGTAGATCTAACAAGGATCTAACCAAGAATCACTCTAGGGCTTGTATGATCAAAAGTTTACAAAAATAAAGTGGTATAAGTTAATGCATGTATGAGATCTTGCAAGAAACATGTATAAATATAGTAATAACTTTTGTAAAAATGATGAAATGAGTTTAGTAACTTACTTGTAAGATTAGTGGAGTTAAGATGATTAAAACCTAATAATCCTTGAGTTTTTATTTCAAAACTCTAACAAGGATGCTATAAACACAAGATTAACACTTTGATCTTTGAAAAATTTTTGGTTCCTTCTTGCTCCTTGTTCTTGGCCGTTTATATGAGTAGAGAAAGAGAGAATATGGATTGATTTTTACTAGTTGCAAATGAGGTGAAAAAAAATGATAAGTATTATATGAATTATTGAAAATATATAATATAAAATGGAGCTAGTGTATACATTAAATGAGAAGGAGTGTAGTTGTGGTTTTGTAATAAAAATGGCAAGGGGGGGGGGGGGGGGGGCGGCAAAAGTCAAGGGGGGGAAAAAGTGTAAGACTTTTGGTGATAAAAAGTGTATTATTAGTTGTTTTGTGTAGTTTTAAATTGTACCGGGTACCGGGTTAACTAAAAATAAATTTTAACGGAGTTAACCGGGTCATAATAAAGTTATAAAAATTATAAAAATAGGTTGGATAAAATTATTGAGTGTTTAGTTAATTATAGTTTAATTTCCACGAAAACCGTCGAAGTTTTAATAAACTTAAGTTAATAATTAGAATAATTATCCAAAATACCGGGTAAATTAATATTATAATTTTTATATTATAAAAATGAATATAAAAATATATTGGGATCATAGTTGGGAGTGTTGGACGTGTTAGTCACATTTATAGTTCGCGTATTAGCGTTTATTCAAAATAAACATACGTAAATTGTTAATAATACCAAAAGTATTAATTTAGTTATCCTACGAGTGGAATAGCATGCAAGTGCCCTATTGATAATATGTCGACTATTTCTAGTCCGTATGAAATGTCCCTGACAATAATGCATGAATTCGCTCCTGAACCAATACGATTACACGAATTTGAACACTCGTAAACTAAATTTACGATGACATGAATAATGCACGTGAATAGTGATTTTCTCTCGGAAATGAATAGTGTCAAGTGAATAGTAAAATTTCTGAACGTGTCTCGGAATGTCAAATTGACCTCGAAAACGATGAATAGTGATCGATGAATAGTAAATGATGAATAGTAACTTGTGAATAGTAAATTGTCGAGGTTTAGAAAATGACCGGAAATTACGAGTTGTGACAGTCTTCCCTTCTAACAGGAACTTCGTCCCGAAGTTCAGTTTTGGTTGGTCTCTGGAGTATATTTGGTAAAAAGACGTGGATACTTGAGTTGCATTCGGTCCTCTCGTTCCCAAGTAAATTCGGGTCCTTTTCAAGAATTCCAGCGAACTTTCACGATAGGAATTTGACTTGCTTCAACCGTTCGACCTCACGGTCCATGATTTCTATTGGTTATTACCAAGTCTACGTTTGTCTCAGGGTTGGATTCCCTTCCAAATGGGATTATGATTGACTAATCTGAAAGTCATTTCCTGGATTCAAATAGGTGAAACATAGTTGTGTAATCCGGCTGTTCTTTAACAAGGCTCAAGTCTGAAGGCTACTAGGCCTACTCTGTCTGAATTATTACATGGTCCAGTGTATATCGGTTTTAACTTTCCAAATCTTTCCGAATAATATCATGCCCTTCCTAGGCAGAACTTTCAACGTGATCTAGATACCAACTTGAAGTTTTAATAGTTTACAACTTATAGAATTTGTAATTGATTCTCGACTTGTAGGAAATTTCTAGTTATTTCATGAATGCCTATTGGAATAGTGAGTTTGGCTTTTTCCGAGTTTGGTTCGTCAATAGATGATCAGTGTCTCTTCAGATTTATAATGTAATATGGGTAATATATGTTGCTGAACTCTGTCAGAACTCAAATCTTATACGTCAGTTGGTCGATTCTAAAATGAATCTGAAATGGTCCAATATACTTAAAAGTTCAATCTCTCGTGTTACCAAAATAGTATCATGCCTCTCCAAGGCAAAGCTTTCAACTTAGTTCGTTCTTTCCCGTGAATCTGGTTAGTTTGCTGTTCAAGGATACCCAATCCGTATGATGTGCGTCATGTACCAACATAACTCCTACCAGTTTCTCGTTGCTTGTAACCGATTCTTGACTTGTGAAATTTCCTTTGTTGTTCCATGGTTTAGTTCTAGACCAGTGAATTTTAACTTTCCGATTTCAGTTTGTAAACGGGTAATTGGTACTTCGACCATAAAGTGCCTCAAATGGTGTAGTCTCTATGCTCGCGCGATAACTATGGTTGTAAAAGTATCCAATTTATGGTAAATGGTTAGTCCAACCATTTCTAGAGTCAATCACTCATACTCTGAGTATAACTTTCCTATGTTTGAATCGTTCTCTCGTTATGACCATCGATCTGAGGATGATAGGCGGTGTTCACATCTCAATGAGGTTCCGAAGGAAATCTTAGAATGATTGTTAGAAATCCGAGGTGATTCGATCACCTTTATCAGGAACAATTGAAATAGGTACAATAAATCTTGTGACTAATTCCACAATGTTACGTCTTTCGAACACGGCGTTATACGAAGAAGATAGAATATGGGTAACAATGTTTGATTCTTTGTGTTTTGGTCTAATGGATTGCTAAGACATGTGTCATTCTTTGCCTACTATGCTTGGTTTCCATTAATGACGTTTGTAATCGTTCTATGGTGTTCCTCCTAGTTTCCTTCATCACATATTCCAATATTCCTTATTGTCAAATCACAAAGCCCTAAATGCATAAGCGACGTAGCATGGTGATTAGTTTTCAAAATTTATCTCGCGATTTTTGAGTTTTTGGTCGATTTTTTTTTTTTTTTTTTTTTTTTTTTTTTTTTTTCTGAATAAACGAATTTAGAAAATGGAGCAAATGGTTTACTAAATAGCATCTTTCTTGATGATTCAAAATTCAATAGTTAGGAAATGGGACGCGGTTTTCAAACAGGTGGTGAATAGGACTGTTTACCAAAGTTTGGTGTTTATATATTTTCCCATTTTACAATGGTTTTGCTAAATATTGATTAAAAGGATCGTATTCGTTCAAAATAGGCAATTCAAAAATTATTTTCTACGAGATATGTGATTTGGATAAACACAAATTTTAAATCGACTTTACTTAAAGTGAAAATACTATCAAGGATAAAATAGTAGGATAGGCAATGTTCGCATAATGCATAGATGTCTAACGTTCGGTTCCTGATATTGGATGGTGCCTATTGGTGGTTATCGGGCAGAACTACAAGTCTAGGTATTCAACCAACTTAAGTCTTGAGATGGTTTATCGTTGAAATTGTCATCATGTTGGCAATATGAGGGTTTCAATTGATACTATGTCGATGAATTTCCGTATTGTCTTCACATGTAGCTGGGGAGATATTCTTGAGTCTGATGCCTTTCTCGATGTATAGGTGAGGTTATCCAGAAGTTCTAGAGAACATAATGCTTTAGAGGAATCTATATCGATATCCATAATTCGAATCAATCATTCTTGTCGTAAACTCATTGCAGGGAAGTTTGCGTATGGATGAGACCATGTTAACTCAAAACACTTTACAGTATCGGTTAGGAGGCTTGGTTTATTCCCATGATGTTGCTTAGCGTACCTTCACAATGTGTTTGATCCTGTAGATCAGTCTAACTAGTACCTTTGAATAATAAATTGGACAACTAGGTCAGAGATGGTGGGTCGGATGGTCCAGTGGCATTTTAGAATTGTTGTTGAGTCATAAATTGTCTTGGTGTATACTTCTAGTCTAGGTTAGTAGTTTCGTAACCCTTTTATTGTTTTTCTTGTATCAAGGAATCCTCCTAGTACTTAATATGGGAAGTCTCTCCTAAAGAAGTCAATGGAAAGTCTAACTTAATGACTAAGTGTGTGACAGGTGGGGTAAGTATCCAGAGAAAATTTGTCAGAAAGAAATATTCATAAAAGAGTTTATTTGTTTAAAACGCTTTTGGATGAAGATTGTTATTAACAATACTTTATAAAGTAACTATTTCCTTCATGGCATAATCTTTCCTGAGGTATACATAGGTGATCAGGCTATGTATAGTTGAGGACTAATGATGCGATGCTTGATTTAATCAAAATAATATTATTTTTCTCAAAAGCTTTAGATGGTGTTCAACGTTTTGTTTCGAAGAATGGTATTCTAGTCATTTCCTTTCAAAGTAATATAAAAATTGTTTCGCGTAATAATAGTAAATATTTGGCGTAATATCGGAAAAATCAGTTTATAGTACGGTAACAAAACGGCTTATTTTAGAAATTCGGTAAAAACAATTTCCCCATAAGGTAGTAAAATAGTTTGAAATAAAACTCGTTGAATGGTTTATTGGATACATGGGTAAATACTATGGATTGGTAATAATCTATTAATCCGTCGATTACGAAATCGGTCAAATCCTTAATAAGACAATGGTATAATGTTGCTAAACGATTGAAAATTGAACGATTGGGATAGAAAGCGGAGTAAACGAAAGTTATGGTTATCATAGAGGTAACAAAAGATAGTCATTACATTAGATAGGAAAGTGCTTAATACAACTAAGTTACACCGAAGTACTTATGGAAAGTACCAAAAGAAAGTACAACCCTAGAGGGCTCGAACTATGGTTCACATAACTAAAACATAAACTTCTTCTTCCAATTCTGGCTTCCCAACTCTGGGCATTCACTCCTGAAGTGTCCCACTACTCCACACTCGCGGCAGGTTACCGAGAGTTTCTGATGTTTTGCGAGGGTGGGAGCCTTGCAATCCTTGGATTCATGTCCAAGCTTTTGGCAGTTCTTACATTGAGAGGGGCAAGATCCTTCGTGATGAAACTGACACTTGTTGCACTCGGGTAATTTACCTACGTATCCTTTCTTTTGGCTTGACCCAGCAGTAAAGGTCTCCACCACTTGTTGTATCTTAAATGGTCGTTGAGTAGCATTAGCATCCTGATTACCGACCTCTTTTCTCTTGTTGTTATTATTGTTTCCCGATGTCTTGTCGCGAACTATGAGTTCCTTTGTTTCGATTGCCATCTGGATAGCTTCAGACATGGTATTGGGTTCACATGCGATGACCATCCTACGAATTTCAGGAGAAAGTCCTCCGACGTACCTTTCAAGTCTCTTGCTTTCCGGTTCATCCATTGCAGAGCCTAGTCGATCAAAATCATAAAAATAAGCAGTATACTTGACAACATCATCTCCCTCCATGATAAGGTTTAGTGTTTCTTGTTCAATTGCTTGTAATTCGCTTTTCACACAGAACTTCAAACTCATCATCCTTTTTAGTTTCTCCCAAGAGTGTGAGTAAGCAGCATCAACTCCTACTACCTGGACATACTTAGTCCACCATTTCTGGGCATGCTTCTGAAAAGTGCAAGTGGCGAACTTAACTTTGTCTTCCTTACGGCAGTCACCACTTTGAAAGATTGTTTCTAATTCTTCGAACCATTTGAGAAATTCTTTTGTGTCTACATTTCCGCTAAAGAAGGAGGGATTACAACCCATAAATTCCACGTGAGTAAGTTCCTTGGTGAGGGCGGTAGTTGCGTTCCTGGCAATGAATTGTCCAACAGCGGCTTGCGTCATGCTTGGAGTGGTTTGCTTAAATCTATTTCCATCAAATCATGAGAGTCCATGAGAATCTATAGGTAATAAAAATCATCATATTCATAACACATGAATACAATACATGAAGGTTTCGGTCTATATGGACCAATATCATAAATAGCACAACCATTCCCCTATAGTAGAGTCAATACTTGGTGATTCCGTTTGTACATCAATCAAAATACTACAAGTTTCTTCGAACTATGCCACACCTCTCGTGGCTAGGAAAATAGTAACAGCTAGTAAAGATATAAGTCTAGTTTAAAGACTTCCTGTAGTCCTTCTAGGTGAAATCAGGTTTATGGCATCATAAGGCCGAGATAGTCCTGAAGTAGTGTCTGAAGTTGTGCATCGATCAAGTCCTAGATAGTGTAGATTCTAAGCCATTCTTGAGGAACCTGCAGATGTTCCTGTTGAGTCCGTAATCTTGGTATTATCCACAAGGTGTTATCTAATTCGTGGCAAGTGGAAACGGAAAAGGGAAATGACAATAGTGGTATTCCAAAGGATGAGAATAACATTGATGACAATGAGATCCTAGTGATGAGTTAGGAGATAATGGTGATAATAGTGAATGGGATACTACCCTCTTTCGCGCTATCTCGCGATATCCAAGAGGTAAAGTTAAAGTACGCACTATGGGACGACCAATAGTGAAATAAGTAACTGACGGTGGTGGTAGTACCTGAGTAGTAAGCGTCCTACTAGTGGAGGAAAGAAAACATGCTATCTCCCTTGTAATAAGCATCCTAATAAGTCCATTAGAATTAAGTCTGAATACTCTACCAAACGGCATTCTATGTATAGGCTGAATGATAGGAAAACCTTATTCCTATAACAATTCAATAGTGCTAACGGTGGTATACGTGCAACTGGTGGTATAATGGTAGTGGAAGATGACAAGGCATCTTCAATGTCGGAATCCGACGAAAGGATAACGGCGTGGGTATCTGAAGACATGTCACTTGTGAACCAGGTCAATATAATCATATATATATATATATATGAGTATGGGTATGAATAACTTGCACAATGTGTGCGTAAAACAACATGTATAGTGAATATGCACCTATGATAAAATGATGAGATGCTATGATGATGTGGTTATAGTCTAGGGTCCAAGATACATCCTAGTTCGCTATAACCTGGCTCTGATACCAATCTGTAACACCCCCAAAATACCTGAATGGCAGCGGAATGGAATACCTGGGGGTGACTGTCATAGCACCATACTTACAGTTATATTGAACGACCTAAAGTGTCGTTTAGAAAATACAGCGTTTGATCATTAAAAACATTCAGAGTTTACAAAGCTTAGGTCCCAAAAGAATTTGCCAATATAGTTAAAATAAGTTCAACAAGATCAAACGTTTCATAAGTGCAGAAAATATGGTGAGACGCGTCGACTCCGCGACTCCATGAAGGTCCAAATGTATGCACATGAGCTACCTTAATAACCTGAGAAATACATTGCGAAAAACGGTCAACATAAAGTTGGTGAATAATCATAGGTTTATAAGTAATTCGTAAGTACATAAGCCACAAGTATATAGTAAAGTGACATATTGTCAAAAAGTTTACATTGTCTCTTAAGCTCATGACACCGAAGCTAGACGTACTAAAATATGCCCCAAAGGAGTGTTTACCAGACACTCGTACTATATTAGACATGAAATGCATTCGTTTTCCTTATGGAGCAACCCAAACACGAATGGAGGAGTCACCCTCGATAGATCTATCCACACACTCTCGCTTGGCAATATAATTAACGGTTCATGATAATAAAGGGGACTTGCAGTGGTAGTACTAGCAACTTAAGCAATGTACGGAATTTAATACTTGGGCATGTACAAAAATCATAGTGCAATGTATTCTCCCTCGTGGGATTTAAAATCAAATAAGTACTAAAAACGGGGCTATGAGAACTCACCTGGAGTGATAGTACAAAGATGGTACAACGATGGTAAAGAAATCGGGACAATAAGTCGCGAACACTAGCCGCAACCTAAATGAATAATCGCGATCTAATTAAGATCAAGCCGAAATGAAATGAATGCACATGCACATGATACTCATACCACTCGTAATTTGAAAATACTAGTTATCGTCGTAGAAAAATGGTTTTCATACTTAGGAAAAATAATTCCATTTAGAGAAGTATATACTTGTCATATTAACTCGTACTATAAGTTAGCGTTATGTTCCAAGTATCAAAACCTTAGAATGACGTCGTCAAGTCGTATAAACATTCCCTTGAGTCGTACGTATTCGTTTGTTAATAAAATCGTCATTAGTAACATTGCTAGAAAATATACCATTTAGTACGTACGTTATTATTTTTATTTGTGAATATATATATATATATATAGTTTTGACAATGTTAAAACGGGTATAACTCGGTCGTTTTAGGCTCGTTTTCCTTGTTCTTTATGTCCACGGATTTGTCTTTGTGTATACTAGTATATTTTAGATAACTCGGCTCCTTAAAGTTACGTTTAATACCTCAAATTACCCGTCGTATTCTGCCAAACAGCAAGCAGTTTTCTGAAAAGTAGTTTTCGTCGTTAAATTTGCAAAAATCATAACTCCTTCGTTATAAACTCGTTTTAATCCGTTCTTTCGCCTAAAGTTTCGTTTTTGAATGTATTTTCTAAATCTTTGGCCAAAAATTACCCATCACTCACTGATTTTCCCACGAAATTAAAATAGGGACAGTAGGTATATCAAAAGTTTCAAAAACCATTTTCAAGTCTCCAAACTAGTTCCATCATCCATCAATCCACTTTCAAACACCACAAAACTAATCTAATCCTACCATACACCTTCTTAGGGTGTCATGGGTTCCTAATCACCAAAACCAAGTAGATCTAACAAGGATCTAACCAAGAATCACTCTAGGGCTTGTATGATCAAAAGTTTACAAAAATAAAGTGGTATAAGTTAATGCATGTATGAGATCTTGCAAGAAACATGTATAAATATAGTAATAACTTTTGTAAAAATGATGAAATGAGTTTAGTAACTTACTTGTAAGATTAGTGGAGTTAAGATGATTAAAACCTAATAATCCTTGAGTTTTTATTTCAAAACTCTAACAAGGATGCTATAAACACAACATTAACACTTTGATCTTTGAAAAATTTTTGGTTCCTTCTTGCTCCTTGTTCTTGGCCGTTTATATGAGTAGAGAAAGAGAGAATATGGATTGATTTTTACTAGTTGCAAATGAGGTGAAAAAAAATGATAAGTATTATATGAATTATTGAAAATATATAATATAAAATGGAGCTAGTGTATACATTAAATGAGAAGGAGTGTAGTTGTGGTTTTGTAATAAAAATGGCAAGGGGGGGGGGGGGGGGGGGGGGGGGCGGCAAAAGTCAAGGGGGGGAAAAAGTGTAAGACTTTTGGTGATAAAAAGTGTATTATTAGTTGTTTTGTGTAGTTTTAAATTGTACCGGGTACCGGGTTAACTAAAAATAAATTTTAACGGAGTTAACCGGGTCATAATAAAGTTATAAAAATTATAAAAATAGGTTGGATAAAATTATTGAGTGTTTAGTTAATTATAGTTTAATTTCCACGAAAACCGTCGAAGTTTTAATAAACTTAAGTTAATAATTAGAATAATTATCCAAAATACCGGGTAAATTAATATTATAATTTTTATATTATAAAAATGAATATAAAAATATATTGGGATCATAGTCGGGAGTGTTGGACGTGTTAGTCACATTTATAGTTCGCGTATTAGCGTTTATTCAAAATAAACATACGTAAATTGTTAATAATACCAAAAGTATTAATTTAGTTATCCTACGAGTGGAATAGCATGCAAGTGCCCTATTGATAATATGTCGACTATTTCTAGTCCGTATGAAATGTCCCTGACAATAATGCATGAATTCGCTCCTGAACCAATACGATTACACGAATTTGAACACTCGTAAACTAAATTTACGATGACATGAATAATGCACGTGAATAGTGATTTTCTCTCGGAAATGAATAGTGTCAAGTGAATAGTAAAATTTCTGAACGTGTCTCGGAATGTCAAATTGACCTCGAAAACGATGAATAGTGATCGATGAATAGTAAATGATGAATAGTAACTTGTGAATAGTAAATTGTCGAGGTTTAGAAAATGACCGGAAATTACGAGTTGTGACATTGGGCTTGTGACCTAAGGGTTCTTTGGTTAAGATGTCCTATTATATTATCTAATGGATGTGATCTAGATTCTTTAATATTAACGGTTTCATTATTTTCTAAGTGAATGTCTTCATTATCATTTCCTATGGGTTTTGTTTTACTAACCTCAATGGCTTCATCTTCGACTAAATCATCATCTTCTAAAGGTAGCGTTTTAGGAGGTGGTGGTCTTTCATCAAATGTCACATTTAGTGATTCCTCTACTTTCATGGAGTGTTTGTTAAGTATTATATATGCTTTACTATTTTGTGAGTATCCTAAAAATATTCCTTCATATGATTTTGGATCAAACTTAGTGAGGTAGTCCTTAGTGTTTAAGATATAGCATTTACTTCCAAATACCCTAAAGTAGCTTAAGTTTGGTTTTCTATTTCTTAATAACTCATAAGGAGTTTTTCCTAGAATTCTTCTAATTGATACCCTATTTAAAATATAAGTCGATGTATCTACGGCATGACACCAAAATTTTTGTGGAATGGATTGTTCATTTAACATAGTTCTACTCATTTCTTGTAGTGACCTATTTTTTTTTCTACTACCCCATTTGATTGAGGAGTACGAGGAGCGGAGAAATTGTGAGATATTCCATTTAACTCACAATATTTTCCGAATTGTACTTCGTTATCAAATTCCCTACCATGGTCCATCCTAATGGCAACTATTGAGCATCCTAATTTATTTTGAATCATTTTACTAAATATTTCGAATTTTTCAAAGGCTTGGGTTTTGTCAATTAAAAAACTAGTCCACGTGTATCGTGAGTAGTCATTTACTATAACTAAGGTATATTTGTTTCCTCCATAGCTCCGCACAGCGGATGGACCAAAAAGGTCCATATGTAATAATTCTAGGCACCTAGTAGTGGATACTATATTCTTAGCTTTGTGACTAGCATGAGCTTGTTTTCCAATTTTACATTCATCACAAAAATGTTTGTCATATTTTAGATTAGGCAAGTTTCTAACTAATTCCTTAGAGGCCAAAGATTGTATCTGTTGCATGTTAGCATGTCCTAATCTCCTATGCCACAATGTGGAGTTTTCATCTAGGGTCGTTAGGCATATCCTATCTTCAGGTTTGTTTCCTAGTTTCATAACATATACACCTCATTTCCTAATACCTCTACCTATAATTTTTCCATTCTTAACTATTTCGCTATCTTCTTTGGAAAAGATAACTCTACATTTATTATCACATATTTGGCCTACACTAAGTAAGTTATATGTTAAATTATTTACATGTTCAACATTTTCAATAGTAAGTAAGTCTTGAGAAATCGTACCTTTGCCAATAATTTTTCCACGCAAGTCACTACCAAAAATAACGTTACCTCCGTTATATGCCTTATATGTAGAGAATAGCTTTCGGTTCCCTGTCATGTGCCTCGAGCATCCACTATCCTTGATCCATTCGTCAGGCTCCAAGTCAATTCCAAGGCATATTTCGTCGGTTGCTTTTGCCATGAAACACTTTTCTTCTCTTGGTTTTTCCACTTCTTCTTTGTCACTATCACTCCATGTTCTACTAACAAATGCACCTTGATTATCATAACTTGGCGGCTTTAGACATTCACCAACGAGATGATTTGGACTTCCACATCTAAAGCATTTTCTTTTCACGTAATTGTCACTTCTATTTCTTAGGAACGATTTTCTATCGTCATGTGATGATCTAGTGAATCTTCCTCGTCTCTTGAAGAATTTCTTGAATTCTCTTACGGCCATTGCATATTCTTCATCTTCACTTGAGTCACTATCATCACAAAGTTCATTTTTGGCTTTTAGAGCAACAGATTTGACTTGTTCTTTCTTGACTTTAACCGTTTCCAAATCCTTTCTTATAATTTCTTCATGGACCTTCAAGTTGCCAATAAGCTCATCTAGTGACAATGTCATCAAATTCTTTGATTCTTCAATAGCCGTGACTTTAGCTCGCCATTTCGGATGCAATGCCCTAAGAAATTTCCTAACACAATTTTTACTAGAAAATGTCTCATCAAGTGCTTTTAAACTTGTGATAATGGTGTTAAATTTAGCAAAAGCATTATCAATTGATTCCACTTCCGGAATCGTAAATTGTTCATATTGTTGTACAAGAAGATCTATTTTGTTATCTTTAACTTAACTATTACCTTGGTGAGTGATTAGTAAAGAATCCCAAATTTCTTTTGCGGTTTTACACATAAAAATTCTTTCATATTCTTTGCGTGGTAACGCATTATAAATAACCATTTTAGCCTCATTATTTTTTGCTAGTTTCTTTTTCAAATCATCATTTTGTTTTTCAAAAGCTACAATTTCATCCATTTTAGTTTCAACATTATATTGAATAGGGGGAAAATCACCAAAGGTAATAATATGCCAAAGATCAAGATCTTTTGATTTCACATAGGTTTCGAATCTATTTTTCCAATATAAAAATCCATCTCTTTCAAATAGTGGTGGTCTTTGCATAGATTGCCCTTCTAAATATTTTTCAGATTCCATAGATCGTTACAAGTTTTAAAATACAATATATTTTAAAATTCTTGCTAGACGTGCCTCCTGATACCAATTGTGGAAAACTAGAAGGGGGGTTGAATAGTTTTACGTCTTTTTAATTAGTTGTAAAAATAGTTTTAGTGTTTACTTAGTTTTTAAAACTTAGATTCGATAATATGTGATCTCAAGTATTGCACAATACAAACAAATATCAATACAAAATATATAACAATGATAAGTAATGAAATAAGTAAGAGATGGAAAGATCGAACCGCGAGACAAGAGATTTATAGTGGTTCGGCTACAAGGACACCTTCCTTGCCCTACTCCACTCTCCGAGCACCTAACTCGAGAGTTTTCTTCACTATATCAACAAGCTCCCTTATGGCGGAGAAAACCTTACACACCAATTTACACACCAATATACACACCAATTTACACACCAATTTACACACCAATAATCACACCACAACACCTTCACACCTGAGTCACAACTTCTACACACCTTCTTCAAATCAATCTACTTCACAACTAACTACTTCAACTCTATCTTCTTCACACCGATAGATTTTCTAGCTTTTCTTCTTCACACCAAGCTATCAACTAATCACACAATCTTTATCTAACACAACTATCTACAAGCAAATATTCACAACAATCTTCACAAAGAATATGTAAATAATCTTGATGATACACCAACAACTTGGATGTGGAGATCACAACAAGTTGTGATACTTCTTGTCTAGGAAGATAGAAGTATTCTTCTCTTGCACTTGAGAGGATGGAAATTGGATCACTTTGAAACAAAGAATATATACACTTATGATCAAAGGATGAGAGAATAGAGAAATAGATCTAGATCAGAAAGTTTAGAAGTGCAAAAGGTAAGAAAAATCTGAGGGATGAATCAGTATTTAAAGGGGGGGGGGGGGGGAAATACTGTTCTGGAGCGTGCCAGTCTCCTTAATGATTAAGGGGGCCGCCTAGTAAAATTAAGGGGGCCGCCCTCCTGAACGTTTCAAAAGTTTTTCTGGATAAAATTTGCCCTTTTTGGTTGGAAACTTGAAATCATATTTTTGTGGTTTAATAAAGCTATACCAAAAATGATTTACAAATATATATAAAATGTTAAAATCATTTTATATAATGTTATGTATTAATATAAAATTTCCTTTGATCATGAAATGTAATAAACTCTTTGTTTATTCATACCTTAAGTGATATGGAAGCAAAGACAAGTATTAAGCACCAAAAACTTGTTTATGTCATAAGTTTTAGATTAATGAGTTTATGCTTTGTAATCATCAAAACATAGAGACATTGTTAATATGCTAACAATGTTTTAAGACATTATTTATGTCAACACACTTATTGGTGCATGTAGGTCTCACAAAACACACCATCAAAAATACCCTACACACTCACAATGGGGGCGGGGGGTGAAGACAAATACCAATGGCACCAGCCATTGCAACAACGAAAGGACTAACAACGCACCAATGACTTCGTCGCTAGTACACAAACACGTGGCCATTGGTTGATTTGGGTGACGAATGGCGGGTAAAACTCCATACTGTGCTCTCTTAAGATTATTTTAGAGGTCGGATGAAGTAAGTGCCATTGCAAAAACACAAGGATGAATGGCGCACCAATGGGTTCGTTGTCGCTAGTACACAATCACCTGGTCATTGGTTGATTTAGGTGACGAATGACGGGTAAAACTCCATATAGTGCTCTTTTAAGATTACGAGGCTTGCAGAACCCGTGCTACGCACGGGCTTTTAATCTAATTGTTAATCGTGTGTATTGTTTTTGTGAATTGTCGAGTGCATTTGTATTTTTAGTTTAGTATGTTCTATGAAACTTTTTTAGTTTGTTGTATAAAAATATAAAAATGGTTGATATTGTTTTGGTTTTTTGGTCTTTATATTTTCTAAATGGGTTGTCGTTATTAAATTGTCATACGCTTGATGTAATTTCTTTTGATTGTTTTGGCCTAATACGTAACCCAACAATAATTTTGCATTATGTGGCTTTTGCATGGTAATACGAAGCACACTGGCTTCATCTCATTTTACTGTATAACTAATTTCATTGAAAATTAAAATTGAAGTCTAACTAATATTAATAAATTTTATCAGTAAACTCAATTCTAAATAGCTAACCAAATAAATATTAATTAACACACTATTAATAATTCCTAAAATCTTTGGACTCAACTATTATGTCTTAAACTTAATTTTTTTAATTTATTATTATAATTTACAAATGGGTTCGAGCAAAAATTATGTACTTTATCATTTAACCATTTAAATGTTACTTACAAATATTTACTTACTAAATAAGATTTTGGCCGGTTTATATATGCATGAATTAGGTTAAATCATTAATTATTCTTGCAGCCTTTTCAACTTCATCTCAGTTCAGAACCGTCTTTTAATTCTTTACTAACTATGTAATTAATTTCTGCAACCCTTACACTTCTATCTCGATGTTGTATATATACTTCACATTAAATTATGGGACTCCATCTTGAGTATCTTGATTGCTCCACATTAAATTAAGGGACTCAATTGAAAATTAACATTGAAGTCTAACTAATATTAATAAATTTTATTACTACCTCCGTCCCAAATTTATTGTCCACTATTGACTTTTTTAGTTTTTTTTATTCAACTTTGACCTTAAATATTTTTGTGAGTGTTATATAATATTTGATGCAAAATATATAAATAGATTGGGTTTTAAGTGTACTTTTCTTTGGTATAATTTTTCATCAAGTATTATATAACAAAAAAATATATATTTATGGTCAAAGTTGAACTAGTTTGACTTTGAAAATTCAAAGTGGACAATAAATTTGGGACGGAGGGAGTAATAAACTCAATTATAAATAGCTAACCATATAAATATTAATTAACATACTATTAATAATTTCTAAAACCTTTAGACTCCACTATTATGTCTTAAATTTTATTTTTTTATTTATTATTATAATTTACAAATGGGTTTAAGCAAAAATTATGTACTTTATCATTTAACCATTTAAATGTTGCTTACAACATGTACATACTAAATGTGATTTTGGCCGATTTATATAGGCATGAATTAGGTTAAATCATTAATTATTCTTGCAACCTTTTCAACTTCATCTCAATCCATAACCGTATTTTAATTCTATACTAAGTACGTGATCAATTCCGGCAACTCTTGCACTTCCATCTCGATGTTGTATATACTTCACATGAAATTATGGGACTCTATCTTGAGTATCTTGATTACTCCGCATTATATTATGGGACTCAATCTTATAGTATTATAAAATTTGTGTAATCATGTATATATAATAATGCTACATAAACTATATAAAAATCGTTACAAACCTTTTTGGTTTCATTTCATTTTACTGTACAACTAATTTTATTGAAAATTAACATTGAATTCAAACTAATATTAATAAATTTTATCAATAAACTCAATTCTAAATAATTAACCAAATGAATATTAATTAACACACTATTAATAATTTCTAAAACCTTTGGACTCCACTTTATGTTTTAAACATTATTATTTTTATTTATTATTATAATTTACAAATGGGTTCGAGCAAAAAGTATGTACTTTATCATTTAACCATTTAAATAATGCTTTACATACATGCTTGTCCATAACCGTCTTTTAATTCTATATTAAATACGTGATCAATTTCGGCAACCCTTGCACTTTCATCTCGATGTTGTATATATGCTCGTGCACATTTTCTTGAATCAATTCGCACATGTGAGCTACATCATAAACTAATCACGCTAAAAATTACATTTAACAATTTAATTGTTGCTTTACATACATGCTCGTGCACATTTTATTGAATCAATTCGCACATGTGAGCTACATCAATAGAAATCACAAATAAATTACTTGTATATGAAAATGCATTAACATAATACATATATCTATATATATGCTTACTATAAGAATCGCCTAAATATGTAAGAAACAAATAAAATAGTTGGTATCCCAATCTTTGGTTCCATTTATCTGAGCATGCATGATCTTGTGTGATTTTCATGGTACCTGCGTATGATAACAAAATTAAGAAAAAAAGAAGACCAAGTTAATTACAAAGATCTAAAAGATGTGTGAATCATCTCCAAAATGTTGCAAAATAGAATTTACATACCGCTACCAACAATCAAAGATCTAAAAGATGTGTGAGTTATCTTCAAATGTACATACTAAATGTGATTTTGACCGGTTTATATAGGCATGAGTTAGGTTAAATCATTAATTATTCTTGCAACCTTTCGCAACACTTGCACTTCATCTAACCGACTTTTAATTCTATACTAAATGCTATGTGATCAATTCGGACAACCCTTACACTTCATCTCCTTTCATGATTGTATAGTTATTATGAGACTGCATTGAATTCCGAGCATTAGCAATTTGTACTATATGCAATCTTGACGCCTTCACATTAAATTTTAGGATTCAATCTTATATGTTTATAGATAGATTTTAGAGGTTGGATGAAGTAAGTTAATATAATGATTAGTTAATTCTCATAGTCTCAAAAAAAAAGTGTTCTAAAAGTATACGGATCATTTTATGAATATTAAAAACTTTCGTAAACCATTACTCATCACCCCCAATTGTCTCTCTCACATGCGTACCAGTAATCAAGTTCATACTCCACAAGAAAAGAGCAAAAGGGAAAGGGGAAAAAAGATCCAATATCCTCCTCCTTTTCCCCTAATTTCACATAGTTAATCAATCTTCAAATTCCTTTTTCATTTATAGCTTCGATTGCTTACTTCTTTGCAATCCAAAGGAGTTGGATATTGTATACTGTAATTGTTGGATTCTTAAAAGAACAGGAGGTCAAACAAGGACGATCTAGAGCGTGAAGAATTTACATCAAAATGAATATATCCAAATCAGTATTCTCTTTAATCCTAATTACAATCTTAATCCCACCATCATACCAAGATCCAAAAGACGAATCATGTCTAACAAACCTATTCAACTCGTTCCAAGACCCAAACAACAATCTACGCAACTGGACCAAACACTCTTTCTCAAACCCGTGTTCCGACTTCAACTCAAATCTCCTCGGCGCCACATGTAACAATGGTCGTATATACAAACTTTCCCTCCAAAACCTATCACTTTATGGCGCAATCTCACCCTACATTTCAAACTGCACCAATCTCCAGTCATTAGACATATCTAACAACTTTATAACTGGTCCAATCCCTGACACGATCCAAAACCTCGTAAACCTAGCTGTCCTTAACCTATCCGAAAACCATCTTTCGGGCCCCATCCCCACGTCACTTGCATTATGTTTTTATCTTAACGTGATCGACGTGCATAACAATGATCTTAACGGGACAATCCCACCTCAGCTAGGTTCTCTAGTTAGGTTGTCGAGTTTTGATGTTTCTAATAATAAATTATCTGGAGTGATTCCCGCGAGCTTAGGAAACCGGACAGGGAACTTGGCTAGGTTTAATGTGAGTTCATTTGTCGGGAATAAGGATCTGTATGGTTATCCATTGGGACCTATGAAGAGTAGTAAAGGGTTGTCGATTTTGGCGATTGTTGGGATCGGGTTAGGAAGTGGTTTATTGAGTTTGGTGATTAGTTTTACGGTAGTTTGTGTGTGGTTAAGAGTGGCAGAGCATAAGACGGCAGTAGCGGAACAACAAGGCAAGATTAGTTTGCCTGATTATTGATTTGTTTAAAACATGTATTTTGAGTATATATGCCATTTCATGTTTAGATCAAGTATATATGGAATTATTACTTTATTGTATGTTTTGTAAAGTGTGAAAGAATGCGATACAGAGTACTAATTTTGATCGATTAACTTGTCTTTGTGTAAACTAATTTCTGTTTTTTATATGTCTTGATAAATATTGAGACTGTTATAGTGTCATAAAAAGATAGTGTTAAATGTTACAATTAATACTAATTGTTTATGTTAGGCTTAATATTTTCTAGAGTAGCAATATAGGGAGGAAATGAAGCATGGAGCCGAGAATTCTGTCTAAAAAACATACAACATTAATTCTTACATAATAATAGAAGGGTTGGATGATTAAAAAAAAAAAAAAAAAAAAAAAAAAAAAAAAAAAAAAAACCCCTCTCTTCTTTATACATTGAGGTTGAGGGTTCGATCCTCAATTCGTACAAAAAAGACATGGTCCTCTAAAAGAAGTCTATGTCAAACGATACATAGTAGTACATACATTCATTCTTACATACGAATAGTAGTGTTAATTGGATCAATATGATAACTTCTGAAGGTTCCTCGTAAAAATAACAACTGAAAAAAAAAAAAAAAAAAAAAAACATGATATAAAATTTTGTATGTGAACACATTTATCTGGCAACAACGTGAGAGCTGAACTTAGTGCAACATTACATGTGCAAACATGCATATCCCATTTTTGCTTTAAATAATAAAAGATCGATGTAATTTTTGTATTAAAAGTCATGTATGATGCGAAATCATTAGTGGCTATGTTGACTAATTGCTCACCAAGTTGTTGATGAAAAGTGTTATATTCATTAGTGTTGAGCATTAGGAAATACATTATAGTCGTTTTGACATAATTAGTTTATTAGATAATTTAAAATATATTTTCTGAATTATATAAATGAAGATCTCAAGCATCTTTTGCCACTACAACATCCACCACTTTTAGCTGGGACTTTTTTAGTCTTTCGGCGAGGACTTGTCCCCGCTAATACCTTTTGGCGAGGACATGTCCTCGCCTAAAGTGCCCCCGCCAAAACCTCTTCGTTGAATACTTTCGGCGGGGACATGTGGACTTTTTAGCAGTGACGTGTGGGACCCACGCCGCCAGCCTGGACAATTTCGTCTGGTCAAACATTGCCAGTGTGGCAACACTTTTAGCGAGGACAAGTCCCCGCCAAAAGTGAGTATTCATCAAAATGAATCAGTTTTTTAGCGGGGACATGTCCATGCCGAAAGTTAGTATACACCAAAAGGACTCAGGTTTTTGGCGGGGACATGTCCCCGCCAAAAGTATCTACTAGCTATAACTTGAACACACTACATGTCCCCGCCAAAAGTGTCTGACTCATTTTGCATCATATTGCTGCAAAATGGGTAATTTCCAGATTTTTTTCAGAATTATTCCGGAAAAAATCCAAACAATAACTTGTAACATGTATATACTCAAATCCACTACAACATCGCCAAATCTCTAAACATAATATCATATAATAAAATGCTACAATATCGCCAAAACGGTTCAAAAACCGTGATCACATGATTATCCGCAAATGGTTCTACAAAAGTATACTTAACCTAGTCATCCGCAAATGATCCAAAACTATACGTGTAATCCATTTAGCGGGAATCCTAACACATAATCCAAATAAACACATAATAATCAATCAAATATCCATAAATTTGTCCATAACCACTACAACGACACATAAACCAACCCAAACAACCCATACGGTACTCCTGAGTCCCCCTCCCCCCCCCCCCCCCCCCACTGCCCCCACCACCCTCCTGGGTACCTGTAGACTCACCTTGTGAAGCGTCCTGTGATCCCGACGTCCCCGCCTAAGTCGCTAGCTGCTGGGGGAAACCGGGCTGATTCCGCGCCCACTCCAAAATCCCATCAAGCAATGTCTTTTAGCTGGAGAGCTCCTGGGACTGCTTCTGAACTGTTTCCTGGAGTGAGGATGCGAAGGCTTGATCACGAACTCGTGCGGCGCTGAGGGTCGTCTGATGACCACTGCGGGGTAAGACTGGACCTACGCCAGGAATGTGACCTCGCTGCTTGCCACCGATCACGTGGCGGATAATATCGAGGTCAGACATAATCGTCCTCTCGGAGGTGCTCTCTGTCCGCATCCGTATCATCTAATTCTGTTTAGTTACAAAAAAAACAAGAAAGTAATATATAAGTTGTGATTTATTATATTGCATTAATGTGGGTGATTTTTTGAAAATAAATTATAGTTACATATCTAGCCTCAGACACTGCAGACTCCCAGACGTCGTCTCTCATATGGTTGTTTCTGTAAAGCGCGATCAAGTCTCTACCATCCACGGAGTCGGTGGGTTCTCTCAACTTTTTATAAATAAAATCAATAATGACTCACCCAACACTATATAAATAAATAAAATGATTAAAAAGTGTCTTACAAAGTTATCGCGTATAACAGCTAATGAATGCGACCCATGAAAACTAGCACTCGAATTCTTGAGCCGGTTCTGCCTGTTGGTCTCTGCTTTCTTCAAATTCTTCGGGTTTGACCAGTGCTTCACCTGCTTATTATAAATAATAACAAAATATTATGTAAATGAATTATTATTATTATTATTATTATTATTATTATTATTATTATTATTATTATTATTATTATTATTATTATTATTATTATTATTATAATAATAATAATAATAATAATAATAATAATAATAATAATAATAATAATAACAATAATAATAATAATAATAATAATAACAATAATAATAATAATAATAATAATAATAATCTTTTATATAATAAAATAAAACTTCAAGTGGGGACTTTTCCATTTCAAAACAATCAAATCATACCTTATTTAGTAATAATTTTTTTTTTTTAATTTTTTTCTTATTAGGTAAGATTTTATATTTATCCATAACACAAGTAGAAGATAACTACATAAAATATAGATAAGATGCAATTAACAATATGATTAAAATTTTTAAATAATTATCTTTAATAATAAAAAACTATAATTAAACATCATCAATCAAACAAAAAAAAATTAAATTATTTGTTTTTTAATAAATAAAAATATATGATTTAAAAAATTTTAAAAAAAATATGCGCATGCGCGGGCATTATAACTAGTTCATTTAGTAATAATAATAATAATAATAATAATAATAATAATAATAATAATAATAATAATAATAATAATAATAATAATAATAATAATAATAATAATCCGTGCATGTGCAGGTATTTCCAAGTTGTATTTCTCTATGCGCACATGTTCCCCCAGGGTCTTTGAGTGTGCTCAAGTTTCTTTTGATGCGGCACTTCGTTCTTCATTGGAACGTATTGTCACTGCTTCTGGGCCTGGTTTTGGTGATTGGCAGTGGAGACTTGCCACCCTTCCCTTTACCTTTGGGGGGGGCTTGGTGTTTATTCTGCAGGAGATGTCTTGAAATATGTTTTTCTTGCGTCTAGACTTCAATCTGCTAGCTTACAGACTAAGCTTCTCCATAGTTCTGGTATTGTAACTGCTGGTCCCTCCATTGATGATGCTTTATGTACTTTTAATATGGATATGGATTTTGACCTTTTGAGTAACTGATGAGTGCTCAAACACTCATCATTTTTAGTCAGTCTGAACTGCAAAAACATACAAAAACACTCAGAAATGCATCAAAATACTAAAAATAATTCAAAATTGTGTTTTATATGTTTTAGATGCAAAACGAGCAAAAACAGATGAAAAACGTACAAAGTTTGCAAATTTGGCAGTTTCAGTCCCCCGACTTTCAAAAATTAACAAAACTAGTCCCTGGATATTCAAAATATGGAAAATTATCACCAAAGGTCCTTTTACAATCATAAGTTGTCATATTTTGTCCTTTGGTGAAAAATTGGAAAAGTTTTGGAAATTTATACTTTTGGTCCCTGGAGTTTCAAACTTTCACAGATTTGGTCCCTGGTGGGATAATTTTGAAAGAAAAATCAATTTTGGTCCTTGGGGAAATCACAAATATCAATTTTAGACTTGGGATGAAAGTTTGAGAAATTTACATTTTTGGTCCCCGTAGTTTGGAATTTGGCAAAACTGGTCCCCAGGAATTTCAAAAGTAGAAAAATGACATTTATGATACTTGGATTATTCAACTTGGCAAGTTGGGACCCTTGAGTTAATTTTGGAATAAATCACATTTGCAGCCCTCAAGTTTCACTAAATTACAAAAATGGTCCTTGTGGTTTTTGCAAAATAAACAAACAAACTAACAAACCAAACCACCCTTTAGCCTAATCCCAAGCCTGATCCAACAACCCTTCCCAAGGCCCAACCCCCCAAATCCCAAATTCATTTTTAATATAAACCCACCCTAGGTCAAAAAGTCAACAAGCCAGGGTCAACACAGTCAACACCCACACCCCTCGCACTGTTCACCTTCCACTCTCCCTGGTTTCATGATCTATGTCCCCCCACCGCACCACCAATTCTCCACAAAACATGCACCAACCTTCAATAAATACTCACCTACACCCAACCAAACCCCCCTCCTCAATTAATACCCTTACCAAACTCCCCAACTGCCCATACCAAATTTCCCGCCAAAACATAATTTAAAGGCTGAGATCAACAAACGCCCATCCAACGGCTAAAAATGATGGTGGGAAAGAAGGAGAGAGACCTCAGGACCTTTATAAGTCAAGAAAATAGAAGAAAGAATAGTTAGTTAGCCTAAGTAGTTTTAGTGTAGTTTAGGTAAATCGTTTTTATGTAATTTCCCTCTTTAGTTATAAAATTCAGTTCAAATAGATTGTATTCAGTATTTTCAGTGTACCCTCATCTATTTTTAATATCAAGTTTAGTTATTCTCAGTGTAATTCTCTTTCGGCAGTTTTAAGCAAAATTGATAATTTTGCTAAATTGTTGTTAAAGCTTTATTAACCTTGTTTAATTAAGTTATGCAAGTTTGTTTATGAGTTTTTGTAAGTTTCCTTAACCTTTCCATCAGTTTTAACTCAAAGTTACTAAAAATCTAAAAAAAATCACAATAAATAGAGTATAATTCAAAAATCAGATTTTCAAGAAGAGTAGCAGAAGCAAGCTATGGATATGGGTTGATTTAGAGCTCATGGGAGCATAGGAAGTAGTATTTGGTTCTGGTGATCATTCAATTTTTGGCCTGGACCACTTGTAAGGATCTATTGCTCAATATTTTTAGCATTTTAATGGTTTATGCCCATTAGCTTTAATCTATGTTCAATCTCTGTTCATTTTAGTTTAATTATTGTTTAGTAATAGTTACTTGCAGTTAATTTCTCATTTTCTTGTTAGAATCTTCAATTTCAGTATATGAGGTGGTGTTTGGTTTAACCTGCTCACCTAGGTTCTACTTGGTATTTTGATTAAGTGTTGTTGTACAATGTTAGTTTAGGTCTAAGGAAGTATAATTTGCCATTTACTTTGGTCATTATCTCATTAAAAGTCAAAGATCATATCAAAACCCCCTTGACAGTTAACTGTCAATACAGTTGGTCCCATAATCACCCATTTCAACATAGAATTTGTTATCTTAGCTTAATTTAGTTCCATCTTAGCTTAAAAACATGTTTTCAATCAGTAGAGAGTAATCAAACTTCATTTTAGTCAAAATAGCAAAGTTTCATCAAAAGTCAAAATGCTTCAATTCAGATTTTTACAAAAGTTGCAATAATTTATTTGATTTTTGTGTGTTGAGTTAGCCTCTGAAATTTCTTGGGTTGACAGCCCCACACCTCAGCTTTAAGTTCCTAACATCATTACATTTTTAGCAATTTTTCTGTGGGGTCCACACTAGTTCAAACTCAACTGCAAGGCAAAGGTATGCCCTGCTTCAGCTCATCAGTCCAAACACCCAACTTCTTTGGTTCACACAGTGTTCAAAAGTGGACCCCACTTCAAGCTTCTTAGCTTTTTGAGAAGCTTTTCAGCTTAGCTTTTAGGATCTGTGCTTATCTTTGGCTTTCAAACTCATTTGCTAGGGCTGCAACTCTCCTAAACCTTGTCCCTTTCTGAGTTGTCTGTTTGGATTTTGAATTTGCTTAAGTAGCTTATTGGCTTATTCAGGGTACCACCATTGAAGTTTTAGCTTTACACATGCCCCTTGAGCTTGTACAAACATAAATCCACCCTTGGTTTCAGCTTGAAGCTTGTTTCAAAGCTTTTAGCTTTGACAGTTGACCAAAGTCAACTGTCAAGCTCATAAGCCCTCAAACAGCTTAATTTTAAGCTACAAAAAAGTTGCCTTTGCAAAAAGTTTCTATTTTTAGGTGTAAAACAAGTTTCCTAACAAAAAAAAATCCAGAAAATCAAATTTAATTTTTAAGTGATAGTTTCTATTTAATTTTATTTAAATTTTAATTTTCATTTTTAAATTTTTATTAAGTACTTAGCTATTTTATATTTTTCTTAAATTACTCATATATTAAAGTATTTATAATAATTTTCTCAGATTTTTATTTTATTATTTAGTATTTATTAGAATTAATCTTAGTTTTATTTATTATTAAATAATAATTAGTTTTAAATAGCATAATTAGTTTTTATAAATCAAAACATAGTTTTTATATTTTTCCTAGCTTTTATATGATGTAAAATAATTTTAGAAATTTTCTTGTGATTTTTACTGTTCAATTTCTATTTTTCTTAATTTAAATTAGTTTAATTAGGTAATTAGTAATTAATAAATAGAAAATTCACAAAAAGACAAAAATACTTATTTTTATTTTTAAAACTTATTTTTAGTCATTTTATAATTTTAGGAATTTTATTTTCACCTTTTTATTATTTAATTAATATTGTATTATATTTAAGTTGTTTAAATATTAATAATTAGTTTTAATTAGTATTTAATTAATAATAAATAATTAATTAGTGTAAAAAGTAATTTTCTTTTTCTAAAAATTTTTGTTTATCTTGTAGTTTGTAAAAAAGTCATTTTCACCCCCTGGGGGTTTTCAGAATTCAGTTTTCATATTTTATTTTGTACGTTTACATTTTATTCAAACGTGAACGTACGCGTTTTAAGTTTTAAACGTTTTTGGTTTTTCCTACTTTCCAGTCTTATTCATATAGCTTCTTTAAGCTATTTTATTGTATAAATCCTTAGTGTAACCAATCTCAAACCCCTTTTCATTCAAATTCACCCGATCACAAACCCGTTTGATAACCATCCACACCTCGTCGGGACATAACGACCCGGGGAAACACTATATTCCGCGGAGCATTGACTCTAGGCTGTTTGACCTTGTTGACCATCACCTGGTCAGTTTAGGTTGACCGTTCAGAGTCAATCAGTAACCTAAGCGAGGTCGCTGCCCCCAAACTCATGAAGAAATTGGCAGATATATATTTCGATCGGGTTACCCAAACTGTTGAATCTACATTCCATCTTTCTCCTCGACAGATGGCGTTATGGAGCTCTCTAAAGGAGGATCATGCTTCAGATTGGCTCAGGGTGGCTCCTATATCTGGATTGGGTCAAACTATGAATGCCCGGACATACCGTTGTGTGTTGTGTTATCGGCTGGGTGTTCCTCTTTTCACTTTTCAGGTACCGTGTTCAGCTTGTTCTCGTGTTTTTACTGGAGATATTTATGGGGATCACGTGGTTTCTTGTGCGGGTATTGTTGGCATTAAACATCGGCATAATATTGTGCGTGATGTTCTTGTTGATATATGCTCTCGGTCCGGAATTTCAGCTCGTAAGGAGGTGGATATTAGGCTTTATGGTGATAGGGATAGATCTTTGTGCCCAGCTGATATATTACTTTACTCTTGGGATGGTGGGCTTGATGTTTGTGTTGATCTTACGGGGTCGTCACCTTTGACGCAATCTGGTATGATTGATTTTATGCCAGGTCGTGCGGTTATTGAAGCTGCACAACGTAAACGTGTCAAGTATGAGACCAAATGTGTGGATGTCGGATATGGGTTCCTCCCCTTCTCTTTCTCCTCTTTTGGAGAACTTGAGAAAGATGCAGTAACTCTTCTAAAGCGTATTCGACGTTTCTCTACGACTCAAGACATTGGAGCGCGGGCTGCCGTTCATATTTTTAATAGGATTGGTTTTGCTATTGCTAGAGGTGTTGGGGCCCAGTTGGTTTCTCGGCTCCCTACCAATTTCTTGTAAAATCCTATTTATTGTTAATAAAAGTGATGGTTTATAATAATAATAATAATAATAATAATAATAACAACAACAACAACAACAACAACAACAACAACAACAACAACAACAACAATAATAATAATAATAATAATAAAGTGTGGATCGAGAAATTTATATATTTTTCCCAATCGTCAGGCAGCATGTTATCCGGACGCTTTCCCTTGATCTCTTCCAGCTTCTCAACCCCACATTGCTCAGTAAATTTCTTCTTTTTGAATTTGTACTTGTTGTCGTCGTATCGCTTTTGGAGATAACCTTCGATACTATCTGCAATATCCTTTCCATTAGGACCGACAAGGTGCTCGCCGAGATCGAAGAAATGCTGCAATAAAATTTAATTAAAATATATATATTCAAATTTAAATAAATAACACATTTAAAATAAATAAACACAATAATTAAAAAAAATAAAAGATAAAAAAAACCTTACGTGGAGCTGGTCGTCGATGTGCGCCTTGGAGGTAGCGGGAACATCTGCCCAGGAATCGAAATGCCTGGGAATTGAATCCTGTAACAACTCCCCGACCAAGTTGGAGAACCACGAAGCGCGGAGGCCCACATGCTCCCAATACCCTTTAACGTTCTTCTGGAATCTGATCCTTATCGGACGACCAGTATCTCTCCTTTCATTGCGGAGCTGCGTGTTCTTTGTGGGACCATGCCCCACCTTCCCGCCTTTCCCAATTTTGGCATCGGGCTTGCGAGGCTTGGGAGGTCTGGATTTAGAGCCTACAAGTAATCAAATTCAAGTGATGATGACATAAAATAACAAGTTATCAATTTCAAATAATGATCAAGTTTAATTAAAATAATCGGGAAATTCTTACGCTGACAATTAGTGCCTATCCTCCTCGGATCAGGGGGTGGCTCACTGCCTCCATCGCCACCGTGGCTCCTAGCAACAACATCTGCCATATCTGTAAAATGAACTAGTACAAGAACATATAATTAGTGAAGAAACACATATACGCATATGTATATAAATAATCAAATAATTAACAATTTATTTAAAAAAAATAATAGATAATCAAATAAATAAATAAATAAACACATTTAACAAATCGATAACAGTTTCATTCAAATAAATATCGTTTAACAAATTACAATTTGAGATCAATCTCCCTCATCACTAAGATAAAAACCCTCATTACTAGTGTCGGCTTCATCTTCACGATCGACGTGGTCGTGATCTTCACCATCAGATGCTAAATCATGAGGAACGTGGTCATCATAATCAATATCATGGTTGTCATCGACGTTAGTGAGAATTGGTTGTGGTGGTGCCTCAACTTCCACTGGCTCAACATCTATATCTATGGTGATATAATTCAACTTATCCAACTCAGCAGACAGTGTGACATGTGATGAGGTGTTGTCATGTACAACATCCTGATTGTCCTCTACCACGATGATATCCGGGTTCCAAATCTTTCGATGATAAGAATCTTTGATGACCTTGAAATTACCACGTTTACTTGGGAAATCAAGGTAATAGACTTGTGTTGCTTGTGTTGCAAGAATGTATGGTTCACTTTCAAACGATACACGATCTGTCATAATTTGTGTAATGTTGTTTCTATGGGTACAACGTTTTATGCGACCATTGTTATTAGTGTTGAACCATTTGACTTTGAACAACACAACATTGAACGGAATATACAATAACTCAAGAATTTCTTCAAGCTTGCCATAATACGTTCCTCCGCTAGGATTAGGAGTTAAAATTCCGTTATTTTGGGTTGAATGACGTAAATCACGGTCGTGTACGATAAACTTCACACCGCTGACTATGCAAGAGTTGACTGAGACTGCAGTACGTGATGGTCCACAAGCCAAAGCGAATAACTCGGTAGTACAACTTGGGTCGTTCTTTACTTTTAATTCACGAATCTATGAAAAAAAGTTGAGAATATATATAGATGAGTAATAGTCTTTATTTTTACAGGGTAATACATACAATAAGTCTACCTTGTTCCCAAACCAGCGAGGAAATCCTTCTTGTATGTCATTGTCAGGAAATGCCCTGTAATTGTTCATGATATTAGAATAAGTCGTCGAATAATAACTTAAGTAAAACAAAATTTTGAAATAAAATGAGTACGTCTTGTACTCGTTCATGTACGGGGCTGATTTCATGACTGTTGTGTAGTACATACCATACTACTTTCTGCATTGCGTCCGGTTCAAGCCGAATTAATGATTTTTTACCATTCAATTTACAGGCTGATCGAAACACTTGAAATTGACTTGTTGGGCTTGGACCGTCCTCATTCCGGTCAGGACGATTAAATCTCGTCTCAACACCCCGAAAATAATGCGAACAGAAAGTTAATGCTTCATCAGCAATATAACCCTCCGCTATTGAACCTTCAGGCTTAGCTTTATTTCTGACATAATTTTTGAGCTTTTTCATGTACCTTTCAAATGGATACATCCACCTCATGTAAACAGGCCCGCCTTCAATAGACTCTTCGGGTAGATGAATAACCAAGTGAATCATAATGTCAAAAAAAGCTGGAGGATAGATTTGCTCGAAACTGCGCAATATATTGATGAGCTGTTCTTTAGCTTTCAACATGTCATCCACCATCAAAGTTCGAGCGCATATTTGTTTGAAGAATGAACAAAGCTCGATTATTGTTTGAAGAATGAACAATATATTGATGAGCTGTTCTTTTTTCATAAGCAAATTCTTTCTTATACTGGATGTCAAATTTCTTCCATGCTTGACCGTCAACCGGGTGTTACATCTTACCATTCTCCATAGACTGCCCAGAAGCATGCCAAGTCATATGTTTTGCAGTGTGTTTAGACTTGTACAAACGTTATAGTCTAGGAATGATAGGAAAGTAACGCAACACCTTGTTAGGAACTTTCTTCCCCGGTGTGTTCTTGTCTTTCCATCTACTAGCATTGCAGATGGGACAATTCTGCAAATCTTCGTTACCCACCCCCCCCCCCCCCCCGATATAAAAAACAATCATTTACACAAGCATGTATGGATTCGTATCCTAACCCGATCATTTTATATGTCTTCTTTATTTCATAGTATGAAGATGGGATTTTGTATCCTAGAACGGGTGTGAAACATTCACGGAGAAATTTTAGTGTTTCGTTAAATGTGGTGTCACTCATTTTACCTTTGACCTTAATGTTCGTAAACTTTGCCGTAAAGTCCAATGAAGACATCCAATTACAGCCCGGGTATAGTGGGTCGTTGGCAGTTTCAAGTAACGCTTCAAACTTGTTACGTTAAGGAAGTGTCGTTGCTTGAGTTGGTTTGTTACTTGTCTCGCCAAAATTTTCTTGAGTTGGCTCATTCGGACACATATCATGAAGGAACTCAGCCATGTCACTCGTCCCAGGATGATTTCTGTTGGGTACTATTGTCCGGATATCCGGTTCACCGTGATTATACCATTTCGTATAACTTAGGTCCCAACCATTTGTGTGCATGTGACCAAACAAATCTTCGTACTTTATCCAACCATTGTTATAACAACGAGCACATGGACAATGTATATTTGATGAGGCGAAAAATGAACCACTTTTAAGGGGTCATTTAAGCCCGGAATTGAATTTATTTGATCAAATATTACCCTAAATCGTTCCTTTTGTGATTTTAGGTACTTTGGGAGTGAATTCTGGAAAAGGAAGCAATTCGGACATTTTTGGAGCATAAAACTGAAGAAAACGGCAAAGACTTAATTTTCCATGCTGAGAACAGTACCTGACGGCGTCAAGAAGACAAGCATGACGGTGTCAAGAGTAAAATCCATGACGACCCAGTGAAAACCTGAAGGCGTCACAACAAGGGCGTCAAGACAATTTTTGGTGACGGCCTGCATAAGGAGTATACATGACGGCGTCAGACCCAGATCTAGGCAATCCGAGAAACTATTTGGCGGCGAGATGACGGCATCAGAGTTTTGTTCTTAACGCCGTCACCTATCAGAATCTATATATAGTTTTCTATTTTTCATTCATAAAAGATGAACTTGTATGGAGAATATTAGGGCCTAACTTTGTAAACCCTAGGTCGTATTTTACAGTATTTTCAAGGGTTTTCACCCCTTGAATCCTTTCATGTTCAATTGAGATAAGTGTGGAAAACTAGAAGGGGGTTGAATAGTTTACCGTTTAAAATCTTTTTAACTTGTTTAGTTAGCTTTGAAACTTTCATTTTGATCAAAGATATATACACAAACACAATATATAACATGCAAGTAAATGAAAGAAACGATCAAACCACAACACGAGTATTTATCGTGGTTCGGCTACAAGGACTCTTTTTCCTTGCCCTACGTCCACGCCCCGAGTATCCAACTCGAGAGTTTCTTTCACTAGTCAACAAGCTCCTTTCACCGGCGGAGAAAACCTTACACGTCGCTTATACTTTTACCGACACTAAGCTACATGTCGAGTTCTTTACCAAGGGTACAACCACTCCCATTAGTTCTTTTACAAGGGTACAACTACTCCCGATACACTTTGTATTTTGAGGACTAAAATACTAACCGATCACTACTGAAAAAACACAATCAAATGAAGTGTAAACTACACAAGTCTACACAATGCTAAGCTAACAAGTCTTGCAACGTTGTGTTGAATACTTGTTACTTTTAATAAGCTCGTGAATCTCTTTGCTACAAAAAGAAACTTCACATATGAAATGTTAAAGGGTTAGATGAAAGAATGAATGTGTGTGTGTAAAATATGATGTAGAGTGATAAGCCAAAAATCAACTTGTGGCTTGGTATTTATAGCAAAGCCTTCTGCAAGCCTGGCGGATACGGCGGAACCCTCAGATGGGTTCCGCCCGTGTACCCCCAGGGTTCCGCCAGGCTTGCAGTTGGTTTTGCAATAAATCTTGCAAACCAAACAAAGTCACATCTCATTACACCTTGCAAACCAAACAATGTCACATCTCATAATATCTAATCAAACACTAAACTTGCAAGCAACCACATAGTAAGTCAAACACATTTCTTTCCATAAATGTATATTGACAAAACTTGCCATAAATGTGATGTGACAATTCTATTTTAAGAAATAAAAAGTGTTGTATTTTATGAAATGTAAAGTGTAGCAAAAGTCTAGTTTATGCAAGTCTTTAAAACTAAGATTATGTTTTACTTAGAAACTAAAGTTTACATTTTGTCGTTAACAAAACTTAGCGAAGATCGTAAAATATAAATAACGTTTTTAGGCGATATTTGTATTAACAATCTCCCCCTTTTTGTTGATGACAAAACATAAACTTTGTTTTTAAGTAACTCACAAAATCTTGGTTTTTAAGACTTAAAAAAATTATATTAAACTTGTTTTACTTAAGAGATGAAAATCATATTAAGTTTTGAAGTTTCAATATATTTCTCCCCCTTTTTGTCGAAACAAAAAGTAGAGTAACGAAGCAGAATAATGCACTTGCTCCCCCTTGGTTGTTACTCCCCCTAAAAGGAGTGCCAAGATGGGAAACATGGATTTTGATCCTACAAAAAAATGGTTAGTTGGGTATATATATATAGTCAAACTTGTAGTTACCACACACATTGCAACCACAATGACAACACAAAAATGATCAACTTCCAAGTAAAATTTTGACTTTGAAAAGTTAAAAGACAAGAAATGTGAAATATTCTTCTATTTCTAAACAAAAACTAAAAAATAACCAAGAAAGAAAATTAAAATCCTACTTTCCTCAATGGGGCAAACGGCCTCCAAAGGTTGTCTAGGATTTGTTTGGGTGGGAAAGAGCATCCAAACGTTCTATGACGTGTTGGAATGCAAAACGGGTTTCATCTTGGAATTGGTGAAGCAACGTTTTGATGCTTGCACCCATTTGCTCACAATATGAGCAAACATGGGGATGAGTGGCTGGAAATGGGTTGGTTTTGGTTTCTTGGTTTGAGGGTTGGTTGGTTTTTGGTTCTTGGGTGGAGGATGGATTTGGTATTGAGTCAAACAAGGTGGTTTGAAATTCCATTGCTTGATGAAGGTGGTTCTCAACCATGCTTTGGATTTCCTCATATGAGGGGAAGAAAGACTCAAAGGTTTGGGCTTGAGAATGTGGCAGAGTTGGGTGTTCATGGTTTTCAAAGTTTGGTTCTCCATAAAGAGGACCATGGATGTCATGGTAGATAGGGTGAAACAACAATGGTTTGGGTTGATGGTACACTTGTTGTGGTGGTTGGGTGTGGTTAAAATGCTCATTTTGGTCTAGAATTGACCTTGGTGATTCATTTGCAAAAGGTGGTGGTTGTGTAGGTCTTGGTGGAAGATCATTTAGATCTTGGACAAAAGGGTGTGGTGATGTGGGAGGAGACCCAAATAACTCCATAGGTTCACTTTTGGGTAATGGTGATGGTGATGGAGTTTTGGATGGTTGGGTTGGAGCACTTGGTGGAGTTGGGTCAATGGGTGATTTAGTAGGTGGTGGAGTGAGCTCATTGGGTTCATTGGGTGATGGTGATGGAGATGCAAGGTTCAAAAAGTGTTCATTTTTTATAGGTGAGGTGAATTCATCCGAAGATGAGGAGCTTAGGTTGATGGGTTGATTAGACCATAGTGGTTTTACACTTATCCGGGCGGTTTTCCGGATGGGTCGTGATGGTTGAGAGGTGATTGTTGACTTAGTCATGGTTAAAGATGGTTTAGAAATTCAGAAATTGTGATGAAGAAGGTGTGATTTGATAGTGTTTAGGATAGTTTAATTTATAGTGATGAAGGATTGTGGAAAGGAGTGTTTGGATTTGATGTTAGTCCATACAAAAATGGAGGTTCCTAATGATTTGGAAAACTAATTGTGGGTTGTCATATCATGGAAGTCAATCCAATGAAAATGGTCAAGTGAAAGACAAGGTTTGCACTAAATGCTTAGTTGTTTTAGTAAATTTGTTGAAGTATAAATCTCAGGGATTTCAAGGATCCTTTAGAAGGGTTCCTTCCTTTATGTGTGAAGGGTCCTTGGGGTGGTTATGGCTATTTTTGAATTTTGGCGAGAAATGGTTTTGGTTGAGTTATAAGGAATGAGAAGTACCCTATTGTGCTAAACACATTGCAGGAAATGGGTTTCTATCTAAAAGGATTGGATTTTGGTGTTTGGATGTTCAAATGTTGAAAACAAAAACAAAAATTCTGCAGGCAACTGGCGGAACCCTCAGAATACATAGGCGGAACCCATTTGAGGGTACCGTCTGGTCCGTTGCGCCAATTCTGGGTTTCCCAAAAAATATGTGGAAAACTAGAAGGGGGGTTGAATAGTTTTACGTCTTTTTAATTCGTTATAAAAGATAGTTTTAGTGTTTTCTTAGTTTTTAAAATTTAGATTCGATAATATATGATCTCAGGTCTTGCACAATATAAAAAAATATCAATAAGTAAGATATAGCAATGATAAGTAAAGAAATAAATGAGAGATGGAAAGATCGAACCGCGAGACAAGAGATTTATAGTGGTTCGGCTACAAGGACACCTTCCTTGCCCTACTCCACTCCCCGAGCACCTAACTCGAGAGTTTTCTTCACTATATCAACAAGCTCCCTTATGGCGGAAAAAACCTTACACACCAATTTACACACCACAACTTCTTCACAACTAAGTCACAACTCCTACACAACTTCTTCACACCAATCTACTTCACAACTAATAACTTCACGCCTATCTTCTTCACTAAAATCTAATTCCTAAATTTTCTTCTTCACACCAAACAACTAACTAATCACACAATCAATATACCTAGCACAACTATCTACAATCAAATATTCACAACAATCTTCACAAAGAACAATGTAAATAATCTTGATGATGCACCAACAACTTGGATGTGGAGATCACAACAAGTTGTAATACTTCTTGTCTTGGAAGATAGAAGTATTCTTCTCTTGCACTTGAGAGGATGATGTTTGAATCACTTTGAAACAAAGAATTATGTATTTATGATCAAAGGATTAAGAGAATAGAAATGGGGATCTAGAACAGAAAGTTTAGGAGTGCAAAAGGTGAGAAAATTATGTGGGATGAACCAGTATTTATAGGGAGAAAATTTACTGTTCTGGAGCGTGGCCGGTCCCCTTAATTAGAGGCCGGTCCCCTTAATGATTAAGGGGGCCGCCTAAGGAATTAAGGGGGCCGCCCCTTCAGAACGTTGGATTTTCTTGTCTTCTAGTGGGGAAAATTTTTCTGGATAAAATTTGCCATTTTTGGTTGAAAATTTGAAATCATATATTTATAATGAATTAAACATATTCTTTTAATTCCAAAAGTAATTTTGTAAAAGATATAGAATGTTTAATACATTTTATAAAAATTCTAGTGATTAGAAAATTTTCCTTTGATCATGAAATGCAATAAACACTTTGTTTATTCATACCTTAAGTGATATGGATGCAAAGTGATGCGTGGGAATCGCAACAGGCTTTACCTCTCGAGGGATCTCGAGAAGCTTACAACCCCCACCAGGCAGTGTACCTGATCGTTGTAGTATAGTATAGTGACAAGTACCGGGGGATTGATCGTCCAGCTTAGGAATAGTGTCGCTAGGATTAGAAAACCTAATTACTAGTGCTAAAGGTGAGGGATGATTATTTTTTGTGTTTTTATATTATTTAGAAAGCAATTAAAATCTCAGGTTTGAAGGATGTGGGCAGAATTAGTTGCTATTCAACTAACCCAATACTAAGATGCAATCAAAATAAAATACTAAAAATGAAAATAAACTAATTAAACTAAAGTTGTGAGCAGTAATTGGAGAAAATGTGTTTACTTAGATTTCATTTCTCCCTAGACATCTCTTACACGTTAATTACTTGTTATAATTGCATGGATGACGGATCGTATTCCTTAATACCATTCATGGGGTGGCACACATAACTCCCTAATTCTATGAGCTCTTATCTCCTCCTACACCATGCCCAACACAACTATAGGGATTGTAAACAGTGGCTCATGCATTAAATACAACCAATAAAGACCTAGTGCGCCTCGGTTCATGTTTCTTAAGACGTTCAAGCATGTTACCAAGTGGAGATCTGCCAGTTTTCTTAAGCCTAACATATAAATCACTCATCCAAGACAAAGATAAACAAGTAATCAACACATAATTAACATCTAGGTTTCATTAGATCTAAGCAAACACAAGATAGATCTAGCCTAGCATGATAGAATTAAGACAAGAACATGATATAGACAACCAACACATAGACATATTGATTGAATTAAAAAAAACATTTATCTTGATTAAACATGCAAGGTATCAAGGGTTTGGAACCCTTGAAAAACCTGTAAAGTTACACCAAAATCGTACTTAGGGTTTCTCCAAAACTTCTCTCTTTAATGTGTGAAAATTAGAAAACTGTATATAGAAAAATAGGTTTGATGGCGTCAAGAATAAACTTGTGACGCCGTCACCTCGCCGCCAAAACTCTTCACGGACTGCCTAGATCTACTTCTGACGCCGTCAAGACTTATACACTTCCAGGCCGTCATGACTCTTTAACTCTTGACACCCTTCCAACGTGACGCCGTCAAATCTGTTCTGGGTCGTCATGGAAATTCATGAAATTTGCTCTTGAAGCCGTCAAGGTTTTGCTCTTGACGCCGTCACCTACTGTTCCCAGCATGGAAAATTAAGACTTTGGCGTTTTCTTCACTTTTATGCTCCAAAAACATCCGAATTGCTTCCTTTTCCAGATTTCTCTCCCAAAGTACCTAAAATCACAAAAGGAACGATTTAGGGCAATATTTGATCAAATAAATTCGGATTCGGGCTTAAATGACCCCCTAAAAACGGATCATTTTTCGCCTCATCATATACCCTTACACTTGAGATTTGCTTGTCCTCAAGCAAATGCGCTTTTATTCTAGTCAAAATACAAGTTAGGGGTCATTTAACACTAACATAAAAGTAATTACAACAAATAATCGTTCCACTAAAGACCAATAGACAAGCACGAAGGTCATACACTAGCACCTCACAAATAGTGTTTAGATACTCACATCTCTCGGGTGTAATAAAGTATAAATTACAATATGGAAACGGAAGATATCTCTCACTACCTGTCATAGCAAAATAGATTACCATAGGCTTGGGAAATGATCAAACCTCCACCACATGGCGTAAGCACCTAGGATAAACTATCAAAGAGGTCTTTTAAAGGGTTGTAACGTTAGGTGTAGGGATATGAAATACACGGTTTTGTTGGATAAAGGAAAGTTTACTGGTGGCGAGTTAACAATCTTGGTTAATTACATGTACAATATGGCGTTGCTAAGCCAAGACTAGACTCGACTTACGCTAATAAATGATAAATAACGAAAATATAAAATGAACATAGAATAAAAAGGGATGGTAGTCCGTATGTTTTTTCTCTTTTCTTTTTCTATTTTTTTTTTCTTTTTCTTGTTTTTTCGATTTTTTTATTTTTTTATTTTCATACACTCTTACCCTACCATCCAAAATAATACATCATAGGGAATGAACATTTCCCTTACACTTGGATCTTTACATACTTTACATTAAACTAATCTAATGACTCGAATTAAGAGAATCAAAACACTTGGAGCACTTTTAAGATTATCGTACATATGGGGGTAATATATGATGTTCTTCCCCATTACTCCAAAAAAAATAAGTACTTACCCAATCGTCCCAATCGTCCCAAAACAATATGTACAAGGATATGACTCGACTTAGCAACCATGTAATCAATTAGAAAGTTAACTTAGTGTTTAACAAATAACAATAATGCACTAAAAATGAGCGCATACACGGAAGGCTAAGGCGATTTGGGTGTACATTTAAGTGGGGTGTAACAAATTCTTCCTTTAAGTAAGATGCTTAAAGTTAGAAACGAAAAGATGAGTACAACGCTAAGGGTGTGGGAAAAATTAGTTGACTTAACTAGCCAAGTAATATGACTTAAATGGTCAAGTAATTATGATACGGGTTTAACACAAGGGTGATCCTAATGCCTCTTATCAGGTAGTAAATCCTACCACACGAATGTAGTCTCACTAGCGGTCTTGGGATGCATCACTAACGCAAGTTCTAGAATCTAAATGCTACCGGTACACTCATAAGCACTAATAGTAAATGCTTTTCCTATCAAATCTAAAGGCGAACCTCACATATTTGGGTGGAAAATTTTTCTGAATATACGGTTATGTGCTAGTCATACAATCTCCTATCCATGAGACGCTTGCTATGGCTAAAGTTTCACTCCTAAATGTTGTAAAAAAAAATTAAATTTGGCGCTAAAATTGCACTAACAAGTATTTCTCATAGTTTTATTACACCTCTACCTTCAAACAAAACAAACTCAAGCGAAAGTGCATATGTAAGGTATCATCTTTTTACCCTCCCCTTACACTTAAGATGAACATTGTCCCCAATGTTCAAGTAAAGAATGTAAAAGTGAAAAAGTAAAGAGAATGAAATCAAATACTCCCCTGATTCGCTCGGTATGGATAATAGGGTGGCTAGGTTAAATCTTCATCCAAGAAAATGAACAATCAAAGCTTCCCTTCCAGAATATAAATCATCTTCTTGTCATACATAACCTGTAAAACCTAACAAAATAGACAAGACAACCTCGCGTAAAATCGGCGGCATTCTATATAAGTTACTAAACCCTAGAAAACAAGATAAGATATAATGCTTGTGGAATGAAGTTTGCAGATCTCCTGGAGATTATAAAACTTAATAATTCACAAAAACCATAAGACTCCGTTAGAAAAACAAAACCGATAAAATTTCCAGATTTTAACTCCTGACGCCGTCAAGAGTAAACCCCTGACGCCGTCAGAATTGACCTGCAGAAATCCTTATGTTAAGTTTTCGGAAAATTTTTAGAAAAACTTGGTCCTACTTCCTGGAAAATCCTGCAAAACTTCATTATGACTCAATACAAGCATTTGACTCTAACAAATACGAATACACATGTTCATTTAATATTGTGGAGAATCATGATCGGTTTGTTTCTTAAAAACATATTTGGGGTTTCCCCTTAACACTTATCTTTTGCAAAAATACCTTTAGGTGGAGTTAAGACTAGGCCAAAACAACAAAGTAAAGTATTTCCACTATTTAGTTTAGAAACATGATCTACCAACAATAAAAATTAAGCATGCATACGGAAGCAAATAACAAACAAACAAAAATAAAATCACACAAAACATGGGTTGCCTCCCAAGAAGCGCTTGTTTTTGTTCGAGTCACGAGCCTGACTCTACCCTTACTTAACGAAAATAGGGGAAGTTTTCCCTACACTTAGGATTAAGTGCGGGTGGAAGTAGCGATACACACCCTTAGGGTGTAAATATGCCTCGTGAGGAAAGAGTGGTGGATGAATTATATGCTCAAAGGGGTGTGCTCCTATCATCATAACCTTACCTAATTCAATCGGGTTAATGGGTGGATTAAGATTTTCTCCTAGAAAGGGATCATTTTCTAACAACTTCGAGAGATTCCTAGTCGGGAATCCATCTTGACCCAATAGACCCGGTTTAAACCCATAATGTTTCTTATGATCAATCATGAATGGGTGATGTAAGTATGTAAGGTCATTTTCCACTCCTATATTTGCTTCCTCTCTACAAGGCTTAGAGTCCACTACCTTTATCCTAAGACTACCCGGACTATATGGTTTGATGGGTGGATCGGGACCTATTTCAATTCCTAAATTTTCATCAAAGGATGGAAGATTAGGTAACGGTTTTGGTTGAGGCTCCGGTTCATCAAAACTAGGAACTTCCCTAGAACTAAGAGTAAGGCTATCATTATAAGTATTCAAACCTATATCCTCTAGTTGTGTTTGGTTCAAAGGTTCTACCTCTATTGGGGTTCCTATTGTCTCCTCTACTTCATCCGAATAAGTCACGGGTGGTGTGTATGCTTCAAATGATGGTAGGACTTGTGGGGTACTTTGTAGGTTTGTGTTATTTACCTCATCGTTCTTTATCTCAATATCATCTATATCCTCATCATGTGTTCCTTGAGATTCCAAGTCATTGATCATAAAACCTAGGTCTTTTTGCTCAATATGATCATGCTCGGCTAAATCCTCCATAATTGTTTCTTCAAGTTGTGATGTATACAAATCCATCAATTCATTGTACTCATGGTTCACTGTTAGGAGGCTTTCCTCAAAAAATTTCCAAAGGGTCTTACTAAAAGGAATTGATCCTAACAATGATTGTTTAATATAGGCCACACATGCGCATAACTCATCAAACCTATCAAACTTTACACCCATCTCTTCTTGTATATATCTAAGATCACTTAAAAATTCATTGGAACAACAGGAAGCAAATCTATCTGAGTAAACTAATTGTTCCTCTATAGTTAATGATCTAAATAGAATTTCATCCGCCATGAAGACAAATGAAAATGGTTTTACAAACAAAGGGCACAAAGAAATAAGATAGACTAAAGAAAACCTAAAAATAAAAATAAAATCTTACTAGAAAGGAATCTAGCAAGTAGACCTAATAAAAAGAAATTCTAACCTAGACAATAACTATTCCCCGGGCTGCGGCGCCAAAAACTTGATGCGTGGGAATCGCAACAGGCTTTACCTCTCGAGGGATCTCGAGAAGCTTACAACCCCCACCAGGCAGTGTACCTGATCGTTGTAGTATAGTATAGTGACAAGTACCGGGGGATTGATCGTTCAGCTTAGGAATAGTGTCGCTAGGATTAGAAAACCTAATTACTAGTGCTAAAGGTGAGGGATGATTATTTTTTGTGTTTTTATATTTTTTAGAAAGCAATTAAAATCTCGGGTTTGAAGGATGTGGGCAGAATTAGTTGCTATTCAACTAACCCAATACTAAGATGCAATCAAAATAAAATACTAAAAATGAAAATAAACTAATTAAACTAAAGTTGTGAGCAGTAATTGGAGAAAATGTGTTTACTTAGATTTCATTACTCCCTAGACATCTTTTACACGTTAATTACTTGTTATAATTGCATGGATGACGGATCGTATTCCTTAATACCATTCATGGGGTGGCACACATAACTCCCCAATTCTATGAGCTCTTATCTCCTCCTACACCATGCCCAGCACAACTATGGGGATTGTAAACAGTGGCTCATGCATTAAATACAACCAATAAAGACCTGGTGCACCTCGGTTCATGTTTCTTAAGACGTTCAAGCATGTTACCAAGTGGAGATCTGCCAGTTTTCTTAAGCCTAACATATAAATCACTCATCCAAGACAAAGATAAACAAGTAATCAACACATAATTAACATCTAGCTTTCATTAGATCTAAGCAAACACAAGATAGATCTAGCCTAGCATGATAGAATTAAGACAAGAACATGATATAGACAACCAACACATAGACATATTGATTGAATTAGAAGAACACTTATCTTGATTAAACATGCAAGGTATCAAGGGTTTGGAACCCTTGAAAAACCTGTAAAGTTACACCAAAATCGTACTTAGGGTTTCTCCAAAACTTCTCTCTTTAATGTGTGAAAATTAGAAAACTATATATAGAAAAATAGGTTTGACGGTGTCAAGAATAAACTTGTGACGCCGTGACCTCGCCGCCAAAACTCTTCTCGGACTGCCTAGATCTACTTCTGACGCCGTCAAGACTTATACACTTCCAGGCCGTCATGACTCATTAACTCTTGACGCCCTTCCAACGTGACGCCGTCAAATCTGTTCTGGGTCGTCTTGGAAATTCATGAAATTTGCTCTTGACGCCGTCAAGGTTTTGCTCTTGACGCCGTCACCTACTGTTCCCAGCATGGAAAATTAAGACTTTGGAGTTTTCTTCACTTTTATGCTCCAAAAACGTCCGAATTGCTTCCTTTTCCAGATTTCTCTCCCAAAGTACCTAAAATCACAAAAGGAACGATTTAGGGCAATATTTGATCAAATAAATTCGGATTCAGGCTTAAATGACCCCCTAAAAACGGAGCATTTTTCGCCTCATCACAAAGACAAATATTAAGCACTAAAAACTTGTTTACGTCATAAGTTTTAGATTAATGAGTTTATGCTTTGTAATTATCAAAACATAGAGATATTGTTAATATGCTAACAACGTTTTTAGACATTATTTATGTCAACAATATCCCCCTTTTTGATGATTACAAAACCTTAAACTCATTAGGTCTAAAAAATAATTTTTAGACAAGTCAAGTATTATTAGAGTTTAACATTCTCTTCTCCCCTTTTTTGTAAAATCAAAATGGTTCGGCCGTTTAAACTTTATAAAATAAGTTAAATGGGTAGAGAGCTCCCCCTTGATGTATGCTCCCCCTTAATTGAGAGCACAAAGGAAACGAGCTATGGAAATCTTGCCTACAAAAAATATGTGAGGAGAACAAGACACATATACATGCAAAGCAATAATTATGCAAATAAAAATAGATTCATTCAAGCATCATAGAAATGATTAACATTACAACATTCAATATGCTTAAGGCATATTGATTACAATAAAACAAAAGAAAAGACATAGTCCTATATTGCCTAAGAGAGCACTTGGATTTGCTTGCAACCCATGGTTGATTGTTTTATTTTCTTGAAGGAGAACATAAGCATAAAGCTTATTTGTTAGATGGGGAGGGATATGGAGTGGGGTATGGAGCGGAAGAGGTGGATCTTACGATGTTGTATCGTGTTAAGGGTGGTATGGGATGAGGACGAGTGAGGAGATATTCAATCCAAGAAATATCTTCATTCAAGTATAGGATTTATTTTTGAAGGAAGATGCAACAAGGGCAATAGTGAGTGTGGTTTGTAACTTGATCCAAGTTGAGAGAGTGGGGTAGGCAATTATTGTAGGGTGATGATGGAAGTTGCCCTTTGTTGCGTTGTGCAAGATGCATGGCATTGAGATCACTAAGATCATGGATTTGGGATATTTCATCACGGAACTTTTGCTTTTCCGTGGCAATGCGGAGAGAGTCATTGTGTTGATATGGATGAATTGGGTTTGTGTAGTTGGAATTGTAGTTGGATGGTTGATAAAACTTGTATGGATCATTATAAATGGTTGGTGGATGAGATGAGTGGTTTGGCATGAAGGAAGATGTTTGGCCAATGTTGTATGGTTTGTAAAGAGGATCAAATGAATGTCCTTGTGAATTTGGTGTAAAGTTTGGGAAGTAAGTGGTTGGAGGTGTTGAGTGATTTCCAACTTCATTTGTTATGATGGATTTATTTCGAGGGCTTTTTCTTCGCCAAACGGGTTTTTCCGTCATCCTTGCAAGCCTTGAGGCTTTTGGTTTTGGTTTGTTTGGAGAAGTCATGAAGGGATGAATAGAGAGTGTAGAAGATTAGGGATATTTATAGTGTAAGATTTGTGTGTTTATGGATGGATGAAGTTTGTTTGGGAGATTAGGACAAAATATGTTGGTGAAAAGTGAGAAATGTAGGTTGAAATAGGCTAAAAAGCAGAAAAGATTCTGTAAACCCGACCATCAGATGGTCGGTACCCTTAATTAGGGGGCGGTCCCCTTAATGATTAAGGGGGCCGCCTTACAAAATTAAGGGGGCCGCCCATCTGGTGATTTTCAGATTGCCAGAATTGGGTTTTTGGCAGAAAATTTGCAGAAAGGTTGTGTGTTTGGATTAGAATTCAAGCAAGTTCAACTCCTTGAGACAATATAGCATCTAATCTAACTATAATATAGCATGCATGCAACAACACTTAAGTAAAGGAGCAATCAAGCAATTGGTAATAAGCAAGAGAAGGCAAACAAAGGCAAGAGCACATAATCTTCCTAGAGCAACTATCTTAGATCAAAGGCAAAGGTAACTAGTGAGTGGAAAACTAGTGATGGAGCAAGATGACAACATTATTAGTGAATTTGTCCTAGTGTGTGTCTATATGCAACAAATGTGGAGTTCTAATTGTCTCGACTCCTAAATGCAAAGAGAGATAGCGATCCTAAGAAACAATCCAAAAGATCTCCTTGATTCAATTTTTGCTCGATTCATGAATGTCAATAATATATATTAGATTATATATTTTAACAATTTATGTGAGAGTTTATGCATGATTTAGGAAAAAGTTTTTAGCGTTTGTCAACAATGCAAGGAAAATGATTTTCATGTAATTCCTAGATGTGAGAATAGTTTTCAAGAAATTTTGATTGGATTTTACAAGAGAGTATATGCAATGAAAGTGAGGTTTCCCAATCATTAATTTTGTGCAAAATGGATTCCTAGACTCAGAAGTGAAGAAGTGGATGAAAAGTAAATTATATGCAAGTATAAATTTGTGTTAGTTCAATATAATTTAGTCAACTTGTTCCATCATTCCTAATCCTAAACGCAAGTGGTTGAATAATTCACGCTTAAGGGGTTTTGTGAATATATCCCCAATGTTATCTTCCGATGCAACTTTTTCTATAGATATGTTTCCTTTTTGTACATTATCCCTAAGAAAGTGGTGGCGTATTTCTATATGTTTAGTCCTAGAGTGTTGCACCGGATTTTTACTTAAATCTATCGCACCTTTGTTATCGCACATAATGGGAACATTTTCTAACCTAATGCCATAGTCTACGAGAGCTTGTTTCATCCATAGTGCTTGTTGACTTGCCTTTCCAGCGCTTACATATTCGGCTTCGGTGGTAGAAATAGCAAGAGCGGTTTGCTTCTTCGAAAACCACGATGTTAGACAACATCCCATAAACGTGCAAATGCCGCTAATGCTTTTTCTATCTACGTAGTCTCCCGCATGATCCGAATCCGCATAGACGATGGTTTCTATGCCGGATCCCTTAGGATACCATAATCCTAAGTGTATAGTGCCTTTAATGTATCGGAAGATGTAACAACACGCATTTTCAGATTACTATTCATTTCTACTATTCATTATTACTATTCACTTTTACTATTCATTTTTTACTATTCATCGTATTTTGGGTCAGTATAGAAACTTGGAACTTTTTCCTAAAATTTACTATTCACTGTTGTCTTTGGGAATTGGCTCCCAAGTGAGGTCTTCGGAGATGAAGTAGAGACTCACGACTAATTGCTTAACTGTTGTGATGAACTTATACTTGTCTTTATCATACTATATTTTAGCAGTGGGTTGTGAACACACAGGTTGCAAGTGTTGTTATGGGTGGGACTTGCAACTGAGTGGATTCACAATGCCTTTGCTGTGTGAACATTCTTTAAAGGCTTTTCAACTGTTTTAAGACAAACTCTATGAACTCACCAACCATTGTGTTGACACTTTAGCATGTTTATCTCAGGTTAGTAAGGCGATAGCTAGTGCGTGGAACATAGAGTCAAGCTGCATATTCTAAAGACTTATGCTTTTATCATTTACCATTCAAAACATTTTGTATACATTTATGTATCATACTTTGGAATCTAATGTTTGTAACTTTGAATTCATTAATCGAATGGTAACTTTCAAAACATCTCATTTAGAGGTCGTTTTCTATAACTTGTACTTTGTATTATGAAGTAGCACCCCAGTGACATAGTCTTCCGCTGCGGTATTTTGGGGGTGTTACAGATTGGTATCAGAGCATTGGTTATAGAGAACTAGGTTGCATTTAGTGCCTAGACTATAACTACTATATATGTTAAGACCCTCCTCTTTATTTTCCTTACACACACTACATACGCATATGCTTTTTGTTAGTTATTGGTTTAGTTCCACGCTGTTAGATGATGTGACTTTAGTATTATAAGGAACCCCAGAGATTAGTCGAGTCATTAAAAATATGGAGCTCAGTAATAACTAATTATTTAACTTGATCTTATGACAGTTCTTGTTTGATGAGACATAAGGTTTGAGTTAAATAATATTATTACTTAGCTTTAGGGATTTGATGACTTGATTATCTTACTATCTGTATCAGAAAGCGATTTATGTCAGAAATTCTTAAGTAGGATGATTTAGAATCTCCTTATTTAAATGGATTGGGACGCCTCTTTATTTAAATAAAGAAATTATAAATCACCGAACCATGAGTTTATGATCCCTTACTTACATAAATTTGGATGCTTCTTTATGTAAGTAATGAGTTATAAATAAGTGGGCTTATTTGCATCTGATACGACTCCTTAACCACAACCTTAGACGAATCAGAGTGAACACCACTATTTTAGAGATCCTGAAATCTCGAATTCTCTTAGACACACCGTAAGTAGTTAATATCAACTGAACTTCGGGACGAAGTTCCCTTAAGGGGTAGAGACTGTAACAACTCGCATTTTCGGATTACTATTCATTTCTACTATTTCACTATTACTATTCACTTTTACTATTCATCGTATTTTGGGTCAGTATAGAAACTTGGAACTTTTTCCTAAAATTTACTATTCATTTTTTTTACTATTCATCGTATTTTGGGTCAGTATAGAAACTTGAAACTTTTTCCTAAAAATTACTATTCACTTTTACTATTCACTCCCGATACTCGCACCACCTTTTGACTAATACATTTTAAATGACCTTGCCTAATCATATACCTAGTCATCAACTAAATATTATTTAGATAATATCTTACAAAATATCTCATTAAGATAAGTTAAGTTGAAATTCTCTTCTTAAATATCTAAACACTATTCACATAAATATCTAAACACTATGCATAAATATCTAAACACTATTTATCAAAATATTTAAACACTATTTATCAAAATATCTAGATATTTTCAGAAATTTTCACTATAAATAGAAAGGAAACTAGTTCATTTTATTTCATAGAAAAACACACACATTTCCCTCCTCCTCCACCTTTCCCCCTCCATACATCCTTCATACTTGATTTTTAGGCTCTGAGTTATACAGATAAGTTGATGGCATAAGTATTCTCTACATAAAAATATAGTTTATTTTGTGTTTCCGCGGTTAGATTAAGAGCTACACAATGGTGGATAGGAGCTGTGGTCCTCAGAAATTTCTTAAAACTTTGGCAAGAATAGATCGGCTAATTCCAAGGATGGGTTTTTAATATGGGAGCTATTGGGTTGATTTTAGAGGTTATTAAGGTTTAGGAAATGGATTCTTGAATTTAGATGCGGAAGCGCTGCCTAATTTTCTAGTATCATTTATCAGTTATTATCAGGTGAGTCATAGCCCCTACTCTTTTTATACTTGTTTTAACTCTTTGGGGGAGATACATGCTCAACTACTTGCTTACTTGTACAAATACTCAAAACATTTATACTTGATTGTTTTATACTTGATTGTCTTATACTTGATTGCATTATACTTGATTTCATACATACATGACTGTTTTATACTTAATTGCGTTATTCTATTTAGTAGCTAGTAGTTGTCTTTGGGAATTGGCTCCCAATTGTCTTTGGGAATTGACTCCCAAGTGAGGTCTTCGGAGATGAAGTAGAGACTCACGACTAATTGCTTAACTGTTGTGATGAACTTATACATGTCTTTATCATACTATATTTTAGCAGTGGGTTGTGAACACACAGGTTGCAAGTGTTGTTATGGGCGGGACTTGCAACTGAGTGGATTCACAATGCCTTTGCTGTGTGAACATTCTTTAAAGGCTTTTCAATTGTTTTAAGACAAACTCTATGAACTCACCAACCATTGTGTTGACACTTTAGCATGTTTATCTCAGGTTAGTAAGGCGATAGCTAGTGTGTGGAACATAGAGTCAAGCTGCATATTCTGAAGACTTATGCTTTTATCATTTACCATTCAAAACATTTTGTATACATTTATGTATCATACTTTGGAATCTAATGTTTGTAACTTTGAATTCATTAATCGAATGGTAACTTTCAAAACGTCTCATTTAGAGGTCGTTTTCTATAACTTGTACTTTGTATTATGAAGTAGAACCCCAGTGACACAGTCTTCCGCTGCGTATTTTGGGGGTGTTATAGAAGATACGCTTAACCGCTTCTAGGTGAGAGGTTTTGGGATCCTCTTGAAAACGGGCACAAAGGCAGACACAAAACATGATATCGGGTCTACTTGCCGTCAAGTATAGTAAACTACCTATCATTCCTCTATATTTGGTGTTGTCTACGGACTCACCTTCATCATCCTTTGTGAGCTTTACTTCCGTAGACATGGGATTTTTCATGGGTTTTGAGTCTTCTAGGCCAAATTTCTTAAGCATTTCCTTAATGTACTTAGATTGGTTAAAAAATTTTCCATCTTCTAATTGTTTTATTTGTAATCCTATAAAGAAGTTAAGTTCACCCATCATACTCATCTCAAACTCATCATGCATGATTTTGGCAAATTCATCACACATGTCTTGACAAGTCGATCCAAATACAATGTCATCAACATATATTTGGACAACGATGAGATTTGGGTCTTTCCTTTTAGTGAAAAGTGTGTTATCTACCATTCCCATGGAATAATCATGTTTAATAAGAAAAGCTTTTAATCGATCATACCAAGCTTTGGGAGCTTGTTTGAGTCCATACAAAGCTTTCTTTAACTTATAAACATAATCAGGTTTTGCGAAGTCAATGAATCCTGGAGGTTGTGCCACATATGCCTCCTCATTGATAAAACCGTTAAGGAATGCACTTTTCACGTCTATTTGGAATAACTTAAAATCTAGGGCGCATGCATAGGCAAGTAATATCCCAATCGATTCTAGTCTAGCTATGGGGGCATAAGTTTCGTCATAATCAATTCCTTCTTGTTGATTATAACCTTGGGCAACTAACCTAGCTTTATTTCTAGTAACTATTCCATTCTCATCTAACTTATTCCTATATACCCATTTAGTTCCTATGATGGTCATATTCTTTGGATTTGGGACTAATTCCCAAACATCATTTGCCTTAAATTGATTTAATTCTTCTTGCATAGCTATAATCCAACTTTCATCTTTTAAAGCCTCATTAATATTCTTAGGTTCTATTGCTGAGAGGAAACAAAAGAAATTGTTTTTATCTTGGGCTTGTGACCTAAGGGTTCTTTGGTTAAGATGTCCTATTATATTATCTAATAGATGTGATCTAGATTCTTTAATATTAACAATTTTGTTATTTCCTAAGTGAATGTCTTCATTATCATTTCCTATGGGTTTTGTTTAACTAACCTCAATAGCTTCATCTTCGACTAAGTCATCATCTTCTAAAGGTAATGTTTTAGGAGATGGTGGTGTTTCATCAAATGTTACATTTAGTGATTCTTCTACTTTCATGGAGTGTTTTTTAAGTATTATATATGCTTTACGATTTTGTGAGTATCCTAAAAATATTCCTTCATATGATTTTGGATCAAACTTGGTGAGGTAATCCTTAGTGTTTAGAATATAACATTTACTTCAAAATACCCTAAAGTAGCTTAAGTTTGGTTTTCTACCTCTTAGTAACTCATAAGGAGTTTTTCCTAGAATTCTCCTAATTGATACCCTATTTAAAATATATGTCGATGTATCTACGGCGTGACACCAAAATTTTTGTGGGATGGATTGTTCATTTAACATTGTTCTACTCATTTCTTGTAGTGACCTATTTTTTCTTTCTACTACGCCATTTGATTGAGGAGTACGAGGAGCGGAGAAATTGTGAGATATTCCATTTAAATCACAATATTTTCCGAATTGTACTTCGTTATCAAATTCCCTACCATGGTCCGTCCTAATGGCAACTATTGTGCATCCTAATTTATTTTGAATCATTTTACTAAATATTTCGAATTTTTCAAAGGCTTGGGTTTTGTCACTTAAAAACCTAGTCCACATGTATCGTGAGTAGTCATCTACTATTACTAAGGTATATTTGTTTCCTCCATAGCTCCGCACAGCGGATGGACCGAAAAGATCCGTATGTAATAATTCTAGGCACCTAGTAGTGGATACTATACTCTTAGCTTTGTGACTAGCATGAGCTTGTTTTCCAATTTTACATGCATCACAAAAATGCTTGTCATATTTTAGATTAGGCAAATTTCTAACTAATTCCTTAGAGGACAAAGATTGTATTTGTTGCATGTTAGCATGTCCTAATCTCCTATGCCACAATGTAAAGTTTTCATCTAGGGTCGTTAGGCATATCCTATCCTCAGGCTTGTTTCCTAGTTTCATAACATATATGCCACCTTTCCTAGTTCCTGTACCTATAATTTTTCCATTCTTAACTATTTCGCTATCCTCTTCGCTAAAAGTGACTCTACATTTATTATCACATATTTGTCCTATACTAAGCAAGTTATATGTTAAATTATCTACATGCTCTACATTTTCAATAGTAATTGAGTCTTGAGAAATCGTACCTTTGCCAATGATTTTTCCACGTAAGTCACTACCGAAAATAACGTTACCTCCATTGTATGCCTTGTATGTAGAGAATATCTTGCGGTTCCCCGTCATGTGCCTCGAACATCCGCTATCTTTGATCCATTCGTCAGGCTCCAAGTCAATTCCTAAACATATTTCGTTGGTTTCTTTTGCCATAAAACACTTTTCGACTCTTGGCTTTTCAACTTCTTCTTTGTCACTATCACTCTATGTTCCACTAACAAATGCGCCTTGATTTTCATAACCCGGCGGCTTAAGACATTCGCCAATGAGATGATTTAGACTTCCACATCTAAAGCACTTTCTTTTCCCGTAGTTGTCACTTCTATTTCTTTGGAATGGTTTTCTTTCGTCTCGTGATGATCTAGTGAATCTTCCTCGTCTCTTGAAGAATTTCTTGAATTCTCTTACGGCCATTGCATTTTCTTCGTCTTCACTTTCGTCACTTGAATCATAATCATCACTAGGTTCCTTTTTGGCTTTTAGAGCAATAGATTTGGTTTGTTCTTTCTTGACTTTGACCGTTTCCGAATCTCTTCTTATAATTTCTTCATGAACCTTCAAGTTGCCAATTAGTTCATCTAGTGATAACGTCATCAAGTTCTTTGATTCTTCAATTGTCGTGACCTTAGCTCGCCATTTCGGATGCAATGCCCTAAGAAATTTCCTAACACAATTTTTACTAGAAAATGTCTCATCAAGTGCTTTTAAACTTGTGATAATAGTGTTAAATTTAGCAAAAGCATTATCAGTTGATTCCTCTTCCGGAATCGTAAATTGTTCATATTGTTGTACAAGAAGATCTATTTTATTATCTTTGACTTGGCTATTACCTTGGTAAGTAATTAGTAAAGAATCCCAAATTTCTTTTGCGGTTTTACACATAAAAATTCTTTCATATTCTTTGCGTGGTAACGCATTATAAATGACCATTTTAGCCTCATTATTTTTTGCTAGTTTCTTTTTCAAATCATCATTTTGTTTTTCAAAAGATACAATTTCATCCATTTTAGTTTCAACATTATATTGAATAGGAAGAAAATCACCAAAGGTAATAATATGCCAAAGATCAAGATCTTTTGATGTCACATAAGTTTTGAATCTATTTTTCCAATATAAAAATCCATCACTTTCAAATAGTGGTGGTCTTTGCATAGATTGCTCTTCTAAATATTTTTCAGATTCCATAGATCGTTACAAGTTTTAAAATACAATATATTTTAAAAATCTTGCTCGACGTGGCTCTGATACCAATTGTGGAAAACTAGAAGGGGGGTTGAATAGTTTTACGTCTTTTTAATTCGTTATAAAAGATAGTTTTAGTGTTTTCTTAGTTTTTAAAATTTAGATTCGATAATATATGATCTCAAGTCTTGCACAATATAAACAAATATCAATAAGTAAGATATAGCAATGATAAGTAAAGAAATAAATGAGAGATGGAAAGATCGAACCGCGAGACAAGAGATTTATAGTGGTTCGGCTACAAGGATACCTTCCTTGCCCTACTCCACTCCCCGAGCACCTAACTCGAGAGTTTTCTTCACTATATCAACAAGCTCCCTTATGGCGGAGAAAACCTTACACACCAATTTACACACCACAACTTCTTCACAACTAAGTCACAACACCTACACAACTTCTTCACACCAATCTACTTCACAACTAATAACTTCACGCCTATCTTCTTCACTACAATCTAATTCCTAACTTTTCTTCTTCACACCAAACAACTAACTAATCACACAATCAATATACCTAGCACAACTATCTACAATCAAATATTCACAACAATCTTCACAAAGAATTATGTAAATAATCTTGATGATGCACCAACAACTTGGATGTGGAGATCACAACAAGTTGTAATACTTCTTGTCTTGGAAGATAGAAGTATTCTTCTCTTGCACTTGAGAGGATGATGTTTGAATCACTTTGAAACAAAGAATTATGTATTTATGATCAAAGGATTAAGAGAATAGAAATGGGGATCTAGAACAGAAAGTTTAGGAGTGCAAAAGGTGAGAAAATTTTGTGGGATGAACCAGTATTTATAGAGAGAAAATTTACTATTCTGGAGCGTGGCCGGTCCCCTTAATGAGAGGCCGGTCCCCTTAATGATTAAGGGGGCCGCCCCTTCAGAACGTTGGATTTTTTTGTCTTCTAGTGGGGAAAATTTTTCTGGATAAAATTTGCCATTTTTTGTTGGAAATTTGAAATCATATATTTATAATGAATTAAACATATTCTTTTAATTCCAAAAGTAATTTTGTAAAAGATATAGAATGTTTAATACATTTTATAAAAATTCTAGTGATTAGAAAAATTTTCTTTGATCATGAAATGCAATAAACACTTTGTTTATTCATACCTTAAGTGATATGGATGCAAAGACAAATATTAAGCACTAAAAATTGGTTTACGTCATAAGTTTTAGATTAATGAGTTTTTGCTTTGTAATTATCAAAACATAGAGATATTGTTAATATGCTAACAATGTTTTTAGACATTATTTATGTCAACAAAATACACTGGCGGAACCCAATTTTGGGTTCCGCCGGATCCGCCAGTGCTGAAAAAAGTGGCAGTCCGCGATTTTGACCCGCGAGACGATTTTCAAAATTTTTGAAAACTCCTAAAATCAAAAAGATAATGCATTTCTGGTTAGGCAATGCAAAAAATAGACACGTAAACACACATATCATATGACTTTGACCTTCAGGTCGAGAATTTCACTATACTTAGTGAAAATAACATAAACATGAAAATTTGACAACTTGCCAAAAGTTGTCTTCCTGCATCAAAGTTAGATAAAACATGTTCCAAATAGTATCAAACATTGTACCAACCCAGAAGTACATCACAAACATTGTTTAAACAACCAAATTAGTTCAAATAGCACATAGTGCCAAACACTCCTACACACCCGCACTCATTGATGGTCGATCTTATTCTTGAGCTTTCCAAGAAATCTTCCAAGATTCTTAAACATCCCCTTTGTTTGCTTGAACTCCTCCGACTCATTAGGAATATCCGAAAGTTGGGATAGGTATTTGAGAGGTGGGAGCCTAGAGTTTGGCAAATTGTCATCTTCACTCATTGAGAAAGATGAAGATGAGGTAGGAGGATGTGGACGTTTTCCTTAGGCTTTGTACACTCTCTTATCACTTAGTGGGACAAAGGTGTGTGGAATGAGAGAGTAGTCAAGGCGAAGACCGTTTGGAGTTGGTGGAATGGGTGAGATGAACCTAAAGAGACGGGTCAAGAGCATTCCATATGGCATAGCCGTTGTGCCATGCACGGGAATGTCGGCCATTCTCTTGGCCATATAGTAGGCAAGGTTTAATGGTTGCCTAACGGACAAGGAGTAGAGCATGTAGCAAAGACAAAGGTTGATATGATCACGGTTTCCTATTGTGCTAATGACATTGGCTCTAAGGACTTCCTCCCATTTCTTGAATTGGGGCTTAAGTTCATTCATTTCCATTCCATATGGGTCCTTATCGACCTCATTTCCCGAACGGGTTCTCCTAGTGTTGGTGGTCCTAACAAAGAGGTGGTCACGAAGTACATCTTTTTACATAAGAGGAGTGTCATAAGGATGGATGCGGTCATGGAGGTTGTCAAGAGTTGAGAGGGAGTGCAAGTCGGAGTAGATGCAAGTACCTCGGTTTGGGACACCTATGATTTGAGCAAACTCCTCAAGAGTAAAGGAGTATTGATGACCACTAGTCCTAAAGTAGATAGACATATGACCATAATCATCCGTGGAGAGGATGGTGGATGCATAGAACTCTAGAATGAATCTAGGACAAATAGGCTCGTCGATATTCAAAAGACACACAAAGTTGATTGTGGCAAATTCGGCGTAAAGGTTTGTGCCTTCTAGGAAAGACGGGTCAATGGTTCTACCCTCATGGACATAGTGTTTTTCCAAGGCTTTGAAAACGTTGACTTGGTTTGGGGTAAGGCATTTGGTTTTGTCGTGTTTTGGTAGGTACTTAATGGTGTCCTTGTGGTCGTAGTGGGTTAGAGGAGGCATGATGATTCCTAGAACAACAAAATTTCACATTTTAGTTTAAGTAAACTACTATTATAATGTGGATGTTCTAGTGTGTGCCTATATGAAAACAATGTGGAGGTGCGGTTATCTTGACTCATTTTGATGCTTCAAAAACGTTTTATAATGCAAGTTTTGTTATAAAACAAAAGATAACCCAAACACTCCAAGTTCAATGTAGCTTCGTTTGAATGTACCCGAAAATACATATTGGTTATGTATTCTCTTTAGCATTCAAGAGACATTATGCAAGTAATGTTTTAAACATAACGTTTTGATTTTGTATTCTCAATGTGAGACGAAAAAATATTTGTCCTACTTGTGAGAAATTTTTGGAAAGATTTGACATGGGGTGTTTTAGCAAACATGTTTATACTAATTAAGAATGCAATTCCTAACTATGGGGAACATGATTAGTTTTGTTAAACATCTAATTTTATGCATGAGTTTCTCGAGTTTAATGCATAACCCCAAGTTTTTGTTTTTGTGCAAAAATAGAATTCCTAGACTCAGATCAGGATTGTAATCAAGTTTAGAATACTTACAATGATGATTGATTTGCAATGTTAGTGAAAGGAAGACCAAGAATTCGTAGGTATGGATGGATGGTAAAGTGAATAGTGACAGTTTAGAAGTGGTGGTATGAGATAATGGGTGTTTGGTTTAATATAAACAAAATATTGATTCTGTAGGTCGGCGGACACGCCGGACCCCTGAGTTGGGTTCCGTCCGTTGTGTCTGAGGGTTCCGCCGACCCTGCTGAGAAAAAGACTTATGGATTTGTTTTGATTTTTGTGATTTTTGTCTAAAGTCCAGAACTACAATGTAGGTTCCATGAGTCCAAAGCCTAGCCTAAGAAGGTTAAAAGGTTCACGTTTAAGGGGTTTTGTGAGAATGTCGGCTATGTTGTCTTCGGAAGAAACTTTCTCAATTAAGATATTTCCTTTTTGAACGTTGTCACGAAGGAAATGATGACGGATTTCAATACGTTTGGTACGAGCATGTTGAACCGGGTTTTTGCTAAGATCAATGGCACCTTTGTTGTCACAAAGAATTGTGATGTCGTTGAGTTGAATTCCGTAGTCGACAAGAGCTTGCTTCATCCAAAGAGCTTGTTGACATGCCTTTCCGGCCAAAACGTATTCGGCTTCCGTTGTTGAGATAGCAAGAGCCGTTTGCTTCTTAGAGACCCATGAGGTGAGACAATGTCCAACAAAAGTACAAATACCACTTGTACTTTTTCTATCGACATAGTCACCGGCATGATCCGAGTCGGCATACACTATGGTGTCTATTCCCGTTCCTTTGGGATACCATAAACCTAAATGTGTAGTGTCCTTAATATACCTAAAAATCCTTTTAACGGCTTCGAGATGAGTAGTCTTAGGATCTTCTTGAAAACAAGCACATAGACAAACACTAAACATAATGTCGGGTCTACTAGCCGTTAGGTAAAGTAGACTACCAAGCATACCTCTATATTTAGTGCTATCTACGGATTCCCTTTCCTTATCCTTGGTGAGTTTAGTTTCCGTGGACATGGGAGTTTTGATAGATTTCGAATCTTCTAATCCAAATTTCTTAAGCATGTCCTTAATATATTTAGATTGGTTAAAGAAGATACCATCTTCTAGTTGTTTAATTTGGAGTCCTAGGAAAAAGTTGAGTTCTCCCATCATACTCATTTCAAACTCGTCATGCATGATTTTTGAGAAATCCACACATAATTCTTGACAAGTTGATCCGAATATAATGTCATCAACATAGATTTGGACTATGATAATATGTGAATCTTTCTTCTTAGTGAAGAGAGTATTATCAACTAAGCCCATGGTATACTTATGGTCAACTAGGAAGGTTTTAAGTCGATCATACCATGCTTTTGGAGCTTGCTTAAGTCCGTAAAGACCCTTTTTAAGTTTGTAAACATGATTTGGTTTTTCAAAATCGATGAAGCCCAGTAGTTGGGCAACATACACTTCTTCATTTATGACTCCGTTTAGAAATGCACTTTTGACGTCCATTTGAAAGAGTTTGAAATTATGTGCACATGCATATGCAAGTAAGATTCTAATTGACTCGAGCCTAGCAACCGGAGCAAAAGTTTCATCGTAGTCAATGCCTTCTTGTTGGTTATATCCTTGTGCAACTAGCCTAGCTTTGTTTCTAGACACAATTCCATTTTCATCCATTTTATTACGAAATACCCATTTTGTTCCAATTATAGTTTGACTCTTTGGTTGAGGAACTAATGTCCATACATCATTCCTAACAAATTGGTTTAGCTCTTCTTGCATTGCAACCCATGACTCATCTTTAATGGCTTCATTAATATTTTTAGGTTCAATGGTTGGCACGAAACAAAAGTAGTTGCTTTCATTTTGAACTTTTGACCTTAGTGTTCTTTCGTTAATGTTGCCAATGACACCATCTAATGGATGACTTTTAGATTCTTTGACATTGACAAGTTCTTTGTTTAATAGTTCATCTTCCTTGTCATCACTTAAAATTTCTTGACTTTCTATTGCTTGGCTTTCAACTAAGTCATCATCTACCAAAGGTGATGTTGTTGGGATCATAGTTTTCACTATTTTATCAAGTCTCGGTCATTTGTAATAATGTTAGGTTGCTTAACTATTATTTACTTTCATTTACTAAATGTATTAAGTTTACTAGGCTTAAGGTATGTAACCCATGGGCCTCAAAGCCCACGAAATGATGAAAGGAAGGAGAGGGAGTGTTGCCCTAGCTCCTTCCCTATAAATAGGATGCTTAGGTCTCTTGTAAACTTGTTGGTTAATTCATTATTCTAAGCAAACTCTTCCATTTCTCTTTCTCTTATTGTCTTAATCAACCACCTCTCATTCTCATCTTATTTCTTCATAAATCATACTTGTGTTTACATAAATGGTGACCTAACAAGTGGTATCATTCGCCTACTAGAAGTTTGAAGTGAGTTTCTTTGGTTAACGTGGGGATTGGTGCTTATTTCTTCATCTTTTTGCATTTTTCTTTGTTTCTTTCACTCAAATCTTGAAGCTTGGATAAGTTTCAAGGTTGATATAGTGATTTGAAGCTTAGTTGTTGCATAAAGTTGTGATTTTTAAGGTTTTTTTAAGGTTTTATAGCTTCATTGATAGTGGAAAACTAGTTTTTTGGTAGCTACATCTCATAAAGTTAAGGTTTTCTTAGTATTGGTGAAGTTATTTGATCAAAAGTACCTTATTTCTAAGCATTTTTTCATCAAAAAGTCATTATTCTGGATGAACAGTACGTTTTACGCGTAAAGTGGTCGAAAAAAGTACTATTTCCAGCTGTCTACAGTGTTTTTTGGTCGGTTTACGCATAAGTCTAGGCCAAAACCCTTTTCTTACGCGTAAAATTGGTCTAAACCCTTTTCTTACGCGTAAAATAGGCCAAAACCCTTTTCTTACGCGTTAAATAGTCAAAACCCTGTTTTTTTACGCATAACTTGAAAGTCTACGCGTTAAATCCTACGCGTTAAATCCTACGCCTAAGTTTCTACGCATAAGTCAGATCTTACGCGTAAAATCTAATCTTACGCGTAAGTTTCAGAGTCTACGCATAAGCTTCATCAACGGTCTTCTCTTTGTGCTACGGTGACTCAGTACTTCCCTAGCTTGGATAAGTTAGTGGAATACTTCGACTACGGATATCTTTCAAGCTTGGATAAGTTTGAAAGATTTGTTTGGTCTTTGAACCTTACGCATAAAATCTTACGCATAACTTTATAGTTTACGCATAAGATCAATCTTACGCGTAACATTCAAGTCAACGCATAAGTTTCATTATTACGCGTAAGATTCCAACTTACCCCAGGGATTTTGATCTTTACCATAGGAACGTGCATTTCAATCTTCTACAAAGATCCATCATTCACACAAGTCTCTTTCTATAATCTTCTTTCATATTTAAAAAAAAAAAAAAAAAAAAAAAAAAAAAAAAAAAAAAAGTTTTTTGGCGGGAAAATTTGAGTAAAATTTAATTTTTACAGGAAACTAAACTTTCAATTTTTACGCGAAATTCAAATTTTGGTATAACGGTGAAAATTTTGGCCCAAAATTCAAATTTTTAGGCCAAAATTCAAATTTTTTCGGTAAAATTTGGCGGCAAAATTTTTCAAACTCAAATTTTTTCTGTAACCTTAGAATTGCTTTTGATAGTGATTTTCAAAATTTTGGAAAAGAAAATTTTTCAAATTATTTTGGAGGGAAAACCAGAAATCACTATTTCGACCTTGAGTGTGACATTTTGTTTGATTATTTCGATTACGTCGCAACAATCAAGGGGGAGAGAAATGTCATCAACAATGTCTCAATCACATTCATCCAACTACCTTCCTCATGAATATTCTCATCAGCAACAGTCATCAGCAATAGGACATTCTTCCAACTACCTTCCTCATGAATATTCTCATCAGCAACAGTCATCAGCAATAGGACATTCTTCCAACTACCTTCCTCATGAATGTTCTCATCAGCAACAGTCATCAGCAACAGGACCTTCTTCCAACTACCTTCCTCACCAATATTCTCATCAGCAACAGTATCATCAACAACAAAGTCACAGCACCCTCATTCGTCATGTTTTGCTCTTTGGCAATGAATCAAGGCCTCCGATGTTGCTACCAGGAACGTATACTGTTTGGAAACGGAGATTTCTACAATGGCTCACAGATCGTCCTGCTGCAGATCTCATGCTTAAATCCATTCAAGTTGGTCCATACAAAATGATATTTCTTGTTGACTCAACAGGGATTATCAGAATACAAACTGATGAAGATTTGAATGCAACTGAACTTGCTCAGTACGATGCTGACCAACAGGCTGTATGGTTCATAACAGTGGCACTTCCCAACTCAATTTACATGTATATGGACTTTCAAGCTAGTGCGTATGAAATGTGGAAATATCTTGAAGCTATGCATCGTACAGAAGAACTTCATCACTTCAGAATGAAGCAAATTCTTGAATCTTGCTTAAGCATGAATCCACTGAAGACCATTCTCCCTGCTCCACCAACTCCAGCTGTTGACCATGGATCCTTAATTCACACTCCAAATGGTCTCTTCTTCAATCCTCCGAATGCACCTGAGCCTTTCTTCATTCCACAGTACCATCATGCAACACTACATAATTATGTGCAATCTCTTTTGCAAAATCTAGTGAAGCTTAGTCAAGTATCTTCTAAGAAAGGCAATGGCGCTATGACTTCAACTTCTGAATGCTTAAACATAATGAAAGATTCTGATGCTGAAGAAGATCTTATCGAACCAAGCATGGCATTTATGGCATATACTGAAAATATTGCAGATGAGGAAGCTCAAGATTATGATTCAACTCCACTCTTTAACGATAATGTTGAATACGATGCCACACTTAGTCAAATGGAAGTTGAAGGGGGTAATCTCAATGCTATTTTGCAAAGTGTCATGGCAGATATTCCATCTGATGATGAATATGCAGATTTGGAATCCAATACAGCAGACTTGGAAGCCGATACAGCAGATGTGATGTTAATGGCAAACATGCAGGAATCTCACATGAATAATACAAGCCCAGAGTATGATTCTGATGATTCTGAAGATCCTTTTGTGAAATTTAACCAAGAGAAACACCTGACATCTTTAAGATTACTTTATTCACACCTTAAGCTTCTCTCAAACAAAGACTTAGCAGAAACTCGTTCCGAGTATGGATTCAAATGGGTATTTCCAGACCTGTTTGGAGAAATAGTTGATATTTTCACTACTACAATGTTCGACAACGTGAATCAACTTGAAAAGCAACTTGAAACTGAAGAATTTCACGAGAGTGAATCCAATGCCGCCTTCAGAGTACTCAAGAAACAGTTTCAACATTTCATCAATTATGATTGTGAAGTGGTAAGCGAGTATTTTTTAGAGTACACTCGAATTGAGGCTCAAACCTTCAAAGATATATTGCTCCAACACCTGGATGCTATTGAAAAGTCAATTGTTGAAAGAGTACTTCATAGACTTGAGTGTGACAAAAGGAGGAAGTTGCAGATTCAAAAAGAGGTTATTCATAAAGTTGATGCATTGGAAGCTAATTTGGTTTTCATGGATAGCAATGGGACAGAATCAGAAGTGCAGGATGACAACAGCAGATTGGGGAATGATACAGATGCAGATTGTGCAGAGATCAGACCCTTCTATGACTCAGAGCCCAACTTTGACAAAGGACAGATGGATGAGGAAGATGTCATACCCATCTATGACAAAGAACCGAACTTTGACAAAGAGCAAATGGTTGAGGTACAATCTACTGTTGATCATATTATGCCTGCAAATGAGATACAACAATCTGAGCAACCTAACTTCAGTGTTGAAGGAGAGGTTGACCAGAATGTTGTTCAATGTTCTGACAAATATTCTCAGTCTGAGTCCTTACCTGATAATCTAATGACTGAAACATCAAACCAAACTCTTGAGTCTGAAAACATTCTTCTCAAAAAAACCATTGCCCAGTTTCATAAAGATTTTTCAAAACTGGAGGCACATTGCATCTCACTGGAACTCAAATTGCAAAACGAATCTCTAAATTCGGGCAACAATGGTCAATCTTTGAAAGAACAAAGTAAACGTGTGGATACATTAGTTAATGAAAATGAGCTTTTAAAAGGTCAAATTCAAGCAAAGGTGTTTGCACATGCTGCACTGCAAAACAAATTAAGAAAACTGACTGGCCAGAGTGTGGATACTAAGTTTGCAAAACCATCAATCTTGGGGAAACCGCCTTCTCAAACATTCAGAAAACAAGCAGTGGTTAGACAACCAACTGCATTTAAATCTGAACGACCTAAATCTTCAAAATATCGGTTTGCCTCCCGAGTTGTTGAGAATAACAATTTGACAAAACCAGTCACTCCACATTCTTGGCCTAAGGTAAATGCATCTGTGTCTGCTAAATCTCAACACGTGATTATACCTGGCTCATCTAGGATTAGTTCAACAACAGTGTCTAAAATGAGCATTAAAAGTAAAGATTCTTATGACACATTTGACATGTACAAGAACTATGATCTAGAAAAGGCTAGGAAAAAGGCGCTACTTCAAAAGGATGGAATTCTGGGTTCAAAACCTCATGTGATGTCTTCCACTGTAGTACAGAACACTGCTAGTAGTAGCAAACCAAAACCTAGGAGTACTCTACAAACTAATAGGAATTGGCTAGTTTCTAAGAGTAGTTGCGTAAATAATCATGATGTTTGTGCTTTAGAAAATCTTCAAAAAGGAAATTCACTTGAAAAGGCTCAATCGACTAAGACAAACAAACCCGTTGAACCAAATGTCATAAGTCAGAAACCTAAGAAGTGGATCAATATAGGACATAGGTTTTCTCAACGAAGTGATGCTCCCATATTTCATTCCACTGCATCTAAAAGGAAAACATCTCCTAGATCTAACATTAGGTGGGTACCTACAGGTAGAATTTTCAAATCGATTGGTCTTAGGTGGATTCCTACAGGAAAGATTTTAGACATTTGCACCAAAACTAATGTGAACTCCACTATATCTACCCCTGAGACAAGAAGGAAAACCGTCGGAATTGTGTGTTCGAGTGTCAAGAAGATAATTGACTCTACATCTTTATGCTTCTAACATCTGGAACCCAGTTTCTCTTGGGGATCCGTGTTCTCTGTTTTTCTTGTCTCTTCTTTCTTTCTTTGCAGATATAACAGGAATGGCTTCGGAACAAATCAGTTTCAAACCCGAGCTTAATGTTATGGTTTCTAAGCACAACAGCTTAGGACCCGCAACCAACCGTTTTTTTTAAGCACATCAACAATGGCTTCTGAGCACAACAGCTTAGGACCCGTAATCAACCGTTTAAAGCACTTCAGCAATGGCTTCTGAGCACAACAGCTTAGGACCCGCATCCATCCATCTAAACATTCCGGATTCTTCGGCAGAACCATTGTCACTCTCTCACAAGGAATTGGAAACCCTGTTTGCTCAACTGTTTGATGATTCAATTGAAAACCGTCCTCAAGAAGTCTCACCAATTTCCGCTGCACACCCTAAGAATATTCAACAACCACTGTTGAGAAAGACGGTCCTCCAATTGCATCTCCAACAACAGTAGGACAAACCGCTTCCAACTCCAGACAATCAGCTGAAGATCCATTACAACAATCAGTACCACAACTTGCAGATTATGATGGAAATACTTTCTTCAATCCATTTGCACCGACTCCAACTGTTCCTGATATAATGGAGTCGTGTTTTCGCAATTAGGATCCGTCTGATATGAATACGTTCTACCAACATCACCCTTCGACACATCATTGGACTTAAATGGATTTGGAAAACATGCTGGACGCAGAAGGCACATTGATTCGCAACAAATCTTCTTTAGTTACAAAGGGATACAGTCAATAAAGCAGGATTGTAAATCACTGTCATCAACAAAAGCTTAGTATGTAGCCATGTCTGCTGTCTGTGCTCAAGTTATTCGGATGAGAACTTAGCTCACGGACTACGGCCATGTATTTGACTAGATCTCAATGTACTGCGACTCAAAGTGGGCTTTTGCAATCTCTTGCAACACCATTCATCATTCCAAAGCCCAAAAAAAAAAAAAAAAAAAAAAAAAAAAGTGCTCTCCGCTACCATTTCATCTCAGAGCATGTCGATAAGGGTATAATTGAATTAGAGTTTGTGGGTACTAAATACCAGTTGGCGGACTTGTTTACAAAGGCATTACCTCCTTCAAGGTTTGTTAATTTAGTTCACCATATTGGTATGCGGTGTTTGACTCCAGATGATTTGCAAAATTTTCTTAAAACCTAAAAGAGTCAAACATCAAATTCTTTTTGTAAATATTTTATCATTAAGAAAATACAAAATCTACAAAAAGAATCTTCTTTCTCTTGTACAAACTTCTAATCTTCAAAACTATGTTCCTCCATTAAAACAAATTTTGCTTTACACTGTCAAAATGGAACATGTTTTGAGGGGGAGAAAATGTTTCACAAAATCATGAAGTTTGCACACCTAACTTTTATTCTTCAAGGATAAAATGTTTCTTCATCATTCGGATTAAAACTCATTTTCAAAAGGTTCTATGATCTCTCAAATTAAAATGTGCAAAAATGTTTCACAAAATAAATGCTAATTCGAGGGGGACAAAAGAAAGTTTTCGGCAAGGATTCCAATTTAACCATGTTTAGACTTCAAATGGAAAAGTAGTTAACCTTTAATGAGTAAAGTTCACAAAAGTCTTAAACTTAGGTAAAAGGACATTGCAAGCAAAAAAAAATAAAACAGGCTCGCATCAATGTTTTTCACAAATGTTCTCAAAAGTTTCACACATAATCAGACTAACAACTTTTTATCCTCGATTTCTTTTCGATTGTGAGTTTCTAATTTCTTCATTGTTGTTATCTAATCGTTCCCTTAAGTTTTCAAATGTTTTCAACAGTGAAACAGGCATAATCAGAAACTAGGGTTCAAGTAATTATCGATCGGGGCATTTTCTTTTATGTGTTTAGTCTAATTAATCATTTCATATAACCTTAGAGAACACTAAAGAATGCTCGATTGGTGTGTTTGCACGATTAGATTCAACATAGGTTTAGAATCATGTGATTTAGGGTTTTAGATGTCGATGTCTTTGCTACTACTAGGGCATTTGTTTGTTCAATATTCCTGCATTTTGATGCTAACATGTGTGCATAGACTCAAATCATAACCCCAAACCATAATCATAATTGGAAAATTTCGAGTGAAAGGATGAGTTAATCTGTGATCTTGTGTGTTTATTAGAGAATTCTGAGCATTTTTGGAAGATTTGGAATGAGTTTTTGATTCATCCGCATACTTGTTTATGCCTGATGCATTTTCTCTGTGTGCAAGTACATGTCATCCCATTGAAAGTCAAAACTTCAACAATTGTCAAAATGTTTCTCACGGAACATACTTTGAGGACAAAGGGTTAAATGTATTAAAAGGCTAAAACTGGTAAAAGGATTCAAAATGGTGAGAAACAAATTTTTTCCAAACTCTACACTCTCGTTTTACTCCGGTAAAGCAAGTGTGAAGACCAAAGCAAAGTTGTTCTAAACTTTTCAAATTTTTCAAAATCTGGAATGCTTTGGCTACGATAAAAGAATGACTCGGATTTGGGCATCCCTAATACCGGAAGTTTTCCATTCATCACAGAAACAAATCTTCAAAAAGAACCCATGAGGTTCAACTTTAGATGGAAATCTTTTTCAGATTTTAAAACTCAAAAGAGAGACTCCGGGTCTCAAACAATTTTTCAACAGTAAAAGAGTTTTGAATTTCAAGCATTCTTTGTTGTATAATACTTGATTGTGTTTTCTAAAACCTTGAGCAGAGTCGTCTCACGAATTTTCAAAAAGTATTTTATAATACGATTCAAAATTCTGCTCAAGAAGACTTTCTCTCGAATAACATTCATTATTTGAGGGGGAGTATTTTTGTTTAAAGAAAACTAATTTTGTATTAAAACAACGACTTGTGCACATATTTCAGTGTACAACTCGGTATTCAAAGAAAGGAAAGTGCCTTGCTAAACCATTTCTTAAAACCAAACGTGCACTTACCCTAAAAACAAGAAGCAAGTTCTCACGCAAAGTTTATCTAAAGCTTCTTAATCTTGAGCAAAATTCATTCAAATCTTTTCAAAAGGTTTTTCAAAACTTTTCAAAAATTTTTCTCAAGATTTTTTCTAACCTTTACTCCCCAATTCGCTTCAAAAGTTTAAAATTCTCAAAACATATGCGAGTTTTTGAGGGGGAGTATTACCAAAACAAAATGTTTTGTCAAAATCATGCTCAATGGCTTGTGCACACATTACAGTGTACAACCCGTTCTTGTATTGAAAGGACCCTGAGGTACGCTTCAGTGCGTCAATTCTTACATAAGGAGCGAAGGCTTCTTACTTTTGAGTAGAGTTAATCAAACCTTTCTGATTTTCATAACTCTGCTCAAAAGACAAGTATTTCACCTCAATGAGTATTCACTTGTTGAGGGGGAGCACTTGGAAAATTCATCGTTTGAAAAACCAAAAAGTTCTTGTTGATATCTCCCCGTAAATCTCAAAAAGCATATTTTAATCAAAATTTTATCAAAAACAACATCTAATATGCTATTTTTGAGGGGGAGAAAAGTGAAAGTGATTAAAATATGAAAGTTAAATGTTGCTTAAAAGACTTAAAAGTCAAATCTCATGCGAGCTAGACTCAGATTCACCCAGGAATTGACGAAACATAAAAGTTAGTAAATTCGAAAAGACTTTTCCTCGACGGGTAATAACATCAAGTTAGTTACTAGAGCTAGTTGTCACCTAAAAGCTGACAATGGAACTCTTTAACTAGCCACGTAAGCGTGTCTCGAAAAGGATTTGTCTTAGTAGAAATGTACCGTTTCGAGAAACTTTCTGTCGACTTGACCAGGCCGGGTAATAACTTCAAGCTAGTTTAACTAGTGATGTAAGCGTGTCTCGAATCGGTCTTGTTCACGGAAAGTGGATCAATTCAAAATGATTGCTCCTCCCGCATGTGCAAATTTATTAAAACACTTATGAGCACATGTGCAGGGGGAGCCCTTCAAAAGTGTACACATAAACTCTCAAAGTGTTAAACAAAATGTTTGATAATCACAAACACTTTGAGAGATTTTCAATCAAAGGTTTCTTGGCTATTGTCGGATAATCATGGAGTTATAAGGTGATTAAGATAGGAAATTCAGTCCTATGATCCGCCAGAGCCGGAGGGATCTACCCAAGGACATCACCAATAGTTAGAATTAGAAGTCCTTAGGTATGATACGATAAAAGGAGAAAAGAATGAAAGGGAAAGAAGGAGTTGAAGAATTAAAAAGAAAAGTAAAGAAAAGGGTGAAAAGAAATAGCCCTCCAGATGATCAACCTTAGGGCAGACACCGGGTTCAACTCATATGCTACTGGTTGTTACTAAGGTGACACCGGTATTGAAGATAAAGTCGTCATGGACCCAGTGATGCACTGCACTAAACCTTCTAACCACTCAAGTTCTCTTAAAAGGACTTGTTTCATTCTCACGGGGAACCCGCGTAACCTATCGACCTATCTCTTAGAGACGGTTGATATTGAAGCAGGAGACACCTCCCCAGTCTCCGCATAGGAAACCTAGGTGTGCACTTATAGAGTCTAGAGCCATGAGATACATCAAAGATCTCTTAGGAACACTTAGTATTTCTGCAACTGGTGTTCTACATCAATGGGCATCAGTTGTAAACTATCGAGTCCTTCGCAGATCTTAGCAATCTGCCGAGAACGTTTATGAGAGAATTTACATAAGTATTTCTCAATGATTGAACGGAAATCCTGCCAGGGTCAACATCAAACAGCCCTGACAGCAGGTCACTTCGGTAACTCCTTGCGGGTTACGCTTAGTGTTTGCGGTGGTTTCTTAGCGGTCTACAGTCGTGGAGTGATCCCCAGCGACTCACCCAGTCATTGAGCTACTTAGTAGGTCTTGTAAGCTCCCTCGGGAGTATCTGACATGGGAACGGCCTTGATAAGGGTTAGAAGGAGTCTTCACACTGTGCTGTTGACGATCTCTAGCTCCTTATCTGTAAGTACCGGATGTTTTATTGCTAACTGTTTACATGCAGGGTTACATCATCTCCATGGCGACAGATTCCACATGCTCATACATGCATCTTGAAGTCATCAAAAGCTCCCTCAAAGATCAAAGCAACACAAAGTTCAAAGAAAGATTCTACGCCAAAAAAAAAGAATCTACAAAATATAAAGACTAAAGATCTTAAGTGAAAGAAAGGGACTACGTGCATGTATAAGTCAGAATTCAAAGATGTATGAGCATGTTGGAATGGCCGACGACCACCACAGACGCAGAAGTGATGCATGGCAGATAACTTCATAAGATGATCACCACCTCATCAACAAAGATCAAAGAACAATGAACGATTTTGAAGACGTCTAAAGCCTTGAAAGTCAAAGATTAAGATGAAGACGTCAAGCAACCATGATGACCGACCCTTAGGGGGAGATTGTTGGGATCATACTTTTATATTTAGTCAAGTCTCGGTCATTACATTTTGTAATAAGATGATCACAACTACATCAACTAAGAACAAAGAACGATGAATGATTTAGAAGACGTCTAGAGCTTTGAATGTCAAAGATCAAGACGAAGACGTCAAGCAACCTTGATGACCGACCCTTAGGGGGAGATTGTTGGGATCATAGTTTTCACTATTTTATCAAGTCTCGGTCATTTGTAATAATGTTAGGTTGCTTAACTATTATTTACTTTCATTTACTAAATGTATTAAGTTTACTAGGCTTAAGGTATGTAACCCATGGGCCTCAAAGCCCACGAAATGATGAAAGGAAGGAGAGGGAGTGTTGCCCTAGCTCCTTCCCTATAAATAGGATGCTTAGGTCTCTTGTAAACTTGTTGGTTAATTCATTATTCTAAGCAAACTCTTCCATTTCTCTTTCTCTTATTGTCTTAATCAACCACCTCTCATTCTCATCTTATTTCTTCATAAATCATACTTGTGTTTACATAAATGGTGACCTAACAGATGTCTTAGAGGGAGGTGGACTCTCGTCAAATGTTATGTTCAACGATTCCTCGACTCTTAAGGTTTCTTTGTTCAAAACAATGTACGCTTTACTATTTTGTGAATATCCAAGAAATACACATTCATAAGACTTTGGGTCAAATTTGGTGAGATAATCCTTGGTGTTAAGAATGAAACATTTACTCCCAAACACTCTAAAGTATCCTAATGTAGGCTTTTTACCTTTATATAGTTCATAAGGAGTTTTATTCAAAAATGGTCTAATTAAGACTCGATTTAAAATGTACGTTGATGTGTCAACGGCATTACACCAAAACTTTTGTGGAATGGTTTGTTCATTAAGCACTGTTCTACTCATCTCTTGTAATGTCTGGTTTTTACGTTCTACTACACCATTAGATTGAGGAGTACGTGGAGCCGAAAAGTTATGAGTTATACCATTAATATCACAAAAATTTCCAAATTGAAATTCATTATCAAATTCACGACCGTGATCCGTTCTAATAGACACAATATTAGACCCTACTTGATTTTGAATTTTCTTACTTAGAATCTCAAATTTATCAAAAGCTTCATTTTTACTTTTCAAAAATTTTGTCCAAGTATATCTTGAGTAATCATCAACTATGACCAAAGTGTAGAAGTTACCTCCATAACTTTGTATAGCGGATGGACCAAATAAATCCATATGCAAAAGTTCTAGACACCTAGATGTAGAAACCAAGTTTTTAGCCTTATGGCTACTATAGACTTGTTTACCGACTTTGCAAGCATCACAAAAGTGTTGGTCATATTTCAACTTAGGTAGGTTTCGAACTAAGTCTTTGGAGGAGAGGTTTTGGATTAGTCTCATGTTAGCGTGTCCTAAACGTCTATGCCATAAAGTTGAAGATTCATCTAATGAGGTAAGACAAAGTTTGTCTCTAGATGTTGGATCCATCTTCATGACGTATACGTTGTTCTTAAGGACACCTTTGGCTATGGTTATACCATCTTTAAGTATTTTACTTCCGTTTTCACTAAAAAGGACATTATACTTATTACAACAAAGTTGACTAATACTAAGGAGATTAAAACCTAAGTTATCAACATGAGCTACATCATCTATAAAAAGGGAGTCATGAGAGAGTGTACCTTTTCCGATGATTTTGCTCTTAGCTTTACTACCAAACATAACATTACCTCCGTCACATTTGTGATAAGAAGTGAAGAGGCTTTTGTTACCCGTCATGTGCCTTGAACAACCGCTATCTTTAATCCATTCATCCGGTTCCAAACAAACTTTGAGGCACACCTATTTTATGAAAAACACTCAAACATTTGGTCCCCAATTTCTCATGGGTCCATTTTGGTTAAGCATACCATTAACTTGTTCCAAGTATGAAAAGGGTTCCATGACATGTAATTTGGAGTTTGGTAATGTCTAGGAGTGTTTTGGTTCCAAACATGTTGGTAGTTTGGTCGAGCGTTGAAGTTGCTCTTTGGAAAAGGGCGTTTGGGAATTAGAGTCTTAGGTCTTGGTTGAGTAGTCTTAGCTCTAAATTCATTTTTACTAAGTCCTACTCTAGTTTTAAACATAGGTTTTGTTCCATTTTTATACATAACTTTAACAAATTTTGAACGATCCGATGTGGATGGAGTTACTGCTGCAGCAGGCCTGGCGGAACCTTCGGGTTCAACGGGCGGAACCCTGGATTGGGTTCCGTCTGTTCCGCGGGCTGCTGTAGCAGTTTTGTTTGTTTCTTGTGCAATCTTTTCTTGTTTCATTTGACCCTTTGAAGTTTCTATTTTCATGAATCCTAGTCCTGTTTTATCAAAGGGTGACTTTTGAATTTTCATAATTTCATCCGCACAAGAAATGCTTTTATCGAACTTCTTAAACTTTGTGGTTTGTTTTATTAGATCATTTTGAGTAATTTTAAGTTTCTCAATTTCGAGTTTAAGTTCTTCACATGATTTGCAAGAAGTGTCAATACCTTTACTCTTTTCTAATCTCTTAGCTTTTTCTTTTAATTCATAAACTTCATTTTCTAAAAACTCCTTTTTAGTTTTCAAAAACTTATTTTTGTATATGATTTTTAAGCTCAATTCACAAAGTTTGTTATATTCTTTTTGTAAGGTGTCATCATCAATAGAGGAGTAAGATGAGTCGGAGAATACCTCATTTGAGTTGTGAGCCATGAGAGCAATATCATCATTCTTTGGCTCATCGTCATCTCCTTCATAGTCACTCCAAGCACCACCCATAAAAGCTTGTTGAGGTTTGCTCTTGGGTGGTTTTGGACATTCTCCTACAAGATGACTTGTGTCTCCACACCTATAGCATTTTCTTTCAACCTTTCCTTTCCTATCATCACGATCTTTTCGAAAAGTTTTCTTGTCATCTTTAGGTTGCCTTGCAAACTTTCCTCTTCTACGAAAGAACTTTTTGAAGTCTCTAACGGCCATAACATATTCCTCATCATCACTATCCGAAGTAGATTCTTCATCATCACTTGATTGGACTCTAGCTTTCAAGGCAATGGACTTAACTTTTTCTTTCTTGCCTCTAACTAATTCCGAATCTTTTTCCATTACCATTTCATGAACTTTGAGGTTTCCAATTAGCTCATCAAGTGACATGCTTGAAAGATCTTTGGATTCTTCAATTGCCGTCACTTTTGCTTTCCACTTCGGATGGAGTGCTCCAATAAATTTCCTGACAAAGTTCTTACTACAAAAAGATTCAGCAAGTGCTTTAAGTGAAGTAATAATAGTGTTAAACCTAGCAAAAGCACTATCAATAATCTCATCTTCGGAAATAACAAATTGTTCATATTGTTGAACAAGAAGATCAATTTTGTTATCTTTAACTTGTGTGTTTCCTTGATGAGTGACAATTAAAGATTGCCAAATATCTTTGGCGGTTTTACACAAAAAGACTCTTTCATATTCTTTCTTAGGTAAAGCGTTGTAAAGCATCATTTTAGCTTCATTATTTTTACCAATCAATTTCTTTTAATCATCATCTTTAATGTTAGTAACTACGTTATCACCATCAATGATTATATACCATAAATCTATATCTTTAGATTTCACGTAAGTTTCAAAACGGTTTTTCCAATATATAAAACCATTTGCTTCAAAGAGTGGTGGTCTTTTCATAGATTGCCCTTCTTTGTAATTTTCAAAATCCATGGATCGTTTCAAGTTTTAAAACATAATATATTTTAAAAGCTTGATTAACGTAGCTCTTGATGCCAATTGTGGAAAACTAGAAGGGGGGTTGAATAGTTTACCGTTTAAAATCTTTTTAACTTGTTTAGTTAGCTTTGAAACTTTCAGTTTGATCAAAGATATATAAACAAACACAATATATAACATGCAAGTAAATGAAAGAAACGATCAAACCACAACACGAGTATTTATCGTGGTTCGGCTACAAGGACTCTTTTTCCTTGCCCTACGTCCACGCCCCGAGTATCCAACTCGAGAGTTTCTTTCACTAGTCAACAAGCTCCTTTCACCGGCGGAGAAAACCTTACACGTCGCTTGTACTTTTACCGACACTAAGCTAGATGTCGAGTTCTTTACCAAGGGTACAACCACTCCCGTTAGTTCTTTTACAAGGGTACAACTACTCCCGATACACTTTGTATTTTGAGGACTAAAATACTAACCGATCACTACTGAAAATACACAATCAAATGAAGTGTAAACTACACAAGTCTACACAATGCTAAGCTAACAAGTCTTGCAACGTTGTGTTGAATACTTGTTACTTTTAATGAGCTCGTGAATCTCTTTGCTACAAAAAGAAACTTCACATATGAAATGTTAAAGGGTTAGATGAAAGAATGAATGTGTGTGTGTAAAATATGATGTATAGTGATAAGCCAAAAATCAACTTGTGGCTTGGTATTTATAGCAAAGCCTTCTGCAGGCCTGGCGGATACGGCGGAACCCTCAGATGGGTTCCGCCCGTGTACCCCCAGGGTTCCGCCGGGCTTGCAGTTGGTTTTGCAATAAATCTTGCAAACCAAACAAAGTCACATCTCATTACACCTTGCAAACCAAACAATGTCACATCTCATAATATCTAGTCAAACACTAAACTTGCAAGCAACCACATAGTAAGTCAAACACATTTTTTTTCCATAAATGTATATTGACAAAACTTGCCATAAATGTGATGTGACAATTCTATTTTAAGAAATAAAAAGTGTTATGTTTTATGAAATGCAAAGTGTAGCAAAAGTCTAGTTTATGCAAGTCTTTAAAACTAAGATTATGTTTTACTTAGAAACTAAAGTTTACATTTTGTCGTTAACAAAATTTAGCGAAGATCGTAAAATATAAATAACATTTTTAGGCGATATTTGTATTAACAATAAGTCTTCCTTCAATTTAATCAATATGTCTATGTGTTGTTTGAATATATCTTATGCTTGTCTTGATTTCAATATGCTAGGCTAGATCTATCTTGTGTTTGCTTAGATGTAATGAAACCTAGATGTTAATTATGTGTTGATTACTTGTTTATAGTTGTATTGGATGAATGATTTCAATGTTAGGCTTAAGAAAACTGGCAGATCTCTATTGTGTAACATGCTTGAACGTCTTAGGAAACATGAACCGATGTGTACTAGGTTTTATTGGTTGTATTTAATGCATGAGCAAATTTTAATGATCCCATGTTAGGAGCTTCTTAGCCGGCTCGACATAGGAGTGAAGTAGGCGCTTATAGGATTGGGAAAGTAAGTATGCCACCCCATGAATGGTATTAAGGAATACAATCTGTCATTCACGCAACTGTAACAAGTAATTAACATGTAAAAGATATCTAGGGAGTAGTGAAATCTAAGTAAACACAATTCTCCCATATATTGCTCACAACTTTAGTTTAATTTAGTTTATTTTCATTTCTAGTATTTTATTTTGATTGCATCTTAGTATTGGGTTAATTGACTAGTAACTAATTCCGCCCAACTCCTTCAAAACCGAGATTTTTACTTGCTTTTATAAAAACTAAAAAATACAAAAAGAATCATCCCTCATCTCTAGACCTAGTCTTTAGGTTTTCTAATCCTAGCGACACTATTCCTAGCTGAACGATCAATCCCCCGGTACTTGTCATTATACTATACTACATCGATCAGGTACACTGCCTGGTGGGGGTTGTAAGCTTCTCGAGATCCCTCGAGAGGTAAAGCCTGGTGCAATCCCTACGCATCAATATTCCCATCAATATTCACAAAGTCCTTGGCATACGCTCAAAAAGCTTTAAGACCTTTTAAAAAATCGAGGCTAGCACGAGATAATGAGACCCAACTCTTATCAATTGGCATAACTGCGTTTTAATGATGTAACAAATAATTATATAGAATTAAACATGTTCACGAGTTGTGCGTTTTAATGATGCAACAAATAATGACATAGGTTTAAGTTGAAAAGCCGTAAACACATATATAAAGGTGGAATTACGAGTTGTGCGTTTTGTTCACCTAATCCAACTATGGAAGGCAATCCTAACCCACTCTTTGAATTTTTCGTCTCATATATGAATGCGTATAACTGAATTTACTATTTGAAAAAATTTCTGCAGCATTTCCCCTCAACTCCCCAAATATGTGCATTAAAGACATATTCGTAGGAGTAAAGGGGAAACACTGTCAAAATTTTCACAAATAGTAAATCAATTATACGCATTCATATCTTAAATGAGACAAAACATTCAAAAAGCAGTCCCAAACAGGGGACTTTCCGAAATTAATTTCTAATAAATTACTTTCAGACGAGTTTTCTATGGGATGATTAACTTTGAACGGGGACTTACCAAAATTAATCTTAAAAGTCCTAAAAACATTTACAATATATGAGACGATCAAATACCATATACTAACATATTCACATTGTCAATTTCGGCTTATATATCATAAGACTCAATTTTCCGGCTTATTTGGAGACTTGTGAGCTTATATAAGTTTATTATATCATAATATACTTATATCATCCCACAAGTCTCCAAATAAGTCGGAAAATTGAAGCTTATGAAATATAAGCAGGTGTGATATTGATATTGACAAACAAATGTTTCTCAAATAGTTGCAAGTATAAACAAGATTATAAACGACACTTCGCGTGTATTAAAGCAAACATTAACAAAATTAGGCAAAATGGAAGCAACCGAACACCCCTTTGTGGGCTGCTGCTTGGACAGCATAAACCAAACGCCCCTTGTGGGCTGCTGTTAACCAAACGCACCCTTTCGGGGCTGAAAAATTAGCAATTCAAACACCCCTTAAATAAATTTTTAAAAAAAAAATAACTTTGTTATAAACTTGATTTATAGATATGTCTCAGAAACAGAAATTCTTTGCAAAAAAATAACTTTTAATGTATCATTCTTTAGTTTTAATAAATTTTAAAAACATATTAAAATTCGTAATAAGGTGTCGAGACTAAAGAAATAACTTTTGATGCACCTTTTTTGGTCTTGAAAGTCGGCTGGCTGGTCTTGACAGAAGGCTAGTCTCGGCTGGTCACGACAGGAAAAAAATTAATAAAATAACTAAAATAACCAAAATAAAATAAAAAATTATATCCACAACAAAATATGCACCCTATGGTCTCAACAGTGAGCTAAAAAATACATAAACATAAATTAATGAGTATAAACTTTTGGCGGCGACATGTCCCCGGTAGAAATATAAACACACAAAAAATTAAACATATATACCTTTTGGTCTCAGCTTGGTCTCGATAGGTCTCGGCTTGGTCTTGACTCAACTGTGTTCTTGGCTATAATGTGGTCTCCAAAGGAAAAAAATCAAAAAAATTAATAAAAATAAAAAACATAAAACATTTAACACAAATTAACACAACTAACAAAAATTCACACAAATTAACAACAATTAACAAAATTAACAAAAATTGAAAAAAAATTAACCTGGGTCTTGGCTGTAATGTCGAGAGTAAGAAAGGATATGAGAATAGAGAGAATCAAACAAGGATAGGGGTTTAGGAAAGAATTAAACAAGGAGAGGGGTTTAGGAGATGCATCGTGCACAGTGGTGCAAGTGTGGTGGTGTAGTGGTAGAGATGGTGGTTGTTGTGGTGGGGATGGTGGTGTAGTGGCAGGGATGGTGGTGTTAGTGGTAGGAAGAATGAGGCAGCACATAGTGGTGGTGTTTTTTTTACAAGTGTTTTCCCAGAGATCTGTTAATAATTGAGGTAATAATGCGTTTTACTTTTGGCAGAGACATGTCCCCGCTGAAAGTGTGCTTTGTCTTTTAGCAAACCTTTTGGCGGGGACATGTCCCCGCTAAAAGTTTTCATTATTAGCCAAAAGTTTTGGCGCGGTAAAGTAAATGTTTAGAGGGAAAAACAAAAATATTAGTGAAATCTTTTAGCGGGGACATGTCCCCGCTGAAAGTTTTGCTAAATGATAAATCATTCGTTTAACGGGGACATGTCCCCGCCGAAAGTGTGCACCAAAACATTTAAAATTATCTTTAAATCATTTTAATTAAGTAAAATAATTTATAATTAATTTAAATCCTTTAAAATTATTTTTAAATCATTTTAATTAAGTTAAATCATTTATAACTAATTTAAACGAACGAGTCGAGATGCTATGGTTATACACGAGATGTTAAACGAATGAGTCGAGATGATACGGTTATACACGAGATGTTAAACGAACGAGTCGAGATGCTATGGTTATACACGAGATGTTAAACGAACGAGTTGAGATGATACGGTTATATACGAGATGTTAAACGAATGAGTCGAGATGATATGGTTATACACGAGATATTAAACGAACGAGTCGGGATGCTATGGTTATACACGAGATGTTAAACGAACGAGTCGAGATGCTATGGTTATACACGAGATGTTAAACGAATGAGTCGACATGATACGGTTATACACGAGATGTTAAACGAACGAGTCGTGATGCTATGGTTATACACGAGATGTTAAACGAACGAGTCGAGATGATGTGGTATTACACGAGTGGGGTTTCAGGAGGTTCAGTGACTAATGGTTCATGATCAGGGGGTTCAGGCTTATTGACTAGGTTCAGAAAGTAGGGTTCAGGGGTTGGGTTTTCCCACCAAAACTTTTTCCCACCAAAATCTTGCCGCCAAAACTCTTCCCACCAAATCTGCTCTTATATACTAACATATTATCCACACAACTTCACAACCTCTTATCCTCAAAATCACTCAACCTCAACCAGATGCAGCGATATAATCCTTTTATGTGTTCTTGTGGAGCAGGAAATATAAAAAAAAAAAAGAACATCACATCAAAAAGATACATTTGGATGGGAGTATTATGCATTTCCTCTTTCGAAGCCAAGAGACAAAGGTCATGGATGTGGATATTTTATGTGGAAGAGTGAATATGATGAACAATTACAAGTAATTTCTTCTGCTTCAACATCTCACGGTTCTGGGTGCACAAACTGCCATGAGAAAGATCTTAGGATAAATATGCTGGAGGCACAAAAACAGGTGCTAGAGACAAAAGTCAGGGTGCTCGAGGCAAGACTTGAAATGGCAACGAATCCCGAAAACAATGACCACGCATGTCAATTGGATGCAATACTCCGTAACCTGTTAGGTGACATGGAAAATCTTCGTATGTAATGTTGTTGTTGTTGTTGTTGTTGTTGTTGTTGTTGTTGTTGTTGTTGTTGTTGTTTGTTGTTTGTTTTGTTATTGTTGTTGTTTGTTGTTTGTTGTGTTATTGTTGTTGTTGTTTGTTGTGTTATTGTTGTTGTTGTTGTTGTTATTTGTTGTGTTATTGTTGTTTAATAAAATGTTGTTGTTGTTGTTGTTGTGAAAACTGATGTCCACACACGATTAGATACACTCAAAACTGCTTAATCACTATAAATCATAAACTTCTATCCAAACACTCAAGATTGTAATTATTTATCTAACAAAACATCCGCAGTAAGAAACTAAGTAGTTTATAAAGCAATCCCAAACACCACACGCTTAGCTTCAAGCACGAAGGCAAACATTTTATTCAAACCACACAAGAGTTGTAAACCAGATACATTTTCATACAGACTCAAACTATAAAACTCGACAAGCAAACGAACCAGATCAAACGAAACAAACTCGAAAATCAAACGAAACAACTCGACAACTAAACAAAACAACTCAAACTAAACAACTCGACAACCAAATGAAACATTTAAATGAATTGTGTGATGAATCCGAAGAATGTTTGATTTTTTAAATAAGTCGACTCATAAAACATTTAAAGTCAAAACTAGATAATAATTATGGGAGGTATTAATTTGAGAGCCATCGAGTAGCACAATAGTAACCGGGTCATAACCCGAATTAATGAAACCTCCTTCCCTGTCCATATCGTTCCATTCCTAAAACCCTTTTAGGACATTTCAATTCAATTCACTAAAACCCAAAAAGACATAAAATGATCAGAGTCATTTCCCAAACACGACTTCAAAAAACAATCTTTTCAATCACCCCTTATACATTACAGTCAAGAACCAAACACAACGAACCAAACACAAATGAATCAAACAAACATCCAAACACCCATCCAAGGTTATTGGTTGTCCAACCTAGGTTTCGACCAGATTCCTTATTAAAAACCAAATTAGATGAAGCACTTAATCTTGCTAATTCACTTGAACAACAACGTGATGGGTTTTATGATACCCTTTTCGAAGATAAAGAATTGCCACCACATATTGTTGTTCAGAACCCTGCTTACAGAGTTACTCGTGCAGGTTTGACTTTTTGTTGGTCAAAATGTGGTGAATTTGACTTGTGGATTGTGTGTGTTTTTGTTGTGGATTTTTTATTTTTGTGTTTGGTGGGTTGTATTGTGTAATGGGTATTTTTGGTTTTTGAAATGATGTTGTGGATTGTGTTACTTTTGATAATGAAATGTCGGTTGTTTGACTTTAAGAGTCAAAGAGGAGTGTTTGATTTGTTTTGTTTTTGGTTTTGGTGATGCAGATACTTATTTTGGACCAGGGACTGTGGATATTATTAAGTGTCATTTGAATGCCGAAGACTCAAATGTAAAGTGTTGTGTTAATGTTATGTAAGTTTGTAGCATTTATTGGTTTTGATCTGATATTGGAAATTTCGGGTGTGTGTGTTTGTGTCACAGGGTGGAGTAGATGCTGTATTTGTTAACGGGACTTTAACCGGAATTCAACAGAGAAACTTAGAGGTAAGTCATGCGCTCAACGAACAACTATTAATACTATATGTTAGGGGGTGTTTGGCTAAGCTTATATGATATGGGCTTAGGCTTATGTTTCATTAGCAGCTTATGGCTTTATTCATCATAAGCTCATGACCCCATGTTAAGTGTTTGGATTAGCTTATGTTAAATAAACTAATAAGCTTAAGTGTTTGGATTAGCTTATAGTGGTAAATGGCAAAAAAGGACATGATCAAAATGGAAAATATAGGTGGTGTAATGTTTCAAAAGAAAATTGTAGAAGATATAATTGATATTGTTAAATAGATGAGCAGAAACATTCATTTTATGAAAGACCATTAAAAATGTACTAGTAGACAACTGATAATGAAGTTTACTACTATGCAAAGAATATGCTATTTGGTCCTCACTAAACCTCCAAAACTGTACAAGTATCGAGCAGTTACTAATCTTAACCAGAAATACAGTTATTAAGATATAAAACAATAATTAGCAGTCAAACATTAATAAGTAATCAAAAAGTTAAAAACTTTAGTGTTGAGAATAGATGGAGATATTACAGTTGTATACTCCTCTAGCACTAAATACTTTTCATTAATCTTGAAAAATTGTTTAAAATGTCAATGAATATTGCAAGGTGGTATGTATTTGAAATTGACCAGAAAAGCCTTCAAATTTGAATATAGCAAAGTGATATGTATTTCAGCAAATGAGAAACCTTTAATGAATCATTCACAGTGCATGTACAGATGATTGCTAGTTTAATGTTAAAATTTAGGGTATACATGTCCTTTATCACAACATTTCTTATATAATCCCAAACTCTTTTAAATACGCCACTGATTTTGGGCTTATGACAACCCCCTCATTTAAGCTCATAAGTCCAACCTTATAAGCTTATCCAAACACGTAAGTGAGCTTAGTATGGTTATATAAGCTAATAAGCTCATAAACCATCTAGAAAAGATAAAACAAACACCCCTTTATTGCAATTGTGAATGATGAAAATGTTGGTGAACGCCGGAACTGATATACCATGCTAACCTTATTCTCTGAAATGGATGTATTATATGGAATGTTTCTCTGAAATTTTATACTATTACTGATGGCAGCGGGAATGGGGCAAAGCTGTTCTAGATCGTGTAGGACTCATCATTGAGATATTTCATGCTCATGCTCAGACTAAAGAAGCAAAGCTTCAGGTTCCCTGTATTTGTTTCAATATCTATCAAGCACTCTTCTTGAATATAGTTCTGACTTGCAAATATATTATAGGCAGAGTTAGCTGCTCTCATGTACAAAAGAACCAGACTTGTTCGTGTACGTGGTAGTGGTGGACGCTTAACATTTGGTGCAGATGGTGAAGCTGAAGTTGTTAGTGCCAGAGGGTGTGTAAAATACTTTTCCAAATATAAGTTGTCTGATTTTTAAATTTGAATTTAGAACTTTTTAAGTAACTATTTTCTGGTTGGGACGGTTATAACTTATAGGAGAGGAAGCGGTGGGCTAGGTTTTATTGGTGGTGCCGGAGAAACTGAAATTCAACTTCAAAGAAGAAGGTTTTATGCTCAACTCAGTTACATGAATCATGCTATTATAATATTAGTGTTTGATATTGTAATGATAAAAATATGATTTCAGAATTATAGAACGGAAAACTCAATTGTTGTTAGAGATAAAAGAGGTACGTCGTACCCGGGCTCTGCAACGTGCTTCACGCAAAAGACGTGGAGGTTCACATGGTCAAGACATGCAAACTGTTGCCATTGTTGGCTACACTAATGCTGTATGTTTATTCACAAGCAAGCGAAAATAATGTTCATTGTTTTGTTAATGCATCTCATTGCCTGAATATGATATAACAAATCTCTCAGGGGAAATCTACATTAGTTGGTGCACTTTCAGACACAGACCTCTTTTGTGACAATCGGTAAGACAGTCATAGGTTGTCTCTAGTGTAATATTTTGGTATGCAAAATTCCAATTATGGCCCAGATACTGAGTTTCTGACTGCGTAAATCAACGTCATATACAGGATGTTTGCAACAGTTGATCCGAAAGTACGGAGTGTTGTTCTTCCGTCAGGGTAAATTTGACACTTTACCTTTTTCGGGTTCAGTTTTCTTGCATCTTATAATCAAGATAATGAGTAATATATTCATGTTCAGGAAGAAGGTGCTCTTTAGTGACACTGTAGGATTTATATCGGACTTGCCTGTGCAGGTACCTCAGAAAAAGATTCCCTTAAAACTTTAAGATATTTGATACTCTTTTTAATACTTAGTCTTAAATTATCAATATTACAGCTAGTCGAAGCATTTCATGCTACATTGGAAGAAGTTGTTGAAGCTGATCTTCTTGTGGTAGGAATTGCCTTCTTTTTTATATGTTTTAAAGATAAACAAGGGTTAACCAATCCAATATTCATCCTAAATGCAGCATGTGTTAGACTCAAGTGCACCTAATCGTGATGAGCAACGAGAGTCGGTGTTACAGGTTCTTCAACAGATAGGAGTATCTAACGAGAAACTTGAGAATATGATTGAAGTCTGGAACAAGGTATCAGGTCCACCCTTCCAATCCCTTAATTGTGTGGTGATGTACCCATGTCGTTAAACCTTTTTGTGGATTTTCAGATTGATATTGTAGATAATGAAACGACTGAAAGTAAAGATGACATAGACAATGATTTGGATAGTTGGATATCTTGTGGAGATGAAGTTAAATGGGATGATGATACTGCTTCGTTTGTGGGATGGAAACCCTATGAGGATCAACCAAAAGATATTCCTACCCACTTGGTTGCAATCAAAATGAATACAAAACCTCGACCTGAATTTACCCCCAATGTTAAAACCTCAGCCATAACTAAAGTTGGATTACAAGAGTTGCTAGAGCTTATTGATGATAAATTAAAGAAAGAGAAAGTGGTGGAGAGAACTGTATTTGATCGCAAATGGCGACCACCACGAGAGCAGGACACGGGCATTGTAGTCGGATAGTTTTCCTTACTAAATTTTTTCCATATCATAATATTCTTTTTTTCATTTGCGGAAATACGATGATGAATGTGTTTCTCAGCCATCTATCATCTTTATAGTTTCGGATTCAATCTGTAATAAATTTGCGACTTTCATCGTTATAGTTGCTATTCGTCTTCATTTAGTTGACATATAAGCAATTGTGTTAATCAAACAAATTTCTTGTACATTTCAAATCTTATTATACAAATTCGGTTGCTTTACAAGTAAGAAACTGATAACCAGACACTGATCCTCATATGTAGGATCATTAGCACCGACACCAATGCATTGAAAACAAGATCCCACATCATTTCATCGTACCCCACGACCATCTTATATTCAACCCTTTCATAATCTCTCTTTTAAGGCCCCTACCCACCATTAACAGTTTAACACACACATATGATGTTCTAATTCATCTCCATATACTTATACATCTATTTTTTACATGCATTGTTATAATTAATTGCCTTCATAAATTTGAGGTTCTAGCAACAATTTCACATAGGTCACTACTCTATGTTCGTGGGGCTTCCACAATTTTAAATCTCTATTTGAATCAAATCATCAATCAATCTCACATTTATAACCTTTGCATTTGTTTTAATATAATCAATCTACTACAGGCTTGATACTTTAGACTGACAGTCATGTCAAGAAGGCCTGGAAATCCCACAAGACGAGTTACGCGCAGTAGTAGCGCAACACTGGGAGGACTTTTTAATTCAAAATCACGCGCGTCTCCTCTGTTATCTGTTACCCTTGTGTTACTAGTAAGTGCATCATCTTTATGTTATCTTCACATTACTCTGCTGTGATTCATTTGTCATCATGCCGCAACTTTCGGGCTCTAACTCAAAGTTTTCCTACTCAGGGAACCTTTCTTTTGATTGCCTATTTTTACAGAGGCTCAGGTATTATAGGATCACCTCATTCTCAGTAAATATACATACGTTTTCGTAGATAGACATTTGGCTTAATTAATACTGGCTATTGGAATATAGGTAGCTCTAAAGACAATAAAGAAGTTAGCAAGATTGAAGGTAAAGGTGTTTCCTTTTTGAGTTGTTTGTCCATGTGCAAGTATGTTTTTAAACCCTCTGTTTTTCAGGTGACTTCAGTTGCACATTTGACGTTCAAAGAGCAATACCTATCTTAAAGAAAACGTACGGTGACAGCATGCATAGAGTATTGCACGTAGGACCTGATACTTGCTCAGTAGTCTCACGATTGATAAAAGATGCAGAAACTGAAGCATGGGGTGTGGAACCATATGACATAGAGGATGCAGATATTAGTTGTAGACGTCTTGTCCATAAGGGTCTTGTTCGTGTAGCTGACATCAAATTCCCTTTGCCGTATAGAGCTAAATCATTTTCTCTTGTGATAGTTTCGGATGCACTTGATTACCTATCGCCCAAGTACATCAACAAGACCGTACCAGATTTAGCAAGAGTATCAGCTCAAAATCTCGTTATATTTACTGGTAACTAAATACATCTAACATTGATAATAGGTTTCAAATTTAAGTCTGATATGTTAATAATCTTTCACTGTTTCAGGTTATCCTGTTCATTCGAAAGCTAAATTGTCACAGCAATCAAGATTTGGACGTCCGGTAAGTAATCAACTGTTTTCGATTATCCTTACTATTACACTTTAACGGTAATCTTCGATGTGGTTTAAAGTTTAACTAGTTGGTTTCTCAAAGGGTAAAATGCGGAGCAAGACTTGGTGGGCGAGGTTTTTTGTTCAGACGAGTCTTGAAGAAAATGAAGGTGCAGCGATGAAATTCGGCAAGGCTGCATCGGAGATCTCATACCAACCAAGATGCCAAGTTTTTCACCTCAATTCGTATCACTGATATTTATGGAATCCATAGCATGAGGGTATCTCTTTGTATTTTATTGTGGTTTCCTTTTCATGAGTTTCTGATGGAGAACACAAGTACAAACAGTATAAATACACATTTTCATAGAAAATTTATAATAATACAAGGGCAGTTCTATTTTTGGCCTGCCAAAAGGTTTAAAATACAAAATCAGCTCTAAACACTGAAAATTCTTACCTAAATAACGTCTGAAAAAATTATAAATAAAACAATATGAAACAGAAATTTTCAGTAGATCAGTAATATTAAAATCGTAGAGTTTGGAGCCTCATATGAATGAGTTTGGGCCCTGCATTTGAGCCACGCCGTATTAAGCTATTTGTCATAACGTGCTGCCCATCACAAGATTTCAGTGCAGTGCTCGACCGTGGGCACTGTAGTTCTTTGAAGTTTGGGAGTTATGACCTTCTTAAAAGTTTGGCTTCTTTTTGGTCCGCTTTTCATATTCTCTCTGTCCTGTTAAATCTTCTATCAGCTGATGTGCATCAGTTTATAGCAGGGAAAGAACATTTCTGCTACTATAGAAATATGCAAGCATCGTGATTAATTTAGTTTCATGAAAGTAGGCAATTGTCAATGAGATTGCATGCTACTTGGATAAAAATTTTGCAACAACTTTGGAATGCATACAACAACGTTAGGTGCGCATAGTGAAAGATTTCGCATGCTCAAAGTCCGCACAGTAGTTGAATCAACTGTGAAGCTTTCAGCCTGTCTCTGAGTGCATGTGACACCATTCCAGAGATGTATGAACTTAATAAAAAAGGTTCACCAATAATCTCCACATGAACATTGACCATCCTTAAAACAATGAAATCTACGAGTATCTCTTACTGTAATCTCCCTGCTAGTTAAACCAGATATAATCTTGACCGCATTGTGACAATCCCCACATATTCTTAGATTCTTCACTACATACAAAGGTTCCCCATCTTTAGTCGATAGCAATCCAAACACTATAGCCAGTTTCTCACTGTGACGCCCTAAACTCATCTCTTTTTCATCTTCCTTTATTCCACGATCTCTAACTAATCCCCATTTCACATCTGGCACATATCCTACTTTCTTCATCTTCTTCAATAATTCTTCCCAGAACTCGTCAATCTCTTTTAACATCGGGTGGGAACTATCTTCTGCGACAAACACATGTACCTTCTTGTTTATCTCAATCCAACTACAACCCGGATTCTTTTTCACTCCATTATTTCTCATCAACTTTCTAACTGTTGCCACATCTTCCCATCTACCAGCCTTTGCATACATATGTGCGAGAGTCACATAAGGGGCTGCATTAGAAGGTTCTAGTAAAAGACACTCTTTGGCTGCCTTAACTGCTAAATCAAGATTGTCATAGGTTCTACACGCTCCAAGCAAAGCACCCCATCCTACAGTCCCAGGGTTAAAAGGCATTGTCTCAATAAGTCTTTCAGCTTCGTAAAGTTTACCAGATCGGCCAAAAAGGTCTATCATACATGAGTAGTGTTCTATTTCTGGTTCTATACCAAAATTATGTGTCATTAATTTAAAATACTTTTCACCTTCCTCAACTTTTCCTGTGTGTGCACATGAAGAGAGGATCGATATAAAGGTAATACGTGTAGGGGTTATATTTGTCCTAAGCATGTGTTCGAAAAGATGTAATGCTTCCATTTGAAACCCATGATTTGCATAACCAGTGATCAACGAGTTGAGTGTGACAGTATTGTGTTCTGTCATCCTATTAAAAACTCGTCTTGCATCTTGTAAATTCCCACATTTAGAGTACATGGTAATTAGCGCGTTATTTACAGATATTTTATTCGACGGTATATCAGATTTAAGTGCAAGACCATGAATTTGCTTTCCTTGAGTTGGTGAGGAAAGATTAGAGCTTGCACTAATCACACAAACAAAGGTGCAATCATCCGGATGGTAACCTTCTCGTTGCATTTGCCTAAAACAATTTAAAGCCTCTTCTGACAGACCATCATTCTGAGAATATCCCGAAACCATAGTGTTCCATAGAACCAAATCGGGATCAATAATCTCTTCAAATACTTTCTTACAATCTGACATACTCCCATTACACTTTGAATACAAATCAATCAACCCACTTCCCACATGTGTATTCTCGTTAAAACCTTTCTTAATCACCTGACAATGAAACTGAACCCCACCACTTAAATCTCCCAAACAAGTAAACGCAGTTAATACACTAGCCAAAGTATAAATATCAATCCGAATATCCAAATGAACCATCTCCCTATACAAAGCAAGCGCTTTCAGCCCTTGACGATGCTGACTGCACGCCACAATCATCGTATTCCATGTCACCTCATCTTTACACCAACCCATACCATTAAAAATCCTTTTCGCCTCATTTAAACACCCATTCTTACTATAATACGTCACAAGACTATTATTCACCGAAACATACCCATCAAACCCACCCCCAATCGCCAACTTATGAAGCTGACGTACTAACCAAACATCTCTACAAGCAGCAGTCACAACGCCAGAAAACGTAAACCCATCCATATCAAAACCCAGTGTCCGCATTTCCATAAACAAATCCACAGCCACCCTGGTCTCCCCCCTATCAGCATAAGCCGCTATAAGCGTATTATACGACACAACATCTCTCTCGGGCATTTGATCAAACAGTTGGTGGGCAATGACGTGATGGTTTTCTTTAGCATAAGCAGACACAATGGTGTTGTATGAGAAAATATTTGGGTGTTTAATGTGGTTAAAAGCGGTTCGGGCTGCGGTGAGTTTACGGCATTTGGCGTATAAAAGTATGAAGTGATTGGAAAGAAATGTAGATTCTGGGATTAAGTTTTTGATGTAAAGTGTGTGTAGGGTTTTGCCTGTTATTATGTCTTTGTGTGATATGCATGTTTTAAGTAAATGTGTGAATGTTTGTAATGATAAGGATGATGAACAAATTATTGAGTTCATTTATATAGGTTTCGTCTTTAAAGTTTGATCATGATGGAATTAAGAAACTTGTTTGTGTTTGAAACAATATTATTGAATGAAGGCAAAGATGTTTTTCCACTATGAGTTTGAGAATAGAGTTTAAATATTGGGCTGGTCTGGTTACAATTCAGGCTTATTATATTGGGCTACTTTTGATAAGATTTAGCCTATTATTACTATATATATTAAATCCTATTTAATACGACGTCGTGTATGATATTGGGCTTTGCGCGTTTTTTTTGCCTGCTACCTTGGGCCCGATCCATATGTACTTTTTGCCCAGGTATATGATAAGATGAAGAAGAAGCTAGATATTCAAGAGGCGGTGTTATCTCCCGAAGCTTCTTCCACTGCACAAAAAACACAAAGCAATTCTACAGAAGATTTGGAGCATAAATTTGGCAGATGAACAGAAGATCGATAAAAACAAGTTTGAGTTGAGAAGGGATCGGAGATGAATGAAGCATCATGGTTCCCTGCGGTCCGATTTGTTTGCTTTTTTTAAGGTAGTGCCTTTTATGACCCTCATTGTTAAGAAAAAGCTTATGATTTGTAAGATATTGTTGGTATGATTTGGTTTTGGTTTAAAATCTCATAATGGTTGGTATGATTATGATTTATCCATTTTTTTGATGATTATATCTTTTTTTCAGGTTAGTGAATTGGTATTGAAGGAGTTGGTACATCAGATTATTAATTATAGGTTTGTTTATCTATACATCTCCAATATCAAGTTTCTTAATTTTTTATCTGTTTCATATAGGTTATTAGTTGGTATTAGGCATATAGGTCACAACATAACAAACATTGACTTATTTAAAATCATAAAATTTTTACTCACTAATGATTATTGCTAGCCATGCCAAGAATTAGAATATAAGAATCATCTTAGGGAAACTTCAGGATAGTTTGAGTGTGTTTGGATACTTTTATTATTACAGGGGTATTTTAATTTTATATAACAATTAGGAGGTTTTACCCTTTTGAATAACTTAAGGTGATGTTTTACCGCTTGACCTGTTTAGCCCATTCCTAAAAAGATTAGAACTTATCTTTTACAATGTCAATTAATCATTTGTTATGAAATCTAATGAACCATTTGAGTTTTATTATAATAGGCAAGATGGGTGATTAGCGGGTGATTTAAGTACAAGTCAAAACTGGTCCAAACCGAAACAACTCATGTTTTAGCAAGGGCCGACTCACGTTTAGAGCCAATTTGAGATTATGTTTTAACCCATTTGCAATGATAATGCAGTGATAACATGACATCAAACTATAACCAAGTTTTTCTAATTATAGGGAGGCTGGAGCGCTTTTCAGGGAAGTAATTGGTCGAATATATCTTTGAAGCTCTTCCCAGTCAATGAAGATATACCTACATCATTGGAAATAGTAAGTACACACAAACAAAGAATGTGAATTTAATACTTTTGTGATACTGAATATGATATTTTTTTAGGATAATCACAACCTACCCACTAATTATTAACGAGGCTATGCATCATACCCTCTTTTATAGGCTTTCTTGAGGAAGGAATGTTGAAGCATGGGGCTTTCTCTGAGCACAGATCGGGAAAAAGAGACAGACGACAAAAAGATAAGCCAACGTCTGCAGAAACAAAGCTTTACGGTACCTCTGGTGCGTGTTAGCTGCCGTAAGGCAGCCGCATCATCGATGTTTTGTTGGCCGTCATACGGAAACTGACCATGTGACATCAGCCAAATTTTGAGCTAAAGGTAAATGAGATTTCCTTCTTAATACATCATATTATGAATATTAACTTTAACATTCAGTGATATGAACAGCTTTTGTAGGTCACATGAGCATTGTTGGTAACATTTCTGACAGATCTGTTGCTAAATTCCTCTTCATTCTTAACACAGTCCTGGACAAGACACCACCTTTAATAATAGTAGTAGACACCAATACATGAAGTATCAACACCATCCACCATACACACTCCTGTACAATTAGCAGCTCTCACAAAGGAAAAGATTGAAACGTCGACAAAACACAGCGAGTGGGTTCCACTTTCCGCTTTCCAAAGTAAATAAGTGTATAAGGATGAAACGGAAGCTACAATCACACCAAAAAAAAAGTGAAGCATCAGGATTAAGAGCAGGTATCCCAACTCCTGTTACAACCTACCAACATTTGTCTGGTTGCATCAAATGTTATTAGTTATATATGCAAAGCTGAAGGCTATGTAGATAGGTTGTGTAGTCAGGGCATATATTCTGTGTTTTTGGATTTATAAATCCTCATAAAGTCGGCAAGTGTTGTTGTCTTTGAATATTGATGCAAATGTGTAACTATGTATATTATAATAAAAAATTGCATTTGGAACTCTTCGTCTATGATGCTTCTTTTGGTTTAATCTTCATGTACATAGGTAGCCGAGTTAGCAATGATGATTGCACAGTCGTAAACTGGGTGTCAAGGCACTATAACGTTGAGGAATGTTTACCATGGAAATGCAGCGGAGACAACAGGGCCTATTGCAATGTGTAAGTGGTAATTCAATGTTCTCAAGGTAATTTATGTTCCTTTTGTAAGTTGAAATATGATATATAATTATACTGTGATTTTTTTAACATTATTAGCTACGATTTTATAATGTTATATTACATCAAGTTGACGACCAGTAACAAAATAGTTAAAAGTTAGAACACTTTTTTTTTTTCTTATGATTGTGGCCAGCTGATCTTTTTCAATTTCTGACTTTAATAGGGTCCAACATTTTCGCTACTGAATAACAAATGTCCGCAACAAATTAGCATTGGCATAGATGCATCTGTAAATGCTTACAGTAAAGCTAAGCCTAATTTTGAGGCAAGTTCTAATCTTCTTTATGCTGGAATACCTACATATAGTGTTGGCATTGAACCAATGGTATATAATTTTGTTACATTAATTTTACTATATATTTTTGTTGGTTTCTGGAACAAAGAAATTGCAATCTGCCCTGATGCTTGAATGACAAGTGATGCATCTGACTTTTGTACCACCCGTCACATAAATCTTCCGGTATCTCCTTTTTCATCTCCAATGTTTCCAGTATCTCCTTTTCTTTTAAATCTCCAATGGTATCTACATGTTATTTTGTTTTATTTCCTTTACTTTTCACGTGTCTACCAATCACTAGTTTGTGAAATAAACAAACAAATCACCAAAATCACATATCATTTTTTTTCTCTGCATCCCACCGTCCCATTATAATTCAATCTCCAATGTCTCTGCATGTTTTTCCTTTCCCATTCACGTACAAGCGTATTACATATCCTTTGCATGCTTGCTATCTTCATATCATTGTCCTTTCCCATATATATACATCATCTTCTACGTTTGTAACAATAAACAAACGTTTATCTAAACCCTAAACAATACATAATAATAATAATAATAATAATAATAATAATAATAATAATAATAATAATAATAATAATAATAATAATAATAATAATAATAACAACGTTGTTTCAAAATCCCCGATTGATTTTCTCTCTTTTCCAAAATCATTCTCAACAATAAGATATATTAACTTTCCTTCTTGGTCTTTATTTCCTCCTATGAAAAAATAATAAAAAATAAGAAAAAGAAAAAAAAATGAAAAAAGAAAAAAAGAAAAGATTTTGGAAGTTTATAGACTTCCCATGGAAGCTAAACTACATGAAGAGTTATCAAGATGCTGCATACCACTGGATGGCTCGTCAACAAGATAGCTTTAAGTTTATTATTATCTTTACTTTTCTATTAATAACCTCCAGTCTCGAGCTTTCGCGATTTCACCGCTCGAACTACGGGGTAGTATTAGAGAATAGATATGGTTAGTCGGCCAAGCCCGTTTGTGGACTTGACGCCCGTTAGGGTTTCTTATGTTTTGTACCACTCTATAAATAGTTGTGGAATAATACATTGCAACCTACAGATTTAACCTTTCAACATTAAATACTTAACAACTGAATTGCACAATTATTAAAGACAAGTCAACACAAGTTGACTGTTTTGAACAGTTCTAAACATTTGCGAATTCTTCACTATGTATACATTTTGTCTTAAGTATGTCTGCCACCACTCTTATATCACATAAAAGTAATTGCATAATACTAGAACTAAATGCTTATATTTGCTAATTGCACGCATTTTTTTTACATGTTGAGGATTTATATTTCAAAATGTTCACACAAACACACAATCGGTATCTCCCCCGCTAAAAAAAGGTTGCGGATAAAACGACGCCTCGCTGCAACGCGGCGGACCGGCGCCCATCTCGTTGTTACTATATATTATAGCACACCGGGGTTTATGCATTGAGCGCAGAGCCAAATTAAAAAGTATTTTATTTTGGGCTTTGTTGCTGGGCTCTTTTTTACCCTTTTCAGGCCCAACAGAAATACAAAAAATATTGATGACTTATTTTAACATACACGCACTAAAAAAAGGTTAAACATTCTCTCCGTCCCAAATTATAAGTCCACTTTTATATTTCACAAAGTTTAAGAAAAGTGGGTCCCTTACAATATTAACCAATGAAAATTCATTATCACCCACTTAAAAGTATTTTGATTTGTTGAATTAAAAGTGGGCATTAATTTTGAGATAACAAAAAATAGCAAAGTGGACTTATATTTTGAAACAGACTGAGAATATAAAAAGAAAAGCCAAAATAAAATAAAATAAAATAAGCTTAAAAAAACAGAAACACATGGTTAACATTTCTTTTGTGTGTTTAAACACCCCTGTCCACCTGAACCAAAAAACGTTTATGACTATCCTTCAAAGAACAACACATATACTTTGTAATTAACATATCCAAAAAACAAGCACCGACTTGAACGAAAACCGTGAACAACAACCCAATTATCGCAAAACAAGGCAAAAAATACCCGCTGCAGTGCAGCGGGCCTCCCCCTCCTTGTTACTATATATTATAGCATACTGGGGTTTATGCATCGAGCGCAGAGCCAAATTAAAAAGTATTTTATTTTGGGCTTTATTGCTAGGCTCTTTTTTACCCTTTTCAGGCCCAACACAAATACAAAAATATTGATGACTTATTTTAACATACACGCACCAACAGAAAAATAAATGGTTAAATATTTCATCCGTCCCAAATTATAAGTCCACTTTCATATTTCACAAAGTTTAAGAAAAGTTGGTCCCTTACAATATTAACCAATGAAAATTCATTATCACCAACTTAAAAGCATTTTGATTGGTTGAAATTAAAAGTGGGCATTAATTTTGGGATAACAAAAAATAGCAAAGTGGACTTATATTTTGGGACGGAAGGAGTACATAAAAAGAAAAGCCAAAATAAAATAAAATAAAATAAGCCTAAAAAAAAGAAACACATGGTTAACATTTCTGTGCGTCTAAACACCCCTGACCACCTGAACCAAAAAACGTTTATGACTATCCTTCAATGAACAACACGTATACTTTGTAATTAACATATCCCAAAAACAAGCACCGACTTGAACGAAAACCGTGAACAACAACCCAATTATCGCAAAACAAGGCAAAAAATACCCGCTGCAGTGCAGCGGGCCTCCCCCTCCTTGTATATATTATGGGGCACCGTGTCGGTGCATTCCCATTAGTCCAATTCTTAAAAAACTGTTTATTTGGACAATTTTTTGGTCTAACTTTCAGTCCACAGTCTCGTTGCTGGCCCATTATTTTTTTGATCCTTTTTCTTTTCTCCTTCTTTTCTTCATGAACCGGATAAGTATAATGTAATTGCAAATACTCCACCGCCTTATACACGGCACACATAAAATCTCTGATATGATGTACATGAAGAATTTTTACACGCAGCAAAACATCAGCATGAGGAACAGGAAGAAGCAAATGATTGTTTTTTGTCTCGAGTATTTTTGGTGATCAACAATCAAAGGTACTTTTTTGTTTTATTGTTTGGGTGTTTTTGTTTCGATTGGTTTATTTTCATGTGACTTCGGAGGTTTTGTTTCGATTGTATAAAAGATTGAACTTTCGTTTTGATTGTCAATTTGTTACTTTTGGGGTTCAATTATTTGATGATTATAAATGAATTGGGTTTTAATTATTTATATTTAAATTAATACACTTTAAAGCTTTTATATAAAAGATTCAAACTTTTTTTTTGGGGGTTTTGATTTTCCGTGTGTCAATTTCTTATGAGATTACGTACAGTGGAAAGGGGCTGAATCAGTTGCGGATATATTTCTGTTGATGGTGATGCTTAGGCATGTTTCCTTTTTGTTGCTTATGGGTTTACGGTCATTTGTATGAATGTGTTTTGGTTAATTAATTGTTATGAGGTAAAAAAGAGAATAATCAAATAAAAGCTAATAATTTTGGTTTTTGATTTGCAATGGTAGGGAGTTGATTAACGGTCATGTTTACCTATGTAGCTCGGTATGTTATATTCGAACTTATTTAACATTGTTTGTGATCTTTAATAACTGTTTTGGGGATTTGATTTGTTTTTGGGTTTTTTCTGTATACACGGTTCCACGCTACTGTTGTGGATTTGTAGAATGCTATTTGTTGGAAAAGTAACTTCTAAATTTATTGCTTTAAATGTTTTTTCTAATTTTAACAATTGCCTTTGATTTTGTTTCGAAAACATGGCGTTTATATTAACTTTTGTGTCAACAATCGAAAAAAAAGTCGTTCATATTAACTGAAGGTTAATTGGGAATCGGGGTTATGATTATGGTTATGGCTAAATTGGGAACTGCCCGACTATGGGGTTATGCTTATATATTATGTCGGAACCACAATAGGCCTTTGAGATTGGGAGAGAACATGTTGCTATTGATGTGTATATATTATTAAAGATTGAATATTTATGGTTGTATCATTGGAGCTACATGATGATCAGCTGCCTAATATTATTCAGAACTTGAAAAATGTAACATGTCTTTTTTCGTGTTTTAACTTTATCTAATTTTGTTTTTCTTGTGGGTTTTAGCGTTTTTAAAATGAAGGATCTTCAAAGCTGGAGATCGAAAAATAGACACTCAGGTTAACAGTTGCTACAATGTAAGCATTATTTTGTCGTAAATCGTAATGTTACAGATACAGTTCCGATATTATACAGATGTTTGTTTAAAATTATTTGTCAGCTAAGTACTTTATGCTTGGATCCCCCCCCCCTTTTTTTTCTTTTTTTGGTTTTAACTTTTATGCTGTAATTAATGTCTAACAATGGAAATTGCAGGGTCTATGGCCAGTGGCTGACCCAATGTTATGTTATCTTTCAGAACTTGATCAACATTACACAATGTTGGCAGCCAAAATGCATGTACAGGCAAGTTTATTAGTTTTTGGATACATTGCTTTTAGATATCAATACCGGTGTGTTAGTTCATACTGTCTTATATTGGTTGCAGCCACTACTTATATGATGGCGGAAACTTCAAGCATCAGCTGCACTCTCTATGCAAGACATTCCAAAATTTTACAAGAAAATATTCAACGGAGAAGCACTTTTTTTTTTTTTTTTTTTTTTTTTTTTTTTTTTTTTTTTTTTTTTTTACTGATAATCATGGTAAACGTGCATTGATCAATTTCATTGGAAATAGAAATAATTTCCGTATAGCACCGAAAGGTGATTCGTCAGGTTCGATTATGGACAAGAAACTAAATAAAAGAAATTCTACATCTGTTTCTTTTTTATTACTCTTATTCATTAATTTTCCGGTTGTATTTATGCCACCACATTGATTGTTAAACATTATAGCGACTGTTAAACAATGCACCGATTAGTTTACGATATTTGGATATGATTAAACATAGCAGCGAGCCAGCGACTATTAAACATTGTACACGTTAATCATCGGCTGCACGCAGCAAAAATTACCGAACCAATAAATAAAGTGTCTACTTATGTTGTTAATTTGTGCTAATCTTGGTTTTCAGGTTACGCAACTGCAAACTCCAGTTAATGGGAACATATTTGTATCATTGTTACAAACCCCTATACGAAGGATGCTTCACATAATGGCGTGAATCTATTTGGTGATCGCTGACCTAAATGTGCAGGTATATAGTTATTGGTTATTTAATGATTGCTATGTTTATAACTTATTAATATAACCTAAAGGCCTGAACTGAAATGTTTCGCACGTTATTTCTTGCTGCTCACATACCATATTCAGTATAACAAACGTTTCAGTAAACTCCCATCAGGTGCAATACTTTTTTGGCTGGCGGAAATTCAGACGTACCTGTGTTTTCCTTCGGAATCAAGTTGTCGTGATGGTCTGTCACGCTATCGAAAAGATTTTCATGAAATAGAGGTACACTGACTTGAATTATATAGATAATCCTTTAACAAACGTGGCCTGTGTTATTAGAACTATGATTAAATTTGTTGGTCTTTTCGTGTTTTAAGGGGATCCACGAGGGAAAAGGCTTTGGAGAATATAATAGAGGATTTTAATAGCAACTCATGACTTTATTGAAAACAAGTAAGCGCCGGGACAAAAAGGGCCAGAAGTAATGAGTTGGGTAAGATGCTTTACCTATTCATATTGGAAAGGAAATCCAAATGTTCTTTCTCTACTTTGAGAAAAATTGCTTTTATATAATGACACAAGTAAATGAGGAGCTCATATTATATGGCGAGTAAATAGCTACTTCTCCAACAGGTGCTGTGATTATATGCGGAATAAAATTAGCACTTAAAGGGTATCCGACTCTTTTACCTACAACATTTAATCAAAAATATAATTTCAATAACAGGAATCGAAAGTAGTGACCTGTTGAAAACATCAGAATAAGGAAGGTTAATCTGTTTTACAAACCAAATAATTACACGTTTGGTAACTTATCTGAAAAAGCTTATGCTAATTAGCTTAGAATTAGACTGATGGTTTAAGTTATTTTAATCCTTCCTGATTTCATTTGCTGTTGTTGCAGGTATTAACACAGGGCCTGAAATGACGTCGTCAGTTCGCCGGCGAACAACAAACGCACTCGATCCTTGCACCTACGCAAGTGAAGATAGCAACATTGGTTTTCAATTGGAAAGATCAAGAATGTGACTGATATGATCATAAAGAAACCTGACTGTGACAAAGATCAGGATTCAAGATTCAGGGTATTTAATCTTTTCCTACTCCATGAGACAAATTACTAATTGTAATTACATCACGTTGACAATCTTTTCAATTTTCTTTTAGGCTAGCGGAAACATAATCAAAGCGACATTAAGGGCGACATGGGTAAAACATTTAACAAAAGGCCGTCATGACTTGTGCCAGCCAGTTCTTATCGTCATGACTTCAATGAAAGTGATTCATTATCAGGGTTCGTGTACTATGTATTAACTATTAGTGCGGTAGAGGCTATGACTAACGGGTAAAACCAATCTTGAGATTAGTGCGGTAGAGGCTATGGCTAATGGGTAAAACCATTTACATATAAAGTTATCTCTAACTATGAACATACAAATTCGTAGTGAATCATTTATATTTTACAGGTCCCTCTCCAACAGGAACGAGTTTGCCCACAAAAACATGTTTAAGTTGGCAAAACTAACAAGTCAAGATCCAAGTCAATATATGGTACACAATTTTATTCCTTTACATCATATCTAGACATTTATATCCTTTTCTACTACATACATATAGCAAGTAACATGGTTCCATTGGTTCATTCTTGATCCTATTTAGTTTTACAAGCCAATCGATTTACATGTGCATCAACTATTAAAGATATCAATGAGACTAAAGGATGGTTCTGCATGTCTTGCGCTACACGGTTGAGTGTCGTAGCCAAAGTTGCAGCCTGCCAGGATCAACTACGGTACGCCTTTGGGGTTGTCTTGACCCTTTTTTATAGTAGGAATTTGGTAACTTTGTTTGGCATCATTATTACTCCATCAAACATATTTGAAGTCAAACCGATGTGTAGGTGATCGAAATTACAACTTTGTTTACTTTGTAAGGACCTCCTTAATTACCGAATCAATATTTGCAGCTAAGAATTTCAAATTATGTTTATTATGTTCTTCAAGTTTTATAGCACATCTAAACACACAGATTCAAAAGTGCTTTAAAACCAACGATGACGATACGTTGCCTGACGTAAGATTTAGAGAAAAAAAAAACCGATACAACTTGGCAACCAATATATAGTAAAGATCAAAAATGAAGATACCCGCTGCAACGCGGCGGGCGCTTTTTTCTTTTATATATATATATATATATACATATATATATATATATATATATATATATATATATATATATATATATATATATATATATATATATATTAAAACGGAACGTCGGTTCCAATATAATACTCGGTACATGCAATATAATATCAACTATTATATATATATATATATATATATATATATATATATATATAGTGAGGATCACGTGCGGATACAATTTTTTAGTGCGGAAGTGCAGATGGATCTGGACCGCCCATTCCAGATCTGATCTTGACTTTTTGTAAAAAAGTCAAGATCTGAAGCTAATATCACGGTACCAATTGATCATGAAAACGATTTTTTTGATTTTTTTCCCTTCTCAGCGATCCCTACTCTAGTTGTGTTCTTTTATTTTTTTTATTTTTTCAGATTTTTCTGAGCACTTTTTTCTTTTTTGATTATGAGTGCTAATGTGATATTAACGATATTATGAGTGGTACCGTGATATTAAGCTTTTTTACATGTAAAAATGAACCGTGATATTACGATATTACGATATTAAAAAAAAAATAACTTTGATATTAAGAAAGCATGATAGTTACGGCGATATTAACAATTTTTATTAAGAAAAAATTTTTACGATATTAAAAAAGTTATTGTGATATTAAATTTTTTATTAAAAAAAAAGTTTTCAGAATCTGATTTTGACTTTTTTACAAAAGTCAAGATCTTTTGTCAAGATCAGATCTTGACTTTTGTAAAAAAGTCAAAATCAGATTCTGATATCACAATGAAAGCATGATAGTTACGGCGATATTAACAATTTTTATTAAGAAAAAGTTTTTACGATATTAAAAAAGTTATTGTGATATTAAATTTTTTATTAAAAAAAAAGTTTTCAGAATCTGATTTTGACTTTTTTACAAAAGTCAAAATCAGATTCTGATATCACAATACCTTTAACGATGAAAACGATTTTTTTTTGAAATTTTTTTCAGCGATTCTTAATTATTTGTTGTCCTCTTTATTTTTTTAATTTTTTCAGATTTTTTTGAATTTTTTTCAGAAAAAAAGCTAATACGATAGTAACGATCTTAAAAAAAGACGGGATATTTACGATATTGCCACTCCGCCTTTTTCAGATAGTTGACTAGATGGAGGGCTGAGATTCGTCCGTACCATCCGCACTAAAAGACAAAAACGTACCTGATCCTCACCCTATATATATATATATATATATATATATATATATATATATATATATATATATATATATATATATATATATATATATATATATATATATATATATATACCCAATTGTATCAGCCCAATTGTTTATACACTCTTGAGACAAGTTTTCTAGCATCATGTATATATTAGTTAGGATTATTGTATATTTTTTGTGTAAATGAGTACGGTTATATAACTGCATATTGCTACGATCCATTGCAATCAATTTTAGGTTTTCGTAAACGATACCAGAAAACAAGACCCGAAACCCGAACAGGCTAACCCCATCGCAACAAAAATATGATACAAAAACAAATGCACAAACACGCAAAATAAAGCACGCACATGAAAATAAAGCACCCCGCTGCAGCGCAGTGGGTGCCTATTACTCATTAGCAATTAGCTATACACCGCGTAGTCTGCAATTATTCAGGTAATCGAGTCGTATTTGGGTTGGCGGGTTAGTATAACCTCTTCCCAAACACGACTCATTCATTAATCGTGTTAATAAACTCAACCCTAACCCAGAGATCAACATAACACGTGTAACCCGTTTGTGACTCGTTTAACTAGTTTAAATAAGTAGGTCAATCAGTGAATAAGCTTGGTGGTTTGGTGATTTAACCATGGTTCTAAAAGGTGCGCATCGTATACCTTACTTAGATCTAGTCTTCTCTTTTCTTTCGATAGAAAATCCTCCATCGAGATTGGATTCTAATATAAATAAAAGGAATATACCAATTCTATACTCTTGACTTCATATTAAAATTCCTAGACATTTTATTACATTTGATTACTTGTTCTATTCTATACCACTAAAAAAAGAGACAAATGGACATATTCATAAAAAATTTAAATATAATATATAAATAAATAAAGATAATAAAATAGAAAAGATAATACAAATCGATGTCAATTTTGACCAATTCCTAATAACTTAACTGAAGCTTCCTTCGTAACTCCCGGAACTTCTTCGTAGTGGCTCCCTTCCATGCCTCATTTCATAGGGAACTTCGAAGTGGCTCTATTTCATTATATTCCATCCATATTCCAATTCCACTCATTTAATATCCTTTTAGTGTCATTAACATAGCAGATGTCATTTCTAGTCTATCCGTTTCTATTTCTTTTCTATATATAGAAAGTTTCAAAATCATCATATAATAATCCAGAAATTGCAATAGAAAAGAAAAAGGGATTAACATACCACCGAGCCATTTTTTATTAACATAACGACACCTAGCCCTTATTGCAGCCCATGCTATTGAATCAACTTCTTTATTTTTAGTTCCAATAATTAAGAATTGTTTTCCCTTACTTGCTGCATCAAAAACCAAATCACAAGCTTCTGATAAAAAACGAGCAGTTCTAGTAAGATTTAGGGTTTAGGGTTTATTTGCCATGCCGCCACGTCGCCTTATGCTAAATCTTTTTATAAACTTGATATATATGAAATATGATATAAATATATAAATATTTTCATATTTTGTGTCACCTTATGCCACGCCTTACAAACGCAAAAGCTTCGCCTTAGCCGCTAAGATGTGAGGCTTGGTCATGTCGTCACGTCACGCCTTGCGCTATTTATAACATTGGATTTAACTAATTTAAATGAAAAGATATAATGATCTAAATATGAGTTATAAACGTCAATTTCAATGATATTTTGCTTTTCGTATCTGCAAATGGAAAAATGAAATAACTTTTTGTGTCTGCAAACAGAAAGAATAAATGAAAAAAGCGTGTTTTTTTCCTTCCAAATATAAGAGAAAAAATTTACCTTTTTTCTCGTTTGCTTTTTCTAGTTTTCTCTTCTTATTTATTAAATACTTATCTCCATCTCTTTTTCCGCATATATGGTATTGCGAAAAAAAAGGAAAAAAAAAGAAGAAAAGAAACCCTTAATTTGAGACATAAACCCACAATATGATGTCGTTTAACATATAACTTGTTACCTTTCCTAATGCGTCACCTAAAAATATATTATTGATATTTGCATCAAAGTTATTTATATTTGCAAATGTAAAATATTTGGAACCGCTTTCATGATTGCAATAATATTAAGAATTAGAACCCAAAAGCGTTTGCAACATTTTGGTGAATGTTATAATTAACGAGGCTTATGACAACATAATTATAGAACTTTCAAGAATCAGATAATCATTATAGAAAAAGTAAGCAATAATACATAGACAAACGTTGAATCAAGTAGTGAGTAATAACTCACAACACTATATTCTCATCCACCACCAATAATTTATAACACTCCCTCTTGGATAACACTTACTCACCGTGGCATTCAACTTTGAATACCGCCTCATTAAAAACCTTGTTGAAGAAACCTAGTGGGAAAAAAATTTAGCGAAAGAAAAAAGAGTGCAGTGTATAGTTGACTCCCCCTCATGTTGGCATCCGTAAACTGTTATATTTTTTGCATATGTTGCATTCCAATATCATGAACGTATTTCCTGAAGACTGCGGTAGGCAGTGTTTTTGTTAAAAGATCTGCTGAATTGTTGCTTCATTGAACATATTTCATTTCAATTTGCTTTTCCTTTATAACATCTTGTGTGTATGAGAATAATTTTGGAGGTATATGTTTTTTCCTATCACTTTTGATATATCCTTCCTTCTTCATTTGTGCGACACAAGCTGCATTATCTTCGTAGATCACAGTTGGACTTTTCTGTTTGTCTAGTCCACACAAAGTTAAAATGAGTTTTGTCATCAATATCAACCATACGCATTCTTTACTAGCTTCATGTAGAGAGATAACTTTACCATGATTTGGTGATGTTGCGACAAGTGTTTGTTTCTTCGAATGCCAAGAAATTGCAGTACCTCCGTTCATGTATATGTAACAAGTGTTTGTTTCTTCGAATGCCAAGAAATTGCAGTACCTCCGTTCATGTATATGTAACCAGTTTTAAATCTAGCTTTATAAGGATCCGAAAAATAACCTGCATCTGCGTAACTAACTAAACTTGGTTTGATGGGTTAGTAAATTATAAACCAATATCTTTCTACATTGAATATATCTAGGTATTTGTTTCACCCCATCCAATGTCTTCTCATTTAGCTATATATATCGACAATAAATTTAAAGAAAATGCTATATCAGGTAGTGTATAACTATCAAGAAACTTCCAACTATGTGAAACTTATATTATATAACTTCAAATATTCTCATATTGTTTTCGCACAAAGACTGATTGATTTACAATAAGTTTTACATGTTTGTGTGTATGGATTTCAAACCCAATAACGTGTCTCGCCATGAGAGACTTTAATAACTCGTTAACTTCTTTCTGAGCGTTTTTACTTTACGGCCAATTATTTTACTGATGCATATCTTGCATACATGCCTTCATGTTCCTCATCACGGTTCTAGCGTTATATTTATTTAAAATAATTATCTTGCGCAATATTATACTTAACAATACTATCGACGTCGATTCATTTCTTTTCGATTCTAAACCATACTAGACAATATATTAAATCATGTATTGAGATCTCATAGTTTTTCACATACCCGGGGGTTTTTCAAAAAAATCTTTACGTCTAGCGTCTCTTTATAAGACTATTATGGGGTCTTTATTACCTCGATATGCTCATCTTAATTTCTTGCTCCATATCTTACAAAATATTATACATTAACTAATATCAACTTCAACAAAAAAATCTTTGATGAACTGTAACATCATTTGGGTTTCTTAACTTCCTTTGCAAGTCTTCCACCTGTTATAAGTTTTTTTTTTTTTCTTTTTTTTTTCCTTTGCTTGCTTCCTCTGCAACTTTCCTTATTCCAAATGTTTTATTAAGTATAGAAGACCAAGTATGGTTTGCTGCAAGGCCAAGTATGCATCTTGGACCTGGAACTTTTTTTGAAACAACCCTTTTATAACTGGAAGATGATTTAGCTTAACGTTTTTTTTAGCAAAAACAACCTTTTTAGAGCTGGAAGATGATTCAACTTGAAATTTTTACCAGAAAGAAATAAAAATGGCATTTTTAGACAAGCTTAATAAACAACTAAAATAATAAGACATAAAATATTATCCGAGCATTTCGTGTAGAGTCTAATAATTTATATTTTACTTGTCTTAGGTCCGTAGTTGAAGGTGCGTAATCGTCGGGTTTGCCTAGTAGTAATTTGAGACGTATTTTCTCTTTGTGCTCTCCTAGCTAAGGTGAGTAATCACATCCCCACTTTACCACTTTTACTATGTTTTGGGACTATAGACCACAATTAAATAAATGAAAACGATCATACCAAGTATATCAATTTATTATTTAATAAAACTACTTCACCTTCCATTATCCAAATACTAAAAACAAATCAACTAATTCCTAGCTATATAAAAGACCTATGTCCTTAAGCATGACGATCACACTTACTGACATAGATAGGCTTCATGAACAAGTCAACTAGGTTATGATCCTATAGAACTTTGAGAATACTAATTTCAAAAAATTCACAAATAGTGAAGTTTCTGAATAATGCAATGATTGTCATGTTGTACATGTGCGCTCAAATGCTAGTACAACAATACTATAATTGCCACAATACATTCCATAGGATGTTTCACCTATTTCTGTAAAGTATTCTGATTCTTTCAATGAATAGTGCAACAATGCTCTCAATCGAGCACATCTAGTCAGCAGTATCATTCATTCATGATGGAATCCTACTATGATTAGGGTTGAGGATCATCTCAATCAAAACTAGCATTAGTGTAACAATACTATAATTGCCACAATACATTCCATAGGATGTTTGAAGCTAGAAAACTCCTATTTCTGTAAAGTATTCTGATTCTATCAATGAATAGTGCAACAATGCTCGCAATCGAGCACGTCTAGTCAACAGTATCATTCATTCATGATGGAATCCTACTATTATTAAGGTTGAGCATCATCTCTGTCACACCTCGCCAAGGCGGAAACGCGAATGTGTAACTTCATGGATATCATCACAACACATGGTGTCTATATAGAGAATAGCTACATGCATAAAATAGAGCAATTACAGACACGAAGTGTCGTAACAATACCCCAAAACAAAACAACCAAAACAAAATCCAAAAGAATACAAAAATCCCAGAATAGATGATAAACCCCTTCCAATGAAACTAAGGTTTCATCTAACCACATCCTTCTATCTTATCCTTAGAAAACTCACCTGAAAATGATGCTTAAAATGTCAACGTAACGTTGGTGAGATTCATAGGTTTGAGACTCAACACACAAGGCAACCGAATTCACTGTGATTACAAAATATAGCTGGACAAATAATTATAGTTATCATATAGCTACATGTTGCAAGTTAATATTCACACACAAAGGCAACAGCACTCATAAGGCAACCAATAGGACGGCTCGTGTCCTCCGACCCCAAAATAATTACAACAGGACGGCTCGTGTTCTCCGACCCCACAATGATTACATTAGGACGGCTCGTGTCTCCCGACCCCATTAAACATCAATTAGGTCGCATGCGCGAGCAACAGGATAAGCATCCTCCTAATTGGATCCCATTAAACATCAATTAGGTCGCATGCGCGAGCAACAGGATAAGCATCCTCCTAATTGGATCCCATATATATCCACAAAAGCAAATAATCACACATAGCATGCATACAATAACATTATAGATCCAAGCTCTTTTAACACCACACACATAATCACAGTAAATCAAATCGTTTAAGACAAGCATCATTCCCATCCCAAGTTTAAAACAAAGTAAAAATATGGGACTATGAACTCACCTTAAACTCCGCAGCTTCTACAAAAACAATTCACAATCTATAGCACACAAAAATAATCCACATTACACAAAGTCAAGCTAAAAGCTACAACCCATGTAATACACATATGATGGATGTCTAAGACTCATATGACCCACCATGGATCTCCTAGACACCACACTAACCACTACCATAACTTAATACTCACTAAATCCCTTGCACTCTAAAACTCAGAAAACGCAGAATTTTTGAGTACATTAACTCACATGAAATCACGACAAATAAAGCTCAAAAACTCACACCAAAAATTTACCATGGTCTCTCATAAGCATAGAAGCTAATCCCAGAAGGCCATGGACCAATAACACACACAAGTACTCATAAGAAATTCAAACTTGTCAACTACTCAAATTCGGATCTGAACGCACACCAAAAAGTTTTGATTTTTAATAATTACTTCCACAAGTTTTCATCACGAATCCTCTTCGTGGTAGTCTAATATAACCTAAATCATAACTATTCCAGAAGGCCAAGTCAAAATACCACTTTTACAACCACCTGACACCCTCAAACTTTTACCCAAAATCTGTCCCGGTTTGACAGCTTTGAAACCTTAACAAAGAAAAATCAAAAGACCGACTTCTCGACCTCAAAATCGATCGTGGTTGGACTTTTTGGAAAGCTCTTTCATTATAATTCAATTTAGACCTAAAATTCGTGACTTAACTCATCACCATCTATTATTGGGGTAAAGCTAAAGATACGCAACATATTTTTACAAATAAACACAAGTACGCAACATACTTAGTAAAGTGTCAAACGTACGCAACATATTTACAAAAAATCGTCGATCTACGCAATATGACCTGCTGGCACCAGGTTACCAGGTCACCTAACTTTAAAAGTTGCACATTTGGTCCCTAAACTATCTCATATCTCGCGTGCATGATCCTACTTTAGTAACGGTCATTAAGAAAAAAAAAAAAAAAACTTTTTAACATTCTTTTTTAAATCGAGATAAAATCCTTTTTTTTTTTTTAACTAAAATTTAGAAAAAAAAAAGTTAAAAAGATTTAAAATTAAAAAAAGAAAGTTATAATTAAAAAAAAAGGAAAAAAAGATTAAAAATATAATTTTTTTTAAAGTTAATATTAAAAAAAAATCAAAATTTAAAAAAAAAATTAATATTTGCGAAAAAAAATATTAATTTTTTTTTCATAAATACTCAATTTAAAAAAAAGTAAAAAAAAGGAAAAAAAACTAAAAAAAATTAATTTTTTTAAGGTTAATATTTTAAAAATATCAAAATTTAAAAAAAAATTTATATTTGCGAAAAAAATTATTTTTTTTAAAAATTAATTTAAAAAAAAATAATTTTTGTAAAAAAAATTAATTTTTTTAAAAAATACGCTATTTTTAAAAAAATACGTATTTTTTTATAAAAATTAATTTTTTTATTAAAAAAATTAATTTTTTTTTCGCAAATATTTTTTTTTAAATTTTGATTTTTTTTAAATATTAACTTTAAAAAATTAAATTTTTTTAACTTTTTTTCATTTTTTAAATTTTTTAAAAAAAATGTGTATTTATAAAAAAAAAATTAATTTTTTTTCGCAAATATTAAGTTTTTTAATAAATTTTGATTTCTTTTAAATAATAACTTTAAAAAAAATTAATTTTTTAAATTTTTTGCCTTTTTTTTTTCTCTAAATTTTAGTTAAAAAAACATTTTATCTCGATTTAAAAAAAATGTTAAAAAGTTTTTAAAATTTTTTTTTAACGACCGTTACTAAAATAGGATCATGTACGCGAGATATGAGACAGTTTAGGGACCAAATGTGTAACTTTTAAAGTTAGGTGACCTGATAACCTTCTGCCAGCAGGTCATATTGCGTAGATCGACTATTTTTTGAAAATATGTTGCGTACGTTTGACACTTTACTAAGTATGTTGCGTACTTGTGTTTATTGGTAGAAATATATTGTGTATCTTTAGCTTTACCCCTCTATTATTTACACTCACATCTTTACAGCCATAGATTTATGTCCAAACCCTAACACATAATCTAGCGCGTTTAACACTCGATTTCCTTAACCATTAACCATAATATTAACATCTAATCATCCTAACATGTTTTACATCATAAATTTACAGAAGTATATAAACCTTAGATTCCATCATATTAAATATTACATGAATTAGATTAATTAATCAATTAATTGAACATAGGGTTTAAAGATTTTACCTTGATTCTTGATTATTGCTTGAAAACTATAAAACCCTAATTTTTTTCTCCTTGATCTCCTTGTGTCGACTCTAATTTGCTGGAAAAATAGTTTTGGGAGCTGTGATTTTGTATTTATATTAATTATGGATAACCCTTGGGCCTATGAATCCTATTTGGACTCGAATTGGGTTTCCTTTTTCTCCTCAACTCACTCTTTGGCCGATTTTTATATATGTATATATATTTTTTTATTTTTTTTTTAAATTAATTTATTACACTCAAAACCTCATACTTTTAATATTTTATGTATTCTCATATCGAAACCTAACGTCTTTCGCGATAAACCTTAATTTTACGACAAACCGGAAAATATTCATTTTCAAAATAAAGTTTCCAAAAATATAATTTCACCCTCTTTTATAAACATAACACATAAAAACAAACTCCTCGTAACTTGCTAACGCTCAAATACTTGAACGAAGACTCGTTACGCAAAAACACAAAAACACCAAAAACTACACAAGTCATTTCTACACCACAAAGGTGATCAAAATGAATTTTCCCAAATTCCAAACTTTCCAAATCACAATAAAACCACTTACGCAAAGGGATTTAGTGCTAAACTAACCTATATCACACTTATATCACTTCAAACACCTAGCACACACCAAACAAACATCAATCGAGTCAAGACTATCAGTCAAACTGACCTGCGAAAACCACGGTTGTTACATCATCCCCCACTTAGGGAAATCGCATCCCGAGATTTCAACTACTCGTCTCACCAAAAGCACCAACAAAAGAAAATTTATGGGTATTTAAGCGGAAAAATACCACACCATAAAATCACAGAGAAAGAATCGCAAAAATGAACCGACTAAATACTCGAATTCACACGATAGAAAACATTCCGTCACTCCAACGATACGCACAAATAGATACACTCCTCGATCGATAACACCAATGATTAAAACGACTTCTCACAGGTAGGTACGATACCCCCAAACCAAATGAAAAGCCAAATGGAAACCGCAAGACGCACTCACAAATGACAGATACCCATAAAACAAACATTTATGAATACCCCACATCTAACTTCCACGATCTAAAATCCAACTACAAACGATCTTCTTCACCAACCACATCAGCAAACAAATTTGGGTACTTAAATTTCATCGGATCCTCACGTTCCCAAGTAAACTCAGGACCTCGCTTAGAATCCCACCATACCTTTACCAACGTTACCTCACCACACTTCAACCCCTTAACAACTCGATCCATAATCTCAACAGGTTTCTCGACAAAACGAAGAGTCTTGTCAACCTTAATCTCAACTAATGGCACATCCAAACTATCATCTGCCAACCACTTCTTTCCATTAGATACGTGAAACGTATCATGTACACCACTCAATTCCTCAGCTAACTTCAACCGGTATGCCACAAATCCAATCCTTTACGAAATCTCAAACAGTCCTACACATCTCGGTGCTAACTTGCCTTTCTTATCGAAACGCACAACACCCTTCCAAGGAGATACTTTTAACCTCACAATATCACCAACACCAAACTTCAAGGGTTTACGGCAATAATCCGCATAACTCTTTTGGCGATCTCTTGCTACCTTAAATCTTTCCTTAGTCAGAAAACCTTAATCATAGTCTCTCGTTCTAGTTCAGGACCAATTAGTTGGCTTGTTCCAACCTTTGCCCATAGAACAGGTGACCTACATTACCTTCCATACAACTTTTCAAACGACACATACTCTATACTAGAATGATAATTGTTGATATAGGAGCACTCAGCTAAGGGTAAATGTATACCCCGGCTTCCTCCAAAATCAAACACACCCATGCTCTCAGCTCACCACCCAACGCCTGATTTGTACGCTCACTTAGTTCACTCATTAGAGAATGATAAGTCGTACTCATCTACATACGCGTTCTCAAGACTCCATAACACGTTTACCACTATCGCGAAGTAAGTATTTCATCATGTTTCTTGATGATCAACGCGACACCCCATGGCTCATTACCAACTCACCGAGCAAAAAGTCTCGCCTACTCCTCCATACATCTCTTGCTAAGGTAATAATACGTCTTATCCATTCTCGGATGTATCAAATACCTTGCATGATTGATGTCCTTACGCTTCCTCTCAATGAAACCAATAGCTGGTCCGCAAAGTACATTCCTCCATCTTCGTTCCTTTCCATTTACTGGTCTAAACCAAGTAATCATTCTTCTTACAAATTCTCATCCTTGAACCTCTCTCTCTAGGCTGTCAACATCATCCCCTTAACTTCGAACTGAATTATCATAATCATTGCTCACAAACATCCAAGTTTCACTCGTTCACTCCCGCTCAGCGCTCTTACCATGATGTCCACCCTTCCTTGACGGTAGCAAATCAGACAATCGTAGTCACTGAGAAATTCCACACCCAACTTCTCTTCAACATATATTAGCCTCTTGTCAAATATATGCTAAAGATTCTTATGATCTAGGTAAACCACACTCTCTGCTCCATACCAATATCATCTCCAAGTTCTACTCCCCAACTTTAAATCATGTATCACACAGTTCCTCTTATGGATCTTCCACCTCCGCGATTCCTACGCAATCTATAGAAAGATAGAAATGAATCGCCAATAGTACCTGCCATTCCTTAGGACAATCGTCTCTCATATGGTGTCTTAGGTACTCTTCACCACTTTTATCTTACTAATGTCCACGAACACTCGCTATCGTTGACCACCTTCCTGAAGAACTTACATATTAAAGCTACACCTCTCACTTGAACAACTTGGCAAACACCCTCTTCTTCTTCAACGAACAAATTGATAATCAAAACGACAATCTATCATAAGTAAACGACGCGGACCATGAAACCGGTTGAACTAAAACGTATATCAACGAACTCAAAATGGGTACGAATTACCGACTAGCGAAGTAACGAACATCAAAATCAAAGCTAGAAAAACACAATGAGAAATTTTTCCCAATAAAAGTAGACACGGATAAAATGTTCATGAAAACCCATACAAAGAAAATATAAAATACACATACCCATAAAACATCCACAAGCGTACCTCAACGAAAGAAACACTCGATGAACCAAATACATAACAAGTTTGGTAAATGAGAACCATAGACAGTTCTTATTCCCGTACTCGACCTTCCCAAAAACAAATGAACACCGTTTTTTTTTTTTTTTTTTTTTTTTTTTTTTTTTTTTTTTTTTTTTTTACAAGACATATCTTAAACTTATACATCTTTTTTTTTTATAAAATATATATAAACCATTTTATGTAAGACATCAACATAACAAATTTTTTTTTCACACTTCATTTCCCATAAAAATATTAGTTTCCATCAAACGACCTTGAAATACCCAAAACGAATTTGTAAAATGCCATAAAAACTCTAACACAACCTCTTAATCGAACGCGAAAGGCATTGAAGAATTCCGTAATCAAAATAATCCTCAAACGAACTCATACCAGTAAACACTCACGCAAATACATTGCAAACCAAATGATGAACTTACAGACTCATTCGTACAATGATCAAACCAAAATCATAGAAAAACACCGATACTAATGGGTCACAAATCATGTCACAAAATTCAATTGGTGTGTGTAAATGAGGGATTAAATATCCACACCAACTCATCATGAACCAACAATACTTGAAGAATAGCATAACATTCCTCCGAGGAATGAATGTATGGAATAACCAAAGAAATGAACCAATATCCAACAAAAACGAATTCGATTACCCAACACCTATCACAACGTCAAATAGAAAGAATATGGCATATGTACCATCATGGTACGAATAGGAATGCCAACCAAAGAATTAGGTATAAAAACGGAGTCTCTAGGAAACGAATCAACTTAAATACCACAACATAAGTACCCACCGATAATTGAGGCATCAACTTATGATGGTAGGATAGAATCTTACCACCTACACACCCCAACATATAACGACCGCCCAAATGGTTAAGAGAATACTTCTCTAACCATACAGCCATCACCAACATGATATCACATACCATCTACCACAACATATAATAACAAACATCAATCAATGCTATAATGGTCACAAGTCCACGTGTATGATACCCTTATAATTATGTTCGCGACCATAGTTATAAACTACTTACTTCCAAAACCACATGTCTCAATGATAATGCACATATACCACATAGCACCTAATACACCATGCAATCCATGCCATCATACTTGCAAGTCCACTTGTGTCGTGACGATGCATGTATAATTATGTTGGCCACCATAATTATCTATGCCCCCTTTCACAAGTGTACTCCCTCCTATGACAATACATCATGCAAACAATCACGCAAACAAAACAAAAGACGTCGCCAACAATCATCTCGCATGGAACAATTCCAACGATCACGTAAACTCTATAATCAAAATTACTTGGATAAGGTCGATCCAATATCCAAGATAATCACGCTCCCACATGGCTCCAGACGTCAAAAGACAATATAAAAATTCCAAAACATAACACAAAAGACGTTGCACAATGGCTCAAACTCCACTCTCACACTTATTTCTCCTCTTAGGTTAATTCAACTTACTACTCGTTGTGGACTCTAGATCCGAATCCACACCATTCCATCCTAACTCCCTTTCATCTTTACTCAACCACCCATTCATGTTTCCTACATGTTGAGGTAGTCGACAACATGCAAAACCATCTCTATTCTTTTCTTCCAATTCCACATGATTCACAAGCGCATACAAATCACGAGGTTTAGACTAAACCACATCTCCTTCCTATGTGAAGTGAGGACACTACCAAGAGTATTTGGTAATGGCTCCATCTCCAGAAGTCACCGTGGTTCCAAACCTCTCCACTTCTTCTCCACCAACGTTTCCCATAAACGTCCTCTCCTTGTCCGAACATAGATACATGCTATCGGGAACTCGGATTCTGTAGTTAATCCGTTTCATCCGACCACTTCTCTCGCATCCGATAGCGACAACGGTAGTCCAACGAAGCATCTTACGCGCGGAAGACAATATAATAAAGTCGATATATACAATACTATGTATATGGAATAGAATAGACGTCCGAAACTCAATAAAATATCTCATAAATATAGGAAAATAGACATATAAAATACTATACTTACACATAGATCCTAAATGCAACTATATGAGGGACTCCTAAGTTATAGTCTAGGTTAAACCACCTAATTCTCTATAACCAAGGCTCTGATACCAATCTGTTACACCTCGCCAAGGCGGAAACGCGAATGTGTAACTTCATGGATATCATCACAACACATGGTGTCTATATAGAGAATAGTTACATGCATAAAATAGAGCAATTACAGACACAAAGTGTCCTAACAATACCCCAAAACAAAACAACCGAAACAAAATCCAAAACAATACAAAAATCCCAGCATAGATGATAAACCCCATCCAATGCAACTAAGGTCTCGTCTAACCACATCCTTCTATCTTATCCTTAGAAAGCTCACCTGAAAATGATGCTTAAATGTCAACATAACGTTGGTAAGATTCATAGGTTTGAGACTCAACACACAAGGCAACCGAATTCACTGTGATTACAAAATATAGCTAGACAAATAATTATAGTTATCATATAGCTACATGCATTTGCAAGTTAATATTCACACACAAAGGCAACAGCACTCATAAGGCAACCAATAGGACGGCTCGTGTCCTCCGACCCCAAAATAATTACAATAGGACGGCTCGTGTCCTCCGACCCCACAATGATTACATTAGGACGGCTCGTGTCCCCCGACCCCATTAAACATCAATTAGGTTGCATGCGCGAGCAACATGATAAGCATCCTCCTAATTGGATCCCATTAAACATCAATTAGGTCGCATGCGCGAGCAACATGATAAGCATCCTCCTAATTCGATCCCATATATATCGACAGAAGCAAATAATCACACATAGCATGCATACAATAACATTATAGGTCCAAGCTCTTTAACACCACACACATAATCATAGTAAATCAAATCATTTAAGACAAGCATCATTCCCATCCCAAGTTTAAAACAAAGTAAAAATATGGGACTATGAATTCACCTAAAACTCCGCAGCTTTCACAAAAACAATTCACAATCTATAGCACACAAAAATAATCCACATTACACAAGGTCAAGCTAAAAGCTACAACCCATGTAATACACATATGATGGATGTCTAAGACTCATATGACCCACCATGGATCTCCTAGACACCACACTAACCACTACCATAACTTAATACCCACTAAATCCCTTGCACTCTAAAACTCAGAAAACGCAGAATTTTTGAGTACATTAACTCACATGAAATCATGACAAATAAAGCTCAACAACTCACACCAAAAATTTACCATGGTATCTCATAAGCATAGAAGCTAATCCCAGAAGGCCATGGACCAATAACACACACAAGTACTCATAAGAAATTCAAACTTGTCAACTACTCAAATTCGGATCTGAACGCACACCAAAAAATTTTGATTTTTAATAATTACTTCCACAAGTTTTCATCGCGAATCCTCTTCGTGGTAGTCTAATATAACCTAAATCATAACTATTCCAGAAGGCCAAGTCAAAATACCACTTTTACAACCACCTGACACCCTCAAACTTTTACCCAAAATCTGTCCAGGTTTGACAGCTTTGAAACCTTAACAAAGAAAAATCAAAAGACCGACTTCCCGACCTCAAAATCGATCGTGGCTGGACTTTTTGGAAAGCTCTTTCATTATACTTCAATTTAGACCTAAAATTCGTGACTTAACTTGATGCGTGGGAATTGCAACAGGCTATACCTCTCGAGGGATCTCGAGAAGCTTACAACCCCCACCAGGCAGTGTACCTGATCGTTGTAGTATAGTATAGTGACAAGTACCGGAGGATTGATCGTTCAGCTTAGGAATAGTGTCGCTAGGATTAGAAAGCCTAAATACTAGTTCTAAAGGTAAGGGATGATTATTTTTGTGTTTTTATATTTTTTAGAAAGCAAATTAAAATCTCGGGTTTTGGAAGAGTGGGCGGAATTAGTTGCTATTCAACTAATCCAATACTAAGATGCAATCAAAATAAAATAATCAAAATGAAAATAAACTAATTTATACTAAAGTTGTGAGCAGTAATTGGAGAAAATGTGTTTACTTAGATTTCACTACTCCCTAGATATCTTTTACACGTTAATTACTTGTTATAATTGCATGGATGACGGATCGTATTCCTTAATACCATTCATGGGGTGGCACACATAACTCCCCAATTCTATGAGCTCTTATCTCCTCCTACACCATGCCCAGTACAACTATAGGGATTGTAAACAGTGGCTCATGCATTAAATACAACCAATAAAGACCTAGTGCGCCTCGGTTCATGTTTCTTAAGACGTTCAAGCATGTTACCATTTGGAGATCTGCCAGTTTTCTTAAGCCTAACATATAAATCATTCATCCAAAACAAGAATAAACAAGTAATCAACACATAATCAATATCTAGGTTTCATTAGATCTAAGCAAACACAAAAGAGATCTAGCCTAGCATGATAGAATTAAGACAAGAACACGATATAGACAACCAACACATAGACATATTGATTGAATTAGAAGAACACTTATCTTGATTAATCATGCAAGGTATCAAGGGGTTAGAACCCTTGAAAAACCTGTAAAGTTACACCAAAATCGTATTTAGGTTTTCTCCCAAAACTCCTCTCTTTTAAATGCGAAAAACTAGAAAACTATATATAGGAAAATAGGGATGACGGCGTCAAGAACAAAGGTGTGACGCCGTCATCTTGCCGCCAAATACTTCCTCGGACGGCCTTGATCTACTTCTGACGCCGTCAAGGCCTAGGCCGTCACACAAATTACTCTTGACGCCCTGTGTGTGACGCCGTCATCAACTACGGATTTTAATTCTTGGGGTTTTGACGCCGTCAGGAAAACTCTTGACGCCTTCATGAACTCTCGGATTTTATTATTGAGGTTTGACGCCGTCAGGAAGTTACTCTTGACGCCGTCACCTACTGTTCCCAGCATGGAAAATTGAGACTTTGCCGTTTTCTTCACTTTTATGCTCCAAAAACGTCCAAAATGGCTTCTTTTCCAGAATTCACTCTCCAAGTACCTAAAATCACAAAAGGAACGATTTAGGGCAATATTTGATCAAATAAGTTCAGATTCGGGCTTAAATGACCCCCTAAAAGTGATTCATTTTTCGCCTTATCATATACCCTTACACTTGAGATTTGCTTGTCCTCTAGCAAATGCGCTTTTATTCTAGTCAAAAGACAAGTTAGAGGTCATTTAACACTAATATAAAAGTAATTACAATAAATAATCATTCCACTAAAGACCAATAGACAAGCTCGGAGGTCATACACTAGCACCTCACAAATAGTGTTTAGATACTCACATCTCTCGGGTGTAATAAAGTATAAATTACAATATGGAAACGGAATATATCTCTCACTACCTGTCATAGCAAAATAGATTACCATAGGCTTGGGAAAGGATCAAACCTCCACCACATGGCGTAAGCACCTAGGATAAACTATCAAAGAGGTCTTTTAAAGGGTTGTAACGTTAGGTATAGGGATATGAATTACACGGTTTTGTTGGATAAAGGAAGTTATTACTGGTGGCGAGTTAACAATCTTGGTCAATTACATGTACAATATGGCGTTGCTAAGCCAAGACTAGACTCGACTTAAGCTAATAAATGAGAAATAACAAAAACATAAAATGAACATAGAATAAAAAGGGATGGTAGTCCGTATGTTTTTTCTCTTTTTCCTTTTTCTATTTTTTTCTTCTTTTTTTTTCGATTTTTATTTTTTTTATTTTTTTTATTATTTTTTTTTTTTGCATACACTCTTACCCTACCATCCAAAATAATACATCATAGGGGATGAACATTCCCCTTACACTTGAATCTTTACATACTTTACATTTAACTAAACTAATGACTCGAATTAAGAAAATTAAAACACTTGGAGCACTTTTAAGATTAACGTACATATGGGGGTAATAATTGATGTTCTTCCCCATTACTCCATAAAATAAGTACTTACCCATGAGTCCCAATCATCCCAAAACAATATGTACAAGGATATGACTCGACTTAGCAACCATGTAATCAATTAGAAAGTTAACTTAGGGTTTAACAAATAACAATAATGCACTAAAAATGAGCGCATACACGGAAGGCTAAGGCGATTTGGGTGTACATTTAAGTGGGGTGTAACAAATTCTTCCTTTAAGTAAGATGCTTAAAGTTAGAAACGAAAAGATAGGCTCGGAGGGGTGTACTAGGGGTTTCGTGTACTAAAAATGAGTACAACGCTAAGGGTGTGGGAAAAATTAATTGAATTAACTAGTCAAGTAATATGACTTAAATGGTCAAGTAATTATAATACGGGTTTAACACAAGGGTGATCCTAATGCCTCTTATCATGTAGTAAATCCTACCACACGAATGTAGTCTCACTAGCGGTCTCGGGATGCATCACTAACGCAAGTTCTAGAATCTAAATGCTACCGGTACACTCATAGACACTAATAATGAATGATTTTCCTATCAAATCTTAATGCGAACCTCACATATTTGGGTGGAAAATTTTTCTGAATATACGGTTATGTGCTAGTCATACAATCTCCTATCCATGAGACGCTTGCTATAGCTAAAGTTTCACTCCTAAATGTTGTAAAAAATTTTAAATTTGGCGCTAAAATTTCACTAACAAGTATTTCTCATAGTTTTATTACACATCTACCATCAAACAAAACAAACTCAAGCAAAAGTGCATATGTAAGGTATCATCTTTTTACCCTCCTCTTACACTTAAGATGAACATTGTCCCCAATGTTCAAGTAAAGAATGTAAAAGTGAAAAAGTAAAGAGAATGAAATCAAATACTCCCCTGATTCGCTCGGTATGGATTATAGGTTGGCCAGGTTAGATCTTCCTCCAAGAAAATAAACAATCAAAGCTTCCCTTCCAGAATATAAATCATTTCCTTGTCGAACATAACCTATAAATCCTGACAAAAATAGACAAGACAACCTCGCGTAAAATCGGCGGCATCCTATATAAGTTACTAAATCCTAGAAAACAAGATAAGATATAATGCTTGTGGAATGAAGTTTGCAGATTTCCTGGAGATTATAAAACTTAATAATTCACAAAAACCATAAGACTCCGTTAGAAAAACAAAACCGGTAAAATTTCCAGATTTTTACTCCTGACGCCGTCAAGAGTAAACTCGTGACGCCGTCAGAATGGACCTGCATAAATTCTTATGTTAAGTTTCCGGAAAATTTCTGGAAAAACTTGGTCCTACTTCCTGGAAAATCCTGCAAAACTTCATTATGACTCAATACAAGCATTTGACTCTAACAAATACGAATATACATGCTCACTTAAAATTGTGGTGAATCATGATCGTGTGTTTCTTGAAAACATATTTGGGGTTTCCCCTTACACTTATCTTTTGCAAAAATACTTTTAGGTTGGAGCTAAGACTAGGCCAAACAACATAGTAAAGTATTTCCACTTTTTAATTGAGAAACATGATCTACCAACAATAAAAATAAAGCATGCATACGGAAGCAAATAACAATCAAACAAATAAAATCACACAAAACATGGGTTGCCTCCCAAGAAGCGCTTTTATTTATTTACGAGTCTTGTAGCTAGACTCAAGGTCATGGGTTACTACGTGATTTCATCATTGGTTCCACTCTCTAGGTCGTCTTCTAAACCAGTTTTGTATTCCGGACCTAGTTGCAAGCATTCTTTGTAGAAACCAAGCATCCTATTTCTAACATACTCTACTCCTCTACGTCTATCCTCCTCATTCCTATAATAAGCCGCTTGCTTGTGTTCTTTTTCGAAATTAGAGAGAAGGCGGTATTGCTCAATCTTGTATGGCATTTGATAGGCAACCTCATCATTCTCTTCCTTAAACCTAACTATCCCTAGATTCGGATCATAACTCATCCTAGTGGCCTCAACAAATGGTTTTCCGAATATTACTTGGCTTAGGCAAGCATCTATCACCGGACGAGTGTCCTCAACTATCATAAAATCGATCTCATAGAGTCATAGGTGAGATTCCCTATAATCACATGCAATCCTTTCACTCTTCCCGCAAAATTACTTATCAGGTACTTATTAGGCATCATCCTAAAATTAAGTTGCTTCTTCATCACCCAATTGTAATAAGTCCTAGTCATGATGTTCACGGGGGATCTTGGGTCGATGTAAGCTTTCCATATATGCATGTGCCCGAGATTGCATGGGATGTTAATGTTAGAGGGGTCTCCCATTTTGATAAGGGGGTTGCCAAAGATATATGTTCTCTCGGGGCTATCGAATAAATCTTTATGGTATTCCCGTTCTTCCTTGGTTGGCAACTTATCAAAGTATTCTTCTATAGGCTCCACCTCCTCTAATTCCTCTCTACTATCAACCTCAACTTCCCTATTCTCATCCTTAGTCTCGGCTTCTATCCTAACTTCATTCTTGTCACTCTCTTCTATCTCCTTATCTATCGGCTTAATAGTGACAACATTAACAAAGTGGACCTGTTTAGATGATGAGGGATCCTTAATTTGGTTTCCGTTATTGGTATCCCTAGTGTCCTTCCTAGGTGTGACTAATGCTTGGTTGTTGAGGGCTTTCAACAAGTTGTCAATCTTGTTGGTCATCTCCGTTTGTTGTTGGTTGAATTCGGTTTTAAACCTAGCTATGCGAGCCTCTTGAGATGCCATAAACTTTGACATCAATCCTTCAAGATTGTTGGTACTACCATAGTTGTTAGAAGGATTGTTGTTGAAAGTACGGTTGGATGGTGGACCGGTTGGTTGGTAACGGTTAGGCGGATTGGAGGAATTGGGTTGATTTTGTTTCCACCTAAGGTTTGGGTGATTTTTCCATGAGGGGTTGTATGAATCACCGTATGTGTTTGGCTCGGGCTTGAAAGTGTACCACTTATCTCCCGCTTCGTCGGTACGCGTGGATGCGTAGTCCGCAAAAGCTGTTCCGGGGAGTTCCACACAATCACGAGTGTCGTGGGGACCACTACATAATTCGCATGAAGAAGCGATTTTGTTCACTTGGCTTGAAGGCTTAGGAGCATCGTAAGATTTCATGAGAAACCTGACTTGGTCCTCAAGTTCCATGATCCTACGGTCGGGAGTGCTAGAATTGTTCGAATGCAAAGATATTGCCTTGACCATTTTGTTCAAGTCACGGGGATCGTTCCAACTTTCGTTGTCATAGAGAGCAAGATCTTCTATGAGTTCCCATGATTGTTCTGCACTAAGATCACGTAGCTTACCACCGGCCGATTGGTCAATGGCTCGCCTCGTGGAGATGTCGATATGGTCATAAAAGATTTGGACTTGGAGCCAAAGATCTATGCCATGATGAGGGACTTTTTGGAATAAGTCCTTGAAACAAGTCCATGCTTCATAAAGAGATTCATTTTGACGTTGTTGGAACATCAAGATGTCATTCCTAAGCTTAGTAGTTCTCCCCGGTGGGAAAAATTGAGCAAGGAAACGAGTGGTGAGATCATCCCATGTGGTGATGGATCCCGCGGGTAAACGCTCAAGCCATTGACTAGCTTGATCCCGTAGAGAGAATTGGAATAGGCGTAAACGGGTAGTCTCTCTAGTTGCAACATCTAGGTCTATGGAATCTACGATTTTGAGGAAGTCCTTAAGATGTTGGTTTGGATCTTCGAAACGAAGTCCATGGAATGCACATCCGCTTTGCACCAACCGGATGGTGTCGGATCGCAAGGGGGTCACATTGGCTCCGGTGAGCTCAATGGTGTTTCGGTAGCCTTGGTGGCTAGGTCGGGAATACTCTCCTAAGGTTCGGGGCCTAAGGGGTTCTAGTGGTGGGTTTTGTTGTGGTGGGATGACAGGTTCAAAGATGTTACCACCTTCCATGATGTCGGATGGTAAAGAGTTACGAACAAAAGCACGAAGAAATAAGATAGATTAAAGAAGACCTAAAAATAAAAATAAAATCTTACTAGAAAGGAATCTAGCAAGTAGACCTAATAAAAAGAAATTCTAACCTAGACAATAACTATTCCCCGGGCTGCGGCGCCAAAAACTTGATGCGTGGGAATCGCAACAGGCTTTACCTCTCGAGGGATCTCGAGAAGCTTACAACCCCCACCAGGCAGTGTACCTGATCGTTGTAGTATAGTATAGTGACAAGTACCGGGGGATTGATCGTTCAGCTTAGGAATAGTGTCGCTTGGATTAGAAAGCCTAAATACTAGTTCTAAAGGTGAGGGATGATTATTTTTGTGTTTTTATATTTTTTAGAAAGCAAATTAAAATCTCGGGTTCTGGAAGAGTGGGCGGAATTAGTTGCTATTCAACTAACCCAATACTAAGATGCAATCAAAATAAAATAATAAAAATGAAAATAAACTAATTTATACTAAAGTTGTGAGCAGTAATTGGAGAAAATGTGTTTACTTAGATTTCACTACTCCCTAGATATCTTTTACACGTTAATTACTTGTCATAATTGCATGGATGACGGATCGTATTCCTTAATACCATTCATGGGGTGGCACACATAACTCCCCAATTCTATGAGCTCTTATCTCCTCCTACACCATGCCCAGCACAACTATAGGGATTGTAAATAGTGGCTCATGCATTAAATACAACCAATAAAGACCTAGTGCGCCTCGGTTCATGTTTCTTAAGACGTTCAAGCATGTTACCATTTGGAGATCTGCCAGTTTTCTTAAGCCTAACATATAAATCATTCATCCAAAATAAGAATAAACAAGTAATCAACACATAATCAATATCTAGGTTTCATTAGATCTAAGCAAACACAAAAGAGATCTAGCCTAGCATGATAGAATTAAGACAAGAACACGATATAGACAACCAACACATAGACATATTGATTGAATTAGAAGAACACTTATCTTGATTAATCATGCAAGGTATCAAGGGGTTAGAACCCTTGAAAAACCTGTAAAGTTACACCAAAATCGTATTTAGGGTTTCTCCCAAAACTCCTCTCTTTTAAATGTGAAAAACTAGAAAACTATATATAGGAAAATAGGGATGACGGCGTCAAGAACAAAGGTGTGACGCCGTCATCTCGCCGCCAAATACTTCCTCGGACGGCCTTGATCTACTTCTGACGCCGTCAAGGCCTAGGCCGTCACACAAATTACTCTTGACGCCCTGTGTGTGACGCCGTCATCAACTACGGATATTAATTCTTGGGGTTTTGACGCCGTCAGGAAAACTCTTGACGCCTTCATGAACTCTCGGATTTTATTATTGAGGTTTGATGCCGTCAGGAAGTTACTCTTGACGCCGTCACCTACTGTTCCCAGCATGGAAAATTGAGACTTTGCCGTTTTCTTCACTTTTATGCTCCAAAAACGTCCAAAATGGCTTCTTTTCCAGAATTCACTCTCCAAGTACCTAAAATCACAAAAGGAACGATTTAGGGCAATATTTGATCAAATAAGTTCGGATTCGGGCTTAAATGACCCCCTAAAAGTGGTTCATTTTTCGCCTTATCATAACTCATCACTATCTATTATTTACACTCACATCTTTACTGCCATAGATTTCTGTTCAAATCCTAACACATAATCTAACGCGTTTAACACTCGATTCCCTTAACCATTAACCATAATATTAACATCTAATCATCCTAACATGTTTTACATCATAAATTTACAAAAGTATATAAACCCTAGATTCCATCATATTAAATATTACATGAATTAGATTAATTAATCAATTAATTGAACATAAGGTTTAAAGATTTTACCTTGATTCTTGATTATTGCTTGAAAACTATAAAACCCTAATTTTTTTCTCCTTGATCTCCTTGTGTCGACTCTAATTTGCTGGAAAAATAGTTTTGGGAGATGTGATTTTGTATTTATATTAATTATGGATAACCCTTGGGCCTAAGAATCCTATTTGGACTCGAATTGAGTTTCCTTTTTCTCCTCAACTCACTCTTTGGCCGATTTTTATATATGTATATATATTTTTTTATTTTTTTAAAATTAATTTATTACACTCAAAACCTCATACTTTTCATATTTTATTGATTCTCATATCGAAACCTAACGTCTTTCGCGATAAACCTTAATTTTACGACAAACCGGAAAATATTCATTTTCAAAATAAAGTTTCCAAAAATAGAATTTCACCCTCTTTTATAAACATAACACATAAAAACAAAATCCTCGTAACTTGCTAACGCTCAAATACTTGAACGAAGACTCGTTACGCAAAAACACAAAAACACCAAAAACTACACAAGTCATTTCTACACCACAAAGGTGATCAAAATGAATTTTCCCAAATTCCAAAGTTTCCAAATCACAATAAAACCACTTACGCAAAGGGATTTAGTGCTAAACTCACCTATATTACACTTATATCACTTCAAACACCTAGGACACACCAAACAAACGTCAACCGAGTCAAGACTATCAGTCAAACTGACCTGCCAAAACCACGGTTGTTACAATCTCAATCAAAGCTCGCATTAATGTATAGAACAACACTAAGCTCCTTAGCTAAACTACATAAATAATGAACATATCTAAATCCTTTGGAGGCCTTTTAAAATGTTCTTTCAATAGATGTCTAATGACTTTCACTTAGATATTGTTGTTGTAAGCGCATCTTGCATTCATGAAAATGTTATAACTAGTTCAATACATAATATGGCATACATAATGAATCTTTTAGCTAAACTTAAGATTTCTATGTATGTGTTCAATCTCATCAGGTGAAACAGAACTCCGAGGCTCACCTAATGATATGACATATATTGTGTTAGACTTATTAACCGCGTATGTCTATCGTAATAAACATCAAGTCTAAGGTTGTATATTTTATTTTCTAAATCTCTTAAGAAATTTTATTATATATATATATATATATATATATATATATATATATATATATATATATATATATATATATATATATATGGGAAAATATTAGCTACAATTAATTGTAGCCAATTGGCTACAATTTTGTGCAATAAATGTGGGTCCCTGATTCATTTTGTGGGTCCTGATTTTTTTCTGTGGGTCCCTGATTCAATGCTAGTGTATTTTTTATGAAGGATTGTAGCCAATTGGCTACAAAAATTGTAGCCAAGCTATCCCCTATATATATATATATATATATATATATATATATAATCCAGCTTAGATATTTTATATATATATATATATATATATATATATATATATATATATATATATATATATATATATATATATATATATATATATATATATAATCCAGCTTAGATATTTTATTCTATATAATATGTATTCATAATGTAGAGTGAACTTTTTGAAATAAAAAGTGATAGTCTTTATATTCGAATAATATTTGAATAAAAGAATAAAGGTGTAACTGGATTTGGACCATTCTTTGATGACAAGTTTGAATATTTTCATGTAGTTATGAGACCAAGTCAATACGTCATATACAGTTGTGAAGATCATTAACCTTGTCTTGTCCTATGTGTTTCCTTCCAAAGGTCATCCTCACCAATTTCTTTTGCTTGATACTTCTTTCTCTTAATGATTGTCAGTTCCTTGTCGGGTTTTAGATCATATGGCAATTCATGGCTGAAAGAATGATTTAACATGTATATGATTTAACTTGTAATTCAATATAATGTTTGTAGAACTATAAAACAGCGCCAATGTCCACGGAAGAGAGATTCCCCGATACAACATATGGACTTGCTAGATGAACCACTATAAGATGTGTAAAACCGAGTATAGTATCAGACTAATAGTTGTTGTTGTTGTGATAAATAACAACAAAATAGGAAAGACCCAAGTTGCCAAATTGCACACAAGCGTAACATGTTTCCATATTCATAACCAAACCAACGAAAAGTTAAAGTATGATCGGTAGTGGCAGCTAGTAACATGTAGTATCGTTCCAATTTTATCGGATGTCCCCGAAGGGACTAGTAACATGTAGTAGGCTAAGGAGTGTTTTAACAAGAGGAACAAACTTGACCCCTCGACAGAGGCATATACCAAGTTTTTGGCCCAAAAAATTAATCGTCCATTGGGTCGTACTGGGCCAATTCTACAATTAATCCAACCCATTTAATTTTTATCTGGTTTATGGAACATGAAAACGTGACTAGATCGGTCCTAGTTAATTTTGTTGACAAAATTATCTAATGGCTACGAAATGACAATAGTTGTGGTATCTCACGTGATGAATAGCTAATATTGTCATACAACATAGAAAGTTGCTTATGGACCTACATGAATGTGTTTTTGTACATATATTTGAGATGATAAACATAATAAACTCAAGGGGCCTACGACGATGATAAATAGGAAACAAATGGTCAAGTCCATGTACTCGAAAGGGAGGAACGAACTAACATGGAGAGTCTTGCGTATGTTACCATGCCTATGTATCGATTTTGGTTTCTTGCGGTTTGGGGTCACTACCAATATTTGGATATGGATACGTATATCTTAAAACGCGTATTGTATATGTAGAAATATGTAAAATGAAAGAATATTAGATCATACAAACATTATAGTCCGTATTGATATATTAGAAAAGGTGTTATTGTCTTAAAATTTTAAGAAATGTCATCTCAAGGAGTATATATACAAAATACAGTGTGTATATAGTCAATAGAACGCATGATTTATTTTAATTATCTTGTAAACATTTATATGTGAATATGCCAAACATACACAGGTGATATCATGTTGCTGCCCATACCGCATTAATGTTACATTTAACATGTTGGCATCGTAACATTAATACGTATATATATTTTCACAAGCCTTAACTTTCTAGAAATCTATAACGGAGTATATGGAGCGTGTCTTTTATCATATTATTTTTCCTTAAAGAATTATCTTTAAACAAGGCTTCTTTTCTAATAAGGGCAAATTGACAAAAAAATACATCGAACTTGACACTTGTGTGTAGCCAATTATTTTTTTCTTATTAAATGTACTAAACTTTCAAATTTCGATCATTGTGTTTATTTTGGGACAATTTTACTCTTACGTTTTTCAAAATTTGAAGGGTAAAATGGTCATTTTACATGGTAGAATAGTTACAAAATACACACAATGATCGAAATTTAAAAGTTCAGTACACACAATAAGAAAAAAATAGTTGGCTACGCACAATCATAAAAAATGTCAAATTCAATGTATTTTTTTGTCATTTGCCCTTCTAATAAAAGCTAAGTTTATAACATCTTAAAATTCCACACAAAAATTCCCATAATAAAAGCTAAGTTTATAACTTGCTTAAATATCCAAACTAAAAAAAAAAAAAAAAAAAAAAAAAAAAAAAAACCTGTCTTACGTTACAATGGGTGGCATACTGTTGGCTGACAGATTGGATTATAAAGAAGAACATATATAGTAACATTATAAGGTGTTCCTATTATAGCCAACAAACACGCTTTGATACAAAAAAGAAGCAAAGATTTCGCATGCAAACAAAAGGTTATGAAAAGGAACCTTTTAATCCGGTTGTGGTTTCTAATAACTTTTATCACCTATTTGAATTTTGTATGACGTTAAAAAATGTTAGAACCACGAAGAAAGTAAAAAAAAAAAGAAAAAAAGAAAAAAAATTCACAAACTAATTTGGCAGAGATTGATTGGTTTAGTAAGAGAGAGCAGAGAGAAACTGTTACTGAGTATACTAATAAAACACTGACATGTCAGCTTGTAGATGTTTTTTGAGAGTTTTTTTGTGAGTTTAGCATACCTTATAAACGTTATGATGGAAACACGAGACTTTTTTTTTTTTTTTTTTTTTTTTTTTTTTTTTTTTTTTTTTTAATACAGACATCTACATCTTTACAAACTCTTACAATTACATTAATATCCTCCATAATTTCATTATTACTTCAGTATCCTTAACTTTTAAAATACACAAATTTATCCCAATATACATTTTCATCATGTTTTAATAGATAATAATAATTACATCATTATCAATTTTACCTAACATGTTAACTTACCTTTTTACCCTTCTAGTGGTTAGCTAGAAAAAGAACCCAACTCAAATAAACTGTCAATTAATCGGATACGTTTTACATGTATTTGAAAATTTGGATTCAACGCTACAACTAAAAGAAAATGTATTAGTTTACTTTTAACAACTTATTTTACTCTTTCTTTACCATTTGAATATTATCTTCAAACACAAATTACTTCATAAAGTCACATGGACATTATGGGTTCCATTTTTTCTCAGAGGGGGCCGCATAACAGATTTACTACTAATAGGATTGGGTGTTTTCTGTTAGGATCCCATCTGCAAGAATAAAAAGTTAAAAATCCTTCAATAATCAATGTTGCTGTGTTTTTCTTAATAAAGAGAAAAAGGGTAAAACAGTAATTATATGTTACAAGAATATTTAAATTAAAGTTTTTAATATTAAACCTATTTAAATAAAATGAAAATGAGTTCTTGGATATAAATGTGTATTTTTAAATTTTGAAAGGATATTGATGTAATTATAAAATTTGCAAGGATATTCATGTAATTTTACGGTTTTGTAAGGACATAAATATAAATATCCCTTTATAATAAACCATTCCAAACGTGTATTACGAAAAAAGACGTTTTAATCGTATACATATACTACGAAAACGCCCCCTGATGCATGGCACACATCAGGGCACGCCGAACATGTTGGACAACTCAGTAATGCAAGAGACGCAATTTACCCTTTTACGGTTTTCCTATTTACAGCATATGACTTGTGAAAGTTCTTGAGGTAAAAGTTACATATCAAGTGAGGTTGAGTGTAGTACAGTCCTTCTATTCCTAGGATATAACTAACCTTAGTTTTGAAAACAGTGTTAACAACTGTTTATACGTACGTTTTATACCAACTTTAGTATTTTCTTAACTTTTTGATAAGTTTTTTACACTTATCTTCTAAAGAAAGTTTCCGTTTATAATCCAGTGACTAATTTTCAAATGTATCTAAGTCTCATAGGGGGCGTTTGGTTCAAAATATATAACTGGTGCTATTTAAAATTCTAAGCAAATGTAAATGCTTCTTATATGAAAGGAAATTAAAATAACCCAATTTTAGCATCATTCATGCAAATAAAATTCTTGGGCTCACATATTTATTGTGAACCAAACAATACAATTGAACCATTTTTAATTTCAAATCCCCTCAATTACTTTGAATTTACCCTAACCAAACGCCCCCTGTGTTTAGGAGATTTTTAGGGAGTCTTGAGTTATTGTAGTACTCACTGATATTATCATCTTCTCCTTAGTTGTTTCCTTCACTCTCTGAGTTTCGCCTCATGTTGTATTAAATCTTCTCTTAAACTCTGAAGAACATTTTGAAAGTAACTCACTGAAAACTACTTTCTATTCATGGACCAGTTTGCATTTAAGATATTTTAATTCAAATTATAGTCAAACATTATTAGACACTAAATTAACCCCAACACTATTAGAATTACAACTTATTACATTAAGTTAAATCACTCTATGTTAATATGATAGCATTTGTTTAAAAGCTTAAAGCAATGCAAAGTAAACAGTTTAAACAAAGTGAAAAATCACAACAAAGTTTTTTAATGTTTAAGATCTTATTAGAAATGAATTAAACTTTTCCGGCCAAAAAGTTCTAAAAATAGATAATTTTACATTTTATTTGTGTCAATATAATAAAGTAAAACTCGATAAATTAATTTTTTTAAACAGCGGAGATTTTATTAAAAACACTAGCATGAAGCTAGAAAAGATCACAGACTAATGTACAATTGAGATTTTTTAACCAAGAAACCCAATTAATCTTAGACTTAGAACGACTATTTATCCACATATAGGACATTTGCACTACATCGTCAAATAGAGTTTCCCGACTTGGATGAAAATGACCAAACGACATTTGGTTTCTATACCGGCAATTGAACCACCACATCACGTAACAAATACCTTCAAGAAACTCCTTCAAATGCTTAGGCAAACGAATATTGACGAGCCAAATAAGCCACTCATTGTAAGAGTGAAAGACTATATTATCGAGTTCCCACCAAAGCAAAATTTTCCACCACACTATCATAATATCTTTTGTAATAAACTCTATCATAATATCTTTGGTAAGTCCTAATTCATAATTTGTAGATAAATTGATCCCTCTTTTGTAATAAACTCTATCATAATATCTTTTGTAAGTCCTAATTCATAATTTGTAGATAAATTAACATCGATCGATTAATATCTCTTTTAATTAATAAATTTAAAGGATTACATATTGAACATACAACTATTAAAAGTAAGCAATTGCTAGTTAGATATATCTTCTACATACTCAAAACTAAATGTTTATTGATTAGTTATTATTCTTCAAAAGTTTAAAATCGACAAAAAAGGCTTATCCCGTGCATCTCTTTTAAGTGCCGATCAACCATTTCTTGAGAATATAGACCGATATAATACAAATTGCCTCATTTTTGTTACATTTTGAGTGAAGTCAGAAACCTGCATTGAGTATCCATATCACGACGACATGAAACCCGCAAGCTTGACATAAGTAATCTTAGAAAACTCAATTATAATGGTAGATGATTTTTTTCGATATAGTTTGACCGTTATAAGTATGATTACTTCAATAATAAATTATTTTGTCATATACGAATCCATAAAACTATTTGTTATACAAATATAATAATATTTTTATCTATTTTCAGAATTTAAAACAAAAGAAATCATGTAAGATATAAGTTATTGGTTAAGGCAAAATATTTCATAATAAATGTTGAACTTTACAGATCCTATTCCATTTACTAATTATAGACTTCTGATTAGAATAATTATGTTTACTTTAACCTAGCTATTACTTTTGGATTCAAAATCAGCTGGCCAATACCAATGGCGGATTCATATATTCTTTACAAATTTTATTTTATATTCGCCATTTTAACTTCTACTTCTGAGTTTCAAGCTTGTTGTTATCCACAAATTCTGTACCTAATAACAACAATATTGGTTAATTTAGTGTACACCACTTTTTGTTTACCGAATAAAAAAACACCAACACCCTTCCATTACGTGATTCTGTCACTTTATATCAACACTTTTTGTAGCAAAATATCAATGTTTCAACTTAAAAAGTGATTAATTTTTAACAATAAAGTATGAAACATCAAGCCGAGAATTTACAACCTTTTTACTTGTTTAATGTTCAATAAAAAATATTAATCAAATCAAATTACCACCAAAATGTCATAGTAGTCATGTATACAAATACTGTTATCACAAAAAGTCTATCTTAAGCCTTAATTACTGTGTAAACATCTTAAGGTGAAAAGAAAATATTTGAAAATTGTAACTTAGTTAAGTCATGCAAATCTCAGTTAAAAATTTGTCTCCTCAAGTAACCTAAACAAGAAAAAAATTTGTCACCTCGGATAACCTAAACAAGAAAAGATTGTCTGTTTAATAGTTAATTAAATCACATGTTGACTTCAAGTTACAAACCAGATGGCCGACATGAAGGAAAACTGGGCCATGAAAGAGAGGGGGAGCAGCTTGTAGACCATCCCACGATGAAAGGTCCTAGCTTGCATGCTCTTTCAGCTCATGTTCCATTTTCTTCAAGATTTATTGTCGGTAATAGGTTGTAAGAAAGATAACACTCCTTTTGCGTATTGCTTTTTGGAATTTTATTGGAAGAATCGTACATGCAAATAAACCGCGGAAACACTAAGATGCAACTGGTCATGTCTGTAAATTTCGAGAAATTTCTACAAAACGAAAGTGAATATAACATGTCAACAATTTAATAATGTTTGTTGCTCTAATAGCTAATAAATCTTGTCACTTAATTGTGTTTCCTGACTGATGAGAAAAGCACATATGGGATCACAAATCCTCTCAAACCAGTTTAGTTTTGCATGCCTATTTCTATTCACAAGAGGACTTTCACATCTTCCAGAAGAGTATCCTTCCAAGGTTGTTTCAAATCAAAACATACTATTAGAAACTTTGAATCTGGTTTTTATCTTCTGGTGTGTTTGGAACAGAAAATACAGAAACAAATATGCTATATAATCAGAATTTATAGTAATTGATCTTGTATTGAATGAATTGTTTACAGACTTTGATCCTATTTATACTTCATGAATCGGCACCTAAGAACAAGGGGTATACCGATTCTATAAAAGTAATCGACACAACCTAATCTAAATGTTACAACCTGTAACCGTCATACCCTAACTAACTAAACGACCCATATTGACCAAGTGTTTACAGGCTTTACATATTACTGAACATAAAAACAATAAATACTATTTGGTCCGATCCTTAGACTATATTAACTAACTAATTATATCATTAGTTCCACCACATACTTGATTCCTGTGCCTCCAAATTATCCAAGTACAAGTTTGAACCACCAGATCAAGACAGTCTTTAGTGATCCTGTTTTGAAAGCCGAATCACTCCAGTTCAGTAGGGAATCCAAAGATTTTGGAAAGTCACACAACCTCCACCATGTCGAGATCAGCTTCTATAGATTAGTAGACAATTGATGAATAAATGTTGTGTTAATTCAAGATTGTCATCACATTGGACATCTAGTCAAATTCAAATCAATCCATCTGATATCAAGATTGCATCTTGTAGGGAGGCAATCTTGATTGAGACGCCACGAAAATATATTCACTTTTATAGGTAAGGTGTTGTTCCATTTGATTTGAGTATCAGTCGTCGATAGGGTGAAGGATTCGATGTGTTTCCTGACTGATGAACAAGGGAACAAGTTGGAGGAATCCAGGTTATAAACCCAAGTATCTGGAATTCTTGACGATCATTAAGTTGAAAAAGTTTAGGAAAATGACCCAACGATAGGTATTAGGCCCTTGAGAGTTTTAAGTACATTTTAATGACTTTACAGACCTTACCATTGTCAAGTGAATGGAGTCTAGGAAACAAAGTCATGAGACTAAACGTCCAAATACAAACGTCATCCCGAAATGAAGTAGAACAACCATCTCCAACCTATTTTTTAAATATCTCATTAAGATAAATATTGTCCTTAGGAAGATACTTGTACAAGTTGGAAATCTATTTCCATGCACCCAATATTTGGCGGGCTGGAGGGTTGTTTTCAATTGCAATGTTTCCTTGGGCATCATGAATAGAGGTAATAACATGTTTCTAAAGTGAATGCTTTTCACAATGGAATCATAATCACAACCACCACATCACAAATAAACTATTTAAATTTAAATAGCATCAAACTCAACATAATGTCATTTAAACAAAGTTAAATCATTCGTCTAACAAAATTTATACAAAATATTTATCGGTATTAATAAATAATGAAAATTTTAAGTAAAGGGTAAATTGCAAATTTGGTTATTAACGTTCTCCAAAAGTGCAAAAATGACACCGAGACAAAAAGGCATGCAAAAACGCCACTAATTTTTATTTTTTTTTTATTTTTTATTTTATTATTATTATTTTTATTTTTTTGCAAAATAGACACCGAGAGCTAACTTTCATTAGTTTCCTCGTTAAGGGCCACTCCACTGAAGGTATTAGCATCATTTCACTGTTCCGGGGGTACTATGTATACGTGTCATTACACTAGAGATATAAGGACTAAATTTGCAATCGAAGTTTTGACACACTTTCCACTATCCAGTAATTAAATATGACCGTTTTAGCACACTATTCCACACAAGTTTTTTTACACACTTTCCAATATCCGGTAAAAAAATGGTCGTGATTTTTGACTGTGGGAGACAAGCAACAATCAAAACAAGCTGGACGAACAGGAACCCAGGACGACGATTCTATTGTTGTCTGTCATGTGGGTTTATTGGATGGATGGATCCTCCAATGTGTTGCCGAGCATTTGATGTGATCCCTGGCCTCCTGAGGGCAAGGAGGGATCTTGAAGAAGACTTGGAGGAGCAGATGATGTTGATGAGGGAGAAGGATAAGCAGTTGAAGAAGCTCAACATGTTTCTTCTTTTAAGTTTGGTCTTTTTTTTCATTGTCTTTAAGTTGGTTTAGGTTGGTATGGATGTGTTGTGATATCTTTCTGGGTTGTAGCATTAAAGGGAATAAGGTCATCCCCAGTTTGTAATGACTTTATCATATTAATAAAAAGTTTTTGTTTTTGGTATTATAGTGGGATCATCGTAGTTGTTTGTTGTTATTTTATAAAAGACCAATATAGTCAATAATGTTCCTTTTAGTTGCTGAATCACTATGCAGCTCACTTGGTTTCTGGTTCCTTATCAACTTTGACTTCCAAAAGCCAAAACCAGTTTGGGTCATTCGATATACTTAGCGTATATGATGTTGGGTCATTCAATATAGTTAAGTATATGATGATGTCAAACCACAAAGTCTTTGAATTGTGTAGAGCATTATGCAGCAAATTACCGTTTTGGTTACATAATCAGCAAATTACCATTTTGGTTGCACCAAATTGGCCATTTGCTTAATATGGATGTAGCAACTTTGAGTATGCAGCAAAATAGTGGAACAATAAATTTGCATGAAAACCATGGTAAACCCAAATGAAAACAAATAGCATTCCTAATCAATCAAAGTCTAAAAACAAATCCCGTACAAATTATTGTCTAGAAGACAGAAACTTAGTTACATTATCCATAACCTCATTGTTAAAAGACAGAAACAAATAACCAAATAAGTTTATTGCACTTCACAATGGTGTTGACTCACTGGCGATCTTGTCTTTTTTCTTGATCCTCTTCTTCCTTTGACCTCCACCATTCACTGTTGATTGTGATCCTGCTGGCCATGTTGATACCTCTCTTGCTTGTGTTCCAACTGGCTGGCCTGCTCTCACCTCTGTTGCAGAAGATCTCACTGGATGAGTAGTTCTTCCTAGTACCTCATCTGGTTCTCCTTCCTTTCTTGTTCCACTACCCTTCTTTTGGTTGTCTCTTGGACCTGTACAAGCTCTCTTATTGTGACCCTGGCCACAACATGCACCACATTTGACTGTCTTGCCCCTCTTTGACAGCTTCCCATTTTTCACCATTGAGTTTTTCATAGTCTGTTAAGCAATCTCACCTCTTGACACTCTTCTCTTCTTCTTTGGTCTACCAATTGCAACATGATGGTGAGGTGGCTTTAGGTGGCTAGGAATACTGCATTTGGGCCAAAAGGCTGGACCATCGATTCCTTCAATCTTGTACTGATACATCTCCTTCCATGTGGTTAACCAATAACATGGAGACACCCAATCCTCTGCTATCCCAACCTGGTTGCCATTTGATGCCATGTTATTGATAGCCGCAACATCATGTTTACACGGAATACCAGTGAGGTCCCATATCCTACATGTGCATTCCCTTTTTGTCATATTCACAACACATTGGATACCCCAAGCTCCCTTACACTGGTATGTCTCCCCCACCCCATATAATAGTATAATAAGTTGCTTCATGCTTGATGTTGCTTAAAATTGTATTGCTGTTGGGGTTAAGGGACCTTCACATCTGTTTATTAAATGTTGCACACTAACACTTCTCTTCATAAGATACTCCCTGATGTATTCGAATAAACCAATGATTTGTTGATCTACGTCGTCTACCAACTTGCTATTGAACGTGATACGTTAGAATTGCGCCCTCGCAACAGGTTTTACCTCTCAAGGGATCTTGAGAAGCTTACAACCCCCACCAGGCTGTGTACCTGATCGTTGTAGTATAGTATAGTGACAAGTACCGAGGGATTGATCGTTCAACTCAGGAATTGTGTCGCTAGGATTAGAAAGCCTACTAAACTCGGTCTAGAGGTGAGGGATGATTCTTTTTGTATTTTTATATTTTATGGAAAGCAAGTAAAATCTCGGGTTTTGAAGGAGTGGGCGGAATTAGTTGTTAGCCAACTAACCCAATTAACTAAAGATGTAATCAAAATAAAATAAAAGAAATGAAAATAAAACTAATATACTAATGTGGTGGAAACAATAATGAGGAAAGTTGAGTTTACTTAGATTTCATTACTCCCTAGATATCTTTTACAGGTTGATTAGCTTATTACAATTATATGGATGACGGGTCATATTCCTTAATACTAGTCGTAGGGCCGTGTACAATATTCCCTAACTCTATAAGATCCTACTTCAACCCATAATCAACATCTAGGTTTCACTACATCTAAGCAAACACAATAAAAATCTAGCCTAGCATGTTAAAGAGAAGACAAGCGTAAAATATAATCACACAACACATAGACATATTGAATGATTTGAATAAGTACTTATCTTCAATTGAACATGGAAGAATCAAGGGGTTGAAACCCTTGAAAAAGCTATAAAATTCGTCTAGGGTTTATTCCCTCAAAGTTGCACACCCTAATGAATGAAAATTGGAAAACTATATATAGATTTTACACCTTGACGGCATCACGTTATAGCTTGTGACGCCGTCAACTCGCCGCCATGATAAAAATCGTATTGCCTAGATCAACTTCTGACACCGTCATGTAGGAAAACACTCTGGGCCGTCACTAGTATTTGGACCCTGACGGCCTTGGTGACGCCGTCAGGTCAATAAGCTTGAAAACTTTCTGGTCCATCACGTTATAAGTTCCATATCCACATCTTTTATCACTCTTGACGCCGTCACGTGTAGAAGCTTGACGTCGTCAGGTACTGTTCCAGCAAGGAAATTTGAGACTTTGCCGTTTTCTTCACTTTTATGCTCCTAAAACGTCCAAAATGCTTCCTTTTCCAGATTTCTCCTAAAAAGTACCTAAAATGACAAAAGGAACGATTTAGGGCAATATTTGATCAAATAATCTCGAATTCGGGCTTAAATGACCCCTTAAAAGCGATACACTTTTCGCCTCATCAAATACCCTTACACTTGAGATTTGCTTGTCCTCAAGCAAATGCGCTTTTATTCTAATCAAAATACAAGTTAGGGGTCATTTAACACTAATATAAAAGTAATTACAACAAATAATTGTTCCACTAAAAACCAAAAACAAGCACGAAGGTTATATACTAGCACCTCACAAATAGTGTTTAGATACTCACGTCTCTCGGGTGTAATAAAGTATATGTCAAAATATGGAAATGGAAAACATCTCTCACTACCTGTCATAGCAAATAGATTACCATAGGCTTGGGAAAGGATCAAACCTCCACCACTTGGCGTAAGCACCTAGGATAAACTATCAAAGAGGTCTTTTAAAGGGTTATAACGTTAGGTGTATGGATATGGAAAACACGGTTTTGTTGGATAAAGGCAATATTTACTGGTGGCGAGTCAATCATCTTTGTTAATTACATGTATAATATGGCGTTGCTAAGCCAAGACTCGACTCGACTTAAGGTAATAAATCAAAAATAACAAAAACATAAAACAAACATATAATGAAACGGGATGGTAGTCCGTATGTTTTTTTTCTCTTTTTCTTTTTCTCATTATTTATTTATTTATTTATTTTTTTACATACACTCTTGCACTACCATCCAAAATAATACATCATAGGGAATGTACATTCCCATTACACTTGAATTTTTACATACTTTACAATAAACTACTCTAATGACTCAAATCAAGATAATCAAAACACTTGGAGTACTTTTTAAGATTAACACGAATATGTGGGTAATATATGATGTTCTTCCCCACAAGTACTTTAACCATGAGTCCCAATCGTCCCAAAACAATATGTACAAGATATGACTCGACTTAGCAACCATGTAATCAATTAGATAATTAACTAAGGGTTTAAACAAATAACAATAATGCACTAAAGATGAGTGCATATACGAAAGGCTAAGGCGATTTGGGTGTACATTTGGGTGGGTTGTAACAAATTCTTCCTTTAAGTAAAATGCTTAAAGTTAGAAACGAAAAGATAGGCTCGGAGGGGTGTACTAGGGGTATCGTGTACTAAAAATGAGTACAACGCTAAGGTGTGGGAGAATTAATTTAATTTAATAGTCAAGTAATATGACTTAAATGGTCAAGTAATTATGATACGGGTTTAACACAAGGGTGATCCTAATGCCTCTTATCATGTAGTAAATCTTACTACACGAATGTAGTCTCACTAGCGGTCTCGGGATGCATCACTAACGCAAGTTCTAGAATCTAAATGCTATTGGTACACTCATAAGCACTAAAAATGAATACTTTTCTTATCAAATCTAAAGGCGAACCTCACATATTTGGGTGGAAAATTTTTCTGAATGGTACGGTTTTGTGCTAGTCATACGACTCCTATCCATAAGACGCTTGTTAAGGCTAAAGTTTCACTCCTAAATGTTGTAAAAAAATTTAAATTTGGCGCTAAAATTACACTAACAAGTATTTCTTTTAGTTTTATTACACACCTACCATCGAACAAACAAACTTAATTGCAATTGTATCCTATAAAGTATCATCATTTACCCTCCACTTACACTTAGGATGAACATTGTCCCGAATGTTCAATTAAAGAATGTAAAAGTAAAATAGGTAAAATAATGAAAACAAATACTCCCCTGATTCGTTTGATGTGGATAGTCTGTTAACAAGGTTAGATCTTCTTCCAAGAAAATGAACGTTCAAAGCTTCCCTTCCAGAAATATAAATCATCTTCTTGTCATATATAACCTGTTAAACCTGAGAAAACAATCATGGCAACCTCTCGTAAAATCGGCGGCAATCTATATATACTAACAAATCCTAGAAACCAATTTAAGATATAATGCTTGTGGAATGAATGTTTGCAGATTTCTTGGAGTTTATAAAACTAAAGAATCAACAAAAACTTTTAAGACTCCGTTAGAAAAACAAAACCCGCAAAATTTCCAGAATTTTACACGTGTCGCCGTCAGGTGTTAAGCCCTGACGCCGTCATAAGTGACCTGCAGAAATCTTTATGTTAAGTTTCCGGAAAATTTCTGGAAAAACTTATGTCCTATTTCCTTGAAAATCCTGCAAAACATCATTATGACTCGATACAAGCATTTGACTCTAACAATTACTAATATACATGTTCATTTAATATTGTGGCGAATCATGATCATTTTTGTTCTTATAAACAAATTTGGGGTTTCCCCTTACACTTAGCTTTTGCAAAATACCTTTATATGAAGTTAAGACGAAGTTAAACATCAAAATAAAGCATTTTCACAATTTAGTTTGAAACATGATCTACCAATAATAAAAATAAAACATGCATACGGAAGCAAATAACATCAAACAAATAAAGACACACAAAACATGGGTTGCCTCCCAAGAAGCGCTTTTCTTTATTTACGAGTCTTGTAGCTAGACTCAAGGTCATGGGCTATCCTATATGTGTGAGCTCCTCGTCGAGGACATTTTTGGGATCAAACTTAGGTTTCAATTTCCTATCAGTTTTCTTGGTACGGTATGACTTCTCAAACTTTTCTCCATCTGGATCATATAAAATCATCTTCATATGCCATGATCCGTCACCTTCCTTAGGTGGCTTGTCCCAATTCCATTTACACTTATCCACTTCCCTTTTCCACTTGTTCATCTCTAGGTTGATAGGCATTACGCTTAAGAACTCAATCTCTAGCTATGAGTTGTTCCACCGAATGTGTCTTATCGATGAAATCTTTTTCTAGATAAAATGGTCGTTGAGGTCCTATAAAGTTTCTTTCTATCCAAGGCCCATATCTAGATGGCCTCCTATTCATCTCTACCCAATGTGGTGTCGGTTCGTCCTCACAATCGTAGCTATACTTCTTAACATCATAAACCGACTAAGTATCACCATCTCCTACCGCTATCTTAGACTCCTTACAATCTATCATGGCACTAGCGGTTGCTAAAAATCCTCTTCCTACTAACAATGGGCATGCAGTATCACTAACCATATCTAGGACGTGAAAATCCGTTAAGATAGTCAATCTTCCTACGTGAACTACTACATCCTTGATCATTCTGACTGGGTGGGCAATACTTCCATCCGCTAGACCAATTATTACTTCCGTCTCCTCTAACTTTCCTAGCTTAAGAATGGTGAAAAGGGATAAGGGAATCAAGTTGAGGCTTGATCCTAAGTCAACTAGTGTGTCAAAAGCTTCGGATTTTCCTATCTTACAAGTCAAAACAAATATACCCGGATCATCAAGCTTCTTAGGCAACCTGTTTTGAACGAAGGCGGTCCCATTTTTACCCAATTTAAGATTCTCATATTTTTCTAGGAGGGCACTATAGTAGGGAGCACGGGCTAAGACATCAATGACGGGGTGTTCAAGGTGGAGCTCCTTGAATTCATCGTCAAGGTCTTGTGTAGAAGGTGTTCCAACTATGTTATTGACCGGTTTAATATCGGATGTTTTATTCAATTGGTCTTTTTGAAGAATCTGGGTTTGCTTGAAACACGTGCTCATTGCTTTGACCGAATAGTATTGTGGACAAGAAGTAGGTGACGAAACTGATGATATGGCATTAACGTTTAGTTACGGGTTCTTGACCGTGTCGCTTGGGAGTGCTCCCATTTCTCGGTCATTGAGAACTTTCAACAATGTGTCAATTTTATTGGTTATCTCTGTTTGTTTTTGTTTGAAATTGGCTTCGCACTTAGATATGTGAGCTTCTTGAGATGCCATAAATTTGGACATCAATCCTTCAAGATTATCGGTACTACCATAGTTATTGGAAGGATTGTTGTTGAAAGTACGGTTAGAGGGTGGACCGTTTGGTTGGTAACGATTAGGTGGATTGGAAGAATTGTTTTGGGGCATGTTTTGGTTTTGTTTCCACCTAAGGTTCGGGTGATTTTTCCAAGAAGGGTTGTAGGAATCACCGTAAGGGATTGGCTCGGGTTTGAAAGTATACCACTTGTCTCCCGCTTCGTCGGTACGCGAGGATGCGTAATCCGCAAAAAGCTTGTCCGGGGAGTTCCACACAATCACGAGTGTCATGGGGACCACTACATAATTCGCATGAAGAATTGATTTTGTTCACTTGGATTGAAGGCTTAGGAGCTTCGTAGGATTTCATGAGAAACTTGACTTGGTCCTCAAGTTCCATGATCCTACGGTCGGAAGTGCTAGAATTGTTCGAAGGCAAAGATATTGCCTTGACCGTTTTGTTCAAATCACGGGGATCATTCCAACTTTCGTTGTCATAGAGAGCAAGATCTTCTATGAGTTCCCATGATTCTTCCGCTCTTAGATCACGTAGCTTGCCACCGGCCGATTGGTCAATGGTTTGCCTTGTGGAGAGATCGATATAGTCATAGAAGATTTGGACTTGGAGCCAAAGATCTATGCCATGACGAGGGACTTTTTGGAGTAAGTCCTTGAAACGAGTCCATGCTTCATATAGAGTTTAACCTTGACGTTGTTGGAACATCAAGATATCATTTCTAAGCTTAGTAGTTGATAGAGCGTTTTTGCGCGTATCAAAAATATACACAAAGTAATCGTGAGTGGAATTCGCTAATTAACCTTTAGGAAAAGTTTAATGATGCATAGGGATTGCACCAGGCTTTACCTCTCAAGGGATCTTGAGAAGCTTACAACCCCCACCAGGCAGTGTACCTGATCGATGTAGTATAGTATAATGACAAGTACCGGGGGATTGATCGTTCAGCTAAAAATAGTGTCGCTAGGATTAGAAAACCTAAAGACTAAGTCTAGAGATGAGGGATGATTCTTTTTGTATTTTTTTATATTTTTTAGAAAGCAAATTAAAATCTCAGGTTTGAAGGATTTGGGCGGAATTAGTTGCTAGTCAACTAACCCAATACTAAGATGCAATCAAAATAAAATACTAAAAATGAAAATAAACTAAATTAAACTAAAGTTGTAAGCAATAAGTGGGAGAAATGTGTTTACTTAGATTTCACTACTCCCTAGATATCTTTTACACGTTAATTAATTGTTATAGTTGCGTGGATGACGGATTGTATTCCTTAATACCATTCATGGGGTGGCGTACTTACTTCCCCAATCCTATGAGTGCCTACTTCACTCCTATGTCGAGCCGGCTAAGAAGCTCCTAACATGGGATCATTAGAATTTACTCATGCATTAAATATAACCAATAAAACCTAGTACACATCAATTCATGTTTCCTAAGACGTTCAAGCATGTTACCAATTGGAGATCTGCCAGTTTTCTTAAGCCTAACATTGAAATCATTCATCCAATACAACCATAAACAAGTAATCAACACATAATTAACATCTAGGTTTCATTAGATCTAAGCAAACACAAGATAGATCTAGCCTAACATGTTGGAATCAAGACAAGCACAAGATATAGACAACCAACACATAGACATATTGATTGAATTAAGAGAAGACTTATCTCAATTACACATGTAAGGGTTCAAGGGCTGAAAACCCTTAAAAAAGCTGTAAAATTCGTATATGGTTCGGCCTTAGGGTTTCTCCAAACTTCTCTCTTTTTTATGAATGAAAATTAGAAAACTATATATAGATTATAGAGGCTGACGGCGTCAAGAACAAAGGTGTGACGCCGTCATCTCGCCGCCAAATAATTCCTCGGACTGCCTTGATCTGCATCTGACGTCGTCATGTAGTCCCCTTTTACAGGCCGTCACGCATTTAACTCTTGACTCTCTACTTGTGATGCCTTCATGTTTCTACTGGGTCGTCATGGTCTTTACTCTTGACGCCGTCATCTCTTTCCTCTTGACGCCGTCAAACACTGTTCCCGTCATGGAAAATTAAGTCTTTGGCGTTTTCTTCACTTTTATGATCCAAAAACGTCCGAATTGCTTCCTTTTCCAGATTTCTCTCCCAAAATACCTAAAATCACAAAAGGAACGATTTAGGGAAATATTTGATCAAATAAATTCAATTCCGGGCTTAAATGACCCCCTAAAAGTGGTTCATTTTTCGCCTCATCATATACCCTTACACTTGAGATTTGCTTGTCCTAAAGCAAATGCGCTTTTATTCTAGTCAAAATACAAGTTAGGGGTAATTTAACACTAATATAAAAGTAATTACAACAAATAATCGTTCCACTAAAGACCAAAGACAAGCACGGAGGTCATACACAAGCACCTCACAAATAGTGTTTAGATACTCACATCTCTCGGGTGTAATAAAGTATAAATTACAATATGGAAACGGAAGATATCTCTCACTACCTGTCATAGCAAAATAGATTACCATAGGCTTGGGAAAGGATCAAACCTCCACCACATGGCGTAAGCACCTAGGATAAACTATCAAAGAGGTCTTTTAAAGGGTTGTAACGTTAGGCTTAGGGATATGAAATACACGGTTTTGTTGGATATAGGCAGTCTTTACTGGTGGCGAGTTAACAATCTTGGTTAATTACATGTACAATATGGTGTTGCCAAGCCAAGACTAGACTCGACTTAAGCTAATAAATGAAAAATAACAAAAACATAAAATGAACATAGAATGAAAAGGGATGGTAGTCCGTACGTTTTTTTTCTCATTTTTTTTATTTTTTTTTATTTTTTTATTTTTTTTGCATACATTCTTACCCTACCATCCAAAATAATACATCATAGGGAATGAACATTCCCCTTACACTTGAATCTTTACATACTTTACAATAAACTAATCTAATGACTCAAATTAAGAAAATCAAAACACTTGGAGTACTTTTAAGATTAACGTACATATGGGGGTAATAATATGATGTTCTTCCCCATTACTCCATAAAATAAGTACTTTACCCATGAGTCCCAATCGTCCTAAAACAATATGTACAATGATATGACTCGAATTAGCAACCATGTAATCAATTAGATAATTAACTTAGGGTTTAACAAATAACAATAATGCACTAAAGATGAGTGCATACACGGAAGGCTAAGGCGATTTGGGTGTACATTTAAGTGGGGTGTAGCAAATTCTTCCTTTAAGTAAGATGCTTAAAGTTAGAAACGAAAAGATAGGCTCGGAGGGGTGTACTAGGGGTTTCGTGTACTAAAAGTGAGTACAACGCTAAGGTGTGAGAAAAATTAGTTGACTTAACTAGCCAAGTAATATGACTTAAATGGTCAAGTAATTATGATACGGGTTTAACACAAGGGTGATCCTAATGCCTCTTATCATGTAGTAAATCCTACTACACGAATGTAGTCTCACTAGCGGTCTCGGGATGCATCACTAACGCAAGTTCTAGAACCTAAATGCTACCGGTACACTCATAAGCACTAATAGTAAATGCTTTTCCTATCAAATCTAAAGGCGAACCTCACATATTTGGGTGGAAAATTTTTCTGAATGATATGGTTTTGTGCTAGTCATACAATCTCCTATCCATGAGACGCTTGCTATGGCTAAAGTTTCACTCTTAAATGTTGTAAAAAATTTTAAATTTGGCGCTAAAATTGCACTAACAAGTATTTCTCATAGTTTTATTACACATCTACTATCAAACAAACAAACTCAAGCGAAAGTGTATCTGTAAGGTATCATCATTTTACCCTCCCCTTACACTTAGGATGAACATTGTACCCAATGTTCAAGTAAAGAATGTAAAAGTGAAATAAGTAAAACAAATGAAATCAAATACTCCCCTGATTCGCTCGGTATGGATAATAAGGTGGCCAGGTTAAATCTTTCTCCAAGAAAATGAACAATCAAAGCTTCCCTTCCAGAAAAATAAATCATCTTCTTGTCATACATAACCTGTAAATCCTGAGAAAACAGACAAGGCAACCTAGCATAAAATCGGCGGCAATCTACATAAGTTACTAAATCCTAGAAAACAAAATAAGAAATAATGCTTGTGGAATGATGTTTGTAGATTTCCTAGAGATTATAAAACTTAATAATTCAATAGAAACTTTAAGACTCCGTTAGAAAAACAAAACTGGTAAAATTTCCAGATTTTTACACGTGACGCCGTCAAGAGTAAACTCATGACGCCGTCAGAAGTGACCTGCAGAAATTCTTATGTTAAGTTTCTGGAAAATTTCTGGAAAAACTTGGTCCTACTTCCTGGAAAATCCTGCAAAACTTCATTATGACTCGATACAAGCATTTGACTCTAACAAATACGAATATACATGTTCACTTAATATTGTGGAGAATCATGATCGGTTTGTTTCTTAAAAACATATTTGGGGTTTCCCCTTACACTTATCTTTTGCAAAAATACCTTTGGGTGGAGTTAAGACTAGGCTAAACAACAAGGTAAAGTATTTCTACTATTTAGTTTAGAAACATGATCTACCAACAATAAAAATAAAGCATGCATACGGAAGCAAATAACAATCAAATAAAAATAAAAAATCACACAAAGCATGGGTTGCCTCCCAAGAAGCGCTTTTCTTTATTTACGAGTCTTGTAGCTAGACTCAAGGTCATGGGTTACTACGTAACCTCATCCCTTGAGACGATGTACCCCATGTAGTTGTGGTCATTAATATTGTGGTGGTAATGCCTCAATCTGTCGATACTTGCAATCACCTGTCCACCTACTTTACTTCTCAGATTAGCCATCCCATCTTGGCTCATGCTCTCAATTGTGAAAGGCCCATACCACCAAGGACTCGGTTTATCGGGTGGTATCGTTGTTTCCAAGTGTCTTAAGAGTACCGAGTTCCCTTCCTCGAATGGTACATGGTTTTCTGCTGGTTGACTAAGTTCAAACTCGACATGAACTTTATTGCTTTTGCTTCTTTCATATTTAGCCTCTTTGTAGCTTTTGATTCTTGCCTCCCATGCAAGAATTTTGTTCTGAACACGAATGGGTGTCGTGTTAATGTTGTTTTTCAGCTTTCTCCAACTCAAATTCTCATGCCCACTTCGCGGGGTCATGGGGAAGCTAATCTTTCTTTTTCCAGATTTAAGCTCAATTTTCCTGCCTTCATACTTAATGACAGCCCTAGCGGTGGTGAGGAATGGTGCCCCAAGGATTATTGGCATGCATCCATCTCCCTTATCATCGATGATCATAAAATCAACGGGGTACCTGAATCCTGCGACATTAACTAACACATCTTCTGCTATTCCTAGGGGGTATACATAAGAGTGTCCAGCGAGGGATAGCCTAACACGAGTGGGGGCTGGCATTTTTGACGTTAGTTGGATGTAAATAGTTAGGGGCATAAGATTTACTTCCGATCCTTGGTCGGCGAAAGCACTAAGATATTTCAAATCCCCGATGCTAGTTGGTATCTCAAAGTTCCCACACGCCATCTGCTTAGTAGCCACTTTTTGTACCAATAGTTTCTCGAATATTGGCCCCCCAGGTAACGTATCATACTCATCTTTTCCCCCTTCCTCCTTCTCGAAACCCTGTTTGGAAGGTTGGTTACGCCCGTCACCCTTTATCCAATTTGTTATAGTGTTTTCGTTTATATCATGTTTCAGGTAGTAACTCAAAGGTTGGGATTTTGGTGGCTCTTCTAAGGTTTGTTAAGTAGGGGTTTCTACCTTCTCCTTATCCTTGTGGATAATTGTGATGGAATTAACAAATCGGGTAGTGGGGACAATGCTTTCTTTCCTTAGTAACATCCTCACGGGGGTTCTTTGGTTGGTATATTCTTCCAGTAGGCTCATCATCTCATTCATTTTCTCTTGCATCTCCTCTTTTTGCTTATAGACTGCTTCCTCAAATCTAGCAAACCGATCTGAATGAGTCGCCATGTATTTTCTCATTCTAGCTTCAAATTCCGGGCTAAGTTTCTCGGGAGGGGAATAAGGTGGGGCATAGTTTTGAAAAGTCCTGACATTCTCTCTAGAGGGTGATTCTGATAACGGTGTTGAAGTCATTTTCAGAGACAGAATTGGCAGTAGCCCTCCTAGGACTCTGGGGTCTCCTTTGCCTTTCCTCAAAATAGTCAACTTTTGCCTCGAGTTTGCATAAGAGCTCATCAGGGATTTCGGTAGTCCCTTCAGGTGTTGAGATTGCATTGATGGCCGCTTTTATAGCATGATTAAATTCCCACATCTCTTGATTATCGGCGGCAAGCTCTTCAATAATTTCCCAGGACTCCTCGGCGTTTTTATCACACAATTTACCTCCCGCGGCTCTATCGATTGTACGTTTAGTGTGATAGTCAACATGGTCGTAGAAAATCTGAACTAGTAACCAAAGGTTTATACCATGATGAGGGACCTTATGAAGGAGATTCTTAAAACGAGCCCATGCTTCGTATAAAGTTTCACCCTGATGTTGTTGGAACATCAAGATGTCATTTCTAAGCTTAGTAGTTCTCCCCGGTGGGAAAAATTAAGCAAGGAAACGAGTGTGAGATCATCCCATCTGGTGATGGATCCCGCGGGTAAACGCTCAAGCCATTGACTAGCTTGATCATGTAGAGAGAATTGGAATAGGCGTAATCGGGTTGTCTCTCTAGTTGCAACATCTAGGTCTATGGAATCTACGATTTTAAGAAAGTCCTTAAGATGTTGATTTGGATCTTCGGAACGAAGTCCATGGAATGCACATCCGCTTTGCACCAAACGGATGGTGTCGGATCGCAAGGGGGTCACATTGGCTCTGGTGAGCTCAATGGTGTTTCGGTAGCCTTGGTGGCTAGGTCGGGAATACTCTCCTAAGGTTCGGGGCCTAAGAGGTTCTAGTAGTGGGTTTTGTTGTGGTGGGATGACGGGTTCAAAGATGTTCCCATCGTCCATGATGTCGGGTGGTGAAGAGTTACGAACAAAGACACAAAGAAATAAGATAGACTAAAGAAAACCTAAAAATAAAAATAAAATCTTACTAGAAAGGAATCTAGCAAGTAGACCTAATAAAAAGAGATTCTAACCTAGACAATAACTATTCCCCAGGCTGTGGCGCCAAAAACTTGATGCGTAGGGATTGCACCAGGCTTTACCTCTCAAGGGATCTTGAGAAGCTTACAACCCCCACCAGGCAGTGTACCTGATCGATGTAGTATAGTATAATGACAAGTACCAGGGATTGATCGTTCAGCTAGGAATAGTGTCGCTAGGATTAGAAAACCAAAAGACTAAGTCTAGAGATGAGGGATGATTCTTTTTGTATTTTTTTATATTTTTTAGAAAGCAAATCATAATCTCAGGTTTGAAGGATTTGGGCGGAATTAGTTGCTAGTCAACTAACCCAATACTAAGATGCAATCAAAATAAAATACTAAAAATGAAAATAAACTAAATTAAACTAAAGTTGTAAGCAATAAGTGGGAGAAATGTGTTTACTTAGATTTCACTACTCCCTAGATATCTTTTACACGTTAATTACTTGTTATAGTTGCGTGGATGACGGATTGTATTCCTTAATACCATTCATGGGGTGGCGTACTTACTTCCCCAATCCTATGAGTGCCTACTTCACTCCTACGTCGAGCCGGCTAAGAAGCTCCTAACATGGGATCATTAGAATTTACTCATGCATTAAATACAACCGATAAAACCTAGTACACATCGGTTCATGTTTCCTAAGACGTTCAAGCATGTTACCAATTGGAGATCTGCCAGTTTTCTTAAGCCTAACATTGAAATCATTCATCCAATACAAGCATAAACAAGTAATCAACACATAATTAACATCTAGGTTTCATTAGATCTAAGCAAACACAAGATAGATCTAGCCTAACATGGTGGAATCAAGACAAGCACAAGATATAGACAACCAACACATAGACATATTGATTGAATTAAGATAAGACTTATCTCAATTACACATGTAAGGGTTCAAGGGCTGAAAACCCTTAAAAAAGCTACAAAATTCGTATATGGTTCGGCCTTAGGGTTTCTCCAAACTTCTCTCTTTTTTATGAATGAAAATTAGAAAACTATATATAGATTATAGAGGCTGACGGCGTCAAGAACAAAGGTGTGACGCCATCATCTCGCCGCCAAATAATTCCTCGGACTGCCTTGATCTACATCTGACGCCGTCATGTAGTCCCCTTTTGCAGGCCGTCATGCATTTAACTCTTGACTCTCTACTTGTGACGCCTTCACGTTTCTACTGGGTCGTCATGGTCTTTACTCTTGACGCCGTCATCTCTTTCCTCTTGACGCCGTCAAACACTGTTCCCATCATGGAAAATTAAGTCTTTGGCGTTTTCTTCACTTTTATGCTCCAAAAACGTCCGAATTGCTTCCTTTTCCAGATTTCTCTCCCAAAGTACCTAAAATCACAAAAGGAACGATTTAGAGCAATATTTGATCAAATAAATTCAATTCCGGGCTTAAATGACCCCCTAAAAGTGGTTCATTTTTCGCCTCTTCATTTAACTAGCGAAAACTCGTGAATACAATATATATATGTGATACCGGGTAAGTGATTACATGGGTCGTGTCCCAACAAAGTGTGAATGGGCAATATCGTGAGAGATTTGAGATTAAAACGCTTGTAAGGAATGGTTTTGATTATTTGGTAATGTGGAACTACGATAAATTGCAAATAACGAATGATAAATGAAATAAACGTAACTAAAACATAAACACGAACAAGGAATGAAAAATAGAACTTAGAATCAACCTAGAATACTACGAGAAACATAATAGGGAATGCGGAAAACCTAAAACGTACACTAAGGTTAAAATCGTAAAAGTTAATTAAAGAAAAATGCGAGTGCGCAAAATAAAAAGTAAATTTTAAGCTACGCTAGTCCTACGGGTGTAAAAACGATTTTTCTAAGTTCCTAGTGTTAAAAGAAATTTTAGAAAAAAGAAAAATATTTTTTTGCTTTTTAATTTTTTTAATATGAATTAAATACTAAAATTATAAAATAAATCTTAGAAAAATAGTAAAACAACTTGAAAAATTATAAAATTTTTAGGGAAAATCTAAAACCTAATAGAGAAGCTAGGAAAAATATAAAAATGGAAAAATCAGTTTAACATAAGCAGGTAATAAGCAAATACAAAAGCTGAAATTATTAATAAGCTAACATCCTAAACTACATTAAATAAATAAATAGATAAAGTGGTAACAAAAAGTAGTAACTAGCACAGATGGTAGTGGGGCGTGAGTTGGGTGTCTGATTATGCAAACAGGTGACCAGGGTTCAATCCCTGGCAACACCTTTTTTTTTGAAACATTTTTTTTTTCAAATTTTTTTTACAAACTTATTAAAAACAGGAAAATAAACATATTTTAAAACTACAACATTTCCTAAAAACCAAAAAAATAAGCACAGAATAAGGGAAGTTGGTGACAGTTATGAATTAAAGCTTAGAAAAGGAAATATTCTAAAACTACATAGCTACTTATAAGCTGCTAATAAGCATTTTTAATAAGCTAAAACTATCCTAGGAGATCCTAAATAAGCTAAAGGAGTATAAAGTAGGCAATGATAAGCAAAAGGAAAGCTAAAAACTGAAATAGAAGCTAAAAAAAACAAAGGGGCTGGTGACGAAGGTGCTAGAGTTAACTAGCCTAAGGGCTAAACTAGCACCCAACCCGCAGGCTAACTAACAGCATCAGCAGCCCAAACCAGGCTCACTCCCAACAAGCTAGCACTACTTGTTTGCCATAAAAACAAATAGTATCTTAATTGGAGCTTGTATGAGCCCTTAAATCAGCTTGTGAAAAAGCTATCTCACACCAAAACTGAGTGATGCAGGCCTGATGGGGGCCTGATGAGCAGCAGGCCTGAAGGCAAAAATAAGCTATCCTAGAAGCTTGCTACTACTTCCAATAAGCCAACTAGGGGGGCTGAATTAAGGGAAACCTAAGCTAGTCCTAACTGGGACAGAAATAAGCAATCCTAAAGCACCAATAATCACTAAATCAACAAATCCAATGACTTGGTTGCAACAAAAAAACTAAGGGGGGGGGGCTACTTTGAGGGACTCAAAAGATGTTATAAAAAAAATTCATAAAATTAAAATAAAAATAGTAACATGAAGACAAGCTACCAAATTAACTATATATCAAATTTCAGGTCTTAAGAGCTTGAAACAAAGAAATTAAAAATGGCCAACGAGGTGGCCATGGGCATGTTTTGTAACAGTTATGCATGACTAAATGGGTGGAACCCAGTATGCAAATTTTTGAACCATAAGTTAAAATATGTTACTTAAGTCCTACTTGAATCAAGAATAACAACTAAAAGAAACTTAAACTAAATCTACCCTATGCACTATGCAAAATTAGTTCCTAATAAACAATTTTTAAGAAACCAACTAAAGTATTTGAAAAAGCTTGAAAATGAAAAAGTTTGCTTCTAATCTACTACCAATAGTGTTTTGAAGCTGTTTCAATTTGGCATTTGGGTCAAAAATTTCTTCTTGCTTCCAAAACAACCTTAACCCAAACCCTCTTAAGGCATAACTGCCTTAGTTTTTAGCTTCAATTGACTAAATTTTTGCAACAAGACTAACAAATAAAAGTTGAAAAAGGAATTTTAACAATAAATAAGCAATATCAAATCAATAATAAACAGTGATTAAAGCTAATAAACACTTATTAAAAGAAACTTGAATTGTATTAATCTAAAAATTTGAGTACAGGGGAATCATAACAAGCTTTGAAAACTGAAATTAAATAAACTTAAAGACTTAAACTAAATTAAAACTCTACTTGACTACTTACTAAAACATAACTAACTAAGGACTGCCTTTGTGGCTACACAACATAAACTATTTATACTCATCAATCTTGGTTTTCACTTCGCTCTCTTGTCCACTTCTGCTTTCAACCGGTTGTGTGAGAGGATTGGTGAGTTGTCCAACACTTGTGTTTCTTTGGAGCTAACCACAACCTTTGGATGAATTTGTACTCATCATAGCTTTTGAATTGACTTTTGGCGCCCAAGATAGTTGGTGGATTGCCAGCTTGGCGTGGATTCTCGTGAGGGGGGGGGGTGGTATCATGTGAAGGATTGGAAGGTTGTGGTGTTGATCACTACGTATGAGAGGAACAGGGAGGGACAATTTTGGCAGGGTAATTGGTTTGGGGAGGAAGACAGAGGTTGGGTGTGGTGTTTGACTGGTCTAGGGTAAAGAATACGTTTTATTATAAACGTATAAGTGTAGGGTTTGGGCTTTGGTGGTATTTTGGGCTTGGTGGGTTTGATGGGGTGTAAGTGTAGTGGTGGGTTGGTATGATTTGGCTTTTGCATGTACTTTGGATCCGTTTGGTTGTATTATCAAAACACAAGGACCAAATTTGTAATTACTGAAACTGAAGGGTTGAAATTGCCAACCTGCCAAAATATTACACGGACCAATCTCGATATATTATAATTTCCACAAGGACCTTTGATGTACTTTTTCAATTTTGAAATTCCCGGGGACCAAAAATGATATTTTTCAACGTTAAAGGACCATTCTTGTTATTTTGGGAAAACTTTTATCCAAGGGCATTTCTTGCCAAGTTTCATTTTCCAAAGGACCCTGAATGTAAATTTTCCAATTTTTAAATATCCAGGGGTGTTTTATGTCGACTTTTGAAACTCGAGGGACTAGACTTGCCATTTATGCAAACATTATTGTTTTTCAATCTTTTTCAATCCTTTTGCATCTGAAATACGCAAAAACACACTCCAAGGATATTTGTGATGTTATTTGACCATTTTGAAGTGTTTTTGATCGTTTTGACTTGAAAATTGGACGAAAAGATATGTGTAAAACGACACATATCAAATCCCCCACACTAAGCAATTGCTAGTCCCTAGCAATTTTTGAAAATTTAATGGATTTGAAACTCTTTACCAAAAGCCATTACTTCTGGAGTAGCCAAATGTATCAGTTCAAGTAAGAACTATGGTCCACTTGATAGCCATGTGATTTTGAGCAAACCACCAGCTGTCAACGGATTTGATTTGTCTTTACCAAAAGCCGTTTGCTTCTGGACTAGCCAACTCTTGATGGAATAGTCAACATCTTGGTGAGTTGATTACCAATTATGGTTTTTCTACTGCCTTTACCACAAGCCATAATCTTGCGGGCTAGCCAACTCTTTCACTTTTTAGGATATGGCGAGTTGAGATACCATACAATTTTGGGCAAATTGCAAGCCATAAACGGATTTGATATATCTTTACCAAGAGCCGTTTGCTCCTGGATTAGCCAATCCTTTTGGCGGTTAGACATGGCGGACTGATAACCACAAAAATTTTGAAACTCAAGTGAAAATTTTTTAAAATTTTTGCCAAAAACGGGGGTACTAGATGGTAAAATGTGATAAAGTTCGCTAGAATTCCCCCCCCCCCCCACACACTTAGAATTGAATATTGTCCTCAATATTCAAAGTCCCGGCTATTATGCCGACTCTTTGAATGTGAAAGGGCAACATTACAAGCTAAATGTGGAGACACCATTTTTTTCACTTTATTTTATTTATTGATATATATACATGGTAACAACGGTAGGGGCACTCCCCCACACTTAGGGTGAAAACCCTAAGTACATGCTACTGTTTTTGTTTACCGAGTCGCTAGCTTGACTCGACCCCGAATTCATTGGTTCTTGGGGAAGCATGATGTGGAAGAGACAATCTCCATCGGACTTTCATTCAAGATGTTTAGACAAACATTTGAAGCACGTGAAAGTTCCACACCGATGAGATATAAAGACCCTGGGTCAAAAGAATGATACATGGAAATGCCGGGGTCAAAGATAGTGTCTTCAGTCCCGAAGGAGTGAAGAAGAGAGGACGTCGCAAGATAGGTGAAGAAAAGAAAGAAACTCATGATGAAAATCATGATTAGCTCATCCTCACCCACATGAGAATCCATAATTTCTTCATTATGAATCTCATCGTTTAAGCTCGCAGGATCAAGACATATCCCGGGTGTGTCATGATCAAAATGGAAGTTATCATACTCCGGTGGAGATATGATATGAGTGAGTTCACCGGAGAACTCCTCGCTAAGAGAATCAATCACAAGATGTAAATCTGTGAACTCATGTTCCGGAGTAGACTCATCACAATCCTCAATCTGAGTACCAAAGATTGGATTATCAGAAATCAAAGTGAATTCAGATTCGAATTCAAACAAAGGATTGGTGAGAGTCGTTTTGAATGCGTCGGGAACAAATTGATTATCATTCTCTATTTGACTGCTGGGATAAGAAGTGAGTGACGGATCATGATATAGGAGACTTTCAATTTCTCCCAGATCGGCTTCGAAATCAAGGAGACCATCATCACTACCTGTTGGAAGTGGATTGATGTGAGTGAGTTCATCGGCGAACTCCTCAAGAAGATGATCAGCATCAGAATGTGGAACTGATGCCTCAATATACTCGATGTCTCCATGAGATGTACAATCATCATTAAAATCTGAGAAAGTCTCAAATTGATCTTCTGGACACTCAAGAGGAAAAGGTAAATCACACATATGATCAAAAGTTCCCTGTGACTCTCTTGGGATTGGGACAAGGTTCTCAACACTAGACTTTATGAATTCGTCCGATTCCTTATCAGGAACAGTGCTAAGATGCTCATCCCCCATGTTTAGAGAGTGAGTGTGAACTTCGAGTGTGACAACAACAGACTGAGGGAGTTGAGAGGAGCTAGCATTCATGGATTGTACGAGTTTCATTAGATCTTCTGCTAGTAATTTCTCTGTCACATTATCTTCTCCCTGACTTTCCATGAAAGGAATTACAACTGATGAATCTGATGATTCTTTTTTAATAATAACAATGTTATCTTCATCATCATCACTGTCATCATCGTCATCATATAGAGCAGCATAGCGAAGATTGGCACGTATTTTAGCTGCTCTTTGCTTAGCAAGTAATTCTTCCATGCTCATTTCGTTTCTAGCATCTCGTTCTTCAGCAAGTAATTCTGCCATGGATTTCTCACGAGAATCTTGAAACGATGTAGTAGCCAACTCCTCCTTAAGTTCTTTTAATGCTTCAAGAACCTCATGACAAAGGTTTTGCGGGTATTGAGGATGTCACAACCCGCTATTTCCCAGGTCAATACTATTTTCTAAACTCGAATTTAAATTCTTGACTTTTAATTTGAAACATTTTACGTGAGCCCTTTTACTTGAATCGACGCGAATTTCTAACTAAATTCTAAGTACTCTAGAACTTAGACTAATTGTAGTCCACAACGCTCCGGTACCTTGCTCCTTCTCCAATTCACAATTTTATACAACAAAACAAATTCCTATTCTTTAAATACTTACGGTTTGTAAATTCGACAAACGTTAAATTTTATTCAAGAATGTAACCCTCGACATATCCGACTTTCTCAACAATTATTTTTAGGGTATTTTTATACTTCCAAAATTATTACAAAAGTACCAAAAATATTTTCCGATGTCCAAGTTAAATTCCTTACACCTTACGTTTAATTACGTATAACTTTAGTTAACTACCAAACTAATACCCAATACATTCAATATATACTTTTTTACACAAATAAAACACATTTTCTTCCACACTTAATAAATGAGCCGCCCCTCCCCTTAAATTGTGTTAGAAAATCACTACAAAAATCTACAAAATTCAAACTTGTAATATTGGGGTGAGACATCTAATTAATGTTGGTGCCTAAGAACAAATTTTTGCCTCCTTTCTTTTCCTTAAAATTCGGCAAACCACAAGACCAAGACCAAAGTTTTGACCACCCTTTTTAACCCCTTGCTATATATATACACCTATGTTAGTATTCATTTTAGTTACAAGAACAAAAGAAAAAAAAATATATATAATCACCTCTCATCCATATATACACTTCGCCACACCAAGGAGCAAGGGAAGGAAAAGTGAGCTTGTTGGGTAATTACAAGAATACTTAGGGTATATTAACAAGGGTTTGATACTAATCTTGGGGATTACACAAGTTTTTTTACCAATCTCATCTCACAAACCTCTTTGTAAGTGATTTTACACTACTTATACTTCATGATTTTTCATGAGTTTCATGCTTGTCTAGTATATATACTTGGTTATCACTTGGTACATGTTGAAAATCTTTACATCCACTTTGATCTCTTAGCAAGAAAATATGTTTTGAACAAGATTTTATTACAAGAAAAATTGCTAGTAATAATCTTTACAAGAAAATGATAAAGACTTTATATATATATATATATATATATATATATATATATATATATATATATATATATATATATATATATATATATATATATATGTTAGTAGATTTGAAGTTTTAATACTTGGATGATCTTGTACATGGATCTTGAATATTGTTAAGTTTAAGTTTAGATCACCATATACTAGTTGAGAAGTTGATGGATGAACTAGGACTAGATTTGGAGTTGTTGTAAGTGGTGAAAATAAATAAAACACTAGGAAATATAGTTTGACAGTATTTATGATGAATCTGTTCTATTCGACCCTTCACAGAAAAATCAGTACCTTGGTGACTACATTAGGCTAGAAATATAGAAAATAGACTTAATAACGAAAACATAGCCGCTTGAACGAGTTAAAACGGACTTATAACGAAAAAGATATGCTATTTTCAAGATTGACGACTAAAACTATATTTTCTGAAATTATGAATCTGTCCCGATTTTTCTAGCTAGGAAAACTAAGGTTTAATGACATCTAGGCTAGCCGAGACCTTGAAAAACCTAAAGTATACTTGAATACCTTTGCGGGAATATATAAAACTTGAAAAACGGAACAACGACGCAAAAGTTATGGCCTAAGAAAGTTGAGACGAAACATATAATTTTTGACAACTTTGGTTCAACTATTAAAAGCTGTTAGAAATATTAAAATGAGTTTTTGGACACTTTAGAGTATAAATTGGCTAAAATGACGTAAATAAAAATGGTAGAGCATTACGTATACCTATTAGGTACGTTAGAGATTTTCAAAATATATATTTTCAAGACGACTAATATTTGGTCGTGAGATTTACAAGCTACATTTTCTAAAATGGTGGATGACTTAAATACGAGATCACTCTGATTACCTACATTTTTTTAACGATAAAAATTTCAACAACATGTACAAGTGATAATATAGTGTATGACTTGCATGCTTGACGTTGTTTTCGAACCTAAGACATATGTACTATTTAGGTCGCGATTAGAGTACCCAGACCTTATTTCTAACTACTACTTTGTCTATCGGATATTGCTTTTGCTAAGGTGAGTTTTCATAGCCCCGTTTTCAATTACTTATTTGATTTCAAATCCCACGGGGGAGAATACATTGCATCAATTATTTTTGTACATGCCCAAGTATTAAATTCCATACATTGCTTAAGTTGCCTTACTACCAAGTTAAGTCCCCTTTATTATCATGGACCGTTAATTATATTGCCAAGCGAGAGTGAGTGGATAGATCTATTGAGGGTGACGCCTCCATTCGTGTTTGGGTTGCTCCAACGGGACGAATGCATTTCATGTCTTAACAATTTGAGTGTCTGGTAAACACTCTGGTGGGGCCATTACAAAGTCTAGCTTCGGGGTCATGAGCTTAAGTGCCAATGTAGCACTTTTGACATTTTGTCGGTTTACTTTATACATGTGGCTTATGTACATACGATTTAACTTACAAACCTATGATTATTCACCAACTTTATGTTGACCGTTTTCGCAATGTATTTCTCAGGTTATTAAGGTAGCTCATGTTGCATACATTTGGACCTTCATGGAGTCGCGGAGTCGACGCGTCTCACTATATTTTCTGCACTTATGATACGTTTGATCTTGTTGAATTTGTTTTATCTAAATTGGCAACATCTTTTGGGACCTAAGTTTTGTAAACTCTGAATGTTTTAATGATCAAACGATGTATTTTTCCAAACGACACTTTAGGTCATTCAATATATCCTTGTTGTGATGCTATAACAGTTACACCCTCAGGCATTCCATTCCGCTGCAAGTCAGGTAAATTGGGGGTGTGTCAGATTGGCATCAGAGCTAAGGTTATAGCGAACTAGGATGTATCTTGGACCCTAGACTATAACCACATCATCATAGCATCTCATCATTTCATCATAGGTGCATATTCATTATACATGTTGTTTCATGCACACATTGTGCGAGTTATTTATACCCATACTCATATATATATATGATTATGTTGACCTGGTTCACAAGTGACATGTCTTCAGATACCCTCCCTGTTATCCTTTCGTCAGAGTTCGACATTGAAGATGCCTTGTCATCTTCCACTACCATTGTACCGACAGTTGCACTTACACCACCATTAGCACTATTGAATTGTTTTAGGAACAAGGTTTTCCTAACATCCAACCCATACATAGAATGCCGTTTGGTAGGGTATTCATACTTAATCTTAATGGACCTACTAGGATGCTTATTGCAAGGAAGATAGTATGTTTTCTTTCCTTCACTAGTAGGGCGCTTACTACTTAGGTACTACCACCACCACCAACTACTTATTACACTTTTGGTCGTTCCGTAGTGTGTACTTCAGCTTTACCTCTTAGATATCGCGAGATAGCGCGGAAGAGGGTAGTATTCCATTCACTATTATCACCATCGTCTCCTAACTCATCACTAGGATCTCATCGTCATCAATGTTATTCTTATCCTTTTGAATACCACCATTGTCATTTCCCTTTTACAGTTCCACTTGCCATGAATTAGATAACACCTTGCGGGAAATAACAAGACCACGGACTCCACTGGAACATCCGCAGATTCCTCAGGAATGGCTTAGAATCTACACTAACTAGGACTTGATCGATGCACAACTCCAGACCCCACTTCAGGACTATCTCGACCTTATAATGCCACAAACCTGGTTTCACTCAGAGGGACATCAGGAAGTCTCTAGAGTAGACTTATATCTTTGCTAGATTTTAGCATTACCCTAGCCATGAGAGGTGTGGCATAGTTCAAAGAAACTTGTAGTATTTTGACTGTTGTACAAACGGAATCACCAAGTATTGACACTACTATAGGGAATGGTGGTGCTCTCTATGATATCGGTCCATGTAGACCAAAAATTTCATGTGTTATATTCATGAGTTATGAATATGATGGTTTTATTACTTATAAATTCTCATGGTCTCTTATAATTTGATGAAAATAGATTAAGCAAATCACTTCAAGCATGATGCAAGCCATTATTGGACAATTCACCGCCAGAAACATAACCACTGCCCTCACCAAGGAACTTACTCATGTGGAATTTATGGGTTGCAATCCCCCCTCCTTTAGCGGAACTATAGAAACAAAGGAATTTCTCAAATGGTCTGAAGAAATAGAAACAATATTTCAATGTGGCGACTGCTGCAAGAAAGACAAGGTTAAGTTCGCCACTTGCACTTTTCAGGATCATGCCCAGAAATGGTGGACTAAATATGTTCAGGTAGTAGGAGTGGATGCTGCTTACTCTCACTCTTGGGAGAAACTAAAAGGATGATGAGTTTAAAATTTTGTGTGAAAAGCGAATTACAAGCAATTGAACAGGAAACACTAAACCTTACCATGGTAGGAGATGATGTTGTCAAGTATACTGCTCATTTTTATGATTTAGCTCGACTAGGCTCTGCAATGGATGAACCGGAAAACAAGAAACTTGAAAGGTACATCGGAGGACTTTCTCCTGAAATTCGTATGTTGGTAATCTCATTGGAACCCGATACCATGCCTACAGCTATCAGAATGGCGATCGAAGCAAAGGAACGCATAGCTCACACCAAGATCTTAGTAGGCAATGGTAGCAACAAGAGAAAGTGGGTCGGTAATCTGGATGCTAATGCTTCTCAAAAACCATTTAAGATACAACAAGTGGTGGAGACCTGTGCTGCTGGGTCAAGCCAAAAGAAGAGGTATGTGGGTAAATTACCCGAGTGCAACAAGTGTCAGTTTCATCACAAAGGATCTTGCCCCTCTCAATGTAAAAACTGCCAAAAGCTCGGACATGAAGCCAAGGACTGCAAGGCTCCCACCCTGGCAAAGCATCAAAAACTCACGATAATCTGCCGTGAGTGTGGAGTAGTGGGACACTTCAGGAGTGAATGCCCGGAGTTGGGAAACCAGAATTTGAAGAAGAAGTTTATGTTTTAATTATATACACCGTAGTTTGAGCCCTCTAGGGTTGTACTTTTCTTTTGGTACTTTCCATAAGTACGCTGGTGTAACCTAGTAGTATTAAGCACTTTCCTATCTAATGTAATGACTATCTTTTGTTATCTCAGCGATAATCACTACCTTCGTTTATTCCATTTTCTATTGCAAGTGTGCAATTTTCAATCGTTTCGCAACATTATGTCACTGTCTTAATAGAGATTAGGCCGATTTCGTTTTTGACGGATTAGTAGACTATTACCATTCCAAAGATTTACCCATGTATCCAATAAACCATTCAACAAATTTTATTTCGAACTATCTTACTACCCTATGGGGAAATTGTTTTACCGAATTGCTAAAATAAGCTATTTTGTTACCGTACTATAAACTAATTTTCTGTCATTACACCAAGTATTTACTATTATTACGCGAAGCAATTTTTATGTTACTTTGAAAGGAAATAATTAGAATACCATTTTTAATAACAATGCGTTGGACACCATCTAAAACTTTTGAGAAAAGTAATACTATTTTTACTAAATCAAGCATCGCATCATTAGTCCTCAACTATATATAGCCTGATCACCTATGTATAATTCAGGAAGGATTATGCCATGAAGGAAATAGTTACTTTTTTTAAAAAAGTATTGCTAATAACAATCTTCTTTTAAAAGCGTTTTAAACAAGTAAACTCTTTTATAAATATCATTTTCTGACAAACACTCTCTGGATACTTACCCCACCTGTCACCCACTTAGCCATAACGTTGGACTTTCCATTGACTTCTTTATGAGAGACTTTCCATATCAACTACAAGTAGGATTCCTCGATACAAGAAAAACAATACAAGGATTACGGAAATATTAAACCTAGACTAAGAAAAATTTATAATCCAACAACAATCCTAAGATACCAAGAGACCATCCGACTCACCATCTCTGACCTAGTTGTCCAATTTTATTATTCAAAAGGTACTAGCTAGACTGAGCTACAGGATCGAACACATTGTGAAGGTACGCTAAGCAACACCATAGAAATAAACCAAGCCGCTTAACCGATACTGTAGAGTGTTTTGATTAAACATGGTCTCATCTAAACGCAAACTTCCCTGTAATGAGTTTTCACCATGGATAATTGATTTGAGTTAAGGATATCGATATAGATTTCCCTAAGGCGTTGTGTTCGCTAGAAATTTTAAGATAACCTCATTTTCATACCAGGAAAGGAATCAGACCCGGATATATATTTTGCCAACATGATGATAATTTCAACGATAAACCATCTCAGGACTTAAGTTAGTTTGAATACCTAGGCTTGTAGTTTTGCCTGACAACCACCAATAGGCAAAGAAAGACATATGTCTTAGCATCCGTTAGACCAAAACATAAGGAATCAAAATTGCTACCCATATTCTATCTCATTCAGATAACGCCAAGTTCGAAAGACAGAACGTTGAGGAATTAGACACAAGAATTATTGTAACCATTTCAATTGTTCCTGATAAAGGTAATCGAATCACCTTAGACTTCTAACAAACATTTTAAGATTTCCTTAGGAACCCCATTTAGATGTAAACACCGCCCATCATCCTTAGACCGATGGTCAGAACGAGAGAACGATTCAAACATAGGAAAGTTATGCTCAGAGAGTGAGCGATTGACTCTAGGGATGGTTGGACTAACCATTTATCATAAATCAGATTCGTTTGCAACGACAGTTATCTCACGATCGTAGAGACTACACTATTTGAGGCACTTTATGGTCAAAGTGCCAATTACCCATTTACAGACCAAAATCGGAAAGTTAAATTCACTGGTCTAAAACTAAACTATGGAACCACAAAGGAAATTTCACAAGTCAAGAACCAGTTACAAGCAACGAGGAACTGGTAGAAGTTAGGTTGGTGCATGACGCACATTATGCGGATTTGGTATCCCTGAACAGCGAACCATCTAGATTCAAGTGGGAGAATGAACTAAGTTGAAAGCTTTGCCTTGGGAAGGCATGACACAACTTTTGGTAACACGAGAGATTGAACCTCTAGTATATTGAACCATTTAAGATTCATTTTTAGAATCGACCAGCTGATATATGAATTTGAGTTCTGGAAGAATTCAACAACATATATTACCCATATCACATTGTAAACCTCAAGAAGCACTAATCATCTATTGACGGACCGAACGCGGAAAAAGCCAAACTCACTATTCCTGTAACCACTCAGGAAATAACCAGGAATTTCCTACAAACCAAGAATCAGTTACAAGTCGATAAGTTGTAAACCCTTAGAATTTAAAGTTGGTGGTAGAGTCACGATAAAAGTTCTGCCTATGAAAGGTACGATACCATTCAGAAAAATCCGGGAAGTTAAACTCGGTGTACACTGGACCATTAATATTTCAGACAAAGTAGGCCAGTAACCCTCAGACTTGAGCCTTATTGGAACGTAGCAGAATTACACGGACATGTTTCACAAATTCAAATCCCGAGAAATGACTTTCAGATTAGTCACAGATAATTCCATTGGAAGGAATCCAACCCAATGACAAACCTGAACCTGGCAGGAGAACCAGTAGAAATCATGGACCGTGAGGTCAAACGGTTGAAGCAAAGTCGAATTCCTATCGTCAAGGTTCGCTGGAATTCTCAACGAGGTCCCGAGCTCACTTGGGAACAAGAAGACCAGATTCGTCAGAAATACCCCCATCTCTTCACCAATACCACTCCAATGACCAACGCTGACTGAATCTCGCAGACGAGATTCCCTTTTAGGGGGGTAGAATGTCACAACCGCTATTTCCCAGGTCAATACTATTTTCTAAACTCGAATTTAAATTCTTGACTTTTAATTTGAAACATTTTATGTGAGCCCTTTTACTTGAATCGACGCGAATTTCTAACTAAATTCTAAGTACTCTAGGACTTAGACTAATTGTAGTCCACAACGCTCCGGTACCTTGCTCCTTCTCCAATTCACAATTTTATACAACAAAACAAATTTCTATTCTTTAAATACTTACGGTTTGTAAATTCGACAAACGTTAAATTTTATACAAGAATGTAACCCTCGACATACCCGACTTTCTCAACAATTATTTTTAGGGTATTTTTATACTTCCAAAATTATTACAAAAGTACCAAAAATATTTTCCGATGTCCAAGTTAAATTCCTTACACCTTACGTTTAATTACGTATAACTTTAGTTAACTACCAAACTAATACCCAATACATATTTTTACTACCCAATACATTCAATATATATTTTTTTACACAAATAAAACACATTTTCTTCCACACTTAATAAATGAGCCGCCCCTCCACTTAAATTGTGTTAGAAAATCACTACAAAAATCTACAAAATTCAAACTTGTAATATTGGGGTGAGACATCTAATTAATGTTGGTGGCTAAGAACAAATTTTTGCCTCCTTTCTTTTCCTTAAAATTCGGCAAACCACAAGACCAAGACCAAAGTTTTGACCACCCTTTTTAACCCCTTGCTATATATATACACCTATGTTAGTATTCATTTTAGTTACAAGAACAAAAGAAAAAAATATATATATATAATCACCTCTCATCCATATATACACTTCGCCACACCAAGGAGCAAGGGAAGGAAAAGTGAGCTTGTTGGGTAATTACAAGAATACTTAGGGTAGATTAACAAGGGTTTGATACTAATCTTGGGGATTACACAAGTGTTTTTACCAATCTCATCTCACAAACCTCTTTGTAAGTGATTTTACACTACTTATACTTCATGATTTTTCATGAGTTTCATGTTTGTCTAGTATATATACTTGGTTATCACTTGGTACATGTTGAAAATCTTTACATCCACTTTGATCTCTTAGCAAGAAAATATGTTTTGAACAAGATTTTATTACAAGAAAAATTGCTAGTAATAATCTTTACAAGAAAATGATAAAGACTTTATAAATATATATATATATATATATATATATATATATATATATATATATATATATATATATATATATATATATATATATGTTAGTAGATTTGAAGTTTTAATACTTGGATGATCTTGTACATGGATCTTGAATATTATTAAGTTTAAGTTTAGATCACCATATACTAGTTGAGAAGTTGATGGATGAACTAGGACTAGATTTGGAGTTGTTGTAAGTGGTGAAAATAAATAAAACACTAGGAAATATAGTTTGACAGTATTTATGATGAATCTGTTCTATTCGACCCTTCACAGAAAAATCAGTACCTTGGTGACTATATTAGCCTAGAAATATAGAAAATAGACTTAATAACGAAAACATAGCCGCTTGAACGAGTTAAAACGGACTTATAACGAAAAAGATATGCTATTTTCAAGATTGACGACTAAAACTATATTTTCTGAAATTATGAATCTGTCCCGATTTTTCTAGCTAGGAAAACTGAGGTTTAATGACATCTAGGCTAGCCGAGACCTTGAAAAACCTAAAGTATACTTGAATAACTTTGCGGGAATATATAAAACTTGAAAAACGGAACTACGACGCAAAAGTTATGGCCTAAGAAAGTTGCGACGAAACATATAATTTTTGACAGCTTTGGTTCAACTATTAAAAGCTGTTAGAAATATTAAAATGAGTTTTTGGACACTTTAGAGTATAAATTGGCTAAAATGACGTAAATAAAAATGGTAGAGCATTACGTATACCTATTAGGTACGTTAGAGATTTTCAAAATATATATTTTCAAGACGACTAATATTTGGTCGTGAGATTTACAAGCTACATTTTCTAAAATGGTGGATGACTTAAAAACGAGATCACTCTGATTACCTACATTTTTTTAACGATAAAAATTTCAACAACATGTACAAGTGATAATATAGTGTATGACTTGCATGCTTAACCTTGTTTTCGAACCTAAGACATATGTACTATTTAGGTCGCGATTGGAGTACCCGGACCTTATTTCTAACTACTACTTTGTCTATCGGATATTGCTTTTGCTAAGGTGAGTTTTCATAGCCCCGTTTTCAATTACTTATTTGATTTCAAATCCCACGGGGGAGAATACATTGCATCAATTATTTTTGTACATGCCCAAGTATTAAATTCCATACATTGCTTAAGTTGCCTTACTACCAAGTTAAGTCCCCTTTATTATCATGGACCGTTAATTATATTGCCAAGCGAGAGTGAGTGAATAGATCTATTGAGGGTGACGCCTCCATTCGTGTTTGGGTTGCTCCAACGGGACGAATGCATTTCATGTCTTAACAATTTGAGTGTCTGGTAAACACTCTGGTGGGGCCATTACAAAGTCTAGCTTCGGGGTCATGAGCTTAAGAGCTAATGTAGCATTTTTGACATTTTGTCGGTTTACTTTATACTTGTGGCTTATGTACATACGATTTAACTTACAAACCTATGATTATTCACCAACTTTATGTTGACCGTTTTCGCAATGTATTTCTCAGGTTATTAAGGTAGCTCATGTTGCATACATTTGGACCTTCATGGAGTCGCGGAGTCGACACGTCTCACTATATTTTCTGCACTTATGATACGTTAGATCTTGTTGAATTTGTTTTATCTAAATTGGCAACATATTTTGGGACCTAAGTTTTGTAAACTCTGAATGTTTTAATGATCAAACGATGTATTTTTCCAAACGACACTTTAGGTCGTTCAATATATCCTTGTTGTGATGCTATGACAGTTACACCCTCAGGCATTTCATTCCGCTGCAAGTCAGGTAAATTGGGGGTGTGTCAGAGGAGTTGTTTGAATAATTGGGTACTGTGGAGGTGGGTTTTGTAACGAATAGTCGTAATTGTTACAAGGAAAGGGATTCCCTGTTTGACAATCCGAGCTAAAGTGAGGACCTCCACAATACTCACAAGAAACATTCGGTGCATTTTGAAATGATGTATTGTTGAAATAGCACGGTTCTTGTTCAAAGGAATTCTGAGGAGGGTAACTGAAATCGTTTTGAAAGTTTGGAAACGCGAATGTATTTTCGATTTTAAAAGTGCAACAAGTACAATGTCCATGGGTAAACCCACATTCCTTGCAAAAACATCATTTACAAAGTGAACAATCTTCTAAGAGATCTCTACAAACATAACAATAGTGTTGATCAAACGAAGATAGTTGGGGTTGTGGAGGGTGGTCAGGAAGACTTTGAGAATCATTGAAAGCATTCGGATTTGCTTTGCACCATTTACAAAATCCGTCACTAATATCACTCCCACACCGCCTACACGCGCACTTGTAACAACGATGATTGTCATCCACTGGACCTCTACAATGAAAACAATTGTAGTCGAGTGATGACATAAGAATTAAACATAAACGAGGGATGAGAAGAAAGAATTAAACGGTAAAGAGGATATGAAGATAAGAATTAGATGTATAGGAGACGAAGATTATTTTTGGGTTTTTCGAAAAAACACATCAATTAAAACGAGACCAACTCAAAAAGACAATGGTAAACTTAAACCAATAATTACAATGTAAATGGCTTCTTTGAAAAAGGTACACCAATTCACAAGGATACAATGGCAAGTTTTAATCTTTTGTTCGGGAACTTATTAATGTTCACACCCCCAGTTGGTAGGTGTTCTGCCTTGGTTCTCGGCGGTTGTTTTTTTATGTTTATTTTATTTAACAAGAAAAATGAAAAATGTTTTCGTATTTTTTTATATGATAGATATATATACAAAAGAAAAGGAAAATATTTTTGTGTTTTATAAGTTTTTGAAAAGGATAACTTCTTGACGAAGGTTCTACAAGTCACTAATCGTTAAAATCGTAACGATATTGTCGCAACACAACCTCCCCGGCAGCGGCGCCATTTTGATAGAGCGTTTTTGCGCGTATCAAAAATATACACAAAGTAATCGTGAGTGGAATTTGCTAATTAACCTTTAGGAAAAGTTTAACTAGCGAAAACTCGTGAATACAATATATATATGTGATACCGGGTAAGTGATTACCCGGGTCGTGTCCCAACGAGGTGTGAATGGGCAATATCGTGAGAGATTTGAGATTAAAATGCTTGTAAGGAATGGTTTTGAGTTTTTGGTAATGTGGAACTACGATAAATTGCAAATAATGAACGATAAATGAAATAAACGTAACTAAAACATAAACACAAACAAGGAATGAAAAATAGAACTTAAAATCTACCTAGAATACTACGGGAAACATAATAGGGAATGCGGAAAACCTAAAACGTACACTAAGGTTAAAATCGTAAAAGTTAACTAAAGAAAAATGCGAGTGCACAAAATAAAAAGCAAATTTTAAGCTACGCTAGTCCTACGGGTGTAAAAATGATTTTTCTAAGTTCCTAGTGTTAGAAGAAAATTTTAGAAAAAAGAAAAATATTTTTTTGCTTTTTAATTTTTTTAATATGAATTAAATACTAAAATTATAAAATAAATCTTAGAAAAATAGTAAAACAACTTGAAAAATTATAAAATTTTTAGGGAAAATCTAAAACCTAATAGAGAAGCTAGGAAAAATATAAAAATGGAAAAAATAGTTTAACATAAGCAGGTAATAAGCAAATACAAAAGCTGAAATTATTAATAAGCTAACATCCTAAACTACATTAAATAAATAAATAAATAAATAGATAAAGTGGTAACGAAAAGTAGTAACTAGCACAGATGGTAGTGGGGCGTGAGTTGGGTGTCTGATTATGCAACCTGGTGACCAGGGTTCAATCCCTGCAACACTTTTTTTTGAAACATTTTTTTTTCAAGATTTTTTTTACAAACTTATTAAAAACAGGAAAATAAACATATTTTAAAACTACAACATTTCCTAAAAACCAAAAAAATAAGCACAGAATAAGGGAAGTTGGTGACAGTTATGAATTAAAGCTTAGAAAAGGAAATATTCTAAAACTACATAGCTACTTATAAGCTGCTAATAAGCATTTTTAATAAGCTAAAACTATCCTAGGAGATCCTAAATAAGCTAAAGGAGTATAAAGTAGGCAATGATAAGCAAAAGGAAAGATAAAAACTCAAATAGAAGCTAAAAAAAACAAAGGGGCTGGTGATGATGGTGCTAGAGTTAACTAGCCTAAGGGCTAAACTAGCACCCAACCCGCAGGCTAACTAACAGCATCAGCAGCCCAAACCAGGCTCACTCCCAACAAGCTAGCACTACTCGCTTGCCATAAAAACAAATAGTATCTTAATTGGAGCTTGTATGAGCCCTTAAATCAGCTTGTGAAAAAGCTATCTCACACCAAAACTGAGTGATGCAGGCCTGATGCAGGCCTGATGGGGGCTGAATTAAGGGAAACCTAAGCTAGTCCTAACTGGGACAGAAATAAGCAATCCTAAAGCACCAATAATCACTAAATCAACAAATCCAATGACTTGGTTGCAACAAAAAACTAAGGGGGGGGGGGGGGGGCACTTTGAGGGACTCAAAAGATGTTATAGAAAAAATTCATAAAATTAAAATAAAAATAGTAACATGAAGACAAGCTACCAAAGTAACTATATATCACATTTCAGGTCTTAAGAGCTTGAAACAAAGAAATTAAAAATGGCCAACGAGGTGGCCATGGGCATGTTTTGTAACAGTTATGCAGGACTAAATGGGTGAATTTGCGCTAAATGGGTGGAACCCAGTATGCAAATTTTTGAACCATAAGTTAAAATATGTTACTTAAGTCCTACTTGAATCAAGAATAACAACTAAAAGAAACTTAAACTAAATCTACCCTATGCACTATGCAAAATCAGTTCCTAATAAACAATTTTTAAGAAACCAACTAAAGTATTTGAAAAAGCTTGAAAATGAAAAAGTTTGCTTCTAATCTACTACCAATAGTGTTTTGAAGCTGTTTCAATTTGGCATTTGGGTCAAAAATTTCTTCTTGCTTCCAAAACAACCTTAACCCAAACACCCCCTTAAGGCATAACTGCCTTAGTTTTTAGCTTCAATTGACTAAATTTTTGCAACAAGACTAACAAATAAAAGTTGAAAAAGGAATTTTAACAATAAATAAGCAATATCAAATCAATAATAAATAGTGATTAAAGCTAATAAACACTTATTAAAAGAAACTTGAATTGTATTAATCTAAAAATTTGAGTACAGGGGAATCATAACAAGCTTTGAAAACTGAAATTAAATAAACTTAAAGACTTAAACTAAATTAAAACTCTACTTGACTACTTACTAAAACATAACTAACTAAGGACTGCCTTTGTGGCTACACAACATAAACTATTTATACTCATCAATCTAGGTTTTCACTTCGCTCTCTTGTCTACTTCTGCTTTCAACCGGATGTGTGAGAGGATTGGTGAGTTGTCCAACACTTGTGTTTCTTTGGAGCTAACCACAGCCTTTGGATGAATTTGTACTCATCATAGCCTTTGAATTGACTTTTGGCTCCCAAGATAGTTGGTGGATTGCCAGCTTGGCGTGGATTCTCGTGAGGGGGGGGGGGGGTGGTATCATGTGAAGGTTTGGAAGGTTGTGGTGTTGATCACTAGGTATGAGAGGGACAGGGAGGGATAGTTTTGGCGGGGTAATTGGTTTGGGGAGGAAGACAGAGGTTGGGTATGGTGTTTGACTGATCTAGGGTAAAGAATACGTTTTATTTTAAATGTATAAGTGTGGGGTTTGGGCTTTGGTGGTATTTTGAGCTTGGTAGGTTTGATGGGGTGTAAGTGTAGTGGTGGGTTGGTATGATTTGGCTTTTGCATGTACTTTGGATCCGTTTGGTTGTATTATCAAAACACAAGGACCAAATTTGTAATTACTGAAACTGAAGGGTTGAAATTGCCAACCTGCCAAAATATTACACGGACCAATCTCGACATATTATAATTTCCACAAGGACCTTTGATGTACTTTTTCAATTTTGAAATTCCCGGGGACCAAAAATGATATTTTTCAACGTTAAAGGACCATTCTTGTTATTTTGGGAAAACTTTTATCCAAGGGCATTTCTTGCCAAGTTTCATTTTCCAAAGGACCCTTAATGTAAATTTTCCAAATTTTAAATATCCAGGGGTGTTTTATGTCGACTTTTGAAACTCGAGGGACTAGACTTGCCATTTATGCAAACATTATTGTTTTTCAATCTTTTTCAATCCTTTTGCATCTGAAATACGCAAAAACACACTCCAAGGATATTTGTAATGTTATTTGACCATTTTGAAGTGTTTTTGATCATTTTGACTTGAAAATTGGACGAAAAGATATGTGTAAAACGACACATATCAGTAGTTCTCCCAGGTGGGAAAAATTGAGCAAGGAAACGAGTGGTGAGATCATCTCAAGAGGTGATGGACCCCATGGGTAAACGTTCAAGCCATTGACTAGCTTGATCACGTAGAGAGAATTGGAATAGGCGTAATCGGGTCGACTCTCTAGTTGCAACATCAAGGTTTATGGAATCTATGATTTTAAGGAAATCCTTGAGATGTTGATTAGGATCTTCGGAACGAAGTCCATGGAATGCACATCCGCTTTGCACCAACCTGATGGTGTCGGATCGCAAGGGGGACACATTGGCTCCTTGAGTGAGCTCAATGGTGTTTCGATAGCCTTGGTGGCAAGGACGAGAATACTCTCCTAAAGTTCGGGGCCTAGGAGGTTGGTTTGCTAGTGGTGGGTTTTGTGGGTGGTTTTGTTGTGGTGGGTTGATGGGATCAAAGATGTTACCACCTTCCATGATGTCGGATGGTAAAATTTACGAACAAAGAAACGAAGAAATAAGATAGACTAAAGAAAACCTAAAAATAAAAATAAAACCTTACTAGAAAGGAATCTAGCAAGTAAACCTAATAAAAAGAAATCCTAACCTAGACAATAACTATTCCCCGGGCTACGGCGCCAAAAACTTGATATGTGGGAATTGAGCCCTCGCAACATGTTTTACCTCTCAAGGGATCTTGAGACGCTTACAACCCCCACCAGGCAGTGTACCTGATCGTTGTAGTATAGTATATTGACAAGTACCGGGGGATTGATCGTTCAACTCAGGAATAGTGTCGCTAGGATTAGAAAGCCTACTAAACTAGGTCTAGAGGTGAGGGATGATTCTTTTTGTATTTTTATATTTTATGGAAAGCAAGTAAGATCTCGGGTTTTGAAGGAGTGGGCAGAATTATTTGCTAGCCAACTAACCCAACTAACTAAAGATGGAATCAAAATAAAATAAAAGAAATGAAAATAAAACTAATATACTAATGTGGTGGAAACAATAATGAGGAAAGTTGTGTTTACTTAGATTTCATTACTCCCTAGATATCTTTTATAGGTTGATTAGCTTGTTACAATTGCATGGATGACGGGTCATATTCCTTAATACCAGTCGTAGGGCCGTGTACAATATTCCCTAACTCTATAAGATCCCACTTCACTCCTATGTCGAGCCGTTAGAAGCTCCTAACATGGGATCATTAGAATTCTCTTACTCATTAAATACAACCAAAAATTGTAGCACACCTCCGATCATGTTTCTTAAGACGTTCAAGCAAGTTACCAAAGGAAGTCTGCCACTTTTCTTAAGCCTAACATCGAATACAATCATCTGTAACAATTATAAACAAACAATCAACCCATAATCAACATCTAGGTTTCACTACATCTAAGCAAACACAATAAAAATCTAGCCTAGCATGTTAAAGAAAAGACAAGCGTAAGATATAATCACACAACACATAGACATATTGAATGATTTGAATAAGTACTTATCTTCAATTGAACATGGAAGAATAAAGGGGTTGAAACCTTGAAAAAGCTGTAAAATTCGTCTAGGGTTTATTCCCTCAAAGTGGCACACCCTAATGAATGAAAATTGGAAAACTATATATAGATTTTATACCTTGACGGCGTCACGTTATAGCTTGTGACGCCGTCAACTCGCCGCCATGATAAAAATCGTATTGCCTAGATCAACTTCTGACACCGTCATGTAGGAAAACTCTCTGGACCGTCACTAGCATTTGGACCCTGACGGCCTTGGTGACGCCGTCAGGCCAATAAGCTTGAAAACTTTCTGGGCCGTCACGTTATAAGTTCCATTCCACCTCTTTTATCACTCTTGACGTCGTCACGTGTAGAAGCTTGACGTCGTCAGGTACTGTTCCAGCAAGGAAATTTGAGACTTTGCCGTTTTCTTCACTTTTATGCTCCAAAAACGTCCAAAATGCTTCCTTTTCCAGATTTATCCTAAAAAGTACCTAAAATAACAAAAGAAACGATTTAGGGCAATATTTGATCAAATAATCTCGAATTCGGGCTTAAATGACCCATTAAAAGCGGTACACTTTTCGCCTCATCAGAACGATTCACATAAGTTGTTAAGAAGGATTCCACATTTAGCTCTCCCTGTATATAACATATCAATATCAACATCATTTTTAATCTTATTAATATTACAGATGAAAGTCATAATATATGTATATTGTACCTGAAAAATGTGACCTTGACCATGATGATGCTGGTATCTTTCTTAACCAGTCATAAGCTTTAGAGTTCGTTGTTTTGAGCTCCTCTCCTTTATTAAACTCAACAACAATTGATGCTTTAGCTCACTTCCAAAGAAGATCCTTGATCGTCTGTCCCTTGAATAGCTGTTTCATGTTGTCATATATGTGACACACACATAATCTGTGTTCAGCAGCAGGAAACATTTCTGCAATGGCTGGTAATATCCCTTGTCAAATTGGACAAAACATAATATATGAATGAGGATTGAATTGGGTTTCAAATAAATTAATAAGATACACCATGTTTATACCTTTTTTCTGTCTCAGATAAAGGTGTAGTTTGAATTAGGTTGCAAATCAAGATCATCTCCAAGATTGCTAAGGAACCATAACCATGAACTCTTGTACTTAGTTTCAACTCCCGCGTAAGCAACTGGATAGAGGCCATTATTGCTATCAACATCAACAGCAGTTAAGACTTGACCAGTATATTGTCCTTTGATAAAAGCCCCATCCAAACCTAGTATGTCCCTTCTTCATGCTCTGTAACCTTTTTTCAAGGCACCAAGACAAACATAGTTCCATCTTAAAACCCTTGAAGCATCAGTTACATCAGGGTTTGTTTCAACTTGAATCTTCGTAGTTGTATCATTTTTTTTTATTTTTCAATTCCAAAGCGTAATCCCTAAGATTGGCATACTGTTCTTCATCGTCACCTGAAATCCGTTTCATTACAAAATCCCTTGCTCTGGATATCTTTGATGTAGGGACTTTGATCTGCAATTTTTGATTTATTTCAATTGCTATTGCAGAGGTTGAGGTTGTCCGGTCCTTAACAAGAATTTTAGCAACCTCAGATGAAATGAATCTTGTAGTCAACAATTTAATTTTCTTGTTTGGAGGCATTTATGTTCATCTTTTGATACTTTAACACTCCACCAAGGTTCATCACCGACTTTCGAAACATGTAGTGACCATAGGCACATGGGCTTGGCCTTTTCGTTGTAGGTTTTGGAAGTGGCAAACTTGCCCTTTGACTGTGAATAAGAAGCCGATGTTTGACAACGTGCATTATCATTTTTGCCATAACCCACAACAATCCCTTTACAATACGCTCTAACCCTTTCTTGGTCACATTTTTCAATCCTAATATCTCTTCTACACTCTAACGCATACATTCTGATCTTCTGTTTGATTTCCTTGGGCGTCGAAAATCTTTTTGTTACAAAAAAGTCTCCCTTCTCAACATTTTCTCTACCCTCGTACTCCCTCCTAATTTCTTTCAACCTTTTCTTGAATAATTTCACAAGTCTGGGATCATTGCCTTCTTCCTCACTTTGAAACTCATCAAAGTCATAGGCTCTATTATGATCTATATCCTCTGCCATACTATCAGCTAATTTTGAAACATGGTCAAAGTGGTCATCAATATCAAACTTAAACCTATTCATGGAAACCTATGGCTCACTGGGGTTCCAACATCATCCTTTTCAAAATCAGACACTTCCAATTCATGTTCTTCCTCATTCTCCTGCTATTTGGAGGTGCCCACATCATCCCTTTCAACTACCTATTCAAAATCAATAAAGTTATTGTTAAGCTGTAAAACCACATCCTCATCCTGAAGTTCTTCGACCATGTCTGTATAGTCTTCTTCCACACCAACATCATCGGCACGAGGGACAAACTGGAACAAGTCATCATCCGTAATTTGGGATTGTTGCTCAGCTTGTTTTGGACCAGCAACCAGACATACATGTGGTTGAGCAGCAGGAGTATGTGTGTCAGTTACCAACCTGGTACCAATGGTTCCATCAAGTTTTCTAGTTGAAGGCTCATCCAGTAATTCATCAATTATTTGTGATTGTTGCTCAACTTGTTCTGGACCAGCAACCAGGCTCACAGGTGATTGAGCAGCAGGAGTGTCTGTGTCAGTTAATAACCTTGTACCAATGGTTCCATCAGTTGAAGGCTCCTCCAATACTTCATCTATTATTTTGGCTTTTTTGGCTCTTTTGTGTTTAGCCTTAACATAAACCTCTATCTCTTTATGTGTTGGAACCAAATCCAACATGTTCATGACATCGTCATCATTCTGCAGGGGTAACAACCCAACATCCAATGTCTCTCACCTGGTATCATATAATGAGACGAAACCCCACCATTGTTGACACTTATGTCATCTAACAACGATTCAAAGGCGTAAAAAGTAAGCATGTCATAATCAACACAATCATACCACTCTATCACTCGATCAACGTATACCATTCCTGGTGGTGACGTAAATTTTCCACTGGGGGTGATTTTTAGAGTGAAGAAATTCTGGATTGATTCTGTATAGAAACAATAAAAATCAACACACACACTAAAAACTAAAAAATCATCTTAATGTATAATCTTATGCGTATTCGTATGGTTCATGAGGTTAACATATAACTATAGCTAAAAAAAATGATAGAATTAACAATGCCCAAAACATACCGTATAGTTTATGAAGATCACAGATCGGGGAGGATCTTGTGCAGTGTTTCCCAAATGTTAGAGCCATCTTCTTCACTTTTTAGTTGATCGGAATGCGTATTTGAAAAGTTTAGGTCAGGAATTACAATTGGACTTTTAACAATTGGGTTTATTGGGTTTTGAGATAATTGGTGGGTGTTATATTGGTTAAGGTGGGAACCGTGAAATGACAATAATACGCTAAGGGAGGATGCAACTTAACGAATGAAATAACGAGAGTTAGTGTACAACGTCGCTCGGTGTCTTTTTTGCAAAAAAATGAAACGTTAGTGGCCTTTTTTGCTTGCCTTTTTGTCTCGGTGTCATTTTTACATTCGCGGACAACGTTAGTGACTAAATTTGCAATTTACCCTTAAATAAAACTTCAATGTTACGGAAAATCTTATTTAACAATCCCGTTTATACACATGGTTCAAAACTAATAAAATTTGCGGTTGTTTTATGATATATTGCTTTTCAGAAGAAAAGAAAACTATTGTGGTTGTTTATAGTTGGGATATGATATTTGAATTAATTTTAATGTTAAAAAAACAGTTTATTAGTTATGAAATCAACATCTTCTCATACCAATCATATTATTTGAACCAACTAAACATGTGATCTCATAATTCATAGCATTCAATAATTGATAATATTTATACTTTATTCAAGAGTCGCCCAATTTTCATATATTACTTTAAGATTCTTCCAATTTAAAATTTACCTTTGCTAATTTGGACCACATGAAAGACTGAAAATTATACTTGCTCTGTCTAAGAAAGTGAAACACTTAATTTCATAGTAGATAATTAAGCCAAAGTGATTGATCAATCACCAACGAGCCAGATTCGTCTCCATACAACAAAACAACTTTCTTCAAGGTCTAAATAAATTAGGGATTATTGTGTAGATTGCTACTGTATTCATTGTCACATTTTTAGCAAATAATCAATGCACCATAATTCGCTATAATTTGCAAAAAGTAGCAAATTGTTATTAATTTTTTACTACTAAGATTGGTAGCAACCTATATTGTTTTATTATTCAATATTATAAATATGTCATTTTAATTGTTGGATGTGTAAAATTTTGGTAGTTTTAATGCTAGTGATAAAACAGATAAAGCCATTATTCTTACATATACCAGGTGGAGACTGGAGAGGATCTGATTTGGTATTCTCTTGAAAAGTTGGACCCTTCTTCAACTTCCCTCTATATATATTCTTTCTAAACACACCAACATAATCACTCACTCCAATTCCAATCAATCCTTCTCATTTCTTCTTTCAACAATCCTTCTCTGCTACTTTCATTTTCTTATACTTCTACATTATTAGTTTCCAAATCGGCCAGAAATAATGTTGTCATCAAAAGTAACATGCAACTCTCATGGACAGGATTCCTCGTACTTCCTCGGATGGGAAGAGTACGAGAAGAATCCTTTCGACGAGGTTAAGAATCCAAATGGTATCATCCAAATGGGTCTTGCCGAGAACCAACTCTCATTTGATCTTCTTGAATCATGGCTCCAAAACAACCCACAACCAGCAGCCTTCAAGAATGATAAGAATCAATCCATCTTTAGAGAACTTGCTCTCTTTCAAGATTATAATGGCCTTCCCGCCTTCAAGAATGTAAGCTTTTATTCTACTACTGATTTGTATGAAACCAAATCCCTGCTTTATATTTTGCCACATATAACTAATTTAAGTTGTCATTTTTATAGGCTCTAGTCCGGTTCATGTCTGAGATAAGAGGAAACACTGTCACTTTTGATCCAAACAACCTTGTGCTTACCGCAGGAGCAACTTCAGCCAACGAGACACTAATGTTTTGTCTTGCTAATCCCGGAGAAGCCTTCCTCATTCCGACCCCATATTATCCTGGGTAAGTTGACATAAATTAGTTATATTATGGAACATGGTACCATGTAGCAAGATCACGTACTCTGTCACTTTCAAACATGGTTCTGATAAAATTTTTTTAATGATGTGTAGGTTTGATAGAGATCTTAAATGGAGAACTGGAGCCGAAATTGTACCAATTCAATGCTCAAGCTTGAATGGTTTCAGAATTACAAAAACTGCCCTTGAAGAAGCTTACAAACAAGCAGAAAAACAAAACCTCAAAGTCAAGGGTGTTTTGGTCACAAACCCTTCTAACCCTTTAGGCACGTCATTGAGTTTGCATGAACTCGATCTCCTCGTCAACTTTATCTCCTCAAAAAACATCCACCTTATTAGTGATGAAATTTACTCAGGTACCGTCTTTAACTCACCAAGCTTCATTAGCATCATGGAGGTCCTAAAAAACCGAAACCTCATGAACACGGAAATCTCAAAAAGAGTCCACATAGTTTATAGCCTCTCTAAAGATCTCGGACTCCCTGGTTTCCGAATTGGAGCCATTTACTCCAATGATAAACTTGTTGTCTCAGCAGCAACAAAAATGTCTAGCTTTGGTTTAATTTCTTCTCAAACACAACACCTTTTGTCAGAAATCCTCTCCGACAAGAAGTTTACACAAACATATCTTTCGGAGAATCGTAGAAGATTGAAAGAAAGACAAGAAATGCTTGTAAAAGGGCTACAAAAATCTGGAATCCGGTGTCTTCAAAGCAATGCAGGTTTATTTTGTTGGGTTGATATGAGACATCTTTTGAGCTCAAATAGTTTTGAAAGTGAAATCGAACTTTGGAAGAAGATTGTGTATGAAGTCGGGTTGAACATCTCACCCGGTTCTTCATGCCATTGTAGTGAACCAGGTTGGTTTCGGGTTTGCTTTGCAAACATGTCCGAAGAAACACTAGTTCTTGCCATGCAACGTGTGACATCGTTTGTAGAGTCCACGGTTAAGAAGAATCACATGAGTCGTCATCAACAGTTATTAAACAACAGAAATTCAAGAAGAACAAAGTCACTACCCAAATGGGTTTTTGAACTATCGTTTAATCAACGGGAAATTACCGTTGATGAACGTTAGTAACGTGACGATTAACCGATCAAACATATACGTTTTTCTTTTCTTTTTTTCTCAATATATCTCATGTATATATATTGAGCTTATTTTTTTGTTTCTATTTTTTTGTGAGATTTAGTTCAAGAAGAGAGAGTACACTCAATCCTTGTGGATTAGAAGTGGCATATGATTCTTCGCTTCGTAAAATCATTGTGTAATTTGATGTAACTCAAACGTGTATTGTTCAAAAGAAGTTAATTTGTTCTACCATCTCCGATTCTATATCATGATGGATATTGTACAATATTTGTGTATATGTCCTAGTATATATAATATAATCTACAATATTTTTAGGTTTCGAATTGCATATACCAAGATTCTATTAGTATTCCATGATAAAAGTTAACTATACATTTATATTCATAATTAACCATGATTTCCGACATTTTGTCAAACTAACGAGGTAAGGCCATCTCACTTTTGGAAAGTTTGCCTCATACATCAAGATTATTTGCACTAAACTGTAGCTAGTTGTGTTTTTAGAGTTATTCTATGACATTACATAGAGACAGTGACTATATCTTTTCAAAAAATATTGTTCGCTTTTGTATTTCTAAAGTTGCTCCTAAAACAATACATGGTTAAGTTTAATGTCTATAATAATACCGTTTACCATCTCTTGAATAAAAGTATAAGGCTCTAATGCACGGTTAAGTTTAATGTCTATAATAGAACTATTTTCGGAAAATAAAGTCTTGAACGCGGTTTGTGGGTGTGGGAGTGATAAAGCGCCAGGACCACATGGTTTCAACTTTAAATACGTTAAGCAGTTTTGGGGTATTATCAAGGAAGATGTTCTAAAGGCGGTGAGTTGGTTTTGGTGAAAAGCTGAATTTTCAAAGGGGTGTAATGCTTATTTTGTAACTCTTGTCCCGAAGGTGGTAGACCCGTTAGGTCTTGGCGATTTTAAACCTATTAGTCTCAGTGGAAGTATTTATAAGATTATAGCAAAAATTCTAGTAGAAAGGGTAAAAAAAGTGATTGGTAAGATTATTGGTGAAGTTCAGAATGCTTTTATTGAGGGGAGATATTCCTAGATGGTCTGCTTATTGCAAATGAGACTATGGAGTTCTTGAAACGAAGATGAAAGGTCTCATTTTTAAGGTGGATTTCAAAAAAGCGTATGATCGTATTGAGTGGACTTATCTTATGGAGATTATGGAGCGGATGGGGTTTGGTAGTAGGTGGCGTCAATGGGTGATGGCTTGTCTTAGGTAGGCATCAGCTTCAATTCTTGTCAATGGATCTCTGACAAATGAGTTCTATATGGGCCGCGGGGTGCAGCAAGGTGATCCCCTATCACCGTTTTTGTTTATTCTTGCGGCGGAAGGGCTTAATGCGTTACTGGTAGAAGCAATTGACAAAAATATTTTTAAAGGAGTACATGTAGGAAAGGATGAGGTAATGGTGTCACACCTCCAATATACTGATGACAAGATTGTTTTCGGAGAATGGAGTAAGGTAAATGCATGTAATCTTACGAATGTTCTTAAATGCTAAGAAGAGGTGGCGGGACTGAAAATTAATCTTCAAAAAATTAAGGTGTATGGTGTTGGTGTGGATGGAGCAGAGCTTGATGGAATGGCCCGGTTCATGAGGTGCGGGGTGGGGGAGTTCCCATTTACTTATTTGGGGCTTCCTATCGGGGTTAATATGAGGAGAATTTCAGCGCGGAATGGGGTGATTGATAGATTCAAATCTAGGCTCTCCGAGTGGAAGGCAAGAGCTATGTCGTTCGGAGGAAGACTAACATTTTTGAAATCCATTCTAGGTAGTTTACCGCTATATTATTTCTCTAAGTTCTGCGTCCCGTCGAGTGTTATTTTGGCCTTTGAGAGAGTGAGAAAAAAATTTCTTTTGGGGTGGGGTAGGGGGAACAAAAAATGTCATGGGTTAAATGGGATAGGGTTATATCTTCTTATGGGGACGGGGGGCTTAACACTAGGTCTTTAAAAGTAAAACATTTAGTGCTTTTAGGAAAGTGGTGGTGGAGGTTTAGAACCAAGGGTAATTGTAGGATATACTTTAAGTCACAAACATAATTAGGATGGTGATTTGGTTCATTGGTTTTAGAGAGAGAGAGAGACAAGAGAGAAAATGGGAGCCTTAGAGAGAGAAACAATGTGAAATGTATTAGCTTGAATTAAAGCTCCAACCCTCTCCCTTGGTGGGAGAGGGGTATTTATAGTTACAAAGAAAACGCCCTCTCCCGGGCTGTGGATCGGGTGTACAGTGGGTAAAGACCCGTTCTTCCTCCACGATGTTACTTAATCTAAACTAATACTAGCTAATGATAGTAATAACTACGAGCTAACTTAATGCTATTACATACTCGGGGTGACCGAGTCTTTCATATGAATATTTATATTCCTAACAATCTCCCCCTAAGGGAGGTCACCCCGGAAACTACAAATTGAATTCTAGCATCCTATTCTTCAAGTTGAATCTTCGTAGCTCGTAGTCCTTGATTCTTCAAAGTCTATGATCTTTGTGCTTTCAGCAGCAGACTCTAGATGACTAATTTATTGTATTGGATGATCTTAGGCATTACTTCGAGTTCTTCATCCAAATGAGTATCTTCAAGGCATCTTTGAGTAGCTATGTCTCCATGTGATTTGAACATTTAGTGTTGGCATGCTCACACTTTTTAGGATCATGATCTTCTGCATCAGAGTTGTGGAAGCAATGGTTGAGGCTCATTCAATGATCATGATTTCCTTGAGTATGATGACGAAGTGTGAGCATGTGGTGATGATCTGCATCTTTTCTGCAATCAACTGCAACCGTCAGATTTTCCTGCAAGCAAACAGTTAGCAATAAATTAACCGGTACTTACAGGTTTGGAATTAGATATCGTCAACAGCATAGTGTGAAGACTCCTTCTAACCCTTACCAAGACCGTTCCCAATCGGCAACCCCCGAGAGGATTTACACGATCTACCTTAGTAGATCAACGATTGGGTAAGTCGCTGGAGATCACTCCACCACTGTAGATTGTTTGTAACCGCCATGACCACTAAGCGTAATCCACAAGGAATTACCTAAGTGACCTGCTTTCAGGGCTGTTTGATGTTGACCCTAGCAGGAATTTCCATTCAATCACTGAAATTACATTGGTAATTTCTCATGAATGTTCTGGTAGATTGCTAAGATCTACGTAGGACTCTAAAATGTGCAACTGGTGTCCTTGGTAATGAACCACCGGTGCACACGTATCCAGTGTTCCTATTGAGATCTTTTGATGCATCTCGAGGCTCTAGACTCGATAAGTGCAAGATTTGGTTTTCCTATGCGGAGACTAGGGAGAGGTCTCCTGCTTCAATATCAACCATCTCTAAGAGATAAGTTGATAGTGTACACCGGTTCCCCGTGAGAATGAAACAAGTTCTTTTAAGAGAACTTGAGTGGCTAGAAGATTTAGTACAGTGCGTCACTGGGTCCATGATATCTTGTCTTCAATACCGGTGTTACCTTAGTAATCACCAGTAGCATACGAATTGAACCCGGTTTCTGCCCTAAGGTTGAATAAATGGAGGGCTATTTCTTTTCACCCTTTCTCATTTCATTTCTTTTTAATTCTTCAACCCCTTCTTTCTCCATTCTCATATTACTCCTTTTTTTTATAATCATACCTACGGAATTTCTAATACTATCTATCGGTATTGTCCAAGGGTAGATCCCTCCAGCTCTGGCGGATCATAGGATGGTTTTCCTAACCTTAGCCACCTTATAACTTCATGACTATCCTATGTTGCCATAAACCAAATCATTGAAAATTCTCTCAACGTGTTCATGATTAAGAAACACATTTTGTTAACACGTTGAGAGTTTTATACTTTTCAAATGCTCCCCCTTAACATGTGCTCATAGGTTTTAGATAGAAATTTGCACATGTCGGGGTGAGTTGCACTTTTTGAATTGATCCACCTTAAGTGAACATGACCGATTCGAGACACGCTTACATCACTAGATAAACTAGCTTTTTGTGACACGCTTACATCACTGGTTAGACCAGATTGAAGTTATTACCCGTCCAAGACTAGTCTATTCGATTGAAGACAGTTTTTGTTTCATCAATTCATTGGTCAAGTCTGAGACTCACTCATATGAGATGCTATGATCCTTTTTCACAAACCATTTGCTCCCCCTCAATATGTGCGTTGATATACAAAAGAGTTTAGCACATATGGGAGAGCTTACATTTAAGTCCAAAACATCACATTTTAATCAGATTTCATATTTAAATCACATTTTCTCGCCCGATCAAAAATTTCAAACCATTTGAGATTTGTGATCCCAAGTGATTTAAATAAGTTCAAAGATTTTGGGAGAAGACTATGGTCAGATTTAAGAATGAATGATTATGAGACGATACATTTGATCCACCTCAATCCTTGAGGGAGCATGTTATGTGTCAGAAATGAGGAGTTTATAAATTATTTAGAGTTTAACGAGAAACTCATGAAAAATTCATATTCTCACACATAACAATTCCATTCACTGCTTTTAATGTACAAAGATCATGTTTTGATGATTTAGAATTTTTGAAATCATTCTCCCTCTCAATTGATGACCCATCTTCAATTTATCATTTTACTTCAAAAGATTAATCATTTAGCATCGATTGAGAGGCAAATTTTACAAAAAATTTCAAGTTTGATTGATTTACAAAAATCATGGTACCACCAAGTTTAGAACAAATGCTTTCCTGAAGAATCATTGAAGGAAAAGTATTGGCGATAAAAAGAAGATTTCTCTTCTTATACAAGAAATGATGCACTGAAGTGTACATCATTTCGAGGAAACATGGATATAAAGTAATCCATGCCCGGGTGAACTTCACCCAGTGGCAGGAACAACCGTCTTTTTGGCGACATGCTTTCCCCATTTTGAAAACCGGGTTGCTATCTGAAGTAATAGCAAGCCATTTTGAAAGAATGTTTTTGAGAAATGACATGTTTTAGAAAAACATTATTTGAATATTTAGAGAAAAACTCTTGCTCAAGCATATGTATGTTTCCGTGTCATTATTGAATGACATTTCTAGAAACGTACATAATATTGATTACACAAGAGACATGTCGTAAGAAGAATATTTTTTGAATTTTTCAGATTTTTCAGATTTTTATGGTTTTTATATGTTTTATATTTTTCTATTTTCTTTTTTGTTTTAAGTTATGTACAAAGGATATGTGAGAGCAATCCTTCACTCCTCCTTTTCTTCCTGAAGACACTTTAGAGATTCTGGCATAAGGCTCTTCATCCCAAGTCGTGGAAGAATAAATTGGAACCTTTCTCGAGAGAGAGCCTTTGTGAAGATATCAGCTAGTTGAAACTCTGTCCTCACGAAGTAGAGTTCCACCAGCCCTTTCTCTACTTGTTCCCTGATGAAGTGATGATGGATTTCGATATGGTTGGATCTAGAATGCTGGACATTGTTGGAGCACAAAGCAATGGCACTTTTGTTATCACAATACATCGGGACTTTGTTGAAGTCAAACCCATAATCTGATAGTTGAGACCTCATCCACAAAATTTGAGCACAACACGATGACATGGTAATGTATTCAGCCTCTGTGGATGATATCGATGTACACATTTGCTTTTTAGATGACCAGATTACAAGTTTCTCACCCAGAAATTGAGCACCTCCTGACGTACTACTTCGAGTATCTTGACACCCCGCATGGTCAGCATCTGAGTAAGCTGTGAGCGCCATTGCATTGTCTTTAGGGTACCAGAGACCCATGTGAATAGTCCCTTGAAGATACCTAAATATTCTTTTGACTGCTTCTAAGTGCTTTTTGGTAGGCTTGGATTGATACCGAGCACACATACAAACGATAAACAGAAGATCTGGCCTGCTCGCAGTGAGATACATGAGAGATCCAATCATGCTTCTGTATTTGGTTTGATCAACAGGTAAGCCTGCTGAGTCGTCATCAAGTTTGGATCTTTCAACCGTTGGAGTGTCTACTGAGTCACATGAATCAAAACCAAATTTCTTCAGAATGTCGTTAGCATATGTGGCTTGATTAATGAAGATGCCGCTTGGATTTTGTGAGATTTGTAACTCCAAGAAGAATGACATTTGTCCCATCATTGACATTTGAAACTTGGAACTCATTTCCTTTGCGAATCGATCACATTCATTAGAGTCAGAAGATCCAAAGATGATATCATCTACACAAATTTGAACGTGGAGCAGTTGGTTTCCAGTCTTCCTAGTGAACAAGGTAGGATTAACAACACCCTTGGTGAATCTGTTTGCTATAAGGAACTTGGACAAAGTGTCGTACCAAGCTCTGGGTGCTTGTTTTAGGCCATACAGAGCTTTCTTCAAACGATACACATGATTTGGCCTTTCAGGGTCCACGAAACCATCAGGCTGAGTAACATAGACCACTTCTTTCAAATCTCCATTCATGAAAGTAGTCTTAACATCCATTTGGTAAACAATCATGTTACTGCTAGCAGCATTGGCGAGGAAAATTCTAATGGCCTCGATACGAGCAACAAGTGCAAACGATTCTTCAAAGTCAATTACCTCTTGTTGACTGTATCCTTTTGCAACTAGCCGTGCCTTGTTTTTCAAAACATCATCATGCTCATCATACTGGTACAAAAATGGCCTTTCGTCACACATGGTCGATTTCAAACGGTCACACTGTAACATATTTACGTGACTAAATGTATGAAAATAAAATAAACAGCCACACTCGATCCGACTTGTGAGACCATTTCGGAAGATATATGTCACACATTTGTGTATTTATGTGACTAGAGGGTAGCTGGTAAATATTTTTCGATCATTTAGTCACGTTTAATTTGGGACGTGTGACCGATACAAATCAGCTTTAAGCATTAGTCACACTACAGATATACATATGTGACAAATATATGTCACACAATTGAAGTGTGTGACCAAAATAGATATATGGTCACATGAAGTAATTGCGTATGTGACTAAATTATATAGTCAAGTTTGTCACACATTATTTAAACGTGACTGCTATTCTTTGCTGAATATTTAGCCACATAGCGTTTGAAATGTGTGAAAACTGAAATGTAAGTTTGAAGCGTTAGTCACGATATGCATTTAATAGTGACAAATATATATGTCACACACTTGACGAGTGTGACCAAATGTCATATATGGTCACACTAAACCATAGAAACATGATTAAGTGTAACGAAAATTCGATACATATGGTCACGTTGGTTAATATGTGTGTCTAAAGTTTAGTGTGTGTTTGCTTGCCAAATCCTAATGTGTATAATCACACTTAATTGAATCACGATCATGTGACTATAGGCTTTACAAAAAAACATAAAAAAAAAATAAATAAATAGTCACATTGTAACTATAGGCTTTACAATAGTCACACCATATAAGAAATGTGTATCTAAATTATGTTTATGGCCACATTATAAGGGTATTATATGTGACCAATACATTCAAAATAGTTACATTGAGTTTTTGGCTCTTCCATACATTTTGAAGATCTAATCATCTGAGTATCGCTATAATTGAACAAGCTTCCAACCCTTCGTATTGTTTAGATAGTACTCATAGTACTTCCTCTTTTGCTTAACTGCTGGACGATTAAGCACTTTTCTCTTCTTTCTTTGATTGAGATAAAATTTCTTCCTCTCAGCTTCATAATTCCTTTTCCATTCATCTTTTTGTTCTTGAGTGTACTCTTGCATTTCTTCTTTTATTTGTTTCATCAATGCAATATCAACATCACCTTTAATCCTTTCTTCATCCCAAGAATCCAAGAGTGCTTGATTCGCCTCAAACGGTCAGATAATTATTGGTCAACCACTTGTGAATGGTCAAGTATAATAGTCAAACAGCTGAGGCAAATGCTTCCGTGAAATACAGTGTTTTCCCGGGTCGTAATGTCCCAACGAGGTGTGCGATGTTTTATTAAAAACGAATCTGTGATTGAGTGAATGTGAACAGGGATATGAATAAAAGTGTGTGTGTGTTTAAACTAGGGTTTTATAACTTAAATAAACTATGATAAACTATTTTAATGATTACGTAAAACCTAGATATCTAAAACGTTTTAAAAGTACACCAAATTAAAATCAGACGCGATTGCGTACTGAGAAAAAGGTGAGTTTTAAGAAAAATAAACTACAGGTGTTAAAAATGAAAATTCTATAAACTTAAACTTAAAAGAAAATTAAATTAAAAAGAAAACTATTTTTTAGATTATTTTATTATTTATTATTAATTATTTAATTAAAAACTATTTAATTATTTAATTAAAACTAACTTAAATAAAAACTAAAATTGATAAACACTACAAATTAAACTAAAAATTTATAAAAATAATTTCTAAACTTAAATTAGAACTTGAAGAAAGTGTAAAAAATAAAAATAAATCTTTTTGTCTTTTTATGAGCTTTTTATTAATTAAAAACTATTTATCTTAATTATACTAATTAAACTATTTTAAATTACAAATAATACTAAAATGACTTAGAAAATTATGAAAAAATTTATAAAACTATTTTATAACTTATAAAAGCTATAAAAAATATAAAAACTAGGTATTACCTTATAAAAATTAATTATGCTATTTATAACTTAATTATTGATGAATTATTAATAAAACTATTTTTAATTCTAATAAATACTAAATTACAGAATAAAAATCTGAGAAAATTATTAAAAATACTTTAACCTAAAAGGAAATTATTAAAAATATAAAAACACAACTTACTTAATAAAAATCTAAAAATGAAAATTAGAATTAAATTAAATTAAATAGAAACTATCACTTATTTTTATGTTGATTTTTCTGGAATTTTCTTTTACAAAACTATATTATACTTAAAAATAACTAACTTTTGTAAAAACACTTAATTTATAAGCTAATAATAAGCTGTGTGTAAGCTTATTATTGTGACAGTTGACCAAACAAGCAAATAAGCTCAACTGAGCTTGTGTGGGACCCACAATGGATGAATCAGCTCCCAATAAGTTGTTTGAACTTGTATAAGCTAAATTATGCTAATTAAGCTCAGTAGATAAGCTAATAAGCAAAATAAGCTAATTCCAAAACTCAATTTGAACACAGAATAGGGACAGAGTTTAGGAGCAAAACAAAGTAGGGTCCACTGGGATTCAGGTCAAACTATTGGTCAATCCTAAGAGTCTGGTAGGAGGGGGGTTGGGAAAAGCTAATTAGGAGGTGTGGGGCCCACTGAGGTGGTCATAAATCACCACCAAAGTGGTGGTGATGGCCTGATGACTGCTGCACAGGGGATGAGTTATCCCTGCAGGTGACTTTGAGAGTGAGTGGGGCCCAGTGAAAAATTCACAAAAATCAAGGGAAGTAAGGATCTCAAAGATGAGCTGGTAGGTAACAATAAGGAATAGGTTTCAACTTCTGAAAGCAAACATAAAAATCAAAACAATTCCCTGAGTTTTTGTAAAAATCTGAGATGAGCACTTTGACTATTTTGCTTAAAACTAAAACTTTGACTTTTGTGAACTTGTGATGAATCTAACAAACTAATAATGTTATACTAAGATGAAATAACACCAAATCAAGCTAGAATACCTAAAGATGAAATGATATGAAGGTTTATGGATCCTAAATGACCAACAGTTAACTGTTGGGAACTATGGAAGGTGATTTTGACTATTAAGGTTAATGTGACCAAGTTATGGGTTTAAAAGACCTAGTTATGGCATAGGTTATGTGTCCAAATGAATTATATCAAGTAACAAATACCCAAGCTCAGTGCATTAGCCAAATCCAAACACCCCATTATCTGCTATCTAATACTATAACTAATATATTTTAACACTAACTCCACTGATTTTATGATTGCAACAGGTTGAATATTCCAAATGAAGTTAAATGACACTAAATTATTACTAATAACAACAAATAACAATAATATGGAAAATCAAGCTTTGAGACTTACAAAGGGTATATGACTGAGATGATGGAACTAGGACCAATATCTATCCCAACAGTCTTCCACAAGACTACTAACCCAGAGACAATCCAAAACACACCTTGCTCAGCTTCTATCTTTCCACAGTGAACTTTTTTATATTTTTACTTATTTATTTGATATTTTTCTTATTTTTTTCTTTAATGAACTAAACAGATAATCAAGGCATTCTAAGACTTAATAAGGCTTTGTCAGAGCTTATATAAGCTTAAGAATCCAATACAACAACAATAGTATCAATATTGCACAAACGTGAGGTTTTTGAAATTTTAAGAAATACATAAACTGAGAAGTGAACTGAAACTTAAAATTAACTTTAATTAAGGATTAAAGTACATGAAATTAACTGAATATAGGTGTTTTTGATGGAAATTACAACTGAAAATGTAAACTACACTACATACGATTTTATTAAACTAAACCTAATCTAATACTCTTCACCACAGCTTCCTTGCTTCTTTATAATGACTTCTAAGGCTTTTTGGGACCCACTATGACCTTTCCCACCACATCTTGACCGTTGATAAGGTCTGAGTAATCATAGCCGTTTAAAACTGCTTTTCCCGCCAAAAGTCAAGGGTGCAACTGTGGTTGCGTAGAGAGGATTTCAAGGGCATTAATGGGTATTGGGGTGTTGTGTGAGGTGGAAGGATAAGGTAGGAAGAGTGGGGAGCAAGTTGTGGACAGGTGTGGAGTAGTAGCAGGGTGAGGTGGAGAGGTAGGGGATGACTGGTGAGGGTGGTTTGGTTTTGTTGACCGGGCGTTGACCCCGTCTTTTATTATAATTAGGGGTTGGATTGGGCTATGGAACTTGGGCTGGGAAAAATAAAAGGGTAAGGGTGGGCTTGGTTAGGTGTTGGGTTTATTTTGGTTTTGGGTTTTATTAATTAGATAGGGTCCGGTTTGGTTTTAATAATACACAAGGACCAAAGTTGTAATTTGGGCAATGTTGAGGGGCTGTTGTGTAATTTTCCAAAGTTTATCATAAGGGTTTAAATTGTCACATGTGAATAGTACAAGGGTATTTTTGATATTTTTCATTTTTTAAATACCCGGGAACTAAAACTGACAAACTGCCAATCTTGAGGGACCAATTATGTAATTTCACCAAACTTCACACCAAGGACCATTCCTGCAAAAGATTAATAATACAAGGACCAAAATTGCTTTTCTCAAAGTTTTTACATCCCAGGGACCATTTATGTCAATTTCCAAAGTATAGGGACTAAACTTGTAATTTTGTGAAACTTTGCACCAAAGGACTAAATATGTAACTTTATGATTAAAAAGGACCTTTGGTGACTTTTTCAAGTTTTTAGAATAACCAGGGACTAGTTTTGCCAATTTATGAAACTTGAGGGACTGAAACTGCCAATTATGCAAACTTTGTATGTTTTTCATCTGTTTTTGCATATTTTGCATTTGAAACATATAAAACACACTTCTAAGATATTTCAATTATTTTGATGCATATTTGAGTGTTTTTGGATGTTTTGGCAGCTCAGATTGGTATAAAATGATGAGTATTTAGACACTCATCAGTGCTTTTGTTTTGGCCTCACCTTCAGCGTGTTTCCTTCTTTGTTCAAGTACCATCTGATTCTCCTCTGCAAACAAAGCAGCCAATTTTCTTGCAGCAGCTCCATCTACTTCAAGTTGCTTGGGTTTGGGCTAGTACACAAAAGGAAGATCCTTTAAAGGATCTTGCTTAGGCTCTTCAACCATAATACCTTTGCCTTTGCCCTTATAACTTGGCTCTTGTACATTCTTCTTGATTTGTTGAGTTGGTTCTCTAATCACCACACCTTTGACAGGTACTCTTGGTTGTTGTGGTGGTGGTTGTGATTGTTCTGTTGGTAGTGGTGATTGTGGCACTGCTTGTTTAAATCGTGTCTTCAATAGAATCATTGCTTCGGCCAAAGTTTCCTCATCATCACTAGCAATAGGAACATTTTCCTCAGCAGTAGTATCCTCCTTGGCAATTTCTGCAGTTGCACCAGCAGTAGAATCTCCCATGCCTTTGATTGCTGCTTCCATAACAACCTCATTACCTTGATTATCAGCAACCATATACTCATCATCATTCTCAGCAGAATCCACATCCATAACCACACCAATGTCATCACCAGCAGCAGCACTATCAAAATTTTCCATAGCTTCCCCTGAATCCTTGGTTTCATTCCTCCCCTGTTTGGGATCATCATCCCCCAAACTTATGCTTTCAGATGAACTAATCCTTTGTCTTGTGCCCACTTTTTTCCGTCTTTTGAATGACATGGTTCTTGACCCCTTCTGACCTCCCAATTGCTTTACCCTCAGCTTCAAACCTGTAATTACATCCCCCTGAGTATCTATGATTTGTTTTAGGCCAAGAACCTCTTCTTTAAGTTTGGTATATTTAACCATCAATTCTTTAACAAGTTCCATATCTTCCTCACCACTTTTATCCTCATCACTAGTATTGTCCCCCTTGGTTTCTTGGCACCTGCAGTTTCCTTCACCTGAATCAGTTCCATTGGAACTTAATTCATTATAAGTTCTTGAACCTTCACCCTTCTTATGTTGACCTAGTTCCAACATTACTTGAAACAATGGTTTACCTATGACAGGAAAGTCCTTACCCTTTCTCTTCATGTTAAAAAAGACCTTTTTAATATGAGAGTGAACAGGATAAACCTTATTGTGAACTTTCTTATTTGTAAACTGTTTGTCCATAAGAAGTTGCAGAAATCTTGGATATAAGTAATGTTGGTTTGAAGAATTATCCAAGGCTTTAACCACATGATCAAAAATTAATTTTGAAAAATTGAATTTTTCTTTATTTTTTGCCAAACATATAAGGGCAGAAGCCATGTTACTACTAAACTCATTCCAGCCAGTAGTCTTTGGGCTAAGACACTGTAACAAAGTGTGAATTAAGAATTTCCACTGTGGGGGAAAGCCACCTTTATTAAATTTCAAAGAATCATTTTTTCTTACATACCCCATCTCTTGAAGGTTTTCAAAAATTGTGGAGTCTGGAAGATTCTCAATTCCATTAACATCTCCTAGATGAAGAACTTATCTAACAGATGCCTCTGTAACAATAATCTTTTGCCCATCCACACGGGCATGAATCTGTACTTCCTCATCAATAGTTTTGACCTTTCCAGTAGCCCAAAACTGTTTGATGTTGGAAACATATACAGTAGGGTTAACTGTTAATGCATACCTAATATGAGTAGCATTGAGAAAATCAACAACTTCAGTGAACTCTTCATTCTCCTTGGTGGGCTTTTGCAAGAATGCAATCATGTTATGCTTGTTGGAAAAAGACAGAGTCGACATTGTGAAATTTGAAAATTTGTGTAGGGTTTTGCTGGGAATTGCAATTAGTTGATAAAATCAAGCAGTGGTTTTATGTTTGATAGAGTTTTGATCGGATTAAAACAATTGTGTGAAACTGTGAATGATTAAAGTGTACAAACCCTTAACCTTTCATATTTCTAAAACAGTACCCTGCACTCTAAAAAATAGCAGAACAACCCTTAGCCGGACTAAGTTAGGCTTAGCAGCACTAAAATATGCCTAGCAACACTAAGTCAGTTTCCACTCGAAACGGCTTATTTTTCAGGACTCCAACACTTTTCTCAGCTTATCCTGCAAAATATTAGTCCCAAAAACACAAAACCTAACTCATTACCCGAATCACAATAATCACATCATCAATTACACTTAGCAATACTATTTATAACTAGCAACATTAACAAATCATTTCTGGATTTTAACAATTTGACATATTGCTTTTATCTAAGAAACCAAACACACCTTTGACAGTTTGACATCACAAGCAACCATACAAGGTCTCAAAATTTTCATTGATATTTTTTCAAAGATACAACAATTCATAAAATCTGCAAACATAAACATAATTAATTATCCTACCTAAATACTAAAGATACTAGAAACATAAAAACATCATCTTTAAAAACTGCTTCACTCCATTTCACACCAACTTTTTAAAACCAGAGCGCACTACTCCCGGTGTTGCATCCTTTTCCTTTCCAGGAGATATTGAAACTTAATTTCAAGATCGGTAATCCTGTTTTCAAGATTTAACGGGAATGCAAACCCATCTTGTTGACCCCCTTGGTTTTGATGCTCCACCACATTTTGATCACATTTTGCTGCTGATCCTCTTCATTTTGCTCCTCCACCACATTTTGCTGCGCATCCTCTTCATTTTGCTGCTCCACCACATTTTACTGCACATCCTGTTGATCCTCCTCATCCTCTTCATCTTCTTCCTCCACCTCCACATCATTCAGTCCCCAACGCTCATCCCAGTAAAAGTCTTGTCTATGCAGCCATTTCAAAATTATTGACCTCATCCACGTATCTACCTGCCTATACGACCCATATTCGTAAATGGGATCATACCCGAAATGATTAAACACTGCGTCCCATAGCAAAATGTTGTTTAATACCCACTCGTACTCTTCTGCATCATTTTGAAAGTTACCATTTGCTGCCATTGTTGAAGTTTTCTTTGAAAGTGAATATGTGTTTATGTGTGTTATTTGGTATATATACAATAGAGAGGTATAAATAGGCTGGAGAGGTATATGAACGGTTCCCAAGACTTTTGGTGGGAAAAGGGATCAAGCAAAGGCGCCTAAATCATACTGTGAATTGAAGATATTTTAAAACTATTCCTAAAGATAAGGAATTGACTGTCTCCACTTTCCTTTTACCAATTCTTGAATTACCAAGTTCAATGAGTTGATGCAATAACTACTTGTATCTCATGCTTTATGAATAATAAACTTTCAAACTCAATATTTCCAACAATGATTTGGGATCAGGTTTTGACTCGAGGGAATAAAAGTTTTACCATGACTCGAAGAAAACTTATGTTATGTTTCTTTGAAGTTTTAATGTTTTTGGGTTCAAAGAAAACTTATGTTATGTTTCTTTGTTAATCAAGTTATCGATTACTATATTATGATGCTTTGTTAAAAGTCAAACAAAGATTGTCAAACTTGATTGTCATTTGCAAAAGTCAAAGAGTCTCCAAGTGAATTTGGGCAATTCCGGGTAATTACTATCAAAAGATAACTAATAGCCAATCATGATTGTCACTTTGGGTAATTTTTGGTAGTTTTGTGCCTGTACATTCATTTGCATAAGGTCAAACAGGATAGTCAAATTGTGCCATTTTGGGTAATTACTGCCAAAAGATATTGAGTAGCCAAAAGATCAAGATCAGTTAAATTTACAAGAAAACACCTAACCATTCACCATAAAGATGGGGTACATGAGCCACTACAAACCACACAATCTAGCCATAAACACTATACTACTTCAGTGAAAGTACCAAAGAAACCACAACTGCAAAAACACAAAGTGTTGACTTCCAAAAACTGACTTTCTTTAAGGCATTTGTCAACTCTGCCTCCAATTCTTCAATCCTTCTTTGACGATTTACTTCAATTTGAACCTCACGCCTTTGTCTGGGATTCAGTTTGCTATACATCTCAAACAAATGCATCTTGTACCAATCACATTCCTCCTCTGGATCATACCAATCAAATTGTTCACATTTCTTCGTACCCGGTTTCTAAAATGAAAAAAAAATGTAGTATATTAAACATTAAACTTAATAATCTTTAAACTAAACGTATCTGATAACTTAACCATCGATTTTGGCAGCAAATCAAACGTCGAGCAGGGTTGGATGGTGTCCAAGATGTTACCACCATTGCTGGCCTGTCACATTTGTAGTTATCTTCAAAAAGATAAAACGACATGAGTTAGTTTGATTTTGATTTGGGATTTATTATGATTTTTTAGAGTGTGTTAAATTAGGGTTTATGTGAAAGGGAATTGATTTGCACACTTTATAAATTGATTGGGACACTCCATCTGTGCATTAAATACTTGTACAATATTAAACACACTGCTTCAACCGGTTGTACATTGAGTGTGCAAATAACTTTTTTGAGTGTGCAAATCATTAGCCGTATGTATAACAGAAGATCAAAAATTGACGGCCATTAATCCTTATTCGGGTCAATCGGGCCGACCCCGTACCCGAGTTAGCCAAATACTTTCAACCCGAATCACCCGAATAAAAAGGAGAAGGATGTATGGAAATGAAAAAATCGTACAAAAATGTACGAAAACGTAATAAACGTTTCATAACGTTTTAATACAGAGGAAAACATTCAGAAAAGCTTAGAACATATGAAAATGAGCGAAAATTCCCGAAAACATTCAACATGGATGAAATCGGTCGAAAAGGGTCGCAATCGGTCATAGTCGGACTAAAACGGTCTAAATCCGTCGAAATCTGTCAAAAATTATCAACGTCGGTCGAAAACAAGCGACATCAATCAAAATCGATTGAAAACGGTAAAAAAGGGACAAAAAACGTTAGAAACGGATTAAAACGTAAAAAAAATACAAAACGTATAAAATGTTGTATAGCATTTGTCTTATTTAACGAAATCCAATGCACATGACCCATGACCCATGTTAATTACCCATTGTCGATCACCAATCATGTATTGGTCGATAACATATGTGACATGCCACTACAACCCAATATTAATGCACATGACCCGTTACCCATGTTAATTACCCAATGATCAACAGTCATGGATGTGACCAGTGATAACCTAATGCATATGACCTATATGATATGTCAAATACCCATTATTGAATGTGACCAGTGACAACCTAATGCATATGACCCATGACCCATGTGAATTAGCCATTATCACTGGTCATGCATGGGTTGCACCGGCTTGGTAGGTGTATAGTAGTTATATATAGTGTAAATTGAATGTTATATGAATTGTATTTGAAGTTATTAAAGGCGGTCATGCATGGGTTACACCGGCTTGGTAGGTGTACCGTTTGTCACAGAAACTAATAAGAAGCAAGTATGCAAGGACCTCCCGATCATGTTATCAGGGATTGAGAAAGTTTGAAATCGGTTTGAGCTTGATCACTCGAAAAGCTCGGTTTATTTGTAAAGGTGTGTGTCTTACACAAATTAAAATTCAAATATAATCTAATAATCGAATTCGGTTCACCTTTGGCTCGAAAATTTTGATACCAAGGTTTTCAAGATTGGGATCATATCCTACTTAGGATCGATTTTGCCTTTGCAAGATCGAGATCGTAATATCGGATCGGGATCTTAAGATCCTACCATAATGCATTTTTTAAGTATCTTTTGTAATATTATACAAATTTATAAATTATTATATACATAAACACAGAATTATATAAATGTTTCATTGAAATGTTGTCCTAAATTATGGTTATGAAATGTATAAGAAGATTATAACATGTTGTTTTTTCAATTTTACAAAACACAATTCATAAATTTGTAGTTTTTTAGTTTGCTAGTTCGAGAAAAGTAAGATCGGATCGGATTAGATCATATATAAGATCCTATGGTCAAGATCAGGTTCCTATACGATCTTAAGCTTTCAAAGATCCTACATAAGATCCGGATCGTTTTTGCTTTGCAGTATCGTAAAATCATAAGATCCTAAGATCAGGATCGGGATCCTGACAACCATGCTCGATACATTTATAATTAACTATTTACACTTAGTACGCTTACATACAATATATATATATATATATATATATATATATATATATATATATATATATATATATATATATATATATATATATATGCTATATCACTTACAAGCTCGAAAACTCAACAATAACTTGAGTCGGACTTTTATAAGGTTGAGCTCAACTCATTAAATAATTACCACTTCATTTGATAGGCTTGAGTTTGAATAATCCATCCCAAATTTTAACTTTTCCCCAACCTGCTTAAAATTTTCCCCAAATTTAAATTGCCCTCCACCCAAATATTTCATTGACTCGCCCATGTTTTTCAATACTCGTTCCCAATTAATATCCACAAAATCTAGATCTGGTCTTCTTCTATCTCCTCAACACTCTCCTCAACAATGCCACCGCTCGCACCAACACCACACTCGCACCAAGACCACCGCTAAGGCCCGATCCAATGACATGTTTGGCGGTCCAGTCCGGCTCAGTATTCAGCTGACTATGTTTGTCGGTCCAGTCCGACTCGGTATTCAGCTCACCAGTTTGGTTGATCCTAATTACTGGCGAGGAATACTCCAACTTTGCCCTGTTCTTGATTGGTACTTTGCTTTTACATGGTTATTGAGCTACGTGGTTCAAGCTCCTTGATTTTGATTTCACTAAAGCTATATGTAATGTGTGTAGATATTAAACCGGGTTGATGATGCTGTCAATGAAGCTTTGAAACAATTTGAAGGTTCGTATACCGTCTTGCTATCTTATAATGACAAGAGTTTTTGTGAATACCTGATTACACACTTCTGATGCATTCAGCCATCTTTATCTGGTGCATATCTTACTCCTTAATTTATTAATACATCATCAGGTTGCAAAACAACTCGAAATGTCTTTCATGACATGTTACCCAGCCCGCCATTTTTATGTGGTATTATCTTTTAGTTATTTTTGTAAGTGCATTCACATCTGAAATGGTTTTTTATCCTTGAATTCATCTTTTAGATGTTTTTAAGCACCCATTATGCGGGGACTGATTTAAAAACTAGATTGACCATAACCAAACTGGCCAAAAGCAAATGCTACCTTGGAATCTTTACTTTTTTCTAGTTTGAAAAAAATAATCTGAAATGTATATAGCTTTGGAAGGTTGAATAAAAGTTACAAATAAAAGATGCAAAATCGATTGTAAGAAAGCCTAAAATCGGAAATAGACCAAGATCTGATTATCAAAAAATATAGCTGTTTCTAATCAAGTAGTCGCGTTGGTCTATTTGATTTTTTCAGCTTATCTTTTCCATTTTTAATTGGGTGGTTGGGACAAAGTTACTTGTACCTTTTTAAACCATTCCTAGAGTTTAATCTATACCTTGTTTTTAATTTGGTGGTTGGGACAAAGTTACAAGATCTGATATGCGTTTTATTCCTATCGTGTTTGCGCAAATAGTTGAACCAGTGGCGCATCAAGCGACTCAAAACCACCAAAGCAGATAGTTGAACCAGTGGCGCATCAAGCGACTCAAAACCGCCAAAGCAGATAGTTGAATCAGTGGCGAGTCAAGCGACTCAAAACCACCGAAGCAGATAGTTGAATCAGTGGCGAATCAAGCGACTCAAAACCACAAAAACAGCAGATATTTGAACTAGTGGCGCCTAACAAACTAGATGCACCTGACAAAAGACAAGGCAATAGTGTGTCTGTCAAATGTCAAGAAATAGATGCACCCGTCAACAATATATATAACCACATACTTTTTACAGAGGAAGGTTTTCTAGCATCCAATCAAGAACTTTATTCCAGTATGCTCATCTAGTTCTGTTATGTTGTGAGCTTTAACTTGTTCTAGTTCTGCTCTAATCCTGATGTGGTTATTGTTGATATGCAGCAGCCTACGTTTTCAAGGCTTTTATATCCAGATGATGAGATTAGATCAGTGGGAGAAAAACTTGTAAGTTTAACTGCAAATTTTATTATTATGTTCATTGTTTTAGATTAAAAGTCTTCATGATGTTGTTTGAATTACTGCTGATCATGTTTGTATTAATATTGCTTAGATGGATTTAGTTCTGCTCATGAACTTCAAAGAAGATGTGCAAAAATAATTACTACTGCTAGTACAAAAGTTACTACTGCTAGTACAAAAGTTACGACTGCTAGTGAAAGTTGGTACTGCTCAGAGATTAAGACCGCTCGAAGTTGCTAGTTGCTTATGGAGAAGATTATAGATACTTAGGAAACTTTTGTAAGCCGACTAGGACTCCTTGGTGTATAAAAGGATGTCCAATTTTATATTTGGTTCAGTTATATACATTCCAATTTTATTGTATTTGAATTTGTTTTGATATATATTTGAATTGTTTTGATATATATTGATTTTTTAAATGTGACTAAAAGATGCATATAGTCACACTTATTAACACTTTGGTCACTGTTTGCTTAGTTCATTGTGTGACTAAATATTACAAAAGGCCACGCAAACATAAACTTCATGTGGCCATTGGATGATCAATAGTCACACAAAATACACATTTCACTTTAAACAGCATATGGTCACACTTATTAACACTTTTTGCCACTGTTTGCTTAATGGTATGTGACTAAATACCCAAAACAAACATGCTTTGTGTGACTAAATATTACAAAAGACCACACAAACATAAAATTCATGTGGCCATTGGATGATCAATAGTCACACAAAATACACATTTCTTCACTTTAAATAGCATATGGTCACACTTATTAACACTTTTGGCCACTGTTTGCGTAATGGTATGTGACTAAATACCCAAAACAAACATGCTTTGTGTGACTAAATATTACAAAAAGACACACAAACATAAAATTCATGTGGCCATTGGATGATCAATAGTCACACAAAATACATATTTCTTCACTTTAAACAGCATATGGTCACACTTATTAACACTTTTGGCCACTGTTTGCTTAATGGTATATGACTAAATACCCAAAACAAACATGCTTTGTGTGACTAAATATTACAAAAGGCCACACAAACATAAACTTCATGTGGCCATTGGATGATCAATAGTCACACAAAATACACATTTCTTCACTTTAAACAGCATATGGTCACACTTATTCACACTTTTGGCCTTTTTGTGTTAAATTGTATGTGACTAACTCCAAAAAAATAACACCCATTGTGTGACTAAATCATCACAAATGTCACATTTATATTATATTCATGTGGCCATTGGATTATCAATAGTCACACAAAATACACATTTACTTGAATATATCATCTTGTGGAGCAAAAGGATTAACTTCACATGAATTATCTGCTGCCGTTCCTTGATGTTCCGAGGATGATTGTACATTTGATTCATGTTGAGAGTGACTAGGTACTGGAGCATCCTGACCAAGAGAGATGGAAGAGGATGGATCATTAGTGGCATGAGGAGCATCTACAGCCAACACATTAGGATTTACAGCTTGTTGTTAAGGTTTGTGAGGATGCTGTGATTCAAAGTACTCATCAAACATAGGATCAAACAACTTCTTCAATTCCTCACTAGTGGGAGGAACATAAGGAGAGGAAGGGTTGGCATTCTATACAAGTTCTGAACTAATAGGTCCAGGAGATAAAAGATTTAGTGAGGGTCCAGAACTGGTGTGTCCTGAAACCGTATACTCTGTCAGCTCATCAAACGTGACATGGATTGTTTCCATGATTTGTTAGGTTCTTTTGTTGTAGATTCGGTACCCCTTGCGATCTGGCACATATCCAACAAACACCCCAATATCAGCCTTAGCCTTGAGCTTCCCTAAGTCTTCACTATCGTTGGTTAGATAACACAGAGCTCCAAACACATGTAAGAAGGAAAGATCAGGATTTCTGAGATGCACCAGTTCATACGGCGTTTTGTTGTAGATAGGATGTATTAAAGATCGATTTTGAGTATAACAAGCAGTAGCAATGGCTTCAGCCCATAGAAAGATTGGTGTTCTAGAAAATATCAGCATAGTATGAGCAGCTTCGACTAGCGTATGATTCCGTCTTTCAACAACTCCATTTTGTTGAGGAGTTCGAGGAATACTCGTTTGATGACTGATGCCGACACTTTCATAAAATTGAGTGAGTTGTTTGTTAACAAACTCAGTTCCGTTATTAGTGCGAATGATTCTAACAGTTCTGTTGAGCCTTACTTGCAGTTGCTTGATGAGCTTAATGATGATTTCGGGAGTTTCATTCTTGGATCTTAAAAAATTCACCCATGTAAATCGTGAGTAATCATCTACAATTATGAGGATGTATCTTTTGCCATTAAAGCTCTGCACTCTCATGGGTCCGCACAGATCCATGTGAAGGGTATGGAGAACTTCTGTATTGGAGTTGGCTGGTTTTGATTTGTGAGTGTGCTTCTTGCTTTTACCCAATTGACATGCTAAACAAAGATGGTGTTTTTCATACTTCAATCTGGGCATACCTCGGACAAGATCCTTGCGGGTGAGTTCATTAATGGTGCCGAAGTTCAAGTGGTTCAACTGGCGATGCCATAACCATGATTTGTTCTTCGAGGCCTTGGAGAGCAAGCAAATGGGAGAGGACCGCATCATATCTTCGATAGAGATGGTGTAAAGGTTTGTGCCACGACTTCCTTTAAGAAGATCAACACTGTCCAATTCTCTAAGAAAACAAGTGTGCTTTCTGAAGGCCACTTCCAGATCAGAGTCACAGAATTTTCCAACAGAGAATAGATTGTGCCCAAGTCCTTCCACATAATAAACTCTAGAAATCACACTATCACCAAACACATAATCACCATAGCCCATTATGGCTCCAAAATGGTCGTTCCCGAATCTGACAGTCCCGACAAACTTTTTCACGAAATTTCTGAGCCGAGAGCGATCCCCAGTCATATGTTTTGAGCAGCTTGAGTCCAAATACCATAGGACGATTTGTACGACCTGCATTTGAAACCAGACAGATATGGATAACTGAAAAATGTGGATCCCCAAGTGTAGTTGGGATCTAGTTGGTTAGCACACACATACTTAGGAGAAACAGGATTAGCACATGCAATGGTTTCCTCTGAGGAAACGACACTAGTGGGTGCGACTGACTTAACATCAAAGCATTGTGTCACTAAAGGGAATTTTCTACCAGTTGCCTTCCATTTCTTAGCCTCTAAAGGCTTGGGATTGGTCATTTCTGTTAGTTGGCATTGGCTTCCTAAAGTGAACTTTCTTCCTGTAGGTCTCAACTGGTATCCTACATTGGTGAAAAATTTTCCTGTAGTGCAAGTGTACTCGTCCGTTATAGCAAGTTTTAAATTTATAAGGATAAGTTACCAAATCTAGAAACAACACATACAAGCAAGTGTACTCGTCCGTTATAGCAAGATATGATGGTAAGTCAAGATCGTTCGCAGGGATTTGTGAGTGAATCGAAATATAAGTCTAAAAGTAAATCTCTAATGCACGCAAATATGATAATAAGCAAATTCAATAAATTAAAAACTACACTTGTTTAGACTAGTTTTCTACTTAATGACACACATGATTGTGATAACTTTTGATAACATGTTGGTTGAGATAATTAGATGGTGATCTAATCTATTGTTTCTACAAGTTAAACCTTTGTCAATATTTTAGTTCATAAAAACAAGCTTTAGGTGTAAACCAATCAATTCAAGATCTATCCAAGGTTCATAAGGTATGGTGGATATCTTAAACACATGACAAACTTTTATTACCAATCAAATACTCTTGGGAAATGGTCAATACAAAAGGTAACCTCTTCATAGACAAAAAGGTCACAATCATTTATAAACATTTAAACTTTCGTCCTACTAAAGGTTTACAAACAATCCGATTTGATGTTATAAAAGAATTCTCATTACAATCATACTTCTTGTTTCTTTGTTTAGTCAAGAATAATTAAGGTGAAAAACAATGATTCATAGACAAATGATTATAACTAGTTGAGTAATAACAAATCTTTCGACCTTTGAAACTATTATCAATTAGTTAACCATGGCTAAACAAATGTCACAATGAAACTTAAGGTACAATTGGTTCTTAGGATTAACTTGAAATTGAATTAAAACATGTTATTACAATCATCACTATCACTAAGTATAAAACATCATCAAAACAAGTGTAAAAAGATTACTAGCCACTCATAGCAAACATGCAAATAAACTCAGAATATTTAACATAAGAATCCATGGTTATAAGTCTTACAATGCTTTGAAATTGATAACAAATGACAAGGTATTGATAACCTAAGAGTTGGTGATGATTTCTTGAGATTTTCGGATTCCAAATGTTGCTTCCTTGGTCCTCCAAAGTTCCTGGTTCTTTCTGCACAAATTTTCCTCCTTAAAGAGCTAGAAGATGATAATAATTGTGTGTAGTAATGAGAATAAATGGTATCTTCAATGGGTGTTGTTGAGTTATGCACTTTTGATGTCCTTATAGGCTTGTCCAACACTCTTGGTAATAAATAAGGACTTAAATGCTTGAACTTGGACAATAAGACACTAAAAAGGGCCTAGAACCATGGGACAAAAGACCAAGATTCATTCACAAAAGTTGGCAAAAACATGCAGTAGTGGCCATCCGATCGGTTGCGGGTTGGTACCGATCGGATGGAGAAAAGTTATTATGGTAATCCTATCGGTTTCACTCCAACCGATCGGATGGTAATTCTTGGCAGTTTTGGACTTTGACTTTTCCTTGTGTAGTTCTTCATGTACTATCCAAACTTGATTACTTCTTAACTTGGAACTTTGAGATGACAAAACTTAGGTTCACATATGAATTACTTCATAGATTTGACTTTTGAGCTCGGGAATCTTCATGTAATCGCGTATACTTCATTTTCTTCACTTTTTCTCCATTTTTCCTGCATTTGTCTACATATGCTACAAAAACATACTTTGATACGATTTAGTGGCAAAAGCATATAAAAACAACCAAATAACATACACAAAAACACTAATAACGCTTATAAAAACATGTTAACTTTGAGCGTTAACAAATCCCCCACACTTAAACTTTGCTTGTCCTCAAGCAAATCTAGAAGAAAACTAAATATCCACATGGTAACCAAAAATGATTAGAAAAATGTGATGCAAATCCACCAAGTACAAGTACAAGATAAGATTCATCATTTTTAAGCTTGAATCGTGAAAAATCGAGATGTTTGACAATACCCAATGATTTTCTTGCTTGATTAACATTTCTAAACACCTCACGAAAAAGGAACGAAGTATAATTCACTCAATCACTCATTTATTTAAGAAGTGGAGTATATATAAGAGAAATCACACTCATTGCTCAGTCATGATTTGTTTATTACCATAGGCTTGTACAAGAAACAAAACTACACCGCAATGGCGTAAGCACCAAGTCTACATATCAAAGAGGTCTTTTATTCGGGTTGTAATGTAAGGCTTTGGGTTGTACCAGGCTTATGTTTAAACATCTCATAAAAAAACACAATAGATTACTGGCGCGAGTTCTTGATTATTCAAAAACCGGATGGTCACTACAATATTCTTGCACTTGACATTCTCACAAAGCCATTACAATATCCGGATAGATAAAGTAATTTGGTAAGGGTAGGGATAAGGCATGGGAAATATTTATGAAATTGGTTTTAAAGAAAAATAAAATAAAGTCTAAGTCCCATTGTTGCTAGTCACCAAACTAACCTCGAACCCGTAATGGATTATAGTTACAATCTTCCTGTTCTTCAAATAACGATACATCGATTTGCCATAACAATATTCTTCATACGTAGCACATTGGCTAACAACATATCACAAAATTTCCTTATTTACATATATAGCACATTTGCTATAATTGTCACCTTATAGTTACGATGATTTTTTTTTTTTTTTTTTTTTTTTTTTTTTTTTTTTTTTTTTTTTAAACTCCCCCACACTTCTTATAAGCATCACCACAACAACACAAATAAGAAGCTGCAGTCTCCGTCTTTGTCGGAATGGCACATACATAGTTGGTGAAGTGTGGCTAACTAATAATCATCAGAAACTATCCAACAACCAAGCAACTAGCAACCCACCATTTGGACTTTGACAAGGGTTAGGCTAAGGTTTAAAGTGTAAAATCTTTTTGTATTTTTCTGGATTTATCAAAAATGAAAAGGATGGCTCGAAGGGTGTAACTAAGGGTATCTAGCATTAGAAATGAACGCTAACAAAAGGGTTAAAAATTGGAAATTAACTAATCAATGTGATTAGCTAAAAATCAATAATGAAGGCTATTTGGTTAAAATCCTAAGGTTGCCTCTTATCACATATGTAAACTTATATTACAAAAATGTAATCTCACAACGGTCTCGTAATGATTTACAAGTACAAGTTCTAGAATAAATAAAATCACCGGCACACTCATAACAAAAGATTCAAGCATAAAAGATCTATGCTAGATATGAAATAGGCTCAAATCCTCACAATTTAGTGGAAAGGGTTATAATATGCTCTAGCAAATGTTATCAATCCCAGAAATGGATTGCAATATTAATCAGGACACATCTCAAATTTTTCAAAAATTACTAATTTCACCATTGGATAGATCCAGTTATTCTAATAAATTATTCCTAAAAGCGTGAAAACAACTAGATCACAAGGACAAACAAAATTTAAAAATTAAATCAATATTAGACTTAATTTCTTATTTTACCTACTCACCCCCCACACTTAAGTTAAACATTGTCCTCAATGTGATAAATGAAAAAGTATGAAAGTAGGGAAAATGAGAGAATAAACCATGATATCCGGTGTTATCCAATCTTCTGTTTCTTGTAGTCAACACCTACATTATTAGAAACAAAAACAAACAAACAAAAAGCATTGCAGTTTTATTCAAATTAGTGGCACACCCCCACACTTAAGTTCGAACAAGTAGTAAAACTTTGGGGTATAAACACTGAAAATCAAAAACAAAAATAAAATAAAATACACGGGTTGCCTCCCGAGAAGCGCTTGTTTTATTAACGAGTCCTCAGCCGGACTCAAACATCGAAATAGATTTTGAAGTTTTAGTGTTATGTTTCCTTTTAAGGATATACAACACATTTCCTTTCACAATTCCCTCTCCTGTTTCATCTATGTTTTCCAATTTAACATTTTCCCATGCTCTAGGAAACCATTTCCTTGTGTGGAGCCATGAATGTGATAGCTTCATATTCAAATTCGGATGAAATTTCCTCATTAGAAATCACGTTTAATTGCTCCTTATCATAATAGAGTTTAATTCGGTGCCCATTTACAATGAAACTTCCACCATGTTTGTCATAAAGTTCAACATAACTTGATGGAAATCCATGTTTCACTACATATGGTCCAAACCATTTTGGCTTGAGTTTCAGAGATTTAAACTTGTATTTCATATTAAAAAGCAGAACTTTATCTCCAGCTTTGAATTGTTTTCGAATTCTCAGCTTTCTATCATGATATGCCTTGGTTCTTGCTTTATATAGCTTGGAATTTTCATAAGCTTGAAGTCTTAACTCATCAAGTTCATGTAATTGCAAAAATCTCTTTTCTCCAGCAATTTTTAAATCAGGATTACAGCTTCTTAACGCCCAGTAAGCACGGTGTTCAAGTTCGAACGGTAGATGACATGTTTTCCCATACAAGAGTCTGTATGGTGTCGCACCAATTGGTGTCTTATATGCCGTACGAAATGCCCATAGAGCGTCATCTAATTTCCTTGACCAAACGGAAGGATTGTCTTTAACCGTTTTTTCAAGTATTCTTTTTATAGCTCTATTGGTATTTTCGACTTGACCACTAGTTTGTGGATGATAAGCTGTAGCAAAACGATGATGAACTCCATATCGTTTCATTACTTTCTCCATTTGTTTATTATAGAAATGGGATCCTCTATCACTTATTAAAGCTTTAGGAATTCCATAGCGAGCAAAAAGCTTTTTGAGAGAATTGACAACAACTCATGCATCATTAGTAGGAAGAGCTTCAGCTTCAACCCATTTGGAAACATAATCGATTGCAACGAGGATATATTCGTATTTGTGTGATTTAGGGAAGGGTCCCATAAAATCAATTCCCCAAATGTCGAATATTTCACAGACTTGAATGCTCTTTTGAGGCATTTCATCTCTTCGAGAAAGGTTACCGGATTTTTGGCACACATCACAGTTTTGAACAAGAGTATACGCTTCTTTGAAAATTGTAGGCCAATAGAATCCAGCATCAAAAACTTTTCTAGCTGTAATGGAAGGACCATAATGTCCCCCAGTTGGGCCATGATGACATTCATCAAGAATTTTTCTTGTTTCGGCACCCGAAACATATCTTCGTATCATTCCATCCTTGCACATCTTAAAAAGGTAAGGTTTCTCCCAATAATAGTGTTTTAGCTCTGAAAAGAACTTACTACGTTGGTAGTGACTCATCCCTTTTTTAAGAATATCTCCTGCAAGATAATTTGCAAACCATGGTATTTCCTCATCATCATCTTTATCTATCGTCATGAGAGCTTCTTCTGGAAAATAATCATTAATTTTTATTTTCTTTTAATTCTTCCAAATTTGGATTCTCGAGACGTGATAAATGATCAGCTGCAAGATTTTCTGTTCCTTTCTTGTCTTTTATTTCGATATCAAATTCTTACAGTAATAAAATCCATCTGATAAGACGTGGTTTTGCATCTTGTTTGGTAAACAAATATTTGAGTGCAGAATGATTGGTAAAAACTATCGTTTTTGAAAGCACAAGATAAGATCTGAATTTGTCGAATGCAAAAACTACGGCTAATAATTCTTTCTCCGTAACCGTATAGTTTTGTTGAGCATTGTTGAGTGTTTTACTAGCAAAGTAAATAGGACGAAAATGTTTTCCTTCACGTTGTCCTAAAATAGCCCCAACAGCGAAATCGCTTGCATTACACATGATTTCAAATGGTAGTGACCAATTAGGTGCAACCATAACTGGGGCACTAGTCAACTGACTTTTCAATGTTTCGAAAGCTTTAATGCAGTCAGCATTGAAATCAAATACAAAATCCTTTTCTAAAACTTTAGTCATAGGACGTGATATTTTTGAAAAATCTTTGATAAATCGGTGGTAAAAACCGGCATGTCCTAGAAAACTTCTAAAGGCTTTAACGTTAGTTGGTGGTGGTAATTTGGTGATGACATCTATTTTAGCTTTGTCTACTTCCATTCCTGAACTTGATATCTTGTGTCCTAACACAATTCCTTCAGTTACCATGAAATGACATTTTTCCCAATTAAGAACTAGATGTGCAACTTCACATCTTTCAAGCATTTTATGGAGATTGGAAAGACAAGTTTCAAAAGAATCACCAAAAACTGAAAAGTCGTCCATGAAAACTTCCATAGATGTTTCAAGCATGTCTTGAAATATTGTGATCATACACCTTTGGAAAGTTGCAGGTGCATTACATAGACCAAAAGGCATACGCCGGTAAGCGTAGGTTCCAAAAGGACATGTAAATGTGGTTTTCTCTTGATCGGCTGGATCGATAGGAATTTGGAAATATCCCGAAAAACCATCAAGGAAGCAAAAGTATTTGTTTTCTGGTAATCTTTCGAGCATCTAATCCATGAAGGGTAAAGGAAAATGATCTTTCCTGGTGGCTTTGTTAAGTTTTCTGTAATTAATACATACTCGCCATCCAGTGACAGTTCTAGTAGGAACTAACTCATTCCTTTCGTTTGTCACTACAGTCATTCCTCCTTTCTTTGGAACACAATGAACTGGACTCACCCATGGGCTATCCTCGATAGGATAAATAATTCCTGCGTCAAGAAGTTTAATGATTTCCTTCTTAACAACCTCTTTCATATTCGGGTTGAGTCGACGTTGTCTTTCTACAACGGGTTTAGTACCTTCTTCACAATTGATTTTGTGTTTGCAAAAATCAGGACTAATTCCTGGAATGTCAGAAGTTTTCCACGCAAAAGCGCGTTTATGCTTCTTAAGAACATAAACGAGTCTTTCCTTTTGATTTGTTTTGAGCAATGACGATATGACTACTGGAAGAAGTGAATTTTCTTCTAAGTAAGCATATTCGAGATTATTGGGAAGGGTTTTGAGTTCCAAATCAGTGGGTGGTTCTTCTAGAGATGATTTGATTTTCAATTGATCTATCTCAATGATATCTTCAAATTTCTCTTCTTCCTCTTCTTCTAATTTTATTTCCATGAATTACTCAAATTCTTTATCAGAATTTGTTTCACTAATCTTTTCTGAAGTAGTCATGAATGGTTTCGAATCGTCAAGTAATGCATCCAATTCTTCTTCAGTGACTTCATCAATTACATCGATGTTATAGCATGTGTCATCACTGGAATTTGGATATTTCATTGCTTTATCGATTAAGAATGTAATTTGATTTTCTCCTACTCCGAGATTAAGTTCTTTACCTTTACTTTTAATCATTGCATCAACAGTTTTTAAGAAAGGTCTTCCTAAGATTAAGGGTACTCGACTATCTTCTTCCATTTCTAAGATAACAAAATCCACAGGAAAAACAAATTTACCAACTTGAACAAGCATATTTTCAGCAACCCCAACAGGATATTGGTATGTATGGTTGGCTAATCATATGCTCATCTTAGTAGGTTTCAATGTATTGATGGAAAGTTTAGAATACAACGAATAGGGCATCAAATTGATACTTGCACCTAAATCGGCTAAAGCATCACATGTGATGTTGTTTCCTAATGTACATGGTATAAGAAAACTTCTGGGATCTCCAAGTTTTGGTGGAATTTTGTTTTGAATTATAGCAAAGCATTCTTCATTAAGAACAGTAGCGAAAATTTGTTCTAACTTGTTTTGATTATTAAGAAGTTCTTTCAAAAATTTCCCATAATTAGGCATTCCAGCTAGAACATCAACGAGGGGTACATTAATTCTAACTTCTTTGATCATCTCTAAAAACTTCTTATTTCGCTCCTCTCTTTTCTCTTTTCTTAGGGCTTGTGGATATGGTATTTTTGGTGTATAAGGCTTTATTGGTGGAACGATTGGTTTTTGGGTTGGTTCTTCTTCAACTGCTTCTTCCTCTGCTTCTTCCTCCTCTTCTTGAATAAGAGTATTATCGGTAGGAATGGGTGGTGGATCATATGAGAGACCACTTCGAGTGAATACAACATTGATATGCTCATTTCTGCTTTGTGGTGGACGATAATTCTTATCATTTGATCCAGATGGTTTTGGATTGGATTGGGTGTTACTTGGTAATGTACCAGGAATTCGAGAAGAAAATTGATCATAAAGTCTACCAAATTTTTGTTCAAGATCCTGAATAGAAGCTTGATGATTTTTCTGACCTTGCTCAACTTTGGTTTTGAGATTGAAAAATTGAGTTTCTACAAACTCATTTGTGGTTCTTTGAGCATTTACGAATTCTCGCATCATTTTTTCGAAATCAGATTCTTCCTTTTTATCTGAATTTGTTGGGTTTGAATTTTTTGTTCGAGGTTGAAAATCACGGTTGTTATCCCTTTGTTGACGATCTTGCCAATTTCCAGAACTTATTCCATAATAATTACCACGAAAACCTCCTCCACGATATCCTCCTTGGACATAATTGGCTTCCCCTTCGTTGGGTCTATTCATAGGTTGGTCATCACACTCAGATGATGTGTGATTTCCTCCACAATTATTACCACCATCTCGCATTTCTTTCATTTCTCCTTTTATATCTTTGTATTGCGAGTCCATTTTAGAAGACAAGGCTTCTATTTTGTCCATGAGTTTTGAATTATCTGAACTTTCGGCAAAAGCAACGGTTTTCCGTAAGGGTTTGGTTTTGGAATGTTTTGACCAATCGAGTTTAAGAAGTACTCGATCTTCAAGAAGTTGATATGCCTCATTTGGTGTTTTGTAAAGGAAAATTCCTCCAGCATCAAGGATTGCTTGAGATGCTTCATCAAGACCATGATAAAAGATTTGGATTATTGTTCCTCGTCCTAAATTATGACCATGACAACTTCGAAGCAAATCTTTCATGCGAATCCAAGCTTCAACAAGAGATTCATTAGGATTTTGTGAAAAAGCACGGATTTCTCCCATTAGTCTATCATACATGGCAGGTGGAAAGAATCGGCTTACAAAAGCTTGCCTCATCTCCTCCCAAGTATTAATAGTTCCTGGGGTTAATTCGTTATACCATACTTTGGCATCTCCGGCGAGTGACGATGGAAAAAGTTTGAGCTTGATAGCATCGACATTAGTGTCTCCATAACGAAACATGCCACAAATTTCAATGAATTTGGCAATGTGTTTATGCGGATCGGCCCGCGAACGGCAATCGAATTAACGGTCTTTGATCATTGAAAGATGGTGACCTTTAACGGTAAAGTTTTCACCAAGGTCGACGACAACAATAGCAGCTCCAGGAGTGGGTGCTACGATTCTATTGGCGGCCCACATGGGTAAATCGTCAGCCATGGGTATTGGTTCAAAAAGATTAGAAATCGGGTGTTCTTCGGAAATATTATCAAACCAATTAAGAATAGTTGAAGATCTCTTCTTACGAAACAAACTTTTGGGAACGGATAAAGGTGTACTAAGCTTTTTAGTAGTAGAACGAGTGTTCATACAACTATCAAGAGAATCGAGTCAATTACCTAAACAAAAGACCAAGAAAAATAAAAAAAATAAAAACAGAAAAATCAATCCGAATCGGTTAGGAACCAAACCGATTGGATGGTCGCTACGGTAAAAATAAAAATGTGGGAAACCGATTGGTTGGTTGCTACGGAATTATTTATTTATTATTATTTTTTTTAGAAAACGAGCATGAAAAGAAAAGGACTTTTAAAACATAAAGAAACACGATCAAAATCCCCGGCAACGGCGCCAAAAACTTGATGTGCTATTTGTTAGTGCAAGTTTTAAATTTATAAGGATGAGTTACCAAATCTAGAAACAACACATACGAGCAAGTGTACTCGTCCGTTATAGCAAGATATGATGGTAAGTCGGGATCGTTCGTAGGGATTTGTGAGTGAATCGAAATATAAGTCTAAAAGTAAATCTCTAATGTACGCAAATATGATAATAAGCAAATTCAAAAAATTAAAAACTACACTTGTTTAGACTAGTTTTCTACTTAATGACACACATGATTGTGATAACTTTTGATAACATGTTGGTTGAGATAATTAGATGGTGATCTAATCTATTGTTTCTACAAGTTAAACCTTCGTCAAGATTTTAGTTCATAAAAACAAGCTTTAGGTGTAAACCAATCAATTCAAGATCTATCCAAGGTTCATAAGGTATGGTGGATATCTTAAACACAAGACAAACTTTTATTACCAATCAAATACTCTTAGAAAATGGTCAATACAAAAGGTAACCTCTTCATAGACAAAAAGGTCACAATCGTTTATAAACATTTAAACTTTCGTCCTACTAAAGGTTTACAATCAATCCATTTTGATGTTATAAAAGATTCTCATTACAATCATACTTCTTGTTTCTTTGTTTAGTCAAGAATAATTATGGTGAAAAACAATCATTCATAGACAAATGATTATAACTAGTTGAGTAATAACAAATCTTTCGACCTTTGAAACTATTATCAATTAGTTAACCTTGGCTAAACAAATTTCACGATGAAACTTAAGGTACAATTGGTTCTTAGGATTGACTTGAAATTGAATTAAAACATGTTATCACAATCATCACTATCACTAAGTATAAAACATCATCAAAATAAGTGTAAAAAGATTACAAGCCAATCATAGCAAACATGCAAATAAACTCAGAATATTTAACATAAGAATCCATGGTTATATGTCTTACAAAGCTTTGAAATTGATAACAAATGACAAGGTATTGATAACCTAAGAGTTGGTGATGATTTCTTGAGATTTTCGGATTCCAAATGTTGCTTCCTTGGTCCTCCAAAGTTCCTGGTTCTTTCTGCACGAATTTTCCTCCTTAGAGAGCTAGAAGATGATAATAATTGTGTGTAGTAATGAGAATAAATGGTATCTTCAATGGGTGTTGTTGAGTTATGCACTTTTGAGGTCCTTATAGGCTTGTCCAACACTCCTGGTAATAAATAAGGACTTAAATGCTTGAACTTGGACAATAAGACACTAAAATGGGCCTAGAACCATGGGACAAAAGACCAAGATTCATGCACAAAAGTTGGCAAAAACATGCAGTAGTGGCCATCCGATCGGTTGCCGGTTGGTACCGATCGGATGGAGAAAAGTTATTATGGCAATCTGATCGGTTTCACTCCAACCGATCGGATGGTAATTCTTGGCAATTTTGGACTTTGACTTTTGCTTGTGTAGTTCTTCATGTACTATCCAAACTTGATTACTTCTGAACTTGGAACTTTGAGAAGACAAAACTTAGGTTCTCATATGAATTACTTCATAGATTGGACTTTTGAGCTCGGGAATCTTCGTGTAATCGCGTATACTTCATTTTCTTCACTTTTTCTCCATTTTTCCTGCATTTGGCTACATATGCTACAAAAACATACTTTGATACGATTTAGTGGCAAAAGCATATAAAAACAACCAAATAACATACACAAAAACACTAATAACGCTTGTAAAAACATGTTAACTTTGAGCGTTATCAATAATCATCATGATTACCAGAAATCAAACAACCATTACATGTCTTACAAGTAGCATTAGAATTCGAATTAGAATCAACATGATTCTTTTCATTCAAATCAATCTTATTGTTCCTAGGGTGGTCTTCTACTTTCTTCCCTTGAGCACTCTTAGCTGGCAAAGTCCTATCATTCCTTGTATTGCCATTAGGCTTTGACCTGCTAGCTTTAGTGACATTGCGTACTCTTGTAGAATTAACGACGGGAACATTAGATTGTTGCATAGTTGTTTGTTTTCTAGGAGGTGATGTGCTATGTTCAGATCTTGCCAAAGGTATGTCAATTGTAACTTGCTTGTTCAAATTCTTAGATGAGGATGTAGCCTTTCTATCTCGCATGTTGAGAATCTTAGGACACGTACCTATGGCATATTCTAATATTTCTTGTGACCGTTTGGTGATAAAACCAACATCTAATAATGTGTTATCAGAGGGTCTCGCCATTCTATCTTCTGTAATGGTCTCGCGAATCATGTCGAGGCAAGCCTTGAGATGTCTAAGGTAATCACTATGGACTAACTCATTGTTCCTAAGGGGAAGTGGAATGTACACGGCCTCACATGCATAATTTTTACATTCACAGATCTTTGAAGTACCATTGTCACATGTGATGACAGGCATTTTCCCTTTCACCTTGATCTTTAGATTCTCAATTTCATTAAGCAAATAAGTTATCTTTTCATTGGTTTTATCACGTGTGATCTTAATTGAATCATATAACTCTTTGTAATGTTGTTTGACTTTAGAATTTTCAGTTTGAAAACAATCATTTTCATGTTTGAGTTTGTTGATCATGTCTTGAAATTGAAAATCCTGAGAATCTGCAAACTTTGGTTTATGGGGGTCGATCACATCATTCACGTGAGATTTCAATTGGGAAATTTGCTCCCTCAATTTCCGTATCATGTTGGTGTGAGCTTGAATTTTCTCATCCCTTTTGGTTAATTCGAAATATTCATCAAATTCAGGAGCATCCGAAGATGTCTTGGCATTTTAGATTTTAATCCTTTCTTCTAAATGTTGATATTTTAATTGTAAGTTAAGATTATCAACTTCTAGTTTAGAAAAGTGCTTGACCATGTTATCATGATCATCATCTTGAATTTTTTCATGCAGTTTGAAATTCTCCCCTCAAGCTCAACAACACGATTTTGGAGAACATTAAAAGCAACAGACATTTCATGAAATTGACAAGCAGTTAATGTAGAGTCGGTAGTAGTATAAAATACGTCTTGTGCAATACGCTTAGCTATCAAATTGTCATTCATGATAAGGGCATTTTTCCTAACAATTTCACTATATTGAAGATCTATTGCAATTTGTTTTCCCTTATTTTCCACATATTAAACTCCTCTTTGATTTCTTTCACTCCAGTTTCAAGGGACTGTTGTAGGCCCACAAAGTGTTCTTTGATTAGTTTAAAAAATGGGATAACTTCTGTTAAGTAACACTCTTTCGTAAGCTCAAAACCCCTTTCACCCTCAGTAATTCCCGTTGGAGTAATTCTCTTTTTACAAGTTTTATCAAAGTCAGCAAACATTTGACATAGTACATATATGCTAATGAGAGTCTTACATTGAGTGGGAAGTGATAACTGAACTAAGTGCATGGGTGTATTGGGGGGATACATCGTTGGGGCAGCAACCTTAAGAGGGGTTTTGGGCTTAAGTTCTTCAGCCTTCATTTTTTCTAGATCTAGGGACCAAAATACTTCCTCAGGTGTTACCTTAGATTGGGGTGCAAAAACAGTCAATCGATTCTATTCATAGTAATTATGTGATTTGACATTGACACATTTAATAATGCACTTTGGATCCTTCATTTTGTTTTCTAACTTCTCCCTATTGATCGATTCTATCTCATCTATCTCTTCAACAGACCAACTATTAGGGGGACGATGATCCGGTTTAAACATTACATTAGCATCATAAAAGGCAGGTTGAGAGGCACTAACGCTCTTAAGGAAGTTTGTTTTAGGCACTCCTAAATCCTTATTGCTATGCTTATCCCACAATTTAATGTGCTTTTGTATCATTTGAGCCGTTTGTATGGTTTGGCCTTGAGTGTAAAATTTATTTTCAATTTTGTTTTTCAACGTCTTAAGATTGGAAAAATCATTTAAGAGTTTAGTTTCTTTTTCTTGAAAATCACTTTTTAGTGGCAATTACACTATCTTGAATCTCCTGTTTTTGTTTAACAGCTTGATCAAATTGATTTTGTACAAACTTTAACTCTAGTTTTAATTTTTCTTCCCTTACGTTATATTCAGTTATATATGCACGCATTTGCCAATCCATTTTTTGTTCTCGTTCTGTAAGCTCAAATTTTGCCCGTTGTTCATAGCAAGTTACCTGATCCTTAAGGATATTAATCCTAGTGGTCAAGGTGTCATCGGGTGCAACAACAGTGTACTCATCTAATTCACACACATTATCATTAACAGAGAATACATCACTCGGTACAACAGACACAACGTCGTGCATTACATATTGTTCATATGGGACAACATTGCTATTTCCCATATTAGTATTATCTAATCCCACAACGGTTGTTTGTTGTACTTCGTCAGGAATTCTTTGTTCATGCATCACATAATTATCACATACAACTAAAGATGCTCCACTAGATACATCAGAGTTTTTGTTGAGATCCATATGCTGCTCATTTGGAGAAACATTGTTGTTTTCCAATTCAACCTCATTTGGATCAGCAACATTAGTTTGATGTATGTCATGGAGAATCTTTGGTTCATCAACCCTTTCACATACATCATACAACTTTAATACCTCAGATATGATGGATGCCTTGGAGGAGCCAGATTGTTGTGATGATGATACAGCAGATGATAATTTAGCCATGAAGATGGTTTGTGCAGTGGGTTCATCATCAACGTCTGAATCAAAAGAATCACAATCCTCTGCCTAAAAGATGTTTAGATCATTAAGTGCTAAGTCCTGAATAGGTTGATCATCAACATCAACATCAAAAGTATTTCCCTCATCACCAGTAAGGAACAACTGCTCCTCATCCAATGCAACCCCACTTTCCTGTGCTTGCATCAGCAACATCTTATCTTTGAAGTAGTCGGAGTTCTGGGGACGCTTAGGTTGAGTGCAGTTACTTGCAATATGACCTAACCCACCACAATTATAGCTTTTGGGTTGTCTTCCTATTCCCTGATTGACATTACCAACTCTGTTCTGAGCAAACCCCCGTGCTCTATTCCTTTGATTGACATTTTGTCGTCCTTGAACCATAACGCTTCCATCTTCCACAACAGCAAGGTTACGTGGGTTAGATGATGTTCTGAGTTGGTTGTTAGTCTGAGGAAGTGTCGCTCTGAATTTTTAACAAGTAGAGATACTTGGTTGGAGAGGTTATCAATCATCTTATCAGTGTGAGAGTATCCCGAGTCCAGTTGGGTACTCATGACATGTTGCACAGATGATTGAACAATGGATGACTGGTTTTGTGAGGTTGGTGCAGGATGGTGAAAGACTTGATAAGGAGATGGTTGGTTGAGTGTTTGAACATTGGATATGAATGTAAGAGGATCAGTTGTGGATGTTGGATTGACCTTGTCCCTCAGTTGACGGTCATACACTGCATGCTTCTCATGTTGTTGTAGATAGGCATACAGTTGTTCATAATTGGTGTTCCTAAGTCCCTTGTTGAGCTTAACTGCTGTGACAAACCGATCCCATTCAGGTGATGATGCGTAGGGATTGCACCAGGCTTTACCTCTTGAGGGATCTCGAGAAGCTTACAACCCCCACCAGGCAGTGTATCTGATCGATGTAGTATAGTATAATGACAAGTACCAGGGGATTGATCGTTCAGCTAGGAATAGTGTCGCTAGGATTAGAAAACCTTAAGACTAGGTCTAGAGATGAGGGATGATTCTTTTTGTATTTTTATATTTTTATAAAAGCAATTAAAAATCTCGGGTTTGAAGGAGTTGGGCGGAATTACTTGCTAGTCAACTAACCCAATTACTAAGATGCAATCAAAATAAAATACTAGAAATGAAAATAAACTAAATTAAACTAGAGTTGTGAGCAATATATGGGAGAATTGTGTTTACTTAGGTTTCACTACTCCCTAGATATCTTTTACAGGTTAATTACGTGTTACAGTTGCGTGGATGACGGATTGTATTCCTTAATACCATTCATGGGGTGGCGTACTTACTTCCCCAATCCTATAAGCGCCTACTTCACTCCTATGTCGAGCCGGCTAAGAAGCTCCTAACATGGGATCACTAGAATTTGCTCATGCATTAAACACAACCAATAAAACCTAGTACACATCGGTTCATGTTTCTTAACACGTTCAAGCATGTTACACAATGGAGATCTGCCAGTTTTCTTAAGCCTAACATTGAAATCATTCATCCAATACAACTACAAACAAGCAATCAACCTATAATTAACATCCAGGTTTCATTACATCTAAGCAAACACAAGATAGATCTAGCCTAGCATGTTGAAATCAAGACAAGCATAAGATATATTCAAACAACACATAGACATATTGAATGAATTAAGAGAAGACTTATCTCAATTGAACATGAATGGATTCAAGGGGTGAAAACCCTTGAAAATACTGTAAAATACGACCTAGAGTTTACAAAGTTCGGCCCTAGTATTCTCCACACAAGTTCCTCTTCTAATGAATGAAAAATAGAAAACTATATATAGATTCTGATAGGTGACAGCGTCAAGAACAAATTTCTGACGCCGTCATCTCGCCGCCAAATAATTTCTCGGACTGCCTAGATCTGGGTCTGACGCCGTCATGTGTACTCCTTAGGCAGGCCGTCACAACATTAACTCTTGACGCCCTTCTTGTGACGCCTTCAGGTTTTCACTGGGTCGTCACGGATTTTATCTTTTGACGCCGTCAGGTTTTTCTTCTTGACGCCGTCAGGTACTGTTCTCAGCATGGAAAATTAAGTCTTTGCCGTTTTCTTCACTTTTATGCTCCAAACACGTCCAAAATGCTTCCTTTTCCAGAATTCACTCCCAAAGTACCTAAAATCACAAAAGGAATGATTTAGGGCAATATTTGATCAAATAAATTCAATTCCGGGCTTAAATGACCCCCTAAAAGTGGTTCATTTTTCGCCTCATCATATACCCTTACACTTGAGATTTGCTTGTCCTCAAGCAAATGCGCTTTTATTCTAGTCAAAATACAAGTTAGGGGTCATTTAACACTAATATAAAAGTAATTACAACAAATAATCGTTCCACTAAAGACCAAAGACAAGCACGGAGGTCATACACTAGCACCTCACAAATAGTGTTTAGATACTCACATCTCTCGGGTGTAATTAAGTAATATCACAATATGGAAATGGAAAACATCTCTCACTACCTGTCATAGCAAAATAGATTACCATAGGCTTGGGAAAGGATCAAACCTCTACCACATGGCGTAAGCATCTAGGATAAACTATCAAAGAGGTCTTTTAAAGGGTTGTAACGTTGGGTGTAAGGATATGGAATACACGGTTTTGTTGGATATAGGCAGTCTTTACTGGTGGCGAGTTAACAATCTTGGTTAATTACATGTACAATATGGCGTTGCTAAGCCAAGACTAGACTCGACTTAAGCTAATAAATCAAAAGTAACAAAAACATAAAATGAACATAGAATGAAAAGGGATGGTAGTCCGTTTTTTTTTTTTTTTTTTTTTTTTTTTTTTTTTTTTTTTTGTGCATACACTCTTACCCTACCATCCAAAATAATACATCATAGGGAATGAACATTCCCTTTACACTTGAATTTTTACATACTTTACAATAAACTAATCTAATGACTCGAATTAAAAAAATCAAAACACTTGGAGTACTTTTAAGATTAACGTACATATGGGGGTAATAATATGATGTTCTTCCCCATTACTCCATAAAATAAGTACTTTACCCATGAGTCTCAATCGTCCCAAAACAATATGTACAAGGATATGACTCGACTTAACAAATAACAATAATGCACTAAAGATGAGTGCATACACGGAAGGCTAAGGCGATTTGGGTGTACATTTAAGTGGGGTGTAACAAATTCTTCCTTTAAGTAAGATGCTTAAAGTTAGAGACGAAAAGATAGGCTCGGAGGGGTGTACTAGGGGTTTCGTGTACTTAAAATGAGTACAACGCTAAGGATGTGGGAAAAATTAGTTGACTTAACTAGCCAAGTAATATGACTTAAATGGTCAAGTAATTATGATACGGGTTTAACACAAGGGTGATCCTAATGCCTCTTATCATGTAGTAAATCCTACTACACGAATGTAGTCTCACTAGCGGTCTCGGGATGCATCACTAACGCAAGTTCTAGAATCTAAATGCTACCGGTACACTCATAAGCACTAATAGTAAATGCTTTTCCTATCAAATCTAAAGGCGAACCTCACATATTTGGGTGGAAAATTTTTCTGAATGGTACGGTTTTGTGCTAGTCATACAATCTCCTATCCATGAGACGCTTGCTATGGCTAAAGTTTCACTCCTAAATGTTGTAAAAAATTTTAAATTTGGCGCTAAAATTGCACTAACAAGTATTTCTCATTGTTTTATTACATATCTACCATCAAACAAACAAACTCAAGCGAAAGTGTATCTGTAAGGTATCATCATTTTACCCTCCCCTTACACTTAGGATGAACATTGTCCCCAATGTTCAAGTAAAGAATGTAAAAGTGAAATAAGTAAAACGAATGAAATAAAATAATCCCCTGATTCGCTCGGTATGGATAATAAGGTGGCCAGGTTAGATCTTCCTCCAAGAAAATGAACAATCAAAGCTTCCCTTCCAGAATATAAATCATCTTCTTGTCATACATAACCTGTAAAACCTGAGAAAACAGACAAGGCAACTGATTGGCTCCAAACGGTCAACCTAAATTAACCAAAGGATGGTCAACAAGGTCAAACAGCCTAGAGTCAATGCTCCACGGAAGTACAGTGTTTCCCCGGGTCGTTATGTCCCGACGAGGTGTGGATGGTTATCAAACGGTTTCGTGATCGGGTGAATTTGGATGAAAAGGGGTTTGTGAGTGATCTGAACTAAGGAATTTACAATGAAATAGCTTAAACAAGCTATATGAATAAGACTAGAAGCTAGGAAAAACCAGAAACGATTTAAACCTAAAAACGCGTACGTTACGTTTAAATAAAACGTAAACGTACAAAATAAAAAGTGAAAACGGAAATCTGAAAACACCTAGGGGGTGAAAATGACTTTTTTACAAACTAAAAGGTAAAAGAAATTTTTTAGAAAAAGAAAATAAATTTTTACACTAATTAATTATTTATTATTAATTAAATACTAATTATTACTAATTATTTAATAATTAAATACTTAAATACAATATAATATTAATTAAATACTAAAAAGGTGAAAATAAAATTTCTAAAATTGTAAAATAGCTAAAAACAAGTTTTAAAATTAAAAATAAGTATTTTTGTCTTTTTGTGAATTTTCTATTAATTAATAACTAATTAATTACTAATTAACTAATTAAACTATTTTAAATTAAGAAATATAGCAAATGAACAGTAAAAATTCAAATAAAATTTCTAAAATTATTTTATAACATATAAAAGCTATAAAAAATATAAAAACTAGGTTTTGCTTAATAAAAACTAATTATGCTATTTTAAACTAATTATTAATTAATAATTAATAAAATTAAGATTAATTCTAATAAATACTAAATAATAAAATAAAAATCTGAGAAAATTAATAAAAATACTTTAATATGAAAGGAAATTAGGAAAAATATAAAAAAGCTAAGTTCTTAATAAAAATCTAAAAATGAAAAATAAATTTTAAATAAAATTAAATAGAAACTATCACTTAAAATTACTTTGACTCTTTTGGATTTTTATTTTAGAAAACTATTTTACAACTAAAAATAGAAACTTTTTGTAAAAACAAAATTTTTAAAACTTAATAATAAGCTGTTTGAGGGCTTATTAGTAAGACAGTTGCCCAAAGTTGACCAAGAAGGAAAATGGGCTCAAATGAGATCAAGTGGGACCCACAATGGTTAAGTCTGGTCCAAATAAGTTAATGAAACATGAATAAGCTGGAAAAAGTACTAGGAGTTCACAAAATAAGCAAATAAGCCACAAATAAGCACTTGGCTTATTGAAGCTCAACTGAAAGTGGGACAGAACTTTGGGCTTAAATCCAGTGGGGTCCACAGGGTATGAGGTCAAAGTTATGGTCAATATTTCAAGCCTACCATGGGGGGGGGGGGGGGTTCAAAGGACCAAGTTAGGGGGCAGTGGACCACTGTGGAGGTGAGAAAACCACCACCAAGTGGTGGTGGTGGGGGTGTTAACTGCTGCAGCAGAGCATACAGTAGCCCTGCAGCCCACTTTGGGTGGCTGTGGGGCCCACAAATAAATTCCTAAAATTAAGGGACCTATGGGACTTTGAAGAAGAGCTGGTGGACTCTAACTAGGAACAAGTTCCAGCCCTTAAAAGCAAATACAAAAATCAAATAAATTCTTTGAACTTTTGTGAAAATCTGAAATAAGCTTAATTGACTTTTTAAGAAAACTTAGTACTTTGACTAATATGAACTTGTGATGGATCCTATAAGCTGAAAAGTGTTCAATAAGCTAAAATAAGGTCACATTAAGCTGAGACAACAACTTGTGCAAAGATGTGAAGGTTTAAGCACTTAAAAATTCATACAGTGGACAGATATGGAAAACTTAGGTTGATTTTGACTATTGGTCTATTAAGGTGCCAAGTTTATGGTTGATTTTGACTTCAACTATCCTAATGTGACTGGTTTAAACAGAAAACAATGTAAAAATCCTACTGGTTTCACAGATGACAGCCAAACCAAACACGTCTTATTGGACCAACTGTCTTGGTTTTTCAAGGCATAATCACAATCTAGGCTCTAAACTGTCAACTAAACTCACATTAATCAAATATAAGCACCATTTAACTGATTTGAACAATAATTTACCAAAGCTACAGTAAAATACAAGAACATAAAGAAATGAGCTTACAATTGATCTTATGAGATTCCAACCAAGAACTAGGACCCAATGTCACAACCTAAAGTCTCCCCTGAGACTACTAATACCATGAAATTCCAGTATCAAACATGCTTCTTGCTTCAAACTTCTCCTCCACAGATTTTTGAATTAATCTCTATTTATTGTGATTTTTTTTAGATTTTTAGTAACTATGAGTTAAAACGGATGGAAAGGTTAAGGAAACTTATAAAAACTCATAAACAAACTTACATAACTTAATTGAACAAGGTTAATAGAGCTTTAACAATAATTTAGCAAAATTATCAATTTGCTTAAAACTGCCAAAAGAGAATTACACTAAGAATAACTAAACTTGATATTAAAAATGGATGAGGGTACACTGAAAATACTGAATACAATCTATTTAAACTGAATTTTAAAACTAAAGAGGAAAATTACATAAAAACGATTTACCTAAACTACACTAAAACTACTTAAGCGAACTAATAATTCTTTCTTCTATTTTCTTGACTTATAAAGGTCCTGAAGTGTTGTAATCTCTTTCCCACTTCCTTTCTGAGCCGTTGGATGGGCTTATATTGATCATGGCTGTTTAAAGATTTTTGGCGAGAAATGGGACTTTGGCAGTTGGTAGTTTCTTGGAGCAATTCAGGGATCATTAATTGGTCTTGGAGGTTTGTGTGAGTTGGGGAGACAAGGATTGGTGGACTTGAGGTGGGGGAATGGGTGAGGTTGAGTGTAGCAGGGAAGCAGGTATCAAGTGGGGGAGAAGGGATGGTCAACGAAGGTGTGTTGACTAGGATTAAATAGAACGGTTTGTTTGTTTTTTTTATATTTTTGAAATTGGGCTTGGGTGGGCTATTTTTTGGATCAGGTTTGGTGATTGGGTTTAGTTGTTGGATTTGGGTGGGGTTTGTTTTGGGTAGTAATAAACAAAATGGTCCATTTGGTTTTGTTGTTAACTTTTAAATCACAAGGACCAATTTGTAAATCTGATTTTTTAGGGGCTGAAATTGTAATTTTCACAAAGTCATCAAAAGGATAAAAATTGCCAAGTTTGAATATTACAAGGACTAAAATTTATTTTTTTCAAAATAGAACATCCGGGGACCAATTTTGCAAATTTCCAAACTCCGGGGACTAAACTTGTAATTTTCCCAAACATTTTACCCAAGGACCAAAAAATGACTTTTGTGACTTCCAACGGACCAACGTTTAATGATTTTCCAAAAATATCCCACTAGGGACCTTTTCTGCCAATATTTGAAACTCCAGGGGCCAAAACTGTAAATTTCCAAAACTTTTCCAATTTTTCATCAAAGGACAAAATATGACAACCTATGATTGAAAAAGGACCTTTGGTGATAATTTTCCATATTTTGAATGAACAGGGTTTAATTTTGTAATTTTATGAAAGTTGGGGGACTGAAACTGCCTATTTTGCAAACTTTGTGCGTTTATGTTAAGTTTCCGGAAAATTTCTGAAAAAACTTCGTCCTACTTCTTGGAAAATCCTGCAAAACATTATTATGACTCGATACAAGCATTTGACTCTAACAAATACAAATATACATGTTCACTTAATATTGTGGAGAATCATGATCGGTATTGTTTCTTAAAAACATATTTGGGGTTTCCCCTTACACTTATCTTTTGCAAAAATACCATTGGATGAAGCTAAGACTAGGCCAAACAACAAAATAAAGTATTTTCACTATTTTAGTTTTGAAACATGATCTACCAACAACAAAAATAAAGCATGCATACGGAAGCAAATAACAAACAAACAAAATAAAAATCACACAAAACATGGGTTGCCTCCCAAGAAGCGCTTTTCTTTATTTATGAGTCTTGTAGCTAGACTCAAGGTCATGGGTTACTACGTGACCTCATTGTTGGTTTCACTCTCTGATTGTAAATGTTCTTTGTAGAAACCAATCACCTTTTTCTCAATCGCTCCTATAATCCTATGGGCAAATTCCTTATCGACTTTATACTTTGGTCCTAGAGTCAAGCAATCTTTGTAGAAAAGACTCTTCTTTTCCCATACATAATCCATGCCCTTTTTCTTATCCTCTTCATTGATGTCCTCAAAAGCACTAATGTTATCCATGTCAAATCAGGGCACAAAACGAAATTCTTTCATTCTATTAGGAATCATATAAGTGATCCTATCGGTGTTACTTGCAAATCGGATTGTCCCTTCTATCTCATCAACAAACGGTTTACCAAACACAACATTTGATAATCGACAATCAATAACATTAGCAAGATCTTCAACAATCATAAAGTCAGTGATATAAGTGAAATTCCCAACAAAGACATGTAGACCTTTAATTCTTCCGACAAAGTTACAAACTCCACCAGGGTATTTGGGATCTCTTCTAGGTCCAAGTCTTGTTTTCAGTATATCATTATAAACACTTGAGGACATAATGTTGATTGGGGATTTAAAGTCAATGTAAGCATTGTCAACGTGTCTATACCCAATCATACATGGTATCTTAGCATTCTTAGGATCGCCTCTCTTTATCTTAGGTTCAATTCTAGTAAAAGGAGATCGAGGGTTATCAATAAGATTATTATAGTACGCAATCTCCTCCTTAGTTGGGTATAGATTGAAATAATCATCTACCTTTGGATCAATCTCCCCTTCTTTAAGTTCCTCAACAACATTCTCAGAATCATTAGGTCCTAGGTCCTTATTTGAATACAAGGCGGTCGCTAGGTCACTAAATGCATGGTCGAGCTCAACTTTAATCAACCTATTAAGCTCTCTAAGTTCCCTAATCTTACTCTCAATTTGTTCACGTAACAAAGCCACTTCTCTATGGGAAAGGGGTGGATTCGCGTTTTCCATAATGGTCAACGGAATAGTCAATGAATTTAATTTACTACAAAGGCACGAACAAAAAGATAGACTAAAGAGAACCTAGAAAATAAAAATAAAATCTTACTAGAAAGGAATCTAGCAAGTAGACCTAATAAAAAGAGATTCTAACCTAGACAATAACTATTCCCCAGGCTGCGGCGCCAAAAACTTGATGCATAGGGATTGCACCAGGCTTTACCTCTCGAGGGATCTCGAGAAGCTTACAACCCCCACCAGGCAGTGTACCTGATCGATGTAGTATAGTATAATGACAAGTACCGGGGGATTGATCGTTCAGCTAGGAATAGTGTCGCTAGGATTAGAAAACCTAAAGACAAGGTCTAGAGATGAGGGATGATTCTTTTTGTATTTTTATATTTTTATAAAAGCAATTAAAAATCTCGGGTTCGAAGGAGTTGGGCGGAATTAGTTGCTAGTCAACTAACCTAATTACTAAGATGCAATCAAAATAAAATACTAGAAATGAAAATAAACTAAATTAAACTAGAGTTGTGAGCAATATATGGGAGAATTGTGTTTACTTAGGTTTCACTACTCCCTAGATATCTGTTGATACAAAAGTTGGGCGTTCCTGGTTATTGGCTCTTGCTCTCGTACCAATTCGCTTCTTAGTACTTGTTACCTGCGCACTAAGAAAATAAACAACACCGTTAGGCTTATCGAGGGATTGTCTCCCCCGATTAGACTCCGGCGTGAGAGTAAGTAATCGATTTAGGGTTCTCGTAGAGAGTTAGGGTTTGTATATCGTACCTTTTAATGAGAATATATCATTCCTTTTATAGGGGCTGAAACCGCGTGGGTTTCTTGCTCCTTACTCTTCGCACTCGTGGTGCTTATCCAAGGAAAGGATATCTATTCCATGAATAGATAATCCTTATCGTGTACCCGGTGGGTTTAGTTGGGTTTTGGGCCTCGTGGGCCCAAGCTAATGATACTGCGGCCCAAACCATTGTCATGGCAGCCCACTCGTGGTGGGCTTAGGCGCTAGTAGTATATATTATTTGGACTTGTGGCCCAAATATAGACTATACGTCATCATGTCCCCCCAGTCTAGTGTGCGTGGCTCGTAGCCGCGGATACTAGACTAATTTTATCAGCGGTAAGCGTGGCGGGAGAACAAGTGAATATTACCGCCCATTTTTAAGTGCAATGCACCTAGTCCTAGGTATTTCAAACGGATACCTCGAAAAATGGGGGTAGTGTCCATGTGGCCCTCGTGAATCAGGAAAAAGTGCATGTACCGGTTCAGTTACAGCCATACGTTTTTTGAGTGGATTCCACGTGGAGGTAAACTAGGGTTTTTTCACTCCCTATATAAGAGTCACCGCCTCATTTTTTACGATCACACAGTAAAACACACACTCACTATCCTTCACTTTTCTTGAAAGCGTTTTTGTAAAGAAAATACTCATTTTCGTAGGTAATTTTTGTACGTCTCACTTAGTATTTTGATGAAGATGGTTGCTCAGTTGGAGGATTTTCGCTCTGCGATGTCCATTGAGGATGTTACTCAATTTTCGTCTGACTTCTTCGTGCCTTTGGATGTCCATCCAGAGGCTCCAGATGTGGACGCGTGTATAGCTGATTTCCCCGAAGGGAAAATAGGGCTATACACGAAATTCTTTGAGTACGCGAATTACCGTGTACCCATATCTATTTTCCTAAGCGATTTGCTCAATCATTATCGCCTTCACATCTCTCAGCTGCACTGTATAGGTGCGGCTAAGGTGTCGAATTTTGAAGTAAACTGCCATTTACTTGCGATAGAACCGACCGTGGCTTTGTTCCGCTCCTTTTACCACACGACGTGGTCAAATGGTTGGGTTTCTTTTGCGAAGTGCCAGGGGGCGCTTCAGTGTTATACTGAGAAAGTGGACGCCCTAAAAAATTGGAGGGAATACTTTTTCTGGGTTGATGATGTAGTATTTCCCTTTCCACATGAGTTTTATACTCAGGATACATTACCAAGGGATGGGCGCCCCGCACCCGGTTCCTACAGGCTGGCTGACGCGCAGATTCTGGATGCCAACCGACTGGCCATTAACCCCTATTCGGAGGAGTTTTTGGTGCATATGGGGTTGAGTCGCGCTTATTTTGGCGCTGCGGATTAGGTGCCTACTTTCCTGAGTGAGGACGGCCGGGGTGGGTGTTCATCCCTTCTACTTCAAGCTTTGTAAGTCTTTTTTTGTGTAGGTGCGCTTTTAATAACTAATCCCTTTTTTCTTCCTTGCTTTATTGATGTGCGAAGAGATGGATCCGTTTGCTGTGGTTAAGCTGGACAAGCCGAAGTTGGTAACTATAGGGGTGCGCCCTCTGAGGGAAGGTGAGCAGCCCCTACTGGAGGCGACGGAGGGTCATTTGACCGTCCTGCCAGAGGCGGTCCCTGAGAATACGTCGCCGCTGCAAGTGACGCCTGTGAAGAGCGTGGCGTCTGATGCGGAGATGGCGCCCACTGTGGAGGTGACGCCCACTGTGGAGTTGGCGCACAAGGAGGCGCAATCGGGGTCGTCTGACAGCATAAAGATCCTTAATCCTGAGGAGGTGCTGAAAGAGGAAGTTGCGCAGAATGTTAAGCGCAAGGGAGAGGCTGGAGGCAGTGGCACCAGGAAGAGGCATCGACACGTCATTAGGGACGCGGAGTCTAATGCGGAAGAGACATCTACTTCTGGTGCGCGGTTGAAGGTTGATGAGGCTTCCTCTCCACAAAATGAAAACAGGGAGGGGAAAGCCAAGGTTGCTGATGGTGGAGAGGCGCAGCAGCTGATGGAAGAGCTGGCTGCGACTGCTGCTCGCCAAGCTGAGCTGGTAGCTCAGTTAAAAGAGAAGTATGTCGGGGAGAGCAGTGCTCTTGCCCAGAAGGATGAGGAGTTGGCGAAGCTTCGTGCGCAGTTGGCTGATGCGCAGGTGGAGTTGGAGGCCTCGGGGGTGCATGCTAAGAAGATCACCCACGAGAAGCTGTCCGCTATGGCTGAGGTGGCGAAGGCGCGTGGAGAGCTGCACCATTATAAGTCGGACTTGACTTTTGCTGTGCGCTTCTTAGAGGAGAAGAAGGTGGAGCACTACACTAGCCTCACCAAGTTTAGGGAGGATATGTTGAAGATCCTCCAGGCGCAGGAGGACAAGCTGCGTAGCCTTGGCATTGAGTATGACGAGGAATTATATCCTCATTTGATGTCAACCATTGCTGAGCGCAGGTATTTATTTTATTCTTCTTTAAAATAACTTTATCGCCATGCTTTTTTACTTATACAAATTGTCTTTGTGAATGTAGGTGGTTGATTAGTCATGGGCTGCGCTTGTTTGCGAAGTTTAATTATTTGACCAAATGTGTTGGCTCGTTATGTTGCTAAGCTTGTACAGTGTACTTAGGATGTGCGCATCCGTCGTGGGGTGCGAACGCAAAACTTACCTCGACGTCTCAAGAGTAAGGCGCTTAGCAAGGATACGTGATCCAATGTTGACGGGTTTGCAACCCTCTTACTCAACGAGTGAATTAGTAGGTTAACTCATCCTTTATGCCGTCGTGGGTCTTTAAGTGGTGCATGCACGCCATGTAGGCAAAAATATAAGATAGACAATATTGACATATGCGCAATAAAGTAAAATACGCTATGGAGTTAGCTAGAAACCATAACATTTTATTGATACTTGCAAGTTTTTGAAAAAATAGAAAATACAATTCCTAGGAAAGAAAAACAAACACTTATTGGGCATCACGTAGGATGCGAGGGTGTCTGTGTAAGGGCCGTAGCCTAGAAGTAACATTTTTTAAGATTGCAGATGTTCCAGGTGCGCGCTAGGTCTTGACCTTCCATATCGCGCAGTCTGTATGCGCCGTTGCCGAGCGCGTCTATGACCTCGTAAGGTCCTTCCCATTTAGGTCCGAGCTTGCCTGTGTCTTCTGCGTGGCTCGCGTCGTTGGCGCGGTAAACAAAGTCTCCTGGTCTGAATGAAGTGTGTTTGACCTTTGCATCATAATACTTCTTCATTTTTGCCTTAGCATTTGCTTCGCGTATAGCTGCGCGTTCGCGTCTTTCTTCCAGTACGTCTAAGTCTATGCGCCGTTCCTCGTCGTTTGTTGTGACGTTGACCTCTGCTGTGCGTATAGTTGGCATTCCTATCTCAGCTGGTATGGCGGCTTCTGTTCCATAGACTAGGGAAAATGGCGTGTCGCCAGTACTGGTTTTGATTGTTGTGCGATGCGCCCACAAGACATGCGAGAGCTCGTCTACCCACCTTCCTTTGTGTCTGTCAAGGCGCACTTTTATTCCTTCGCCTAGACTGCGGTTTGCGCGCTCAACTAGGCCATTGGTTTGTGGGTGTTTGACTGAAGCAAAGTGTTGTGTGATGTTCAATTGTGCGCACCAATCTTTGAATGGGTTATCACAGAATTGTTTTCCGTTGTCTGATATGATCGCACCCGGTAGTCCGAAGCGACAGACAATGTTGTCCCAGACAAAGCGTTTGACTTGGTTTCCCGTGATGTTCACCACCGCCTTTGCTTCGATCCACTTCGTAAAGTAGTCTATGGCTACGATGAGGAACTTTACTCCTCCCGCTGCGACAGGGAAAGGTCCTGCGATGTCAATACCCCATTTGTAAAATGGCCATGGTGAGGTAATTGGTGTTAGCTCTTGTTGTGGTAGGCGCGGAATTGGCCTATGTACTTGGCAATTATTGCATTTTCTTATCAGATCGCGTGCGTCGCGATGCATTGTTGGCCAATAGTATCTTGATCTTAGAGCGCTTGCCACCACGGATCGCGGTCCTGAGTGCATGCTACATGATCCAGCGTGAATTTCGCGGAGTACGTAGTCTGCTTGAAGAGGCCCAACACATCTGAGCCATGGCTGTAAGAAAGACCGTCGATAGAGTACGTTGTCGCGTAATTCAAATCGTTGCGCTGTGCGCCGTATTCTTCGAGCGTCTTTATGATCTTGGGGTAGGGTTCCCTTGCTAATAAATTCAATGATAGGTGTCATCCATGTAGGATCTTGTTCCTCTATCACCGTTGATATCTCCATTTCCAAGATTGACTTGTTTTTTAGGGTTTCTACCAATACCTGTTTAGAGAGGTGTGCGAAGCTTGTGGATGCGATCTTGCTGAGTGCGTCCGCCTTCCTGTTATCTACTCTAGGCACCTGTTTTATTGTGAACCTATCAAAGTTTTTGATCAAGGATTTTGTCTTTTCCAGGTATTGGATCATGTGTTCATCCTTGGCTTCATATTCACCTAGCACGTGGTTAGCGACTAGTCGCGAAACTACGTTTGCTTCTAGGTTGCGTACACCCATTTGGATTGTGATACGTAGTCCGGCTAGTAGGGCTTCGTATTCTGCCTCATTGTTTGTGGCTGTGAATTCAAAGCGTAGCGCATAGGTGAATTCCATACCTTCTGGATTTGTAAGAATAAGGCCTGCGCCTGATCCATCTACACATGAGGACCCATCTGTGAACGGAATCCAGGGTTCCTGTAGATCTGTTTTAGTTGCGGATGTCGGGCTGTCGCTGTCTGGCTTCTCCACGATAAAATCGGCTAAGATTTGTCCTTTGATTGCAGTGCGCGGTCTGTATGAGATGTTATACTCACTTAGCAGTACACTCTACTTTTGTAAGCGTCCTGATGCGTCAGGCTTAGAGATAACTTGTTTGATTGGCTGATCAGTGATTACAGCTATTGGGTGCGCTTGAAAGTATCTGCGCAGCCTTTTGGCTGCGAATACTAGAGCTAAGACCAACTTTTCCATAGCGCTGTAGTTAGTCTCTGTTTTCTTTAGGGCTTTGCTTACAAAGTATATGGGTGTCTGGACCGAGTTCCTATCTGTCAATAGTACTGCGCTGACTGCTCCATGGGTTGCCGATAAGTACATGATTAGTTCTTCCCCTGGTCGTAGTGCGACAAGTTTGGGAAGAGATGCCAGATGGTTTTTAAGTTGTTGGAAAGCTTCCTCCGCTTCTTTAGTCCAGCGAAAGTCTCCCTTTTTAGTACACTTCGTGAGTGTTTTAAAGAGAGGAAGAGATTTGTCTGCTGACTTAGATAAGAAACGGTTTAGCCCTGCTAGTTTTCCATTCAATGACTGGACTTCTTTGAGTGTGCGCGGTGAGGGGAGATCAATAACAGCCTTTGTCTTTTCTGGGCAAGGTTTGATTCCATCGGGTTCTATCAGGTATCCATGGAACATGCCCTCGGTTGCGCCAAAGGTGCACTTCTTGGGATTTAACTTCATGTTTATTCGCCCCAATGTTATGAATGTCTCCTCGATGTCGCGCACCAACTCGTCCTCTGTGTGGCTTTTGATGACAAGGTCGTCAACGTAGACTTCCAAGTTGCGGCCTACTTGTTTTTCGAAAGCTGTGTCCACCAGTCGTTGGTATGTCGCGCCTGCGTTCTTTAGGCCAAAAGGCATTTTTGTGTAGCAGTACACTCCTTGACTGGTGTGGAAAGCTGTTTTTTCTTCATCTTCCACTGCCATCTGGATCTGATGATACCCTTTATATGCATCTAGGAAGCATTTGAAAGGGTATCCACACAAGGACTCGACCTTCCAGTCTATCTCTGGCAGTGGGTAGCAGTCCTGCGGACATGCTTTGTTGAGGTCCGTGAAGTCCACGCACATCCTCCAACTGCCATCGCTCTTCTTTACCATAACTGGGTTAGAAAGCCAGTCGTGGTAGTATACTTCGCGCATGATGCCTGCGTCTACGAGCTTATGTACTTCTTCCAGAATAGCCTTTGCACAATCTGGGGCCTGGCCGCGTTTCTTTTGTCGTATTGGAGGGTATCCTTGTCGGATTTGTAGCTTATGCTCTGTGATAGAGCGCGGTACTCCCGTCATATGCTTTGGTTCCCATGCAAAGATGTCTAGGTTCTTTTGCAAGAGTGCGCATATAGCTGCTTTACCTTTGTCAGATAAAGATCCTCCAATCGAAACTTGTTGTTCCGGATAATCTGGATGAATAACGACTTTTAAATTTGGCGTTTTTTCCGTGCGCTGTTCTGGAATAGTCTCTGCTTCAGTTGTTACTGCGATGCATTCTTTTGGTGGTACTGTTGTGTTATAGAGAGTGACAACTCCTCCTTCCACTGGAAATTTAAGCATTCCGTGCGCTGTGGATGGTACTGCACGCATGGATGATATTCCCGGTCTTCCAATGATACCATTGTATGGTGAAGGAGACTTTATTACCATAAAGTTTATCCATGTTGCGGTTGAGTGTTCTTCATCTCCTACGACCACCAACAAGCGTAACTGCCCCATGGGCCAGATCTTTTCTCCTGTGAATCCTGTTAATGACGTTGTTACTGGTATCAATTGATTTTGGATATCAGGTCGCAGTCTTTTGAAACAGTGATCGTACAGGATATCTGCGGATGCTCCTCCATCAATGTACATGCGGTGGATATCATGTCCTCTTGTATGTATTTCGATAGTTAGATGCTCCACGACTGCGTTGTCCGCAGCTATAGTAGGAAAAGATATCTCTTTTTCTGGAGAAAATTTTTGGCTGACTTTTTGCTTTATCTTGCGTTGCCATGATTGTATCATGTATATAGTATCAGCTTTTTCCTTGGGGGGTTCTTTCTTACCTCCGCCCCTTTGTTTGTCTTTCCCTTCTTTGATATTTTTTACAAGGTGGTCCATTCTGCCTTCTCTTACTAACTTTTCAATTAGTTGTTTTAGCTGGACGCACTCATTAGTGGTGTGGCCTTTTTGACCATGGTACTCGCAGTATCCACTCCCTATGCGCTTTTCTTCTGCGGTGCGCATTGGTGGTGGTTTTGGGAAGTTTGCGCCTTCTGTTACAAATATTTCCCTCGGAGTTTTTGTAAGAGGGGTATATTTGTCATTGTCTCTTCCACTGCGGTAATTCCTGCTGCAATTGTAATTATGCTCATTGGATTGTCTCCGAGGCTGTTCTTGCTACCTATAGTTCGAATAACCCTTTTTACTATCTGCAGCGGCTGCTTCTCCTTGTATGAAGGATCTAGTGCGCTTTGTTAGCTCATCAAAAGTTTGTGGAACTTTGTCGTTTAGCTTTCGGATGAGTTCTGGGTTATTAATCCCATTCATGAACCCTGAAATTTTTAGGATTTCAGGACATGTCTTGACTTGTATGCACTCATCCTTGAAACGTTCCATAAAAGCGCTGGTTGATTCACCTTGACGCTGTTTCACTCTTGCTAGTTCCACAGGGTTTTTAGCACACTTCTTTCATTAAGTGAAGTTGAGGCGGAATGCTTTCCTTAATTCCTCAAATCCACCAATGCTCCTACGTGGGAGTTTGCTAAACCATGTGCGCGCGTTTCCTACTAATGTGGAATTAAACATGTGGCACCACACAGGTTGTGGCCAGTTTTCGATAGTGGCGGCCGACTCGAAAATTTTTAGGTGATCATCCAGATCACCTGTTCCATCATATGTTTTCACATTAGTGGGCATGCGCCTGCGTTTGCGGTCTGAGTAATCGCTGATGCGCCATGTAAACGCATCGATCTTCTGGCGTCGCCATGGGAGAGACATATCTTCATTCTCTTCCTCGCAACGTTTTCCTCTTGACTTCCAGTGTCCTGTTTCTTTATCCTCGTTGTCCGAGGAGTCACTGGAAGAAGGGTTATCTCTTTTTCGGCGCTTGCGCCGGCTTCTTTCAGAAGAGGAGCTTGAGGGATCTCTGCTTGGGGATCTTCTTCTCCCCAATTTATCCTGAATCCTCCTACTCCCAGGTTTGGAAGATCCTTGGCTTGGCGAATGTTGAGGCCCTAATCGATCTTGTATTCCCCGACTGCCAAGTCTGGAGTGAACATTGGTGCGCCTCTCGCTGTCTTCTGAGTATTGTGAATCAGATATCGTACCCAACCTATCATGGATAGTGGTACGTTCTGCGCGTCTTCATCGTGGGTGGCGCAGTGGTGATGGTTCGCGTTCAGGACCAAAGTTCAGCCGAGCTTGTAGGCTCGTACTTGCCCTTCTTCTTGCTTCTTTTTGTATGAGGGCGGTTAAGGTTTCATAATTTTGGGATACAAAGTTTCCCAAAGTTAGATCAGGTGCGTCCTCAGTTGTTGCAAGAATTTCTGCCTCAGTATTAGGCTCCCTATCTCGGTTAGGCGCGCCTGGTGGCGCAGTGTTGTTCACTGCGAGTACAGTTTGATGAGGAGTGGTGAAGAGGGTGCGCTGGAGTTCCTCAACGCTTGGGACCACTGGGGTGACTTGGGTAGTCCTTATGGGTAGTTCTACTGCTGGAAGAGGTTGGGTTACCCCCGCCTCTTGGTGACCAGGTGCGCTGGTTGTCCCAGCCACTTGTCTAGAGGTCGGATCTTGTTGATTCTTCCTCTCATGGTCACGTTTTTCTGACTGCGGAGTCCGCTGGCTTGAATTCTTATGCTTTGTCATTCTAGTTCTTAGTAGGGTCCCACGGATGGCGCCACTTGTTGATACAAAAGTTGGGCGTTCCTGGTTATTGGCTCTTGCTCTCGTACCAATTCGCTTCTTAGTACTTGTTACCTGCGCACTAAGTAAATAAACAACACCGTTAGGCTTATCGAGGGATTGTCTCCCCCGATTAGACTCCGGCGTGACAGTAAGTAATCGATTTAGGGTTCTCGTAGAGAGTTAGGGTTTGTATATCGTACCTTTGAATGAGAATATATCATTCCTTTTATAGGGGCTAAAACCGCGTGGGTTTCTTGCTCCTTACTCTTCGCACTCATGGTGCTTATCCAAGGAAAGGATATCTATTCCATGAATAGATAATCCTTATCGTGTACCCGGTGGGTTTAGTTGGGTTTTGGGCCTCGTGGGCCCAAGCTAATGATACTGCGGCCCAAACCATTGTCATGGCAGCCCACTCATGGTGGGCTTAGGCGCTAGTAGTATATATTATTTGGACTTGTGGCCCAAATATAGACTATACGTCATCAATATCTTTTACAGGTTAATTACTTGTTACAGTTGCGTGGATGAGGGATTGTATTCCTTAATACCATTCATGGGGTGGCGTACTTACTTCCCCAATCCTATAAGCGCCTACTTCACTCCTATGTCGAGCCGGCTAAGAAGCTCCTAACATGGGATCACTAGAATTTGCTCATGCATTAAATACAACCAATAAAACCTAGTACACATCGGTTCATGTTTCTTAAGACGTTCAAGCATGTTACACAATGGAGATCTGCCAGTTTTCTTAAGCCTAACATTGAAATCATTCATCCAATACAACTACAAACAAGCAATCAACCTATAATTAACATCTAGGTTTCATAACATCTAAGCAAACACAAGATAGATCTAGCCTAGCATGTTGAAATCAAGACAAGCATAAGATATATTCAAACAACACATAGACATATTGAATGAATTAAGAGAAGACTTATCTCAATTGAACATGAAAGGATTCAAGGGGTGAAAACCCTTGAAAATACTGTAAAATACTTCCTAGGGTTTACAAAGTTCGGCCCTAGTATTCTCCACACAAGTTCCTCTTCTAATGAATGAAAAATAGAAAACTATATATAGATTCTGATAGGTGACGGCGTAAAGAACAAATTTCTGACGCCGTCATCTCGCCGCCAAATAATTTCTCGGACTGCCTAGATCTGGGTCTGACGCCGTCATGTGTACTCCTTATGCAGGCCGTCACAACATTAACTCTTGACGCCCTTCTTGTGACGCCTTCAGGTTTTCACTGGGTCGTCACGGATTTTATCTTTTGACGCCGTCAGGTACTGTTCTCACCATGGAAAATTAAGTCTTTGCCGTTTTCTTCACTTTTATGCTCCAAAAATGTCCAAAATGCTTCCTTTTCCAGAATTCACTCCCAAAGTACCTAAAATCACAAAAGGAACAATTTAGGGCAATATTTGATCAAATAAATTCAATTCCGGGCTTAAATGACCCCCTAAAAGTGGTTCATTTTTCGCCTCATCAGGTGACATGTTGTTGACAAACTTTGAGTTGAGTTGGATGTTGGGCATTGTCATTCGAATCATCTTCATGTCATTAAAAAGCTTGTGGAATCTGACGTAGTAATCAGTAATGTTTTCACTAGGATTCATCTTGAAATGTTCGAACTCATCATACAACTGTGACTCATGATCTTCTTTGGTAAGTTCTGAGGCTGCAAAAAGCATTTTGACGTTGTCCCAAACAGCTTTGGCATCCGTGTTGAAATTGATGAGCTTGTACACATCCCTTGGTAATCCTTGTATCACCATGTTGGAGGCTCGAATATCAGCATCATATCGCTTCTTTTCAACATCACTAAGATCATTGTAGGTGCGTGGCCTATCAATTCTAAAGGTGACAGTCCCATCATCAGCGGTGGAGATGACATCTCTTGTTGTACCCATCTGAAGAGGTCCTTCGTCAATTGATCGAAGAATGTTCTCACCATTTTCCTTACCCCGGCAATAGAGTCGAATTCTCTGTGCCCTTGATTCATAGTCAGTCCTATCGAGCATAAGAGGTCGGGTATCGAACCCAGCAGCTTGAATGTCATCAGTTGTAGCCCTAGTAGCCATGATAAAATCTTAAACCGGATTTTACAAATCTTGTGACTTAAACCGAGAAATCGATTCTTTCCCGGGATTTTACTAAAGTCAACAAAAAAAACCGAAAGATTTCCGTAAGCGAGTTAAACTTAGAGTGAGATCTTGTGTAAGTCAAAATTTGCACTAGGTGCCAACTCGCGACAAGTCAAGTTACAATATATCCGATAGAGATAAGTCAAATTGTTAGAATTAACTCACAACATCAAATCTCTATTAGATTAATCGAAACGACTTAAGTTACAACAAATCACCAAATGCAAGTAATTAATCAATCACTAGGAAATCACCATTGAGTTAGTCGCTAAATAGCACCAACTTGCTGGATCAAATCGCTAAGTAGAGGTAATCGCAATCTGGAGGTAATCGCTGGTTGGAGGTAATCGCTATTTGGAGGTAAACGCTAACTGGAGTTAATCGCTAACTAAGCTAATCGCTGTCTGGAGTTAATCGCTGAAGTAAGCTAAATGCTAGAACAAGCTAATCGCTAAAAGTAGCAAATCACAGGAAGAGGTAATCGTAAAAAGTAGCTAATCGCTGGATGAGGTAATCGCTAGAACTAATCGGTAGAGCTAATCGCTGAACACAAGAGTCCAAAGCTGTCACTATCTAGCATTTTTGTCTTTTTATCCCAAAATAGTAATCGCTACCCAGAAATGGACCTAAACGCTTGATTTTTGGAGGTAATCGCTACCAAGAAATCCACACCGTGGAGCTAATCGCTAGCAAGAACACACCTTAATATCACTCCAAATCGAAATTAACGAATGATAGAGCTTATCCAACTGAAACACTAAGTAAATATAGCACCACTAATCACAAAAGTACACCCATAACACTTCATATATCACAAACAAGATCAAACCAAGGTGTTTATCAAGAAAACTATTCTAACCAACAAAAACTAAAGAAAACCACACCAAATCCGAATTTCCAAGGCCCAAACATAAGTCACAAACATAATTAGGATGGTGATTTGGTTCGTTTGTTTTAGAGAGAGAGAGAGACAAGAGAGAAAATGGGAGCCTTAGAGAGAGAAGCAATGTGAAATGTATTAGCTTGAATGAAAGGTCCAACCCTCTCCCTTTTGTGGGAGAGGGGTATTTATAGTTACAAATAAAACGCCCTCTCTTGGGCTGTGGATCGGGTGTACAGTGGGTAAAGAACCGTCCTTCCTCCATGATGTTACTAATCTAAACTAATACTAGCTAATAATAGTAATGACTACGAGCTAACTTAATGTTATTACATACTCGGGGTGACCGAGTCTTTGATATGAATATTTGTATTCCTAACGATTATAATCTATTGTGTAGAGTTATTAGAAGCATCTACGGTGGTGATGGTGGGTGGGGAGGAATAGGGGGGGGGGGTGGTCTCGGGTTGGGGGTGGTGGTGAGTTGGTCAATATTATTAGTGTAGGTAAGAATTAGGATATGATGGAGGGGGGTTTTTCTAATCATTTTATTAAAGAAGTGGGGGATAGGTTTAAAACATCTTTTTGGTTGTTTAGTTAGGCTGGTGACGTGTCTCTATGTAGTCAATTCTCTAGATTGTTTCACTTAGAAAGAAATAAAAATGTTATGGTGGGTTGTAGGGGTAGATGGGTAGAGGGAGTGTCGGAGTGGGTGTGGGATTGGATTAGACCTTCTAGGGGTATGGCGATTGGAGATGTTGATATAAATAATGCTTAAAAACGTTATTAATATTTTTCAATAACTCTACGTTTTGATAATCACAAAATGTAAACTAAATTAAGTCAAGATTATGATGTAAACAAGTATTTAGTGGCAAATATTTACTTCTACAACCAATATCACTAAGGTATGTATAAACTAAGCATCTTATGCATTACATGATCAAAGGGAGCATTTTCTTAACACAAAACATTTTATAAAATCACATTAACATTTTATATGTTTTAGTAAACCATTCTTGCTATTGTTTTATTAAACCACAAAGATATGATTTCAAATTTCCAACCAAAAAGGGCAAATTCTCTCCAGAAAAACCTTCCCTACAAAAAGACAAACAAACCTTACGTTCTAGAGGGGGTGGGCCCCTTAATTCCTGGGCGGCCCTTTAATGATTAAGGGGACCGATCCCTAATTAAGGGGACCGGCACGCTCCAGAACAGTATTTTTTAGCCCTATAAATACTGGTTCATTTCACAAATTTTCCTCACCTTTTTGCACTCAAAACTTTCTGATCTCATATCCATTTCTATTCCAAAAATCTTTGATCATATAATTCATAAGTCTTTGTTTCCAAGTGATCCAAAGCTTCATCCACACAAGTGCAAAAAGAAGAACACTCCTTCAACATCCATACTATTGTAGTAGTGTTGTGATTAGTTAGTATCATCTTGTAGTAGTGCTAGATATTTCTAAAGTGTTGTGTGATTTAGTTGATTGTAGATATTAGGTGTGTTGTAAAGTTGTGTAGAAGTTGTGAATTAGTTATGCATAGAGGAAGGTGTGAAGTAGACGAGAAGAAGAAGTTGTGAAGCTATCACGAAGAAGTTGTGAGATTCGTTCTAGCTAGGATTAGAACTCGACATTTAGCTTAGTGTCGTTAATCGGTGTAAGCCAAGGTGTGTAAGGTTTCTCCACCATAAGGAGTTTGTTGACATAGTGAAGAAAACTCTCGAGTGTGGTACTCGGGGAGTGGAGTAGGGCATGGAAGGTGTCCTTGTAGCCGAACCACTATAAATTCGCGTGTTGTGGTTTGATCTTTCTATCTCTATATTTATTTCATTTCATTATGTAACACCCCCAAAAATACCTGAATGGCAGCGGAATGGAATACCTGAGGGTGTAACGGATCATAGCACACAAGCAAGGAAATATTGAACGACCTAAAGTGTCGTTTATAAAATACATCGTTTGATTCATTCAAAATATTCAAAGTTATAAAACATTGGTCCCATAAGTTGGAAAAGGTTTAAGGAAACAAGTTTAATACAATCAAACGATAGTTCAAAGTGCATGAAATCCAAAAGTGACGCGTCATCCTTGATACACAAAGTGACTCCATGCAATGCCATGAGAATATGCCATTAGTTACCTGAGAAATACATTGCGAAAAACGGTCAACATAAAGTTGGTGAATAATCATAGGTTTATAAGTAAATCTAGTGTACAAAATGCCATAAGTAATGCCATGAAATAGGATGTCCGAAAAGTATATACATTGGCTCTTAAGCTCATGACCCCGAAGCTAGACGATACTTGGCCCCAATGAGTGTTTACCAGGCACTCTAATAATAAAGACATGAAATGCATTCGTTCCATTTGGAGCAACCCAAACACGAATGGAGGCGTCACCCTCGATAGATCTATCCACTCACTCCCGCTTAGTACTAGAAATTAACGGTCCATGATAATAAAGGGGACTTTTCAAGACGTGGTAATAAGGCAACTTAAGCAATGTATGAATTTTTATACTTAGGCATGTACACAAAAACAAGTAATGCAATGTATTCTCCCCCGTGGGATTTGAAATCAAAATATAGAATTAAAACGGGGCTATGAAAACTCACCTCGAAGTGATGGTACAAAGATGGTGCAATGAGGTAAAAGTAGTCGGGACAATGAGGCGCGAGTACTAGCCGCAACCTAAATGAATAATCATGATCTAACTTAGATCAAGCCGTAATGAAATGAATGCACATGCACATGATACTCATACCACTCGCAATTTGAAAATACTAGTTATCGTCGTAGAAAAAAAATGGTTTCCATACTTAGGAAAAATAATTCCATTTAGAGAAGTATATAACTTGTCATAATAACTCGTACAAAAGTTAGCGTTAAAATCCTTGTATTGAAAACCTTGAAATACGTCGTTAAGTCGTATAAATATTCCCTCGAGTCGTACGTATTCGTTTGATAAGAAAATAGTCCTTAGTAATATTTTCTAGAAAATATACCGTTTAGTACGTACGTTATTATTTTTATTTGTCTCCATATATATATATATATATAGTTTTGACAATGTTAAAACGGGTATAACTCGGTCGTTTTAGGCTCGTTTTCCTTGTTCTTTATGTCCACGGATTCGTCTTTGTATATACTAGTATATTTTAGATAACTCGGCTCTTTTAGGTTACGTTTAATGCTTCAAAATACCCGTCGTATTCTGCCAATCAGCAAGCAGTTTTCTGGAAAAGTAGTTTTCGTCGTTAAATTTGCAAAAATCATATCTCCTTCGTTATAAGCTTGTTTTAATCCGTTCTTTCGCCTAAAGTTTCATTTTTGAATGTATTTTCTAAATCTTTGGTCAAAACTTAGTCATCATCTACTGATTTTCCCACGAATTTAAAATAGGGACAGTAGGTATATCAAAAGTTTCAAAAACCATTTCCAAGTCTCTAAACTAGTTCCATCCTCCATCAAACCACTTTCAAACACCACAAAACTAATCTAATCCTACCATACACCTTCTTAGGGTGTCATGGGTCCTTAAACATCATCAATCCACTAGGTCTAACAAGGGTTTCATATGTTTCCATTTCTAGGGCTTGAAAGTTAATATATACAAAAATGGAGTGGTACAAGATGATGCATGTATAAGATCTTGTAAGAAAATTATATAAACATAATAATAACTTGTAAAAATCATAAAAATGAGTTTGTTTACTTACTTGATGGTTTAGAGAGTTTAGATGATAAAAAGCCTACTAATCCTTGAGTTTTTATTTCAAAACTCTAACAAGGATGATTATACAAACTAGTTTATATCAAGATCTTGTAAAATTTGTTGTTTCTTGCTCCTTGACCACCTAGGTCGATCCACACTCAAGAGAAAAGAGAGAAAAAGCTTTGCTAGTTGTAAGTAAAAGTGATTTTTGATAACTAAGTGAATGAAAAGTTTAATATATACTTGGGACAAAAGTTTGGTGTACATTTAAGAGTGTTGGTGAGATTTTTAATGTTTGAAGACTTTAGGGGGGGGGGGGGGGGGTTGGCCGGTTCTAAGGAGTAAAAAGGGGGGATATGTTTTGTGATTAGTTAGTAAAATTAGTATTAGTAGTAAAGTGTAGTTAGGTTAGGTTTAGGTTTAAGGTTTAATTGGGTACCGGGTTTGTTAAAAATAAGTTTTGTTGAAGTTATTCGGGTCATAATAAAGTTATAAAAATTATAAAAATAAGTCGGGTACAAGTACGGAGAGTTAGGGTGATTATCGTTCAATTTTGGTGAAAACCGTCGTTATTAAGTTAAACGTACGATACGTAATAGTTAAATTTCCAAAATACCGGGTAAATTAATATTATAGTTTTTATATTGTAAAAATGAGTATAAAAATGTGTTGGGATCATAGTCGGGAGTGTCGGACATGTTAGACACTTTTATAGTTCGCGTATTAGTGTTTATTTAAAATAAACGTACGTAAATCGTTAATTGTACCAAAAGTATAAATTTAATTATCCTACGAGTGGAATAGTATGCAAGTGCCCTAATGATGATATGCAGACTATTTCTAGTCCGTATGAAGTGTCCCTGATAATAATGCATGAATTCGCTCCTGAACCAATACGGTTACGCGAATTTGAACACTCGTAAACTAAATTTACTATGACATGAGTAATGCACGTGAATAGTGGTTTTCCCTCGGAAATGAATAGTGTCAAGTGAATAGTAAAATTTCTGAATATGTCTCGGAATGTCAAATTGACCTCAAAAACGATGAATAGTAAAATGATGAATAGTGATCGATGAATAGTAATTTGTGAATAGTAGAATGTCGAAGTTTGGAAAAATGACCTGAAATTGTGGGTTGTGACAGTCGCCCATCCAAAAAGGAATTCAGTCCCTGAATTCAGTCAGTGTTGGTCTCGGTACTAGGCTCGGTGAAAAGTTGTGGATACTTGCGTCGCATTTGGTCTTCTCGTTCCCAAGTAAACTCGGGTCCTCTTCGAGAATTCCAGCGAACCTTCACGATCGGAATTCGACTTTGTTTCAACTGTTTGATCTCGCGATCCATTATTTCAACTGGTTCTTCCACAAAGTTAAGCTTGTCATCGAGTTGTATTTCTTCTAATGGTATAATGGCAGACTCGTCCGAAAGACATTTCTTGAGGTTCGAAACATGAAACGTGTTATGTACGTTGCTAAGTTCTGACGGAAGTTCAAGCTTGTAAGCAACCGGACCAATCCTCTCCAGGATCTTGAATGGTCCAATGTATCTCGGGTTTAACTTCCCGCGTTTTCCAAATCGTATCACGCCCTTCCAAGGCGAGACTTTCAACATGACTTTGCCCCCGACCTGAAATTCCAATGGTTTGCGTCGAACATCTGCGTAGCTTTTCTGTCGACTTCTAGCAGTTTCGAGTCTCTCTCGAATCTGAATTATCTTTTCTGTTGTTTCTTGTACCATTTCTGGGCCAATACATTGTACTTCACCGACTTCGGCCCAACAAACTGGAGATCGACACTTACGACCATAAAGTGCCTCAAATGGTGCAGCCTTAATGCTCGAATGGTAACTGTTGTTATAGGAAAACTCGATTAACGGCAAATGGTTAGCCCAACCATTTCCAAAGTCAATCACACATGCTCTAAGCATGTCTTCAAGTGTCTGAATAGTTCTCTCGCTCTGACCATCGGTCTGAGGATGGTAAGCAGTGCTCATGTCTAAATTGGATCCAAAAGAATCTTGTAATGACCGCCAAAAGTTCAAAGTAAAACGACTATCTCTGTCTGAAATGATGGAAACTGGTGCACCGTGTCTTGAGACTATTTCCTTGACATAAAGTCTAGCAAGTTGTTCCATCGTATAAGTCTCTCTAATGGGTATGAAATGAGCTGATTTGGTAAGTCGATCAATGATTACCCAAATAGCATCGAAACCTCCTGACGTCTTTGGAAGTTTAGTGACAAAGTCCATAGCAATACGTTCCCACTTCCATTGTGGAATCTCTGGTTGTTGAAGTAACCCTGACGGTTTCTGGTATTCGGCTTTCACTTTAGCACAAGTAAGACATTTGCTGACGTACGTAGCAATTTCTGCTTTCATGTTCGGCCACCAATAAAGCTTTTTGAGATCTTGATACATCTTATCCGAACCTGGATGAATAGAGTACTTCGACTTGTGTGATTCATGCATAATCAATTCTCGCACTCCACCATAGAGTGGTATCCAACTTCGTTCCTTGAAGCATAACACTCCATCTGATCTCTTTACAAAGCCATTTTCGCTTTCTGGCATACCATAAAGTTTCTCATGTGGTCGATTTTCTTCTTTGAGAGCCTCAATCTGAGCTTCTAGAATTTTCGATGGCAATGGCGAAATGATAGTCATTCCCAATGACCTGACTCTCAAAGGTTTGAGTCGTTCTTTTCGGCTAAGTGCATCTGCTACAACATTCGCTTTCCCTGGGTGATATCGGATTTCACAATCGTAATCACTCAACAACTCTAGCCAACGACGTTGTCTCATATTAAGTTCCTTCTGATCGAGTATATGCTGTAAGCTCTTGTGGTCGGTAAAAATTACACACTTAGTACCATAAAGGTAGTGTCTCCAAATCTTGAGTGCAAAAACTACCGCACCCAATTCCAAGTCGTGAGTAGTGTAATTCTTCTCGTGTGTCTTAAGCTGTCTAGATGCATAAGCTATCACCTTCTCGTGTTGCATTAGCACAACTCCAAGTCCTTGATGCGAAGCATCGCAATATACCACAAAGTTCTCAATACCTTCAGGTAGTGACAAAATCGGTGCGCTACACAGCTTTTGTTTCAATAGTTGAAACGCGGACTCTTGTTTTTCTCCCCACTCGTACTTTTCATTCTTTTGTGTCAGTTTTGTCAACGATTTCGCTATCTTAGAAAACCCTTCGATAAACCTTCTGTAATATCCGGCAAGTCCTAGGAATTGACGAATTTCCGTAGGAGACTTGGGCGTAGCCCAATCCTTAACTGCCTCGATCTTTGCCGGGTCGACTTGTAAACCTTGGCTATCAATAACATGGCCAAGAAATTGAACTCTACGTATCCAAAAATCACACTTTGAAAATTTGGCATACAATTTCTCATTCTTGAGTAGTTCCAGGATTGTTCTGAGGTGTTCTTCGTGATCTTCCTTACTCTTGGAATAAATCAAGATATCGTCAATGAATACGATCACAAACTTATCAAGATACGGTTTGCACACTCTATTCATGAGATCCATAAATACCGCAGGTGCGTTAGTTAATCCAAAAGGCATCACCTGAAATTCATAATGACCATAGCGTGTTCTAAATGCCGTCTTCGGGATATCCTCTTCCCGAACCTTAAGTTGATGGTAACCGGATCTTAAATCAATCTTGGAATAAAAACTAGAACCTTGTAACTGGTCGAACAAGTCGTCAATTCTGGGGAGTGGATAACGGTTCTTCACCATTAACTTGTTCAGCTCACGATAGTCGATGCACATTCTGAAAGTTCCATCCTTCTTCTTCACAAACAAAACCGGCGCTCCCCAAGGCGATGAACTCGGTCTAATGAATCCTTTGTCCAAAAGTTCTTGCAATTGATTCGACAATTCTTGCATTTCCGAAGGTGCAAGTCTATACGGTGCTCGTGCAATCGGTGCAGCTCCTGGCACTAATTCAATTTGAAACTCAACTTGGCGTGTAGGCGGAAGTCCTGGCAATTCTTCCGGAAAAACTTCCTGAAATTCCTTAACAATTGGCAGATCTTCAAGTCGTTTCTCATCCGACTTCTTCTCCGTGATGTGAGCCAAGAATGCATAACAACCCTTCTTTATGTACTTCTCGGTTTTAATGCACGATATAATACTGAGTCTAGTTCCACTTCGCTCTCCGCGAACAACCAAAATTTCACCGTTATAAGGAAGGTGAACAACTTTCTCATCACAAATAATTCTCGCTCGATGCCGAGATAACCAATCCATACCGATCACAACGTCGAAACTTCCAAGTTCTACGGGCATAAGGTCTATATTGAATGGATGGTTTAGGAAATTTATAGTGCAACCACGAACAATGGTGTTGGTGTTAACTAAAGATCCATCGGCTAATTCAACGACATAGGAAATGTCTAATGGGGTTGGTTCTATGTTAAGTAAAGGTGCAAATGCAATAGAAACAAAACTTCTATCCGCTCCTGAATCAAATAAAATGGATGCATAACGATTATTAACGAGGAACGTACCCGCAACAACATTCGGGTCTTCTTTGATATCGTCTCCTCCCATGACATAAGCTCTTCCTCGAGCCATTCCATTTTGGTTTCCTGTTCCTTGATTCTTCTTCTTCGGGCACTCATTCTTAAAGTGTCCAATTTCTCTACATCCAAAACACGTTACCGGTGGTTTCTGATTGTCACCCACGATTGGAAGTCTACAATCTTTAATGTGGTGACCAAGCTTCTTGCAATTGCCACAAATATCTGGACAACGACCTGGGTTATACTGCTTCTGACACCTTTCACATTTAGGTAGGTTACCAGTGTAACCTTTTCTGTCATTTGGTCCTGCAGCATAAGCCTTTGCTACTTCCTGCCTCTTAGGTGGCGGCTGAACAGCATTTCCACCTTGGTTGTAATCAAACCTCCTCTTGTTGTTGTTATTGTTATTTGGATTGTTGTTTCGGTTATTGGGATAGTTGCGGTTCCGATTGTTGTTATAGTTGTTGTTGTTTCGAGTGTTGGTGTAGTTGGTGTTGTTTGAACGGTAGTTGTTGTTGACAGCAGCTTTTCCTTTTACCACTTGAACCATAAGTTTCTGAGTTATACGAATGGCCTCTTCCATTGATTGGGGGTCAAAAGAAATCACATCACCTCGAACACTTTCAGGCAATCCACCAACAAAGTTTTCCATCTTTTTCTCATCATCGGGAACCATAGTTAGACATAGTGCAGCCAACTCTTGAAATCTCCTGAAATAAGTCTCAATGTCATCACCTTTAGTAACAAGCTCATAAAATTCCGTTTCCATCTTTTGCACCTCAGTACGAGGGCAAAACTTCTTTGTCATCAATTTCTTGAATTCCTCCCAAGTAAGCTTGTGAGCATTTTCCATACCAATCGGCTGAGCATAAGAATTCCACCAAGACATAGCTTCATCAAGAAGCATACCTGTAGCAAATTTTACCTTACTAACGTCCGGGCATTCACACATGAGAAATACATTATCAGTCTTTTCAAACCAGCGGATTAGAGCAACCGCTCCTTCAGTGCCCTTAAATTTGACAGGATCACTAATCTTGAAATCTTTCCATGTACATCCACGCCTAGCAGTGGGTGGTTCAACGACCTCTGTATTAGAAGCAGCCTCATCAGCCCTTGCAGCAACTTCAGCTCTCTCAATCTCTAGAGCTTCTGCAATACTATCCCTGACCAACTTGCGGATAGCGGCTTGAGTCATAGCGGACGTTTCTGGTGCAGTCTTACTCTTCCTTGGTGCCATACTTCTGATAAATCACAATGGAAATCACCATGAGAAAAATCATAATAGAAATAGTCATCGTACCAAAGATATACACCCACAACACGTATATAAATATACAACCACAACAACCACGTCACGTATATATACATCCACAACCTGTGTCGATACAACCACAACATGTACGAATACAACCACTATCTGTATAAATGCGACAATAATAAAGAGCAACCACGAAACATCATAAATATAATCACAACACATGAATATAATACATGAAAATTTCGGCCTACATGGACCGATATAATATATAGCACCACATTTCCACATAGTAGAGTCGCACTTGATAACATTTGTTTGTACAACAATCAAAAGACTACAAGTTCTTGAACTATGTCCCACATCCCGGGACTAGGAAATAATACAAGCTAATATAATACCAGTCTACGTCTAGGCTCCTCTCGGTGCTCTAGATGGTCCAGGCTCTTCCCTCAAGCGGCGAATCTCACGATCCATCGCCACCACGATCTCCTCAAGATGCTCAAGTCGTAACTGAGAAGAAGCATCCCTACGCTCCAAAACAACTACTCTCTCTCGAAGCAATGTCAACTGGTCTACCTGCTCCCACTGGGTCTCCTGTGTCGCCTGAGCTCTATCTCGAATCTCAGGTAACTCATCCCTAAGTAGCTCAATCTCCTCCTGGTGCCTCAACTGTCGTGCCTCGAGTCCATGGTATGACACATCAATACCAACTCTGCCCTGAACCAAATCCTCAACCTGCTCCTCAACAGTCTCAAGTCGAGTGGTAATGATCTCATCAACTCTATACTCCAACCTATCTACTTGCTCCTGCTGAGCACCCATCTGATCCTCTAATGTAACGGCTGTAGGGCTCCTAGCCGCAGCCGCTCTAGAACTCTCACCTATGTGGTACTCTGGTGGTGGTGAAAAGTCATCAGTCTCAGTGGTAGGTGAATCTGGAGTGGTAAGCCTTGCACGCTTCCTGAGCGGCAAGAGTGAGGTAGGCATAGGGGTAGTAGTGGGTAAGGCTGGTGGTGGTGGTGTAGGCACAGTAGGACTAGGGAGACTCCTATAAGTAGATGTAGCATAACGAACTCTCTTCCTAGGGCCCTGAACAGTCTTATCCCTAGGGAACATAAGTCTCGGCTCTGAATGGATAGTAGTAGTAGGAGATGATGGTATGTCAGTAGGTATAGTAGGATGGACATGGGGAGTAGGAGCCGTCTCCTCCTCCTCGAAAGGTTCGGTATCATCATCTGACGCCAAAAGTGGCAACTCAGGTGTAGGAGAAACAAATGGTGAAACAGCAGTGGAGGACACAGAGCCCTCATCATCAGAATCTGATATAGTGTAAAGTATGACAGTGTTGGGATTCGAAGACATGACTCTGTGATAATCAAGGTGAAATAAATAAATAACTCGTAATATGGCATCACCCGAAATAAGTAAATATGCACTTATGATGAAATGATGATATGCTATGATGGTGTGGTTATAGTCTAGGGTCTATGATGCAACCTAGTTCGCTATAACCTTAGCTCTGATACCAATCTGTAACACCCCCAAAAATACCTGAATGGCAGCGGAATGGAATACCTGAGGGTGTAACGGATCATAGCACACAAGCAAGGAAATATTGAACGACCTAAAGTGTCGTTTATAAAATACATCGTTTGATTCATTCAAAATATTCAAAGTTATAAAACATTGGTCCCATAAGTTCGAAAAGGTTTAAGGAAACAAGTTTAATACAATCAAACGATAGTTCAAAGTGCATGAAATCCAAAAGTGACGCGTCATCCTTGATACACAAAGTGACTCCATGCAATGCCATGAGAATATGCCATTAGTTACCTGAGAAATACATTGCGAAAAACGGTCAACATAAAGTTGGTGAATAATCATAGGTTTATAAGTAAATCTAGTGTACAAAATGCCATAAGTAATGCCATGAAATAGGATGTCCGGAAAGTATATACATTGGCTCTTAAGCTCATGACCCCGAAGCTAGACGATACTTGGCCCCAATGAGTGTTTACCAGGCACTCTAATAATAAAGACATGAAATGCATTCGTTCCATTTGGAGCAACCCAAACACGAATGGAGGCGTCACCCTCGATAGATCTATCCACTCACTCCCGCTTAGTACTAGAAATTAACGGTCCATGATAATAAAGGGGACTTTTCAAGACGTGGTAATAAGGCAACTTAAGCAATGTATGAATTTTTATACTTAGGCATGTACACAAAAACAAGTAATGCAATGTATTCTCCCCCGTGGGATTTGAAATCAAAATATAGAATTAAAACGGGGCTATGAAAACTCACCTCGAAGTGATGGTACAAAGATGGTGCAATGAGGTAAAAGTAGTCGGGACAATGAGGCGCGAGTACTAGCCGCAACCTAAATGAATAATCATGATCTAACTTAGATCAAGCCGTAATGAAATGAATGCACATGCACATGATACTCATACCACTCGCAATTTGAAAATACTAGTTATCGTCGTAGAAAAAAAATGGTTTCCATACTTAGGAAAAATAATTCCATTTAGAGAAGTATATAACTTGTCATAATAACTCGTACAAAAGTTAGCGTTAAAATCCTTGTATTGAAAACCTTGAAATACGTCGTTAAGTCGTATAAATATTCCCTCGAGTCGTACGTATTCGTTTGATAAGAAAATAGTCCTTAGTAATATTTTCTAGAAAATATACCGTTTAGTACGTACGTTATTATTTTTATTTGTCTCCATATATATATATATATATAGTTTTGACAATGTTAAAACGGGTATAACTCGGTCGTTTTAGGCTCGTTTTCCTTGTTCTTTATGTCCACGGATTCGTCTTTGTATATACTAGTATATTTTAGATAACTCGGCTCTTTTAGGTTACGTTTAATGCTTCAAAATACCCGTCGTATTCTGCCAATCAGCAAGCAGTTTTCTGGAAAAGTAGTTTTCGTCGTTAAATTTGCAAAAATCATATCTCCTTCGTTATAAGCTTGTTTTAATCCGTTCTTTCGCCTAAAGTTTCATTTTTGAATGTATTTTCTAAATCTTTGGTCAAAACTTAGTCATCATCTACTGATTTTCCCACGAATTTAAAATAGGGACAGTAGGTATATCAAAAGTTTCAAAAACCATTTCCAAGTCTCTAAACTAGTTCCATCCTCCATCAAACCACTTTCAAACACCACAAAACTAATCTAATCCTACCATACACCTTCTTAGGGTGTCATGGGTCCTTAAACATCATCAATCCACTAGGTCTAACAAGGGTTTCATATGTTTCCATTTCTAGGGCTTGAAAGTTAATATATACAAAAATGGAGTGGTACAAGATGATGCATGTATAAGATCTTGTAAGAAAATTATATAAACATAATAATAACTTGTAAAAATCATAAAAATGAGTTTGTTTACTTACTTGATGGTTTAGAGAGTTTAGATGATAAAAAGCCTACTAATCCTTGAGTTTTTATTTCAAAACTCTAACAAGGATGATTATACAAACTAGTTTATATCAAGATCTTGTAAAATTTGTTGTTTCTTGCTCCTTGACCACCTAGGTCGATCCACACTCAAGAGAAAAGAGAGAAAAAGCTTTGCTAGTTGTAAGTAAAAGTGATTTTTGATAACTAAGTGAATGAAAAGTTTAATATATACTTGGGACAAAAGTTTGGTGTACATTTAAGAGTGTTGGTGAGATTTTTAATGTTTGAAGACTTTAGGGGGGGGGGGGGGGGGGTTGGCCGGTTCTAAGGAGTAAAAAGGGGGGATATGTTTTGTGATTAGTTAGTAAAATTAGTATTAGTAGTAAAGTGTAGTTAGGTTAGGTTTAGGTTTAAGGTTTAATCGGGTACCGGGTTTGTTAAAAATAAGTTTTGTTGAAGTTATTCGGGTCATAATAAAGTTATAAAAATTGTAAAAATAAGTCGGGTACAAGTACGGAGAGTTAGGGTGATTATCGTTCAATTTTGGTGAAAACCGTCGTTATTAAGTTAAACGTACGATACGTAATAGTTAAATTTCCAAAATACCGGGTAAATTAATATTATAGTTTTTATATTGTAAAAATGAGTATAAAAATGTATTGGGATCATAGTCGGGAGTGTCGGACATGTTAGACACTTTTATAGTTCGCGTATTAGTGTTTATTTAAAATAAACGTACGTAAATCGTTAATTGTACCAAAAGTATAAATTTAATTATCCTACGAGTGGAATAGTATGCAAGTGCCCTAATGATGATATGCAGACTATTTCTAGTCCGTATGAAGTGTCCCTGATAATAATGCATGAATTCGCTCCTGAACCAATACGGTTACGCGAATTTGAACACTCGTAAACTAAATTTACGATGACATGAGTAATGCACGTGAATAGTGGTTTTCCCTCGGAAATGAATAGTGTCAAGTGAATAGTAAAATTTCTGAATATGTCTCGGAATGTCAAATTGACCTCAAAAACGATGAATAGTAAAACGATGAATAGTGATCGATGAATAGTAATTTGTGAATAGTAGAATGTCGAAGTTTGGAAAAATGACCTGAAATTGTGGGTTGTGACACATTACAATACTTACATTATTAGATTATACTTGTTTAGACTTGCGCATAGTTGTTGACATTTGAATTCACGTAAGATCGAATCAAAGTTTTTATAAGTTACAAAATATTTTGAAAATAAACACAAAAAGTGTTAGGAATACCAATATTCCTGTAAAAGTCTCGGTCACCTGATTATTGTAATATCATTAAGTTAGCTCGTAGTTAGTTTATTTATTAGTTAATTAGTATTAGTTTAAGTAACACCGTGGAAGAAGGACGGGTCTTCACCCACTGTATGCCTGATCCACAGCCCGGGTGTGGGCGTTTATGTTGTAAGTATAAATACCCCTCTCCACATGTGGAGAGGGTTGGACCTTCACTTAATCTCAATCTAATATTCTCATTTTCTCAAGGTTCCTCTTTCCCTCTCTTTCTTGTATCTCCAACGCCACACAAATCACAAGAGGAATCATGTTTCCAACATAGTTAGTATTCTACAATTGGTATCAAGATCCAAGGTTTCATCTTAGGGCCTTGTAGAATCGAATTTGATGTGGTTTTGTGAGTTTGGTGTAACTTTCTTGTAAAAACTCTTTGTTTGATCTTTCTAGTGTTGTTAAACATGTTAGTGATGTACTTTTATGTTCATTGGTGTTTGTAGAACATTGTGTTTTAGTTAGTGTTACCATATCTTTAATCTATTTGAAGTTTGGATTTGATTTTGGGCGGATTTCTAGGTTGCGGTTAAGTCTACTGTTCCATTGCTAACCTGCGTTTAGTTTCTGATATCTGTGGTTAGTTTGACTGTGATTACTATTTTGGGAATACAAACAAATCGCAAGGAAAGTGACAGTTTTGGATTTTTGTCTCTGCGATTAGCTCCTGCGGTTAAGTCATCTGCAGCTAGTTCATTGTGTGTAGGTTCTGCGGTTAAGTGCTCTGCGTTTAGCTCACCGTGATTAGCTTTCTGCGGTTAAGTGGGTTGCGACTAGTTCTTTGCGGTTAACTTTACTTGCGGTTTGAAAAGTCTGCGGTTTGCTTTATTTGTGGTTAGATTACTCTGCGGTTTGCTACACTCTATGGTTAGTGTCTTGCGGTCATCGTTCATTGTGGTTAACCTATCTGCGGTTCTTGATTTCTGCGGTTTAGTACATTTGCGGTTAACAATCTCTGCGACTTGTGCACCTTATTGCGAGTATCTCCTATTCTGCGATGTGGTAGTTTCTATTTTGTGATGTCGACATCCTCTGATGACATTCAAGCTGCTGGGTCCGACACCCAACCTCCGATGTTGGACAGAACTGACTATGAATCTTGGGCACAAAGGATTCGTCTCTATTGTCTGGGTAAGGAAAATGGAGTCAACATTTTGAAGTCCATCGATGAGGGACTCTTTCAAATGGGTACTACTAGAGACACGGTCGCAGCAACTGATCAACAACCGGCTGTAATTGGTCCTGATAGACCTCGCACTTACAATGAGCTGACAGATGAAGAAAAAAAACGCTATGATGCCGACATCAGAGCATCGAATATTTTCATTCAAGGGCTTCCCAAAGATGTCTACAAACTTATCAACTACAACACTAAAGCCAAGGCTATCTGGGATAATGTGAAAATGCTTCTTGCAGGGTCTGAGTTAACTAAAGAAGATCGAGAGTCTCAGGTATACGATGAATTTAAGCATTTCAAAATGAACCCAGGTGAAAGCATCACTGACTACTACGTCAGATTTCACAAGTTGATCAATGATTTGAGAGCCATCAAGATGACAATGCCCAATATACAGCTTAATTCCAAATTCGTGAATAACATGGCACCAGAATGGGATAGGTTTGTCACAGCTGTTAAGCTCAACAAAGGTCTCAGGCATACCAATCATGAACAACTCTATGCATATCTCCAACAACATGAGAAACATGCTGCTTATGATCGGTTAATGCGAGAAAAGCTCAATCCGTCAACATCAAATGAATCTCTTGCTTTTGTCTCTAATGTTCAACAAATTAACCAAACTTCAAATGAGCAATCTCAACCATCACAACCATCTTCCAGGTCTACCCCAACCAATGGTCAATCATCAACTCCCTTACCATCTGCTTTGAATACACAACTTGATTCTGGGTATTCTCACACCGATATGATGATTGATAATCTCTCCAACCAAGTTTCTCTACTGGTCCAACAGTTCAGGGCTGCACTTCCATCTACGAATAACCAACTTAGGACCTTGTCTAATCCACGAAATTAGGCAATCATTGAGGATGGTAGAGTGGTGGTGCAGAATGTGCAGGGAAGACAAAATTTCAATCAAAGAAAAGCTGGTAGAGATAATGGGCAGTACAGAGTTGGTAATGCTCTTCAAGCACAAGCTAAGCAGCCTAAATGTTATAACTACGGAGGGTTGGGCCATATAGCTAGGAATTGCACTCTCTCAAAACGTCCACAAAACTCTGAGTACTTCAAGGACAAGATGTTGCTGATGCAGGCGCAAGAGAATGGGACGGTGTTAGATGAAGAAGCTCTGCTCTTTCTGGCTGGTAACGATGGGAACACCTTTGATGCTGATGTGGATGATCAGCCTGTTCAGGATATGGCTCTTAATGACCCGAATATCTTTCAAGTTGAAGAGTGTGATGCATTTGACTCGACGTAGATGATGAACCTACTGCTCAAACCATTTTCATGGCTAATCTGTCTGCAGCTGCATCCTCTTCACAACATCCTCATTCATCCATCACATCTGCTATCTCTGAGGTACCAACATCTCTTAATCCTAATCTGAATAATCCTACAACTTTACAGGGGGCGTGTGACTCGGTACAACTCAAGAATATTGTCAACACAAACGTCACTAATATGGGAAATACCAATAATATCCCAAATGAAATGTATGTGAATGACAATGGACCGCCAGTTGTACCAAGTGACATGCCGTCTATTGACTCTAGTGAACATGAGGTACATGAGCACACAATATACAACCCTGATGATTCCTTGATTACTAGAATTAACACCCTTAAGGATCAAGTGAATATTTATGAGCAGCGTGCAAATTTTGAGCTGAATGAACATGAGCAGAAAATGGAATGGCAAATGCGTACTTACATATCTGAAAACAATTCCAAACAAGAAACATTGAAAAGGGAATTAGTTTCTTTAAAAAACCAATTGGATCAAACCATCAAACAAAAACAAGAGTTTCAAAAAAGTTTGACTTCAATCAAACTCGAATATAAAGATAAAGAAACTAAACTTCTAAATGATTTCTCAAAACTCAAAATGTTGAAAAATAAATTGGAAGATAAGTTGTACACACAGGGCCAAACCATTCAATCTGCTTAAATGATGCAAAACGATAGGAAACTAAGTGATGAATTTAGTGAACAGAATGCCTCTAAGCCCAAAGCAAGATGCCTTAGAATTGGTTTAGGTGCACAACCTTCATTATATGATGCAAACACTATGCTTGAACCTAAGCATGCCCCTCCTGATATGAGATCCTATGATGACATTAATGAGGCGGAGGATAGAACTAGGGTAAAACTTGCTGAACGATTAAAGGATCCTAAATGCATTGCTAAGAATATTTTGTTTCACTATGATTATGCGAATGACAATCACTCTGCCATTTTTGTTCCTCAAAAGAGAATTCTTCTTGACAAAGTGTTTTGGAATATAGACATTGAGAAAATGCAAGCTGAAAGAGTTGTAGGTAACATACGCACTATCTTTAGAATTGCTGACCCAGCCATTTACCCCCTGAACACACCCAGGCACCTCGTACCATTTACTCTTCCCACACAGTGTAACACTCTAATTGGGTTGTATGTTCTAGGTCAATTGTTTAATGACTTTGAGAAAACCTGTAAATTAAGAATTACACCTACAGGGATTACAGAAGGGGAAAGGGGTTTTGAGCAAACAAAACAGTGTTACCTAACTGAAGTTATGCCATTTTTTAAACTTCTCAAAGAACATTTTGAGGGCCTTAAAAACACCATTAATAATGATGTGACTCAAATGAAAAAGGCTTTTGATGAAGTGGAAAGTGAGGGTAACCAATTAGCTATTGATCTCAAATACAGTGAAATTGACAGGAAAAACATTCTCATTATAAATGAAAATTTGATTGCAAATTGCATTGCAAAAGATGTGTTTTATACTGTTACCGACTCAGCATTATCTGCTCGACAATTTCGTTAAATGTCGGTTACTTTGAATGTCTTCCAGAATCGTGTAATTGAGCTTGAGGGGGAGAATTACAAACTTACTGAAAAAATTCAAAACGACGACCATGATAACATGGTCAGGAATTTCTCAAAACTAGAAGTTGATAATCTGAACCTACAATTAAAATATCAACATCTAGAAGAAAGCATAAAAATATCAAATGCCAAGACATCTTCGGATGCTCCTGAGTTTGACACATGTTTTGAATTAGCCAAAAAGAATGAAGTAATTCAAGCTCACTCAAACACGATTCGGAAATTGAAGGTCCAAATTGCACAATTAAAATCGAACAAAAGCGATGTGACCAATACCAATTACCAGAAGTCAATAGATTCTCAAAACTTTCAGAAACAGGGCATTATCAATGAATTACAACATGAAAATGAGTGGCTTCTTGCTGAAATTTCAAACGCTAAACAACGTTACAAAGAATTATTTGAGTCTATTAAAATAACACGTGACCAAAACAATGAAAGAGTCATTTCTTTGTTAAATGAAATTGAGAATCTAAAGACTATGGTGAAGGGTAAAATGCCCGTCGTTTCATGTGATCATGCTATTTCCAATGTACATGCTTGTAAGAAATATGCGTGCGATGCTGTGAATTTCTCTCTTCCCCTTAGGAACAATAAGTTAGTTCATAACAACTATCTTAGAAATCTTAAGGATTGTCTGGCCATACTTAGAGAAACCATTGAAGATGAGAGGATACCTAAACCACATGATGATGTTATTATTGGTGCTTGCTTCCTCACTAATAGAGCCTAGGAACTATTAGAATATGCTATAGGATCATGCCCCAAGAATGATAACAAGTCGGATAGGTCATCTGCATCGCACCCTAACAGTGGCAACAAACATGTTACATTTGATTATCCCCAAACCATGTCACAATCCACCATCATGATCACCGGTAAACAAGTAGCAACTAATCATACTAATGTTCCCGTCATTGCTTCTACAGGAGTAAAAGGTGTATCTAATGCTAGCAAGTCACAGCCTAGGTGCAATACAAAGAATGATAGGACTTTGCTGGCTAAGAGTACACTTATGAAGGAAGTAGAAGAATCATCTAGGAATAATAAAGTTATGCTTAATGAAAGGAATCGAGTTGATTCAAACATTTGTGTTAACAATGATATAATTAATTCGAATTCTGGTGCTATTTCTAAGACTTGTAACAAATGCTTATTTTATGGTAATCATGATGCTTGTGTTGTGTCCTTTCTAAAATCCACTATGAAATCTCCAGTTATGTATGTCTCGAGTGTTAAACTGGTAAAACAAGTATGGAATAAAACAAGAAAAGTGTTCACTAATGTTGGTTATCAACAGAGACCTACTGGAAGGAAATTCACACTAAGGGAAAAGTGCCCAATGACTAGGATCACTAACTCCAAAGTTGTGCCTATTAAGAAGTGGAGACCTACTGGTAGACTGTTCCCAATAGAAGCACTTAGTACCACTCCTAGTTCTAGTGCATCAAAATGTGAAAATTCCAGTGAGATATCTGTAACATATGATAATCCAATATTTGTGTGTGCTAACCAAACGGACCCCAACTGTTTGTGGGGCTCCAGCTTTTTTAGTTATCCACAATTGTCTGGTTTCAAATGCAGGTCGTACAAATCGTCCTTTGGTATTTGGACTCAGGCTGCTCAAAACATATGACTGGAGATCGCTCGCAGCTCATGAATTTCGTGGAAAAGTTTATTGGTAAGGTTAGATTTGGGAATGACCATTTTGGATCTATAATGGGTTATGGTGATTACGTCTTTGGAGACAGTGTGATATCCAGAGTTTACTACGTGGAAGGACTTGGGCACAATCTATTTTCTGTTGGTCAATTCTGTGATTCTGATCTTAAAGTTGCTTTCAGAAAAACACCTGTTTTGTTAGAGAATTAGATGGTGTTGATCTCCTCAAGGGGAGTCGGGGCACTAATCTTTAGACCATCTCTATCGAAGACATGCTACGGTCCTCTCCAATTTGCTTACTTTCTAAAGCCTCCAAGAACAAATCATGGTTGTGGCATCGTCGTTTAAACCATTTGAACTTCGGTACCATCAATGAACTCACACGTAAAGATCTTGTTCGAGGATTGCCCAGACTTAAGTATGAAAAAGACCATTTGTGTTCCGCATGTCAAATGGGCAAAAGCAAAAAGCATACACATAAACCCAAGACTGTCAATTCCATCATGGAAGTTCTACACACTCTTCACATGGATCTTTGTGGACCAATGAGGATTCAAAGTATCAATGGAAAGAAATATGTGCTGGTTATTGTTGATGATTACTCTCGATTCACGTGGGTAAAGTTTCTACGGTCTAAAGATGAAGCTCCGGAAACCATCATCAAACTCATCAAGATGTTGCAAGTTCGCCTCAACAAAACAGTTAGATTCATTCGTATTGATAATGGAACGGAGTTTGTGAAAAAAACAACTTACTCAATTTTATGAAGGTGTCGGCATCAGTCACCAAAAGAGCATTCCACGTACTCCTCAACAAAATGGAGTTGTTGAATGAAGCAATCGCACCTTAGTTGAAGCCGCAAGGACTATGCTCATCTTCTCCAAAGCTCCTATGTTTCTTTGGGCTGAGGCAATTGCCACCGCATGTTACACACAGAACCGATCCTTGATACATCCTCTCCACTGCAAGACTCTATATGAACTGGTTCATGGCATAAAACCAGACTTTTCATTTCTTCGAGTATTTGGTGCACTGTGCTATCCTACTAATGACAGTGAAGACCTTGGGAAACTCAAGGCCAAGGCCGACATTGGTTTCTTCGTTGGCTATGCTCCAGAGTGAAAGGGGTACCGAATCTACAACAAACATACCAGAGACATAATGGAAACGATCCACGTTACTTTCGATGAGCTGACTGAGCAACTGATTCCTGGACAATCAAGTTCTGGACCCGTACCTAACCTTTTGTCTCCTGGACCAATAAGCTCCAGGCTTGTACAGAATCCCACTCCAGCTGCTCCTTTTGTACCTCCTACAAGTGAAGATTGGAAGAAACTGTTTGACCTAATGTTTGATGAATACTTTGAACCTCAACAGATGGATGCTCCTGAAGCTACAGTGGTTCAACCACTAGCTGGGGTAGTGAATGTTCCAGTCGATAATGACGGGCCATCCACTTCATTGTCATGGGATCCTGAAGCCCCTATAATCAGTCGATCAGTTACCACTTCTAATGTCCAACCTTCATTTGTACAACGAGTAGCAACTATGGATAATTCGTCTGAAGTAAATCCTTTTGCTCCACCTGATAATGAGCCATTTGTTAACATCTTTTCCCCTGAATCGTCAAATGATGCCACATCCTCCGACGAATCTAACACGGCTACCTCAGTTCCCTATCCTCAACCCCATGAATACATTAGGAAATGGACCAATGATCATCCTATTGACAACATTATTGGAAACCCTTCGCGTCCAGTATCTACCCGCAAGCAACTTGCAACCGACGCATTGTGGTGTTTCTTCAACTCTGTCCTCTCTAAAGTTGAACCAAAAGACGTCAAGGATACAATGTCTAAACACTCATGGTTCACTGCAATGGTGGATGAGATTCATGAGTTTGACCGACTGGATGTGTGGGAATTAGTACCACCTCCCGATTGTGCTATGATCATTGCTCTCAAATGGATATTTAAGGTTAAGCTTGATGAGCATGGAGATGTATTGAAAAACAAGGCTAGACTTGTGGCAAAAGGATATCGTCAAGAAGAAGGTATAGACTTTGAAGAATCCTTCGCACCTGTTGCTAGAATTGAAGCCATAAGAATATTTCTCGCTAATGTTGCAAGTCAAAACATGGTGGTTTATCAAATGGATGTCAAGACTGCATTCCTAAATGGAGATCTAAAAGAGGTGGTGTATGTATCTCAACCCGAAGGTTTTGTGGATCCAGAACGCCCTAATCATGTGCATCGGTTGAAGAAGGCTCTCTATGGGCTTAAGCAAGCGCCTAAAGCGTGGTACGACACCTTGTCAAAATTTCTTCTTGCTAACAAATTTTACAAAGGCGTTGTTGATCCTACACTCTTTACCAGAAAAACGGGCAAAAACCTTCTTCATGTACAAATCTACGTTGATGACATCATATTTGCCTCATCTGATCCCTATGAATGTGATCGGTTCTCCCAAGAGATGAGCTCTGAATTCCAGATGTCTATGATGGGTCAAATGTCTTTCTTTCTAGGATTGCAAATTTCTCAAAATCCCAGTGGCATCTTCATCAATCAATCCAAGTTTGCCAATGAAATTTTGAAGAAATTTGGATTCGATTCGAGTGACTCTGTTGATACTCCTATGATTGAACGATAAAAACTAGATGGAGATGATGTTGGAATCCCGGTGGAACAAACCAAGTATCGAAGCATGATTGGTTCCTTAATGTATCTTACTGCCAGCAGACCAAATCTTCTATTTTCTGTCTGCATATGTGCTCGGTATCAATCCAAACCCACCAAGAAACATTTGGAAGCTGTCAAGAGAGTCTTTCGGTATCTTAAGGGTACAATCCATATGGACCTACGGTACCCCAAGGACACTTCTATGGCTCTCACAGCATACTCTGATGCCGACCATGCGGGATGTCAAGACACTCGTCGCAGTACATCTGGGGGTGCACAGTTTTTGGGTAATAAGCTAGTCAGTTGGTCGTCAAAGAAAAAATTAGTACATCTATCTCCTCCACAGAAGCTGAATACATTGCCATGTCCTCATGCTGTGCTCAGATCTTGTGGATGAGATCTCAACTTTCAGACTATGGCTTCATATGCAACAAGATCCCCGTGTACTGTGACAACAAAAGTGCAATTGCACTCTGCTGCAACAATGTCCAGCACTTAAGGACTAAGTACATTGACATTAGACATCACTTCATCAGGGAGCAAGTTGAGAAAGGAATTGTGGAACTTTACTTCGTGAGGACTGAGTTCCAACTAGCTGATATCTTCACCAAAGCACTTTCTAGGGAACAATTTCAATTCATCCTCCCACGACTTGGTATGAAGTGTCTCACGCCTGAGGATCTCATACGTCTTCAGGAAGACCAGGAGGAGTAAAGGGGTTACTTCACATATCCTTTGTACATAGTATTAAATCAAAAAGAAAATAGAAAAGTAAAAACAACAAAAACCCATAAAAATCTGAAAAACTACAAAAATACAAAAATACTCTCCTCACGACATGTCTCTTGTGTAATCAATATTATGTACGTTTCTAGAAATGTCATTCAATAATGACACGGAATCATACATATGGTTGAGCAAGAGTTTTTCGGTTTCAAATAAAGTTCTTTTCAAAAACATGTCGTATCTCAAAGCATTCTTCAAAAATATGGCTTGTAGCCATTTCAGGCTGCAACCCGCACTTCAAAAATATGGCTTGCTATTACTTCAGATAGCAACCCGGTTTTCAAAAATGAGGAAAACACGTCGCCAAAAAGACGGTTGTCCCTAGCAAAGGGTGCCGTTCATCCGAGCGTGAATTACTTTATATTCATGCACCCTCGATCTAATGTACGTTTCAGTGCATTATTTCTTGATAAAGAAGGGAAGTATTCTTTTTACCGCCAAATACTTTCACTTCTATGATTTTTCCGGAAAGTATTTGTGCAAAACTTGGTGGTACCATGAAATTTTGATTGAAAATCAAATTTAACTCAAAAGTTTGATAAAATTTTCACTCAATCAATGACGTTAATAGTTTATGAAAATAATTCAGTTTTAACATCCGTCATTGATTGAGGGGGAGAGTGATTTCTCAAGATTTATTTATCATCAAAAAACTCCCCACACTTTGTACAATACCTTGCAATAAAACGATTTGTGATAGTTATGTGTCAAAATGAGAACATTTGCAAAGAGTTTTCGTTAAAAACTTCAAATCGTTTGTAAACTCATCAATTCTGACACATAACAACCTCCCTTACAGATTGAGGGGGAGCAAGAAAAAGTTCCTTTTATCAGAAAACATTAAAAATTAACCGCATTTTTCTCCCAAAAGTTTTTCTAAATTATTTAAATCAGCTGAGATCAAAAATCTTGAAAGATTTCATATTTTTGATCGGGGGAGAGAATGTGATTTAAATATGAAATCTGATAATCAAATGTGATCTTTTGGACTCAATAAATAGGCTCCCACATATGTGCTAAACACTTTCGAATATCGATGCACATATTGAGGGGGAGCAAAAAGCGTTTGTGGAAGTTATACCAAAGTCCGACCATTTATATTTATGCATGGAGTTATATGCTCGGTTAAGGTTAGGTATAAGTTCCCATGATCCACCAGAACCGGAAGGATCTTACCAGGGACAATCCATAGATAGATTAGAAGTCCTTAGGAATGATGGAAAAAAGGAGAAAAGTGAGAAAGGGAAGAGTGCGGACTGAGATAGAGCTAGGACTGGAACAAACCCAACAAGGTTCTAGTGGTGAAGTCTCGGTAGGCACTGAAGGGGTTGAAGAATTAAAAAGAATTGAAATGAGAAAGGGTGAAAAGAAATAGCCCTCCTTATATTCAACCTTAGGGCAGAAACCGGGTTCAATTCATAATCTACTGGCGGTTACTAAGGTAACACCGGTATTGAAGACAAGACGTCATGGACCCAGTGACACACTGTACCAAATTTCCCAACCACTCAAGTTCTCTTAAAAGAGCTTGTTTCACTCTCACGGGGAACCCTGTGCAAATGTATCGACCGCTCATTGTGAGCTATGTTGATACCTAAACAGGAGACGCCTCCCCAGTCTCCAGGAGCGGATCAAAACGCACTATTGAGTCTAGAGCCATGAGATCATCCATAAATATCGATAGGACACATTCCAAATATGCTTATTGTTTCACATAATGTGGAAAATAAGATAAAATATTTAGAGTCCTATGCATTATCCTTGTGGTATTGCCAGAACATCTAAGTGATATGTAAATATTCACAATGAGGATGGAAATCCTTCTAGAGCGAACATCACTCAAGCTCTTGGTAGTTGACATGTGAGATCCACCTTGGATCAATGATCAAGTGACAGCTGGAAAGCAACAATGGTGCGATTCATAATTGAATCAAACTTGTTCCAGGAAATGGATTGACGGATACTTTTGCTAAAACCTTTCAATGTGCTCACTTACTAATGTTTCGAGCACATTGATTGTGTAATATCTTTCAAACAAAAGTATTTTGGATGGAAATGTGATTCAAAGTATAAAACTCTCGTCGTGTCTCAAAAATGTTTATCATAGGACATGCGAGTGATTTCTATAAATCTATTTCTCATCAATCCGTGAATGTGTATTCACCGATTCACTCTATCGTGCTGTCTGCTTTGAGACGTTCCGGTATGAGAACATGCTAAGTATGAAGATTCCAAAGTGGATTCTTTGGAAAATTCATTACTATAAGCTGGAAATTCCTGTCAAGGAGAGTCTTCTTTAAAAGAGACTCTACCTGATCACAGGTCGGTTTTCACAAAACCGGAGGGTAGTCTGTCCTCGCAGAATGAATGCCAAAGCTATATTCGTTCTCTATCTTTATTGCTAACTGTTTTATTTCAGGGACACACATAAAGATGGGGTTGATGGCTCCAGTTTCCAACTGAATCGGGTCAATCCATACCTCATGCTCACACATCCTCCAGTTTCATCAGAGTTGAGAGACTACCAACAACGTTTCCACAACTCTGATGAAAAAGTCTCCTGATCTACAACTCTAATGCAACGTCTCCAGATACAGAAGGGTGTGAGCATGATGGTCCTTAGTCACTACATCACATGAAGGCAATACAACTACGGATGAGCTTGGAGATTTACTTTGGCTGATGATCTTAAAGGAAGCTCAAAGATCACATATCTCAAAGGAATTCAAATCACAAGTTCACTTGCTTGAAGTACAAAGTGTGAAGTAAAGTGAAGAATCAGATCCTACGAGCTACAGAGACGAAAGAATGCTTAAAGACCAAAGAGCTTAATTTCAAAGGTGACCTCGCTTAGGGGGAGATTGTTAGCAATACAAATATTCCTATAAAAGTCTCGGTCATCTGATTATTGAAATAGCATTAATGTAACAATTCACATTTTCAGGATAATTACTATTCCCGGAAAATTTCACTATTCACTTTTACTATTCATTTTTCCCAAAAATTTTCCCGAAAGTTGATTTTTATTTGATATTCTCAAGTGATAAATCATTTCCATGGCAAATTAAATGTTTGACATTCGTCAGATCATTTTCGTGAAAGTTATTAAGGAATTACACGGAATTACACGTTTTAGGGTAAAACGTCATTCAGAAATTCTACGTACAACGAAACTCGACCGCGTTAAGTGACCCCGCATCAGAAAAATGTTTGACACACTCATGATTTATTTGAGAATTAATCGTGACTGAGAAAAATATGACCAAAGACTTCCCGGCAGGTCACCCAAGCCTGTACTACTCTCGCATAAGCACGGTTAACCGTATGGGCGATTAACCGTTAGACCACAAAACGTTTTTCTAAGACGATTTGAGTTTTCAACTTATTAGAAAAAGTCAACATATTTTTCCCTCCTCCATTGACCAAAAATCATCCCTTGATGTTATAAGTCATTCCTTGATTTTTAGGCTTACGGTTTGATGTCTAAAAGACATTTAATACCAACCGACACTAGACTGAGCCCAGTCTAGACATTATAAGTCATTTTAAATCATTTTTATCACATTAGAAAAGTAACATTTTACTTTTCTCAATTTTACGCAATATTCGTATGTTTTACGTATTACGCGTTTTAGACCCGTGTTTCCAGTTTTTAGCAGGGTTTTACCACCCAAATGGAACCTACCACTCATTTTATATTTTATTATGGGACATATGGACATGTCTAACAATACTTTAAAGTTCCATAATTTTACGACACCCGGTTTTACGTTTTGAGGCCTAATCATTTACGGTTGTCATTTCCCGGAGTCAAAACTCTTCCTAATACTTAGGATAATACCAAGCAAAGTCCACACCTTGTCCCCCAAGTTTAGGAACCGACCTAGGGGAGGGGGAATTCAGCCTTGTGTGTCTTAATCTCATGCTAGGAGCCTTAAGATGTGAACATGTGTTCAACTTGGCCTCCAAGTGTTGACTAGTCAACAATGTAACCTCCTCATTTGCATATAAATGCCTCTCCTTCCCCTCCTTGGCCATTCCAACGACCCACACACATAAAAACACACCATCATCTCATCCTTAGCTCATTTACTTCAAGTTCCATCCAAGAAATCAAGTGCAATATCCATACATAAACCCTAGTTTAGTTTTGATTCATCAAAACTACTTCAAATCCTTAGAAACTTTGGTGATTTCTCTTGAGTTTGAATCCACTCAAGTCACCTCAATTTTCATCATCTCTCTTTCAAGATTACAAGAGTAGAAAGATTGCATGAAGTGAAGTGGGTTGAAGCAAGTCTATCAAAGTCCTATCCTTACATGTTAACTTCCTTTCATCTTTGAAAGCCAAAAGTTGTTGCTCGTAGAAGTTCTTACGGCATATCCATCATTCTCATTATACATCATCCAACTCAAGGTGAGTTCATAGCCCCACTTTACATTACTTCATTGTTTTACAAACCCTTGGGGGGAATACATGCTATTTTTAACCGAGCACAATGTTTTTAAATTGTATGCTTGCCTGGTTGTTTTATTATCACTAAGTACCATCCTTGCCAAACCGAGATCCCATATTATGAACCATTTAATCACTTGCGAGGGTTACTTGCAAGTGAGCGCGAATATTGTGAATAGGCCTATTGGGATTGACGAATCTCATTTGTATTGACTAAGTTCAAACAAATGCATTAATATTTGAGACATTAGGTATGACGGCAAAGTACCTACCGGGATAACTCCGCCGATTGATATTGGTACCCGTTAACGTTTTGGTGTCATAAGCTTAGTATTTGATAATAACTGTTCCGGGCGTGTAACAATGTGGCCCATATTTGTTTTCCAAACATTGGTGCGAGTATATAACTCACACTACCAACATATTGTGTTCAAAACATTAAACAAACTCTATGAATATCACTCAACCTTTGTGTTGACCTCTCAAGCATGTATTTCAGGTTCATGACGATCAAGGATGGCACGGAAGGGCACGGATACTCAAGAGGGCTATAAATTTTATTATCATTCAAAAACTCCTTTATTATACATTGTAAACATGGAACCATTTGGGACCTCATTTTGTAACCTCTGATATTTATACAATTTGAATGATAAATCTCTTAAAACGGCTCAATTGGAGTTCGTTTTCTATTATTGTGACTATTGTGCCGTCAAGTAACACCCAGTTTGAATTCCGCTGCATCCATGAATTGGGGGTGTTACAGATTGGTACCAGAGCCATGGTTATAGAGAAACGGGTCTAATTGAGACCTAAACTATAACTACAACTACAAGCAAAACCATTTTTATAGCCTTCCGCTCTCCGTGTCTTCCATCCTCCAGACGATTATGGACTTAGTAAGCATGTTATGCTACACAAACATATTAGTATATTCATATATATATACCCCTTTTGAGCATTTCCCCGTAGATATTTTATGCTACACAAACATAATTGCATATTAATATATGTACCCTAAACATAATTGAGCATTTCCCCGTAAGCATTTTATGCTACATGAACACATATAAGTATATTGATATATACACACTAAGCATTTTATGCTACATGAACACATATAAGTATATTGATATATACACACTAGGCATTTTATGCTACATGAACATATTAGTATATTGATATATAAACTCGGTTTATTTTCAATCATTTATCTAAACAATGGACTAAACATATCTGTGTATGCCTATTCTAAGGCATTTCGGCACAGCCACACTCTCCCAATCATGTTCCTACTCCAACATTATATGTCCAAGACATTGTAACTGATTGCAATGGTCTTTCCTATTTTCCAAGACATTGTGAGATACAATGGTCTCATTCACTTTTCAAGACATTGTGAGATACAATGGTCTCATTCACTTTTCAAGACATTGTGAGATACAATGGTCTCATTCACTTTTCAAGACATTGTGAGATACAATGGTCTCATTCATTTTCCAAGACATTGTGAGATACAATGGTCTCATTCATTTTTCAAGACATTGTGAGATACAATGGTCTCATTCATTTTCTAAGACATTGTGAGATACAATGGTCTCATTCATTTTTCAAGACATTGTGAGATACAATGGCCTCATTCATTTTCCAAGACATTGTGAGATACAATGGTCTCATTCATTTTTCAAGACATTGTGAGATACAATGGCCTCATTCATTTTCCAAGACATTGTGAGATACAATGGTCTCATTCATTTTCTAAGACATTGTATGATACAATGGTCTTAATCATTTCTCAAATGTTTTGAGTCACATAATGACCTAACCTACTTCCGAGACATTGTGTTTTGTGCAAATGGTCTCTAGAATTATTCCATCACATCATCAATATCATTTCTTATGATATCAAAAACCCGTCACAATCTATCGATTTCAAAACAAGAAATATGAGATTTCTAAAGGACAAACTAATCCATCATCGACAAAAGCTGAACTTTCTCTACATTCATCAAAGTTTTCTTATGAAACCTTCATTTTTAAAAGTTCGTAATCCTGGCCAAGTATGTTCTATTTTAGAACTACTTAAAACTTCCTTTCCATACGTATCTACCCTTACTACCTTCTATGCAATGGAATATGAAAACATACGTTACAAGTCTTGTATGGACGGGACTTGCAACTTAAGGGTTTGACATCGCCTTTGTTTAGTGGACAGTTTCCCGAAAGCAACGGACATATCAAAAGTATACCTAGTTTAGGTATTTGAAAATTTTATCGAACCTTGGCTAAATATAGACTAGTCACCTATATTTAACCTAGGGACAGTGGAATATAGTCTGACTAACTATATTCGACTTAGAATTTTCAAATACTGAGAATAGTTGTACTAGGGTTATGTTTAGATTGATTTCCTACATGAACATGATAAACCACCAGAATACATTAAAACAATCTAGAGACACGATAATGTCTTACCACTCAGCGAAATCTTAACACCTTATTTGTGTTACCTAATTTCATTCTTGAAATTTTTCATTTATGAGATAATCCGAACTACTATCTTGGGATAGTTATCAATTATTCTCTTCATCCTGTAGAAGTACTATCCTGTTTAGGTCCTAAGGATATCATTCCATCATAAACTTTTAAAATCTCTTAAGATTTTTAAAGCAAACTCAACATCTATACCTAAGAGTATTAATGTTAAGCATACACTACACACTTTTGTTCATCAACATATCATAACATTATCTTCACAACCGTTGGAACCACAAGTTCATTAACAGATTTTGATGCACTTTTAAAGCTCAAATCATCCTTAGTTACACCACAAGTACCCTCATCAGCTTTACAAGTTTGAATATTCATCTTGTACTTTTGGAACACCAGTATCATCTCGTAATACACTACCTTGTAACTCACCGGCTAAGTATGAATGTTGTGTCGGGAATTCTTGAGTAGGATGATTTATAATGTCCTTATTTGAATGGATTGGGATGCCTTTTCATTTAAATAAAGAAATTATAAATCATCGAACCATAAGTTTATATTCCTTTAGTTACATTGTTTGGGATGCCTCTCTATGTAAATAAAGAATTATAAACAAGTGGGCTTATTTATATCCGAAATAACATAAGTATGAAGTCAACCTACATTACATTGCTCGGGTATGGCTTGATACCTACATTACATTGCTCGGGTATGGCATGATACCTACATTATATTCGCCACAAGAAATCCTATCTTTTCACCGACATCGCTTCAAACCATGACATAAACACTAGGTACAACAACAGATTACCTACTATGCTATGATTGCAACTACTATCCCAATTTCCATTGATATTCCACTACTATATCAATTTCCATTTATTGAATTCCTATGTAAATTGCTATTGTTGTTCAACTGTTATATCAATTGTTATTGATACTTGACAACTATATCAATTTCCATTTTGATATTTAACTATATCAATTTCTGTACAACTACTATATCCATTTCTATTAATAATCGACTGCTATATCAATTTTCTTTGATATTTGACTATTATATGGATCTCTACTGATATTCAACCATGTTATCAATCTCTATTGACACACCATATTCTGAGACAAATCAAACTACATCACTAGTAATTCCAGACTTTGGTCCTCAAAAGTAACCACACATCTTTATCGACACCACTCCAACATATGAAACACAAAGAACTTCGGGACGAAGTTCCCCGTAAGGGGTAGAGACTGTAACAATTCGCATTTTCAGGATAATTACTATTCCCGGAAAATTTCACTATTCACTTTTACTATTCATTTTTCCCGAAAATTTTCCCGAAAGTTGATTTTTATTTGATATTCTCAAGTGATAAATCATTTCCATGGCAAATTAAATGTTTGACATTCGTCAGATCATTTTCGTGAAAGTTATTAAGGAATTACACGGAATTACACGTTTTAGGGTAAAACGTCATTCAGAAATTCTACGTACAACGAAACTCGACCGCGTTAAGTGACCCCGCATCAGAAAAATGTTTGACACACTCATGATTTATTTGAGAATTAATCGTGACTGAGAAAAATATGACCAAAGACTTCCCGGCAGGTCACCCAAGCCTGTACTACTCTCGCATAAGCACGCTTAACCGTATGGGCGATTAACCGTTAGACCACAAAACGTTTTTCTAAGACGATTTGAGTTTTCAACTTATTAGAAAAAGTCAACATATTTTTCCCTCCTCCATTGACCAAAAATCATCCCTTGATGTTATAAGTCATTCCTTGATTTTTAGGCTTACGGTTTGATGTCTAAAAGACATTTAATACCAACCGACACTAGACTGAGCCCAGTCTAGACATTATAAGTCATTTTAAATCATTTTTATCACATTAGAAAAGTAACATTTTACTTTTCTCAATTTTACGCAATATTCGTACGTTTTACGTATTACGCGTTTTAGACCCGTGTTTCCAGTTTTTAGCAGGGTTTTACCACCCAAATGGAACCTACCACTCATTTTATATTTTATTATGGGACATATGGACATGTCTAACAATACTTTAAAGTTCCATAATTTTACGACACCCGGTTTTACGTTTTGAGGCCTAATCATTTACGGTTGTCATTTCCCGGAGTCAAAACTCTTCCTAATACTTAGGATAATACCAAGCAAAGTCCACACCTTGTCCCCCAAGTTTAGGAACCGACCTAGGGGAGGGGGAATTCAGCCTTGTGTGTCTTAATCTCATGCTAGGAGCCTTAAGATGTGAACATGTGTTCAACTTGGCCTCCAAGTGTTGACTAGTCAACAATGTAACCTCCTCATTTGCATATAAATGCCTCTCCTTCCCCTCCTTGGCCATTCCAATGACCCACACACATAAAAACACACCATCATCTCATCCTTAGCTCATTTACTTCAAGTTCCATCCAAGAAATCAAGTGCAATATCCATACATAAACCCTAGTTTAGTTTTGATTCATCAAAACTACTTCAAATCCTTAGAAACTTTGGTGATTTCTCTTGAGTTTGAATCCACTCAAGTCACCTCAATTTTCATCATCTCTTTTTCAAGATTACAAGAGTAGAAAGATTGCATGAAGTGAAGTGGGTTGAAGCAAGTCTATCAAAGTCCTATCCTTACATGTTAACTTCCTTTCATCTTTGAAAGCCAAAAGTTGTTGCTCGTAGAAGTTCTTACGGCATATCCATCATTCTCATTATACATCATCCAACTCAAGGTGAGTTCACAGCCCCACTTTACATTACTTCATTGTTTTACAAACCCTTGGGGGGAATACATGCTATTTTTAACCGAGCACAATGTTTTTAAATTGTATGCTTGCCTGATTGTTTTATTATCACTAAGTACCATCCTTGCCAAACCGAGATCCCATATTATGAACCATTTAATCACTTGCGAGGGTTACTTGCAAGTGAGCGTGAATATTGTGAATAGGCCTATTGGGATTGACGAATCTCATTTGTATTGACTAAGTTCAAACAAATGCATTAATATTTGAGACATTAGGTATGACGGCAAAGTACCTACCGGGATAACTCCGCCGATTGATATTGGTACCCGTTAACGTTTTGGTGTCATAAGCTTAGTATTTGATAATAACTGTTCCGGGCGTGTAACAATGTGGCCCATATTTGTTTTTCAAACATTGGTGTGAGTATATAACTCACACTACCAACATATTGTGTTCAAAACATTAAACAAACTCTATGAATATCACTCAACCTTTGTATTGACCTCTCAAGCATGTATTTCAGGTTCATGACGATCAAGGATGGCACGGAAGGGCACGGATACTCAAGAGGGCTATAAATTTTATTATCATTCAAAAACTCCTTTATTATACATTGTAAACATGGAACCATTTGGGACCTCATTTTGTAACCTCTGATATTTATACAATTTGAATGATAAATCTCTTAAAACGACTCAATTGGAGTTCGTTTTCTATTATTGTGACTATTGTGCCGTCAAGTAACACCCAGTTTGAATTCTGCTGCATCCATGAATTGGGGGTGTTACAATTAAGTTAGCTCGTAGTTAATTTATTTATTAGTTAATTAGTATTAGTTTAAGTAACACCGTGGAAGAAGGACGGGTCTTCACCCACTGTATGCCTGATCCACAGCCCGGGTGTGGGCGTTTATGTTGTAAGTATAAATACCCCTCTCCACATGTGGAGAGGGTTGGACCTTCACATAATCTCAATCTAATATTCTCATTTTCTCAAGGTTCCTCTTTCCCTCTCTTTCTTGTATCTCCAACGCCACACAAATCACAAGAGGAATCATGTTTCCAACATAGTTAGTATTCTACAAAAAGAAAGTAAAACTATTCAACCCCCCTTCTAGTTTTTCACAAGAGACTTAGATAACCTCATAGAGCTATTGGAAAATGTTAGGTTTAGTCAACATACGGTAGATAAATGGAAATGGAAGATTGACCTGAATGGGGTGTTCTCAGTCAGATCTTTGGCTTGTTGGATTGAGGAAAGGTGGGTTAGTAGGTTTGCTGGGATAGTCAAAACGGGGTGGAATAAGATTGTTCCTGTAAAAATGAATGTGTTTTTATGGAGGGCGGTGCTTGGAAGGTTACCGGTACGGGTGGAGCTTGACAATAAAGGTATTGATCTTGATTCTATTTTGTGTCCAACCTGTGATAATGTAGTGGAATCGATAGATCACTGCTTGGTGTTGTGTGAAAAAGCCTTGAACGTGTGGGATATGATTTTTGCTTGGTGGCAATTGGCCCAAGGTATGCCTTTACGCTAAACGATATGTTATTTCATAGAGGGGCTTTTGGAATGGAAAAAGAGGCAAGAGTTCTTTGGCAAGTTGTGTTATTAGTTGCTGCATATTATATATGGAAAAGCAGGAATATGAGAGTTTTCAAAGCGAAGATTAAGAGCGGCTCAAAAGTCTTTCAGGAAATTCAAATAAAGACATTCCAGTGGATCACCAGAAGATCTAAAAAGCACAAGTTTTCTTGGGAAATGGATTGTGAGACATGCACTCTGTGGGAAACTTGATGTGTAGGCTTGTGATGTTGCTGCAGCAAATTAGTTGTTTTCTTCCTTGGTGGTGGGCTTGTTGGTATAGCTTATGGTGAGGGGGTCGAGCCTTCTATTCTAGTTTTGTTTTATGTGCCTGCATTCTTATATCTCATGTGTTTGTAGCATGTGAGGGTTTTTAGTGTTTGTGTTTGGCTTTGCTTTTTTGGAGCAGGTCTTGCTGTTTAGTGCTTTGTGGTGTTTGCCTTTTGGGGCATGTCCCAAAGGGTTTGTTGTTAGTTGTTGTTTTGTTTTGTTGGTTTTTATAAAATGCCTTTCAAAAAAAAGTATAAGGCTCTAATACTGTTACAATTTAGAAGTTCATAACGGAAACTTGTAAAATTATGTATGTAACTGATGAAGTTAATTTCAATTACTTCACTAATAGACTATCTTTAGAAGGATTACAAACTCATTACAGAAGATCATCGACATCAAATCTTCTAGTCGAACTGAAAAAAGTGAACCCTCACCAAAGTCAATTGGCTTTGACAGTATATATCGTTGATTTCAGTAAAATACTAGACAAGTGTTCTAGGCAGTTATATATAATGCAAGCTGCTTACTATGAAGACCTAAAACGTAAAAATTGATGCTTTTAAGGCTAATTCGACTTCGACACTCAATTTATTAAAAGATGCACCTGTGTAACTCTTTCATAGTTAAGAACTGTTGGCATATTTGTGGTTATAGCCAGGATATAAGTGTACGAGGTTAGTTGTAGTTTAACTTAAATTTACGGAGGTTAAGCACAGATTTCACCACCTCAAATCCTCGATGTATATGATGGTTCAATTCCGAGTCTTATTAGTTCCAGGTTTGCTCAGCCCTTATCATTAAAAAAGGAGGTGAGAGGTGAGGCACAAATTGGAACTTTTTTTAGCTCTCGTTTTAATTGAATAAACATTACAGTCAATGGGTATGTAAAAGTCGACCATAGGAGCATTCATTTATCCTTTGCTCGAATTCTTGTTGAAATACTTAGGGGTTTTGTTTCGGCTTATGTTTCATAAACTCACATTTGTGGCTTATTTTGAAACTTTTTGGTTTGTATAAGTTTATTATGACATGATAAGCTTATATTAGCTGACTAGGTTCAAAGTAAGTCACAAAAGTGAGCTTATGAAACATACACTGAAAACCACATAAGCTATATGTCGGCTATATAAGCCAAAACAAACAACCCCTTAATTTGGTTCATGGTTTTGCTCTAGCCAATAGTTACACCATAATAATAACCACTATTCGAAACGTTAACCTTTTAGCGACGACACATGTCTTCGCTAAAAGTCCGTAAGACTCACACTTTCAACACTGATTTTTGTTATATGAATTTGGTTCGTGGGACCCACTATAAAAGTTTGACTGGGGACCCAAACTTTTAGCGATGACACACTAAAAGTGTATATCAATTAAATAATACGAGTAATTTTTTGAGATTAAATAATTTTAGTTATCAGGAGTAAGAATAAGAGTAAAATACACCATTCGTCCCTGAATTTGTACAAAAATGTACTGTTAGTTCCAATTTCAAAATAAATTTACCATTTATCCCTCACATTTTCGTTTCTCATTACCAATAGTCCCATTCGCCATCCATCCCCAGTTAAACCCTTCACCTATCTTTCGCGTAAGGGAATAATCGCCTTTTCTTCACTTGGTCATTTTAGTTTATCTTTTCCTCTTTTACTTGTAAACTTCACCCAATTTTTTAGCTTTACCTGTTTGCAAATTTCCATCACCTCCTTCTACTGCTTAACAAAATAGTTTTTTTAATATACAACTAATCCATTATTATATAAATCAGAGATTTAAATCTAAACCTAATCTATTATTATATAAATAAGAGAGCTTGAGATGGGTATAGAAAAGAATAATTCATGTTTATTGCAATTTCAAAAATATTTGTAGTGATTGACATCATCTGTTTTATGTTGTCTCTTTTAGTTCATACAACAGCACCACAATTTTGATACGGATTTTCCCACACCATTTATTCTAGTGAAATTTTTTATTTTAGCAACGAAAAATAAATTAATTTGTTCAATGCACAAACTGCACTGCTTCTTTTCTTCAAGAGATTTCGATTAACCACTTAAACGCGTTTTCAGTTCCACCAAAACCAACAAAGTTAATTTCTTCGAATTCCAGCAAAACTAACAAAATTCAAGTTCTTAAAAAAACTTAATTCCTCTTCATCAAAACTCACAAAACCAACTTCCAAAATAGCAAATGTAGCTTTAAAATATTTAAATTCCATTAAAAGAACATCCAAAACCACAAATTCTACAAGACACATTTCAAAAAACACAAAACCCACCTCAAATTCAACAAAAAATAGGTCAATAGATCAAGTGAAAAGAATAACAGAAAAAAAGTCGACCACCAAATCAGTCAAACCGTTGACTACAAACTAGATAACGATGAAGATGATTTTGTCTTAGATTTTAAAGATCCCCCATCAAGATTTTGTCTCAGATGAAGATGAATTTGACTTTGAAGAGGGTTTGTTTGTGTGTTGGGTTTAGGGGTGTTCATGGTCGGGTAATAAACCGAATAAACCGAAAATCGAACCGAACCGAACCCAAAAAAAACTGAACCGAACATATAACCGAACCGAACTTGTTAAAACCGAACCGAACCGAATTAAAAATTCGGTTTGGATATGGGTTTGGCTATCTGAACCGAAAACCGAACCGAACCGAATTTATATAAATATATATATATTTTTTATATATTTATATTATTTTATATATAAAAAATATTCATTAAAATTTGATACTAATATAAAAAACACTTTTTTATGCTTGAAATATTTTTTTGCCAAAAATATATATAATTAAATTTAAAAAAATATAAATAGTGTAATTCAAGTACAAATTTTGGTTTTCGGTTTTGACCCATAACCGAACCGAACTTCGGTTCGGTTCAGTTATAGATATTTTCAGTTCGGTTCGGTTTTCGGTTATGAACCAATTTTTTTTTTTAACCGAACAACTCGAACCGAATAAACCAATTAACCGAGAGCCGAACCGATGAACACCCCTAGTTGGGTTGATGTGTTTGATGGCGAGATGATGAGGATGATCAACGATAGGGCTGTTAGTAAAGGGAATGGATTTCACTAGGTTTAAGCTGGCCACTAATATGCGTGGGATTGCGCCCTCGCAAAAGGTTTTACCTCTTAAGGGATCACAAGAGGCTTGCAATCTCCACTATGCAGTGTACCTAATCTATGTAGTATAGTGTAGTGGCAAGTACCGGAGGATTGATCATTCTCTCGGGGAATAGTGTCGTTAGGATCAAAACTTAATTAAACTACGTCAAGAGGTAGGGGATGATTCTTTTTGTATTTTTATAGTTATTTAGAAAGCAAGTAAAAATCTCGGGTATTGGAAGAGTGGGAGGAATTAGTTGCTAGTCAACTAACCCAAATAACTACGAATGCAATAAAAATAAAATAACAAGAAAGTAAATATGAGAAAAACAATAGTCAGAGAAACGTGTTTACTTAGACTTCACTACTCCCTAACTATCTTTCATTAGTTGAATAGTTTGTTACAATTGCGTGGATGATGGGTTATATTCCTTAATACCATTCGTGGGGCAGTGTACGATCTTCCCCAACTCTACAAGTTTCTACCTCTTCCTATGTCGAGCCGAAAAATAACTCCTAACATGGCCTCCTTAGTAGTCACTTATGCATTAAATACAACCATTAAAATCATAGTACACATCCGATTCATGTTTCTTAAGACATTCAAGCATGTTACCAATTGGAAGTCTGCCAGTTTTCTTAAGACTAACATCGATATCATTCATCCATTACAATTAATAACAAACAATCAACAAACAATCAATAGCTAGGTTTCATCACATCTAAGCAAACACAAACAAACCTAGCCAAGCATGTTAAAGTAAAGACAAGCATAAGACAGAATCAAACAACACATAGACATATTGAATGATTATTGGAAGACTTATCTTTATTGAAACATGGATGAAAGAAGGGTGAAGAACCCTGTAAAATTCGATCTAGGGTTTGTCCCAAAGTTCCTCCAAAAGTTCTCACTTTAATGAATGAAAATTAGAAAACTATATATAGAGATTACAGGTCTGACGACGTCATGTTATGATCCTGACACCGTCAACTTGCCGCCAATGCTTTCCTCGGATTGCCTAGATCTAGATCTGACGACGTCATGTGTTATTCCAATCTTGGCCGTCACGTTTAAATTACTCTTGACAGCCTTGGTGACGCCGTCACTCTTTAATTCCCAAAAACGTTCTGGAGTGTCTTATGTAACTTTTCATCCACCTATTTGCCAATACGTGACTCCGGCACCTCCAAAGCGTGACGCCGTCAGGTACTATTTCCAGCTTGATTTAGAGACTTTGCCGTTTTATTCACTTTTCACTCCAAAAATGTCCAAAATGCTTCCTTTTCCAGATTTCTTCTCCAAAGTACCTAAAATGATAAAAGGAATGATTTGAGGAAATATTTGATCAAATAATCACCACTTAGGGCTTAAATGACCCCCTAAAAGCGTAACACTTTTCGTCACATCAAATACCCTTACACTTGAGATTTGCTTGTCCTCAAGCAAATGCGCTTTTATTCTAATCAAAATACAAGCTAGGGGTCATTTAACACTAATATAAAAGTAATTGCACGGAAATTATACACTAGCACCTCACAAATAGTGTAGGATCTACCCTTGATAAATCTTGAGCCAATGGATCGATAGCCTACTAATGTAATCACTAGCAAGACTATATAGACAATCTCTGTGAACTTGTATTTATTGCGGAATATAAACACAAACGATATACTAAATACTTTTATCCTCTATGGATTGTTATTATTCACTAATAATTGTATTTGACACGTACATAATACAATAACCTTAGGTTCCTTTTATACTATAAGAAACCCTAACCTTTCTTACAAGAAACGAATAACATTAAACTATGAAAGATATTCTACACATCTTGTCCTAAAATAAACTAAATATAATCTTCTAAGAACTTCGAATGCTACGGATTAACTATATCCGCAGAATGTCTATCGTCAGCAGGAACCAGACATCAGCAGAAACTACTATAAGCATCCGCTGGAACCTGTCAGCAGGAAGTCATCAGTAGTATCTATATGCTGACTTCAATAATTCCCTACAATCCTCCCCTAATCTTGCAGTTGACATGGTTAACTCTAAGATTCTTGATAGATCTTTAACAGTAGAATAATAGGATTGAGCATAAACTACAGCAGCAAAGAATCTTTATCAGTAGCATCTCTATGATCAGCAAAAACTTTGAAATCACCATTCTTTGCAGCAACAAATGACCAAATGTACATCAAAACATAAGTTTCATACTAATCTCATCACTTCCAGTTGTGTTAACTCCTGTGAGAGGTGAATCATTGAAAATAATGGATTTGATGTCTCTTTACCAATAGCCATTACTACTGGAGTAGACAAATGTTTCAGTTCACTAACTATGGTACACTGATGACCATATGATTTTTAGCAAATCATAAGCTATAAACGGATTTGATATGTCTTTACCTGTAGCCGTTTGCTCAGGACTAGTCAATTATTTGGTTGATTAAATCACCTTGGTAAATTGAATACCAAATATGGTTTTCCACTTCCTTTACCACAAGCCATACACTTGTGGGTTAGCCAATTATTGGGAATCCATAAGGAAAAATCCATGGTCAATTGACAACCATCCAACTCTCAGCTATTAAGCATGGGTGAGTTGAGTACCCAATAGTTTTTAACAAACTATTACAGCTATCAACAGATTTGACTTGTCTTTACCAAAGCTGTACCCTTTGGACTAGCCAACTTTTTGATGGAATAATCAACATCATGGTAAGTTGATAACCAGATAAGGTGTGAAAATAAACAACACCAAAACCTGCATACAACATACTAAACACTATACAAATTTTTTTTTTTTTTTTTTTTTTTTTTTTTTTTTTTTTTTTTTTTTTGTAGTAAATAAAGAAAATAAATAAATATACAACAATATATCATACCAATATCCAATCATCTCAGAGAATTTCCAAGATGTATACCATACTGAGACTCCAATTCCATTTTAGCCAGAACACTTCTTCTGATGGCTCTAATCAGTTGTTCAGCATGATGCATATCATTCCTAATCATATCAGGAGGAACAGTTAGTTTCACCTACAGCATCTTCTTCATCACCTCTATAGTGATTAGAAATATCACATCTGCCTAACAGTATAAGGTTTTGCCAGTGGTAGTGAAGATCATATGAACATCAGGAAGAGGAAAATATTTCCAATAATCAACTACCCAATCCTTTTGACCTTTCCAAGCATGAAATCCTGTGCCCCTATAAGTATGAGAATCACACAACACATATAAATCTCCTAACAAAAACATACCAATCCCCTCAGGTTGATGAGATTTATAGTAATCTATAACCCATCCATATAAGGAAAGAATGTCCTGTCTGTCCACTATATGTAGAATTTCACTAAGAAAAGTGAAATGTTTGGTAGAACCATCTTGTCTATGAAGCACATTGACTTGTCCTTGACCTATTGAAGACTCAATAAGCTCCCATTTAACCACTCTTTCCCAAACAACGGTGTCTTCATCATCAGAATCAAACTCAATAAATGTGCTGTCTTCTGCTGGATGAGCAAGACTTTTAGGAGCCTTCCTCTTTTTGGCAAAACTCTTCTTCCTTGTACCAGGAGTAGAAGGAGAAGAATCATGTGTATGAATTGGAGTATCAGCAGAAGTCTCTTTAGTGGGAACTGATTCTGAAGCATCAGGAGGAACACTCTGTGGATGATCAGCAGAAAGAGTCTCAGGAGTTGGAACATCAATAGAAATAGACTCAGGAACCTTTGGAACACTAGTTGAATCATTAGTAGGTCCAGAAGTAGATCCACTAGTATCCTTAGGTTCAGAAGGCTCCACATCTGTATCAGCAGATGGTTTAGCAGAAACATCAGCTGATTCATCAACCTGAGATAATACTGAAGGGGAATGAACATTATCCTGATCAACAAATAAAGACTCAATATAATATTTGGGAATATCAGCAGAATCATCAAGTCTCATCCTCTTAGCTGCAGACTCACCCATAAGTATGCCATGCTTCTCCAAAGGATCTTGAACATTAATTCCTGACTTATGAAGAACAGAAATGAGCTTGTCATATTATGTAGATAACTTACTGTCTGAAAAGTCCCAAACTTTCTTCTTGGTCTATCATGATCCATACATAGCACACCAATGATTCTTGACAAAAGTTCTCATGTAGTCTTTGATATTTGCTTTTGTCCATGGTTTGTCTCCCTTCTCCTTAGCTATTCTCTCTGGCTCAGCTTTCTTATTGAGTTTAGCAGCTTCAACCATCATCTTTGCAAAATCATCCTCATGATATGCAACACTAAGTACAGACTTTGCCAAATCAGGTCTAGAAGAGACTTGAGTAGCCAAGTTATCCCACTGCTCATCAGATAGATGTTTGGCAATTTCATCCAGCTCCTTTTGTCTTTCAGCAAGTAGAGTATGAGTAAGTGGATCACCCATTTGATCTAAATCAGCCTGTATCTTTCTAGTAAGAGCCTCAGATGCCTTCATGTCTAAATCCCTCTTAGCCTTAGTAGCATCCTCTTTAGCTTGCCACTGTGCTGCTACCAGCTCACTTAGCTTTTCATTAGCTAATTCCTGTTTAGGTTTCTTTCTAGAAGGAATATCATGATCAACCATAACAGATTTTCCTTTATTTATCATAGTTGAAGCAGCTTTAGGAGGAACAGAATGCTGATCAGTAGAATCCTTTGCAATAGAATCATCAGGACTATCAACATGTGTATCTGCTGATTCATCATTAGGAACCACCTTAGGCATTGGATCAGCAAATGTCTTCTTGCTAGGTGAGGACACATATTCTTTACCAGCAACAAAGAAAGTATCTCCTAACTGAGAAGCATTGGCAGGAATCTTTTCAGCAGAAACATCAGTCACATCAACATCAACGAATTGAGAAACATCAGTCCTTTTGTGATGTTCTGCCAAATACTTTCTTCTGACATAAAGCACCTTCTTATCCTTGGGAGAGGATGTTTCAGCATGAGGTGGATCATTTGGTACTTCCTTAGCAGCAGGTGCATCATCCTGAACATTCTCTATAGTGGTGGTAGCAAGAAGATGAAGTCCTTCCAAGTCAAGTTTATCAGACCCTTCAGTAACTTCTTCATCTGAATCAACCACAACACCTTTTCTTTTCTTTGTTTTAAGCTGATTCTCCAATTTCTTTACCCTTTTAATCAAAGTCACCACAACTTCTCCAAGAATCCTCTTTGTGTGCTTAAGAACCTTTTCCAAAGTGTCCACCTTTTTGCACATACCTGTTCAATAAAAGAGATAAAGAGGTGAGAGTAACAGGACCTTCAGCTCCACCTTCAGGGATATCTGAGGTATTGGGAGCATCATTAGTCCTGACAGGAGAATTATACAATCCTGCATCTAGATCCACATTATTAGTAGAATAAGGTCTTAATGGACTTGGTGTATCAAGTTTTGTTATCTGTGGAGATTGTATAGGTTGGTCAGGGCCAAAATCCTCAGTTGCCACATGCTCAGTAGGAGTAGCAACACCTGGAGAGGGTATAGGTGTGGGAGGCCTTGGTGTAGATGGTCTTTGAGATGGTGGTGGTTGGGCATCAGCAGCAACTGATGCACTTGCATAAGGAGCAACTTCAAGACCCTCAGGAGAATCCACTGGTGCATGAGCATCAGCAGGATCCTAACCACCAGCAGCTGCGTTGCCAGTAGACAACATAGCCGGTAGTAAAGGCCTATGGTCTCCATTGTAATTGGTTTTCATAGAGGCAAATAGCTTGCTAGATAACCCCTTAACATGCATATGGGTAGTGTCATTAGTCTGAATCCCTAAGATTATTTGAAGAAACCTAGGATACATTAAAAATTTAAGTTTGGTACTGTGGAAAATTAGAAGGGGGGGTTGAATAGTTTTACGTCAATTTTATATTTTAAAAACTTTGTTTTATAAAAACTTCGATTCTTATCTATGTGAATTTCCACACTTGCACAACACAAACAATTTAATCTAACTAACTCAACAATTATAACGTAAATATGAAAGTAAAGAAAAGATAGAGATAGAGAGATCAAACCACAACACACGGTATTTATAGTGGTTCTGCTACAAAGCACCTCTTCGCCCTACTCCACTCCTCGAGTCACCTACTCGAGAGTTTTTCTTCACTATGTCAACAAACTCCCTTTTGGCGGAGAAACCTTACACAACTTTTGCTTACACCAATTAACGACACTAAGCTAGATGTCGAGTTCTAATAGTAGCTAGAACCAATCTCACACCACCACACGCCTTCTTCACAACTTATACAAACCACTAATACTTCACAACTACACAATACTTCTACTTCACACCACAACTTCTTCAATACCAGATTTACAAACCCACCTAGATCTACCAATTACAATCACTACACAACTTTACAATAAATACAAGCTACGCAACTAATCTTCAATACTTCTTGATTTGAGATGAAAGGAGTATTCTTCTCTTTCACTTTGAATAATGAGGGATTAGATCACTTGAAACAAAAACTAATATGTTTATGATCAAAGGATTTAGAAAGGTGTTTTGAGAGAATTAGAACAGAAAGTTTTAGTGAAAAAGGTGAGGAAAAATTTCAGATTTGAACCAGTATTTATAGGCAAAGAATTCTGACAAAGGAGCGTATGCCGGCCCCCTTAATTGTGTGCCGGCCCCCTTAAAATTAAGGGGGCCACCCCTTATAATTAAGGGAACCGCCAACTGTAACGGCCTGAATTTTTTGTCCTTTCTGGGGAAAGTTTATTTGGTGAAAATTTAACTGAATTTGGTTAAAAATTTGAATTCATTTAATTATTATGAAATAAACATTTTCCTTTAATTACCAAAAATGTTTTTCCTAAATATATAAAATGTTTATACCATTTTATAAAATTTGTAATTAGTAAATAAACCTTCCTTTGATCATAAAATGTATTAGGCACTTGTTTATTCATACCTTAAGTGAATTAGTTGGATATAATGATATTTTGTCACTAAATACTGATGAGTGCTCAAACACTCATCATTTTTGTCGTATTCGAACTGCCAAAACATCTGAAAACACTCAAAAATGCATCAAAATACTAAAAATATCCCAGGGATTGTATTTTATACGTTTCAGATGCAAAATGAGTAAAAACAATGAAAAACGAACAAAGTTTGCACAATTGGCAGTTTCAGTCCCCCAACTTTCAAAAATTTCCAAAACTAGTCCCTAAGCATTTGTTTTGAAAGAAAAGTCAACCTAAGGTATTTAAAAGTCAAAAATTATCAAATTTAATCCTTAGGTGGAAACTTTTGGAAAATGACATATTTGGTCCCTGCAGTTTGGAAATTGGCAAAATCAGTCCTTGAGAATTTTAAAATGGAAAATATCTTTTGTGACCCTCATTTTATGGGAATGTAACAAGTTTGGTCCCTGGATTAACTTTGAGCAGTTGGCAAGTTTGGTCCTCACAAAAATCAGAAATTACAAAATGGTCCTTGGGCTTTTATTTTTACAAATTTTATGGGAATGTAACAAGTTTGGTCCCTGGATTAACCCTTGTGATTATTATGCTTACCTAAACCAAAATACCCAATCCAAACATAAGCATAAACATGATCTGGTCCAAACAACACCCAGGCCCAACACAACCAAGCCCACCCACACCCTTTTTATTAATAAAACCAAACGGGCTCAAATAAGGACAACCCCACCCATCTTCTACCTTTTTGCCGCCATAACCAAACACCCAGCCCCCAACCCTGTACCTTCCCCCAACATCTCTGTCCCCCTCCACCATCCTATTAGCCACCCTACACCACTCAACAAAGTCAACCCGAACACAAATTATTACCTCCCCCCTCTTCCACAGGGCATAAAAATGGTTCTAGGGCTGAGATGAAGAGCAGGAACATCCAATGGCTAGGAATTGCTCCAAGGTGACACAGAGACTTTTCCACAGAGGTATCACACCAGACAAAGAGCACAAAAGGAGAGAAAGTCCCCCTGGTTCTAGTTTCTATTTTTAATATATATAGTTACCCATTTGTAAGCCAAAAAATGGCATGTAGTTTTATGTAATTTTCTAATTTAGAAAAGTAGATTTCTTATGTAATTTCTAGTTCTCAATACTTAGTTTAGTTTGTAAAACTTTTCTGCATCAATTCAAGTATTTTAGTTTCCTTAAATTACAAGTCCATTATTTTCAGTCTCTTAATTTCTTTAAATCTTGCTCAAAGTTATTCTTGTTGTTTTAAGGTTTCATAAACTCACTTCTACTCTCAGTAGTCAAAGAGAAAAAAAAAAAAAAAAAAAGAATTAAATAAGAAAAAGAGAAAAATAGAAAATATAAGAAATCAAAAGAGTGAATAAGGTTGAATGTGATAGGCTGCTGTATAACAAGAAGAAGACAGGAAGCTATGGGATATGGAATGCTTTGGTTTAGAGCTTATGGAAGCAATAGGATTGAGATTTTGAGCCCTTGTTCACTTGATTTGGCAGGATGGCAACTTGTAAGCAACTCCCTTAATTTCACATTTTACTAATTCATTAGTTCAATTAACTGCTTAATATTGCTTATTAGTTTTTATTAGTTGTAGTTGTAAACTTTAATCAGGACCTAATTTAATACAACTTCTTTGTGCAAAATTTAATGTTCAACTTGTCCCTTAAGGGGTGTTTGGTTCTGCTAGTTCAGTTGGCATCCTGTTGTTTTTAGTGACTAAAGCTTGTTTAGATTTCATTCTTAGGTTAAAATTAGAATAGTATAAGACTTACATTGGTGGTTTCTTGAGTAAAAAGTCAAATTAATCTTTAAATTCTCATATATACTTAACTGTGTAGGATTTAGGATAGGAGACTTAGATTATTAAGTTAAAACTTATTTAGTTTGCTTAAGGTAGTTTCATTTAGGATTAATATTACATAATTAGTCAGCTAGGATCAACCAAAAGTCATCAAAGTCAAACTTCGCTCTAAATTGAAAAAGTCAAAATTGTAGCTTTGTGCAGAAATCTAAATGTTCAAGGATTTTTCATGATTTTAGTGTTTGATATTATGATCTGAAATTTTTTGAGGTCAATCTTTGTCAGCTTAACTCTTGAAATTAGCACTTGGTTTAATTTTAATATTTTTTTCGTAGCTTATCAAACAGCTTAAAGTGACTTGCAGGGAGAGTATCTCCCCTTCACTGCTTGTCTGTTTCATCAGCCTAGTTCCACTTGATCCCATAGGTTTTATTAGTAGATCCTATTTTAAGTTCCTCTGCTTTTTGGAAAGGTTGGTAGTAAAGCTTGTTAGATCAAAGGCTAATTTTGATTTTTGAGCTTATTTGATAAGCTCAAGCAAGGCTTGCAGTTGAGCCTTTGGCCTGAGGTCTGGGGGTATTTAAGACTTGCTCAATTGACCTCCTTGGCTTATTTTGTGTTATTTGTTATTGTTTTAGGTTCATTTCAGTTTATTTAAGATATTCACTGCTTATTTTCACAATATGGGACGTTGCATAGCTTATGGGTGGGCTTAATTTGAGTTACCTAATTGATTGACCTAACCTTATTGTACCCTGCCTCAGTGTGGACCTCCCATATTCACAAGCTCTCCATAGGCTCACCTTTGAGCCTCAAGCCTTGTTTCTTAGCTTTCTGAGAAGCCACCCAGGGTGGCTTATTGGATCAACCCCCCTAGGACCTTTGTGCACCTCTGTGGGCCCTACCAAGGGCTCCACTTAGCCTGTTGGAACCTGTTTGGCCTACAGCTTTTGTGACTTGCTTATTCACTTATTCCAGCTTAACCATTGTGCTTCTCTCTTTATTTTTGCTCATTTCTTGTTTCCTTAATATTGTTGTAGCTTATTTGTTCATTGTGACATAGTTTGGTAGCTTTTTCAAAATTACGCAAAGCCTAATAAGCTAAATTCAAAAACCTGATAAGCATTTGGACTTCCCAAGTGCTTAATTTTTCTATTTTCACCAAAGTGTCTTCACAAAAAGTGATTAATATTAGTAGTAAATTAGTTGTGTAAAAGAAAAATTAGAAAAAGACAAAAAATTAAAAAGTGATAGCTTCTATTTAAGCCCTTTTGGCTTATTTTCTGCTTATTCAAAAGCAACATCTGTTTTTAATTTTTTCCTAGGCTTCTGTAGTCATAATAGATTTTTAGTAATTTTTTCAGATTTTTCCTTGATCATTTAGTATTTTTTATAATTTAGTTTAATTTAAATTCATTAAATAATTAGTTTTAATTAGTAATAATTAATTAAAAAGTAGGAAAAATAGTTTTTCTGTTTTAAAATTAGTTTTATAATATTTTAGATTTTCTAAATTTAATTTTCATTTTTCTAGTTAAATTTAATAATTATTTGTAATTTAGGATAATTTAGTTAATTAAAAAGTAATTAATAATTAGTAATTAATTAATAGTAATTAATTAAATAGTTGTAAAAATAATTTTAATTTTCCAAAAATTTTCTTATAACATTAGGATTGTAAAAATATAATTTTCACATTCGTAGGATTTTGTTTACTCCCGTTTCACTTTTTAATTTGCGCGTTCGCGTTTATTTTAAACTCAAACGCACGTTTTTAGGTAAAATCACGTTCTTAGGTTGTCTGATAATCAGTAATTGTTAATAAAGTGTTTCTAAGTTATTTTCCATCATAATCTCGTAGTGTAATCATAATAATCAAATTCCTGACCTTCCTGATTAATCACCCGATCATTTAAAACGTTCACAAATACAATTGCACGCCTCGTCGGGACATAACGACCCGGGGATTCCCTAAACTCCTTGCTTAGTTGGTTTTTAACGTTTGAATTGGTTGACCATCACCTGGTAAACTTAGTTGAGCGTTTAGGACCAATCAAAATTTGGCGCCGCTGCCGGGGAGGCTGCTGCGTATCTGTACACGTTTTTTAGAGATTAGTGATTTTTCACACATCATTGCATAAACTCCAGCACTTTTTGTAAATACTAATCATAAAACAAAAACGTCATTAACACTTTTCCTAAAGTGTTAACAACACCAAAAAAATCAAAAAACAAACAAAACAGATTGTTACGTTTTCTATATCGGGTTTCTTTTAAGGTGATTCTTAAAGAAATACGATTTTGGGTAACGGAACGATACCAAAAATATTGTCCAAAAGTTTTTTCACCCATACACAAAAACCCAAAAACATTCGTCTTTTCTTGTGAATAATAATTACATAAAAATAAACCGGCGCAAACCAAGACAGAACACCTACTAAGTGGGGGTGTGAACATAATAAGTTCCCAAACGAAAGATTAAAACTTGCCTTTGTATCCCTGTAGGTGGTGTACCTTTTTTAAAGAAGCCACTTGCTTGTGATTATTGGTTTAAGTTCACTGTGGTTTTGCCTCGACTTTATTTTGATTGGTTTTTATCCCTAGTGCATGCGCACTCGCTCTTCTAGGTCTACTAGCCCATTACGTGAGCTTGTAAGAAAACCTAGAAGACCTCATAGACGTTCAGCACCAACAGTCGGATCTGAGATCTGTACTGTTTCCACTCCAGCTGTCACCATGGCGGAAGACCGCCCCATGTGTGAGCTTCTCCAAGCACCCATCGAGGGTTACGGAGACGCTATTGTTGTTCCAGCCATCGTAGCTGATAGTTTTGAGCTCAAAACCGGGTTACTCAATCTTGTAACCTCAAGTCAATTCTACGGTTTTGAGAGGGACGATCCTCATGCTCACATTCGATGGTTCAATAAAATCACATCAACCATCAAGTACAAAAATGTCCCATGTGAAGCAATCAAGCTTCTTCTCTTCCCATTCTCCCTCGAGGGTCAAGCCCGGATTTGGCTTGAGAAACAAGCCCCTCGATCTATTGAGACATGGGAAGACTTGGTAGAAAAGTTTGTAAACGAATTCTTCCCACCTTCAAAGACCACGAGTCTTAAAAATGAAGTCACCAAGTTCACTCAAAAATATGATGAATCATTTGGTGAAGCGTGGGACCGTTTCAAAGAATTACTTCGCAAGTGTCCACATCATGGTTTCTCCGAGTTGATGCAACTCGATACTTTCTACAATGGCATGGGCCAAGTTGATCAGGATTCTCTCAATGCCTCTGCGGGAGGTAACTTTTTGAGTAGAACCACCAAAGAAGCTTTAGCAATCATTGAGAACAAGTCCAAGGTCCGCTCTACATGAAGCAAGCCGGTTGTTTCCCAAATTAGTGCGGGTCCTTCCACTTCATCTCCTTCGAGTCAGTCTAGCACCGATGCTAAGATTGACAAGCTTACTGAGGCTATTCAAGCTTTGGTTCTCGCCCAGCAACAGAAAGTCTCTTTTCCACAATATCCTCCACCTGCTGAGGTTAAAAAAGTGGAAGTCTGTGTAACTTGTGGTGGGCCGCATGCCTACTACAATTGCACAACTACTGATGGTTCTCCGTTTGAAGCTCATGCTGTAGCCGGGTCATCTAATCAAGGAGGCAATCAATACCTCCCTCCTATGGACCCGAACTATCGTCCTAATCATTACCCTGGACCCCCCGGTTTTAATCAAAACCAAAATGTCCAAAACCGTAACCAGAATCAAAATAGAATGAACCAAGGTTTTCAAAACCAAGGTAACTTCAATCAAGGTCACGGTTTCCAAAATCAAGGTTTCCAAAATCAAGGAAACTCTAATCGAAACCAAGGTCAGGGTAATTTCAACCCCGGGTATTTTCATGGAAACAACAACCCTAATCAGGGTAATTTTCCAAATCAAGGCCCCAATCAGAACAATCGTGCTCAAAATTTTAATAACCAAAATCAAGCCATTGTTCCAACTGGGCCTTCATCTGACGAGTTGTTAAAACAATTCATGAAGTCCCAAGAAGAGATGAACAAGTTGTTGGTTAGCCAGATTTCTGAAATTAAGAAGTCTTTAAATGATCGACCCTCGGGCTCAGGAACACTTCCGAGCAACACGATCGCTAACCCGAGGGGCGATGCTAAGGCGATCACAACTAGAAGTGGTGCTTCTTATGATGAACCCACAATTCCTACTACCTCTTCTTCCTTTCCTCCAAAGGTAGTGGAACATGAACCTGAGGTGACAACGGACAAGGTGCAAACTCCTAGCTCACGAAGTACCGCACACGTCCAACCTCAGGTTATTCCAGAAACTAGATGCAAACCTGGAGTTGTCTTTGAACCACCTGAAACTCTAGTGGACAACCCTAAATCCAAAACTTCTATTCCTTACCCATCACGTCTCAATGAACAAAAGCTCCGAGAAAAAGCTAGTCACCAAATGGATAAATTTTTCTAAATCTTTCACGATTTGCATTTTGACATTAGCTTCGCGGATGCTATTCTCTTGATGCCCAAGTTTGCATCAGCAATCAAGAATCTGTTAAGTAATAAGGAAAAACTCTTTGAGATGGTTAGAACTCCGTTAAATGAGCACTACTCAGCAGTTCTCTTGAAAAAGCTTCCCGAAAAGCTTGGAGACCCCGAAAAATTTCTCATTCCGTGTGTTGGGTCTGAAACTGCTGCTGAGTGAAACTGCTGCTAGTAGTAATGATTCTGCTGCTGAGTGAAACTGCTGCTGAAGTTAAATGTTGTTGACAGAATCTACTGCTAATGTGATAAGGATGTATACGGTTTAGATAAATATAGAATAGATTGTGTAAATATTATATTTATCTAGAATATTCTTATCGTGTAGAGTAAGATATTGTAAACCTAGTAGGACTCCTTAGTCTATAAAAGGAGGATCCTAGGGTTAGTTTATGTACGTATTATTATTCACTTCAAGGTTGTAAAACCCTAGCATTGTTGAGTGCTCGTATTAATAATATTGAAGTGTTGAAAGAGAATCATAATTCTTCTTAAGTTAAGCTTTTACATTCCGCATATTAGCTTAAGTGTTTAATCAAGTTAACTTCTATATAAGATCGTTTACCCTCCAACTTCTTAACTCTTCCAATTAAAGTTAGAACAGCACTGCTAAGATTCTTTTTGGTGAAGTTCAGATCATTCTCCAATTTGTCCACCTTTAGTACATACCTGTTCAACAAAGCTGATACAGAAGTGAGAGTAACTGGACCTTCAGCTCCACCAACAGGGATATCTGTGGTATTGTGAGCATCATTGGTCCTGTGAGAGGAATTATCTAAAGTTACATCTACATCTACATGCACATTATCCTCAAATTGAGGTCTTAAAGGACTGAGAGAAGGAAGTCTTGTAAATTGTGGTGAGTTTACAGGTTGGTCAAAGCCTAAATTCTCATTGAGCTCATGCTCAGGAGAATGAAGATTCATTGGTGAATGTACAGGGGTGGGTAATCTTGGTGAGAGTGGAGACTGAACATCAGAAGCAACTGAAGCATTTGCATCAGGAGCATCTTCAGTTCTGTCAGGAGAATCCTCTGGTGCTTGAGCATCAGGGGAATCCTGACCACCAGCAGCTATATCAGCTGCATCTCCATCAGGGGGATTGCCCTCAGGGGCATCAGCAGCTACATCAGCAGCTACTCCATCAGGCAACATGGCTGGAAGTAAGGGTCTTTGTTCACCATTAAAGTTAATTTTCATTTGGGAAAACAATTTTTTAGACAAACCCTTAACAGGCAAGTGAGTGGGGTCATTGGTCTGAATGTCCAAAATGATTTGAAGAAATCTAGGATACATTAGATATTTAAGTTTTGTATCCTTAACATTTTCAAGCATAGCATGAAAGATATACCTAGAAAAGTTAAATGTTCTTCCACGAGGGAGACACACAATGGCAAGAGCAATATCTGTAGAAAACTGAGCCCATCCACCAGATTTAGAACCCATGCACTGAAGCAATGTATGTGTCAAGAACCTCCATTTTGGACAAAATAGATTCTTGTACCATGTTTTCCCATCACCACTATACCCAGCAGCCTGAAGCCCTCTAAGGATCTCACTCTTAGGCAAATCAGTCACCCCTCCTTCATCATCTAACTGTAGTTTGGTCCTGACCAAAGACTCAGTAACCACAAATTCTTCCTCATCTATTTCAGCAACAATCTCTGCTGATCCATCTTCAGCAGTTCTTGTTTGTGCCGTATTCCAAAATTGTACAACAATAGATTCATGAATAACCACCGGGTATTGGAGCAGAGCATATCGAATCTTAGACCTTTGAAGAAATTCAATCATGCCTAAATAATCTTCATCACCCTTTCCACGACCAAGAAAGGCATGCTTGTTATGATCAGCTTTGAAATATAGTTCAGCCATTAATTGAGAATTGGAAATTAGGTTTAGAAGTTCTGAAAGATGTTGAAATGGTTTTGAAAAATATATAGTGAGAGGGAATCAGTTAATTTGGGAGTGGGATATGCACGTCGTTGGTTAATATGGAAGTTACCAAACGTGGAATGAAACTGATGTGAATTATTGGAAAGAAATCCTTGACCAATAATCGCCCAAGACAAATCCCAATTAACTGACTCATCCGTAGAAACCAAATCAAACGGCTGAAAACAAATGGTCAATCCGTCGAAAATAGTCAAACATTGACTATGGTCAACAGATCCATCCGCAACATCACTCAGCAGAATCTACTCTTCAGTGGAAACCAAATATCTTTAACAAAGATCTTTTAATTCAAAATTCAACGATCCCTTAATTATCTCCAAACTGCGTCGCATTAATGGTAATAAAGGCACGCGGTTTGGGAATCTTATAAATAAAGACTAATTATTCCCAAATCTTCTCACCTTCATATCAAATTCCTAATTATCATATCGCCAACCAAAAATTATATTCATGACTTCCAATCAACCCATCATCAACCTTGCTTCTGAATCATCAGATACTTCTGACTCATTAACATCTCCACCACCATGGAATATGCCAACTCGTCCTCGTGGTCTTACAAAGGAACAAGCGAAGAAGAAGAAACATGATGTGCCTGCACCAAGTTCATCATCATCTAAAGATCTTCCACCCTCTCCCTCTGAGAATGATGATCCTAATTATCAGAGAGAGTTGGAGAGAAAGTGGAATGAATTTGAGAGTGCAAACCAAGTTCCCAATCCTGATGAGTCTCTTGTCTTCTCAACATCTTCTGATGAAGAGAATGATGAGAATGATGAACTTTACACTCCTACAACTTCTGATAAGCCTCAGTCATATCGTCCAAGGAAAAGAAAAAGTAACTCCCCATTACCAAAGACCAGAAAGGTTGTGTTAGGTTTGCCCTGTCCTCAGTGGCAAGGACTCTTCAACATCAACAACAAAGGCAAAAAGAAGGCTGTGGATGGCAAGGGCAAGGGCAAAGTAGAATAGGAACTTTGATGTTTGTCTTTCTCTTTCATTATCTTGTAATGTATCTCTGAAGAATCAATAAAATTTGCTTTGGTTTATGATTACTTGTTTTAATTCTTCTGAGTAGCATTCCCCTGAATAATTTGAACTTGACTATTCCATCAGCAGGAACATACTTAATTACAAGATAACTTGTATCCGCAGCATGTTGGTCAAACCATTGACTTTCATCCGAAGTATCTAATTAAATGGACAACTTGCACACTTAGTAATTGCTACTGACTCAACTACCTCCCATTAACGTACATTAACTCATAGTAAACCCAAATAAGTTCTTTAAAAAGAGGTCTTCACGTCATAATCAACTCACCATACCACAAATAACATATCCCAAAGTCTTTCACACATTTTCACCATGAAACCAGTCCCCAATGTCATTGAAATTTCTTCTGATTCATCAGACTCTACTTTTGACATACCTCAAATACAGAGATCATACTACTATTTGAATGAAGGTCCTTCAGAGTTATGTCCATCTCCAACCTCATCAGAGGAAACCATTGAAGCTGAGGAAGCACCAGCTCCTCTAGCTATGATTGTCCCTGACTTCACCCCTGTCACTGCATTCTTAACAAGTGAAATGGAAAGAGTCTACGCTGATATGAGAAGAATCTATGTCCCTGAAGAGCCACAGTCCTCAGGCAAAAGGAAGAGTCCATTGAAGGTGGTGCTTGGTCTTGCAGCTCCAAAACTCTGGAACAAGGACATGTAATCCAGAGGAATCCACAAGAAGATGCCAGACCCAAAAGACTTGGGTAAAGGGAAAAGAAAGATGGATTAGGTTGTTGCTTGGTGATGTGATGGTTAGATGGTGTTTGGTTGTTGTTGAATGATGTATTTTGTGTTCCTTCTGATAACAGATCTTTGTAATGGTTGTACCAAACTTTCTACTAAAGAATAAAAATTTACTTTAATGTCTTTACATCTAGTGCCACTGAATGTAGATCTTTGAACATCAGCAGAAACATGACCTGAAACCATACATTCACACAGAACACAAAAACACAACAAACACATGATAATATACAAGATTAGTAATAACCTGCAAAACAAAGTTAGTAAACTTAATTCTAGAAAACATTATAATCTATTTAAATACAACATGTACAATCCTCCCTTGAGGCATATGCCTCCCCTCAAACATTGCATTCAAGGGTTAAGTGTTTAATCAAGTTAACTTCTATACAAGATCGTTTAAGTGTTTAATCAAGTTAACTTCTATACAAGATCGTTTAAGCTCAACTGGGATCAACAATTTTAGTGCATCTGCTACACAACCTAAAATACTCTATACCCGTAGGAACACCAAAAAGAACACTGATCTTCCTCAGGATAGTGTTAGTATGGCTGTACCAGATGAGGCTGTCCTAGGTGATGATGAGGACATGTTGGCAAGGGCTGTCACTACTGCTTCTAGCTTAGCAGCAGAGCAGGATAGTGATAACATAATTAAGACCCAAACCAAGGCAACATCTAGAGATGATGATTCTTCTGAATCAAATTCTCAGGATGGTAACCCTAGCCAAATGGCAAATATAGGGGGCTCAGATGATCAAAATAGGTTTGATACTGAGTTTATGTCCCAAGATTCACCTCTCGGACCAGGTTACACAGGTCGAAGTGATGAGGACAGACCAGTGACCAACGAATTGACGGAAACTCTTGTACATGATGACAATGTCCATGATTCACCTCTCGGACCAGGTAATACAGGTCGAAGTGATGAGACTATTATGAAACTTATTCAGGATTTGACGGTTACTTATACCAACTTGGGGTTGAAATGTACTACATTGGAGGACAAGGTTCTTACTCTTTCATCTGTTGTTGCTAATCAGGACAAGACTATTATCAAATTGCAAAAACAGATTAAGAACTTTCAGAAATCAAGATCTTCAACCTCTTTGAAAAGATTGAAGAAAGTGGGCACTTCTCAGGTTGTTAGTTCTCCTGATGCTTCTACTCACTTGGAAGAGGATGCTTCCAAACAGGGGAGGAATGAAGAGGCAATGGGTTCAGGGGAGGTCAATTTGGAAAAGGTTCCAGTGATTGGTGATATGGATGTTGAAAATCATCAGGATACTGAAAGTCCTCAGGATGCTGGAGATTTTGTGGTTGCTGATAAATCAGGGAATGAGGTTGTTATGGAAGAGGTGATTGCTACACAAGAGAAGGTGGTAGAACAACTTACAACTTTGGAGCCTGAGCAACTAGTAAAGGCAACAGGGTTGATGGGTGAAACATTGATGAAGTTGGTAGACAAAAGTCTTGACTTTGCTGCTCAAGATTCTACTGCTAAAGAATCTATTGCTAAGGATCTTACTAACTCTGCTACTAGTGGATCTGCTGATGCACAAGACTCTGCTGCTGGATCTGGTGACAATGCTGCTGCTTAAGCCATGGTATTATTGAGCAAGAAAACTTCACCAGTATCAACTCCTTCACTACCACAACAAACTACAACAACAATCAAATCATCAGCACCTAGAAAACCTGAAAAAGGGATTGTTATTAAAGAACCTGCTGCTCAACAAAAGAAAGTTATTTCTTCATCTTCTACTGATAAAGGCAAGGGCAAGCAAGTTGAAAAGGAAAGGATTATGTATAAGGGGATTGATTTCACTGATGTACCTTTTGATTCTTGGCCTAAGCCATTGCAAGTTGAACATGATACAGCTGTTGCACTTAAAGAACAAGAGTTGATTAATATGGAAGAACAACAGTTAGCTGAGAAAGAGGCTGAAGGATTAAAGAGGTATGAAGAATGGATAAGTGAGAAGATCAGAATGGCTGCTGATATTGAACTCAATAAGCTGATCAAGATTGAAGAAAATGAAGTTCCAACTTTTAATGTGCAATCTTGGTACAGTGAGTTTACTACAAAGAAGAGAAAAGAAAATGCTACTGCTAGAAGAAAGATAAAGATATTTAAAGGTCCAATTGTTAAACAACAAAGAAAAGAATATGAAAGGTATCTAAAGAATATGGCTGGATGGACATTGGTACAGTTGAAAGCTTATTCTGACAAAGAAGTTTTTGACTTGTATCAACAAGCTAAGAGAAGAACAGATACATTTTATGCTATGGGATGTGCTGAGGATTTGGAACAAATTGCTCAGATGAACAAGAAGTTGGTACCTGATAAAGTAGCTGAAGCAGAGCATATTCAAGAAGCTGATGTTGTTAAACAGCTTGATATTGATGCAGCAAATACTACTTCTTCTGTGTATGGTGGTAAAAGAAAAAGTGTTATTCATAAGTCATTTGCAAAGAAGAAGAGAAAGATTGGAGAAGGAAGCAGTTCTATGCCTGAAGGAGATGAGTTTAAACATGATCTTGATCAGATTCCTTCTGAGCATCAAAAAGAACAATTGAAGGGTTACACTATGGTTGGCAAGATGGAAGATCCTGAAGTAGTTGATGCCAAACCATTAGGAGTCAAATATCCTATTATCAAAGTAACTACAGGATATGATACTAACATTGGAGCATTTCATGATGTCCAGAGATCTGATGGTAAGACTCACAGGTTTCTTAGATTTCAACAGATGCTACATTACTTTGATAGAGAGGATGTTGAAGATTTATGGAAGTTATACAAGGCAAAGTTTGGAGCTGAAAAGTTTGATGGTAAAAAGTATGAGATAGAGAAAATTGATCATATCATAACTTCTTCTGATAATGTTATGTGGAGAGCTCTTAAACTTATGTTTGAACCTTCAAAGGATGATTCTGAATGGACAGAGATAGTAGAATACAAAGTAAGAAAATGGAGACTCTTTCAAGATTCTGGAGTTCATGTGTTAGATATTGGACCAATTACTTTGTATATGCTAGCTGAAATGGATTATCCAGTGGTAAGATACTGGAATATTGTCAATCAGATGGTTAATGGTGACAAATCACTTAAGTTGCAGAAATACTATGATTCTGATGATCAAGCATTCAATTTGCTGTCAAAGTATAAGAAGATATTTGATCAACTGAATGCTCAAGAGTTGAAGTGTTTGGAAGCATCCTCCTAGTGATTAATTGTGCTTTGAAGAAACTTAATTATTTAGAAATAAATAATAAGTTTAGGGGTGGATTGTTGGGTCTGAAACTGCTGCTGAGTGAAACTGCTGCTAGTAGTAATGATTCTGCTGCTGAGTGAAACTGCTGCTGAAGTTAAATGTTGCTGACAGAATCTGCTGCTAATGTGATAAGGATGTATACGGTTTAGATAAATATAGAATAGATTGTGTAAATATTATATTTATCTAGAATATTCTTATCGTGTAGAGTAAGGTATTGTAAACCTAGTAGGACTCCTTAGTCTATAAAAGGAGGATCCTAGGGTTAGTTTATGTACGTATTATTATTCACTTCAAGGTTGTAAAACCCTAGCATTGTTGAGTGCTCGTATTAATAATATTGAAGTGTCGAAAGAGAATCATAATTCTTCTTAAGTTAAGCTTTTACATTCCGCATATTAGCTTAAGTGTTTAATCAAGTTAACTTCTATACAAGATCGTTTAAGCTCAACTGGGATCAATCAAGTTAACTTCTATACATCAATCTACCCTAGTTGTTTCCCATAAAACGTCTCTTCACACACACACCTTTCTAGGTTTACATTGTGACACACATGAATGAATAAACCTATTCCCTGTATTCTCTTTATATAATAGAGAATTAGGGTTACAAATACTACGAATGACTATATTGAAATAACTTCTTTGTAAAGCAAGTCCTTTGTCTTTTGCATTCTTCACTTTGTTTTCATAAATCCAAGAATGCACACAAAGCAATATCACTGGTACAGAGTCACCATTAACAATATAATCCAGATCTTGATTAATGACATGTGACCTAATAGTAGTTGTGAGCTCAGCCAAGAATGCTGATGCTACAAAGAAGGTTACTGAAGAATCAAAGACTGCACTGGTATCTTGTGATGGACTGGGAGATATTGATTGGAGTGATATGGCTGAAGAAGAACCAAATTTCTCTTTGGTAGCTGTTGCTCAACCCAAGGTGCAGAACTTTGCACTTATGGCCTATGGTTCATCATCAAGATCTGACTCTGAGGTATCAAATGATTCAGACTTATCTATGTGTTCTTTTAAATCTTGTGCTGACACTATAGAAGAACTTAAGTCTAGGAATGAGAATTTAAATAGAGAAATTGAACACCTAAAACTTGATAACTTAGGTTACAAAGTAGGTATTCAAAATGTTGAAAGGAGGTTAGAATATCTCAAAGAGTGTGAGAAGGAATATGTAGATCAACTTAATCTCAGAGATATAGAAATTTTTAAGAAAAACAGTGAAGTAGAAGTTCTTAAAAATAAGTTAGAAGAAGCTGAAAAAGAAAAAGAGGAAGCTCTTGCTGAAAAAGATAAACATGTAGTAAGAGTACAAAAACAACAATATGCTTCTGATTTGGTTCATAAATATATAGAGAATAACTTGATGAGAAAAGGTAGTGGAATTGGGTATAATGAAGTGGCTCCTCCAGCCAAAAGTGCTTTTGCTCCACCAGGAAAAGAACTATAATTCATTAGTGAGCTAAATATTGAAAAACCTGTAGGTGAATGTAGCACAAGTGTTAATGAAACACCTAAGGTTGAGGCTAGAAAATTTTCGAAAGCTCCTATTATAGAAGATTGGTACTCTGATAGTGATAGTGATGAGGAACAGGTTAAACAAGAACAAAGTGTGAAAAAGGAAGGAATTCCTACAAAGTTTAAACCTAAAAGTGAACAGGTTAAGTTTGTCAAACCTGTGTTAGGAAATAACATCTCTAGGAAAATGGTAGAATACAATGAGGTACCTAGAGAACAGATGGAAAGGTTCAATAATAAGCCTAGAGGTAACCAGAGAAACTTCAACAACCTAGTTTCACACAGATTAGGTAATCAGTTTCAATTACAAAAGAAGGCTTGTTATAAGTGTGGTAGCTTTGAACACTTGATTGTTAGATGTCCTGAACACCAAAAGCCTGTTTGGAATCAATACACTAGGGTGAATCACAAATATGTAACTAAACAAACTCACCCAAATCCTAATAGAAACATGGTTCCAAGAGCTGTTTTATTGAGATCTGGTGCAACTAGATCTATTTATGCTGCTAAAACAAATGGTGTTTTCAAAACCACAACTGGTTCTTCTACTGGCTCTACTGCTAGTAAGCATTCTGCTGTTAGTATGTACTCTGCTGCTAGTACAAAACTTTCTACTTCTAGGCCAAAAGTTTTAACAAATACAGTTGTTGGTAATCACTTTTATGCTGTTAAGGCCTTAGCTTGCTGGACATGGAAACCAAAAACTATTGGTTCAAATTCTGTTTCCAAGAATAGTAGTGCATCAAGTGATTTAAAGAAATTTGATTATGTTGATGCACAGGGCAGATCCAAGTCAGTAATGGCTTGGGTCGTCAAGAGGAACTAACGTCTCTACTTTTCATGTGCAGGTCAATCTACTGGATGAGCTTAAGGATATGGTTATTGTTGACAGTGGATGTTCTGGACACATGACAGGAGATGAGTCTCAACTTGAAGACTTTGAGGCTTTTGACGGTGGTTATGTTGCTTTTGGGAATGATCCAAAAGGTGGAAAAATTGTTGGTAGAGGAACTCTAAAAACTGGAAATTTGGACTTTGAGAAGGTGTTTCTTGTGAAAGGACTTAAGTTTAACCTCTTTAGTGTCTCACAAATATGTGACAAAAAGAACTTTGTTCTTTTTACAGACACTGAGTGTATGATCCTTTCTCCTGACTATCAGTTGCCAGATGACAAGTCTGTGCCTTTGAAGGTCCCTAGAAATGAGAATATATACAGTGACCATATTAAGAACATTGTTCCTAAAAGGGCTTTGACTTGTCTAATTGCAAAGGCCACTGTTGATGAGTCTAAATTATGGCATAGGAGGCTGGGACATCTGATCAGGACAAGACTATTATCAAATTGTCAAAACAGACTAAGAACTTTCAGAAATCAAGATCTTCAACCTCTTTGAAAAGATTGAAGAAAGTGGGCATTTCTCAGGTTGTTAGTTCTCCTGATGCTTCAACTCACTTGGAAGAGGATGCTTCCAAACAGGGGAGGAATGAAGAGGCAATGGGTTCAGGGGAGGTCAATTTGGAAAAAGGTTCCAGTGATTAGTGATATAGATGTTGAAAATCATCAGGATACTGAAAGTCCTCAGGATGCTGGAGATTTTGTGGTTGCTGATAAATCAGGGAATGAGGTTGTTATGGAAGAGGTGATTGCTACACAAGAGAAGGTGGTAGAACAACTTACAAATTTGGAGACTGAGCAACTAGTAAAGGCAACAGGGTTGATGGGTGAAACATTGATGAAGTTGGTAGACAAAAGTCTTGACTCTGCTGCTCAAGATTCTACTGCTCAAGAATCTACTGCGAAGGATCTTACTAACTTTGCTGCTAGCGGATCTGCTGATGCACAAGACTCTGCTGCTGGATCTGGTGACAATGCTGCTGCTGAAGCCATGGTATTATTAAGAAAGAAAACTTCACCAGTATTAACTCCTTCACTACGACAACAAACTACAACAACAATCAAATCATCAGCACCTAGAAAACCTGAAAAAGGGATTGTTATTAAAGAACCTGCTGCTCAACAAAAGAAGGTTATTTCTTCATTTTCTACTGATAAAGGCAAGGGCAAGCAAGTTGAAAAGGAAAGGATTATGTATAAGGGGATTGATTTCACTGATGTACCTTTTGATTCTTGGCCTAAGCCATTGCAAGTTGAACATGATACAGCTGCTGCACTTAAAGAACAAAGAGTTGATTAATATGGAAGAACAACAGTTAGCTGAGAAAGAGGCTGAAGGATTAAAGAGGTATGAAGAATGGATAAGTGAGAAGATCAGAATGGCTGCTGATATTGAACTCAATAAGCTGATCAAGATTGAAGAAAATGAAGTTCCAACTTTTAATGTGCAATCTTGGTACAGTGAGTTTACTACAAAGAAGAGAAAAGAAAATGCTACTGCTAGAAGAAAGATAAAGATATTTAAAGGTCCAATTGTTAAACAACAAAGAAAAGAATATGAAAGGTATCTAAAGAATATGGCTGGATGGACATTGGTACAGTTGAAAGCTTATTCTGACAAAGATGTTTTTGACTTGTATCAACAAGCTAAGAGAAGAACAGATACATTTTATGCTATGGGATGTGCTGAGGATTTGGAACAAATTGCTCAGATGAACAAGAAGTTGGTACCTGATAAAGTAGCTGAAGCAGAGCATATTCAAGAAGCTGATGTTGTTAAACAGCTTGATATTGATGTAGCAAATACTACTTCTTCTGTGTATGGTGGTAAAAGAAAAAGTGTTATTCATAAGTCATTTGCAAAGAAGAAGAGAAAGATTGGAGAAGGAAGCAGTTCTATGCCTGAAGGAGATGAGTTTAAACATGATCTTGATCAGATTCCTTCTGAGCATCAAAAAGAACAATTGAAGGGTTACACTATGGTTGGCAAGATGGAAGATCCTGAAGTAGTTGATGCCAAACCATTAGGAGTCAAATATCCTATTATCAAAGTAACTACAGGATATGATACTAACATTGGAGCATTTCATGATGTCCAGAGATCTGATGGTAAGACTCACAGGTTTCTTAGATTTCAACAGATGCTACATTACTTTGATAGAGAGGATGTTGATGATTTATAGAAGTTATACAAGGCAAAGTTTGGAGCTTAGAAGTTTGATGGTAAAAAGTATGAGATAGAGAAAATTGATCATATCATAACTTCTTCTGATAATGTTATGTGGAGAGCTCTTAAACTTATGTTTGAACCTTCAAAGGATAATTCTGAATGGACAGAGATAGTAGAATACAAAGTAAGAAAATGGAGACTCTTTAAAGATTCTGGAGTTCATGTGTTAGATATTGGACCAATTACTTTGTATATGATAGCTGAAATGGATTATCCAGTGGTAAGATACTGGAATATTGTCAATCAGATGGTTAATGGTGACAAATCACTTAAGTTGCAGAAAGACGATGATTCTGATGATCAAGCATTCAATTTGCTGTCAAAGTATAAGAAGATATTTGATCAACTGAATGCTCAAGAGTTGAAGTGTTTGGAAGCATCCTCCTAGTGATTAATTGTGCTTTGAAGAAACTTAATTATTTAGAAATAAATAATAAGTTTAGGGGAGGATTGTTGGGTCTGAAACTGCTGCTGAGTGAAACTGCTGCTAGTAGTAATGATTCTGCTGCTGAGTGAAACTGCTGCTGAAGTTAAATTTTGCTGACAGAATCTACTGCTAATGTGATAAGGATGTATACGGTTTAGATAAATATAGAATAGATTGTGTAAATATTATATTTATCTAGAATATTCTTATCGTGTAGAGTAAGGTATTGTAAACCTAGTAGGACTCCTTAGTCTATAAAAGGAGGATCCTAGGGTTAGTTTATGGACGTATTATTATTCACTTCAAGGTTGTAAAACCCTAGCATTGTTGAGTGCTCGTATTAATAATATTGAAGTGTTGAAAGAGAATCATAATTCTTCTTAAGTTAAGCTTTTACATTCCGCATATTAGCTTAAGTGTTTAATCAAGTTAACTTCTATACAAGATCGTTTAAGCTCAACTGGGATCAACACCGCGTATTTTTCCGGGGATGGTTGAATGCTTCGCCTTGGCTGATCTAGGTGCTAGCATTAACCTGATGCCATATTTTGTGTGAAAGAAACTCTCTCTTCCCGAACTCACTCCCACGTGCATGACTTTAGAGCTTGCCGATCGATCGACTTCTCGTCCACTTGGAATAGCCGAGGACGTATTCGTTAAAGTGTGAAAGTTCCATTTTTCAGCAGATTTTGTGATTGTTGTCTTTGATGTCGATTCAAGGATCCCTTTCATTCTTGGAAGGGGATTCCTTAGAACTGGGCGTGCTCTTATCTATGTATTTGAGCAAGAGATCACATTGCGTGTTCGAATTGAAGCAATCACCTTGAACCTCGATCAAAAATCGAGGTACTCCTCCAATTATGACTCTGAATCGGTAAACCGAATAGATGTCATCGATGTTGCGGCTGAGGAGTACTCTCAAGAGGTTTTAGGTTTCATTGATGATTCTACGAGTAAAAACTTCACTCCATCTTCTTATCCCATCATTGCCAATTCTTCTCCTTCCCTTACTCCGTTTGAGGGAAGTGACTTCATCTTAGAAGAGATTGAGTCCTTTCTCAAAAGTGATTCGATTCCCGATGGAATCGATAACCAAGAGATTGACCCCGAGAGGGATATTCTTACCCATGAGAAATTGTTAAATGAAGATCCCTCTCCTCTTCCCGTTCTACCACAACAGCTTCATAATCATGAAATCAAATATGTTGAGAAAACTAATGATTTTCCTGAGGTCGAGCTTAAGGACTTGCCGCCTCATCTTGAATATGCATTTCTGGAGGGTGATGATAAATTACCCGTCATAATTGCCAAAGATTTAAGTGTTGAGGAAAAGGCTGCTCTAATAAAGGTTTTGAAGTCACATAAACAAGCAATTGCTTGGCGACTCTCTGACATCAAGGGCATTGACCCTGAATTTTGTACCCACAAAATTTTAATAGAGGATGACTTCAAACCAGCAGTCCAACAACAAAGAAGGGTGAATCCCAAAATTCATGAGGTAATCAAACAAGAAGTTTTAAAACTCCTTGATGCCGGATTGATTTACCTTATCTCGGACAGTCCTTGGGTTAGCCCAATACATTGTGTTCCAAAAAAGGGTGGCATTACTGTTGTCACAAATGAGGAAAATGAGGTGATTCTAACTCGTTTGGTTACGGGGTGGCGTGTCTGCATTGACTATCGCAAGTTAAATGACGCCACCCGTAAAGATCATTTTCCTCTGCCCTTTATGGATCAGATGCTCGAGAGACTAGCGGGGAATGAGTACCATTGCTTCCTCGATGGTTTATCGGGTTCCTTTCAGATTCCCATTGATCCGCAAGATCAAGAAAAGACAACTTTCACGTGCCCCTACGGAACTTTTGCTTATAAACGTATGCCATTTGGTTTATGTAATGCTCCGGGCACGTTTCAAAGATGTATGATGGCCATATTTTCCGACATGTTCGGGAAAACTATGGAGGTCTTTATGGACGATTTTTCGGTCATTAGGGATTCGTTCCAAACATGTCTCTCCTATTTAGACAACATGCTCAAACGTTGTGAAGACACGAGGTTATGTCTAAATTGGGAGAAGAGTCACTTTATGGTCAAAGAGGGCATTGTCCTCGGCCATAAAATTTCAAAGAACAGGATTGAGGTTGACAGAGCCAAAGTAGACGTCATTGCAAAATTACCTCATCCCACTACCGTCAAAGGTGTTAGGAGCTTTTTGGGTCATGCCGATTTTTACCGTAGGTTCATTCAAGATTTTTCCAAAATCGCCCGGCCTATGACCCATCTCCTCGAGAAGGATTCTCCTTTTATCTTCTCCCCCGAGTGCATCGAAGCTTTTGAAACATTAAAGAAAAAGCTTACTGAGGCACCGATTCTTGTTGCCCCCGATTGGGACTTGCCCTTCGAGCTCATGTGTGATGCAAGTGATTATGAAATTGAGGCAGTCTTGGGGCAACGAAAAACAAAACACTTTCAGCCTATACACTATGCGAGCAAAACTATGATCGAGGCTCAAAGTCATTACACCACCACTGAAAAAGAATTATTAGCTGTGGTGTATGCCTTTGAAAAATTCCGGCCATACTTGATATTGACCAAGAGCATAGTGTATACGGATCACTCAGCTTTGAAGTACCTCTTTGCGAAACAAGATGCAAAGTCGAGACTACTCCATTGGGTTCTCCTCCTACAGGAATTTGATATCATAATTCATGATAAAAAAGGAGCTGAGAACCTTGCTGCTGATCATCTCTCCCGTTTGGAAAACCCCCATCAAGATGTCTTCGAGAGGAAAGAAATTAGTGAAACATTTCCTCTCGAAACACTCAATGCGGTTACCTTTCGTCGAGATTCTATTACCCCATGGTTTGCCGATTTTGCAAACTACCATGCGGGTAATTTTGTGGTGAAAGGGATGTCGTCCCAACAAAAGAACAGGTTCTTTAAAGATGTGAAACACTACTTCTGGGACGACCCCTACCTGTTTAAAATATGTGCGGATCAAGTCATCCGGCGGTGTGTTTATGGTCAGGAAGCCGCTGAAATTCTAAAGGCTTGCCATGCTGGTCCCACAAGGGGCCACCATAATCCAAACTACACCGCCAAAAAGGTGTTTGATTCCGGTTTCTACTGGCCCATGATTTACAAGGATGCCCAGGAACTAGTCAAATCCTGTGACGCTTGTCAATGTCACGGGAATATTTCACAAAAGAATGAAATGCCTCAAAATGCAATTCAAGTTTATGATATCTTTGACGTGTGGGGCATCGATTTTATTGGGCCATTTCCATCATCTCATGGAAATAAGTACACACTCGTGGCTGTTGACTATTTGTCAAAATGGGTTAAAGCGAAAGCTTTACCCATAAATGATGCCCGAGTAGTTGTGAAATTCTTGAAAGCTCTTTTTGCTCGATTTGGAACTCCACGTGCTATAATTAGTGATCATGGTACGCATTTTTGCAATGACAAATTCGATAAAGTCATGCAAAAGTATGGTGTAACTCACCGTCTTTCTACTGCGTACCACCCTCAAACAAGTGGACAAGTAGAAGTTTCCAATCGAGGCATTAAGAGAATCTTGGAAAGAACTGTGGGTGAAAATCGTGCATCGTGGTGTACGCCTTACAAGCTTGTGTACGGGAAAGCGTGCCATCTTCTGATCGAGCTTGAGCATAAAGCCTATTGGGCCCTCAAGCATGCAAATTTTGACCTCAAAACTGCGGGTGATCATCGGAAAGTTCAACTGAATGAATTAAATGAACTTCATGATCAAGCTTACGAGAACTCTTTGATCTATAAAGAAAAGACAAAGAAGATTCATGACTCCAAAATCAAGAACCGCGTTTTCAACATTAGTGATCGAGTCCTTCTTTTCAACTCTTGACTTAAGATCTTCTCGGGAAAGCTCAAAACCCGATGGACTGGTCCATTCACTATCGTTAAGGTTTATCCCTATGGCACCGTCGAGTTATCTCAAAATGACGGTCCTAATTTGAAAGTGAATGGACATCGTTTGAAGCATTACTTTGGAGAGGACATACCATCCATGGTTGTCCCGGATCTCCAAACTTTCCCCAAGAACAATTAAATTCGGGGATCGAGTCAAGCTAGCGACTCGATAAACAAAAACAGTAGCATAAACATGGGTTTTCACCTATGTCTCTGACTTCTTTCTACTTTCTAACACCCTAGTGTGGGGGAGTGGCCGTCCCCTGCAGCTAGCTTATTATATTATCTTCTTCCGTTCAAAGAGTCGGCATAATAGCCGGGACTTTGAATATTGGGGACAATATTCAATTCTAAGTGTGGGAGAGGGGAAAATTCTAGCTAATTTTATCAAATTATACCGTCTAGTATCCCCGTTTTTGGCCTAAAATTTTAAATTTTTTTCACTTTATTTAAAAATTTTTGTGGTTATCAGTCCGCCATGTCTAAACGACAAAAGGATTGGCTAATCCAGGAGCAAACGGCTCTTGGTAAAGATATATCAAATCTGTTGACGGCTTGCAATTTGCCCAAAATTGTATGGTATTTCAACTCGCCAAATCCAAAAAAGTGAATGAGTTGGCTAGCCCGCAAGATTATGGCTTGTGGCAAAGGCAGTGGGAAAACCATAATTGGTAATCAGCTCACCAAGATGTTGACTGTGTCCATCAAGAGTTGGCTATTCCAGAAGCAAACGGCTTCTGGTAAAGACAAATCAAACCCGTTGAAAGCTGGTGGTTTGCTTAAAATCACATGGTTATCAGGTGGACCATAGTTCTTACTTGAATCAAAACATCTGGCTACTCCAGAAGTGATGGCTTTTGGTAAAGAGTTTCAAATCCATCAAGTTTTCCAAAAAGATTGCTAGGGACTAGCAATAGTTTAGTGTGGGAGATTAATGAGTGCTCAAACACTCATCATTTTTGTCGTATTCGAACTGCCAAAACATCCGAAAACACTCAGAAATGCATCAAAATACTAAAAACATCCCAGGGATTGTATTTTATACGTTTCAGATGCAAAATGAGTAAAAACAATGAAAAACGAACAAAGTTTGCACAATTGGCAGTTTCAGTCCCCCAACTTTCAAAAATTTACAAAACTAGTCCTTGAGCATTTGTTTTGAAAGAAAAGTCAACCTAAGGCATTTAAAAGTAAAAAATTATCAAATTTAATCCTTAGGTGGAAACTTTTGGAAAATGACATATTTGGTCCCTGCAGTTTGGAAATTGGCAAAAGCAGTCCTTGAGAATTTTAAAATGGAAAATATCTTTTGTGACCCTCATCTTATGGGAATGTAACAAGTTTGGTCCCTGGATTAACTTTGAACAGTTGGCAAGTTTGGTCCTCACAAAAATCAGAAATTACAAAATGGTCCTTGGGCTTTTATTTTTACAAACCAAATGGACCCTTGTGATTATTATGCTTACCTAAACCAAAATACCCAATCCAAACATAAGCATAAACATGATCTGGTCCAAACAACACCCAGGCCCAACACAACTAAGCCCACCCACACCCTTTTTATTAATAAAACCAAACGGGCTCAAACAAGGTCAACCCCACCCATCTTCTACCTTTTTGCCGCCATAACCAAACACCCAGCCCCCAACCCTGTACCTTCCCCCAACATCTCTGTCCCCGTCCACCATCCTACTAGCTACCCTACACCACTCAACAAAGTCAACCCCAACATAAATTATTACCTCCCCCCTCCTCCACAGGGCATAAAAATGGTTCTAGGGCTGAGATGAAGAGCAAGAACATCCAATGGCTAGGAATTGCTCCAAGGTGACACAGAGACTTTTCCACAGAGGTATCACACCAGACAAAGAGCATAAAAGGAGAGAAAATCCCCCTGGTTCTAGTTTCTATTTTTAATATATATAGTTACCCATTTGTAAGCCAAAAAATGGCATGTAGTTTTATGTAATTTTCTAATTTAGAAAAGTAGATTCCTTATGTAATTTCTAGTTCTCAGTACTTAGTTTAGTTTGTAAAACTTTTCAGCATCAATTCAAGTATTTTAGTTTCCTTAAATTACAAGTCCATTATTTTCAGTCTCTTAATTTCTTTAAATCTTGCTCAAAGTTATTCTTGTTGTTTTAAGGTTTCATAAACTCACTTCTGCTCTCAGTAGTCAAAGAGAAAAAAAAAAAAAAAAAAGAATTAAATAAGAAAAAGAGAAAAATAGAAAATATAAGAAATCAAAAGAGTGAATAAGGTTGAATGTGATAGGCTGCTGTATAACAAGAAGAAGACAGCAAGCTATGGGATATGGAATTCTTTGGTTTAGAGCTTATGGAAGCAATAGGATTGAGGTTTTGACCCCTTGTTCACTTGATTTGGCAGGATGGCAACTTGTGAGCAACTCCCTTAATTTCACATTTTACTAATTCATTAGTTCAATTAACTGCTTAATATTGCTTATTAGTTTTTATTAGTTGTAGTTGTAAACTTTAATCAGGACCTAATTCAATACAACTTCTTTGTGCAAAATTTAGTGTTCAACTTGTCCCTTAAGGGGTGTTTGGTTCTGCTAGTTCAGTTGGCATCCTCTTGTTTTTAGTGACTAAAGCTTGTTTAGATTTCATTCTTAGGTTAAAATTAGAATAGTATAAGACTTACATTGGTGGTTTCTTCAGTAAAAAGTCAAATTAATCTTTAAATTCTCATATATGCTTAACTGTGTAGGATTTAGGATAGGAGACTTAGATTATTAAGTTAAAACTTATTTAGTTTGCATAAGGTAGTTTCATTTAGGATTAATATTACATAATTAGTCAGCTAGGATCAACCAAAAGTCATCAAAGTCAAACTTAGCTTTAAATTGAAAAAGTCAAAATTGTAGCTTTGTGCAGAAATCCAAATGTTCAAGGATTTTTCATGATTTTAGTGTTTGATATTATGATCTGAAATTTTTTGAGGTCAATCTTTGTCAGCTTAACTCTTGAAATCAGCACTTGGTTTAATTTTAATATTTTTTTAGTAGCTTATCAAACAGCTTAAAGTGACTTGCAGGGAGAGTATCTCCCCTGCACTGCTTGTCTGTTTCATCAGTCTAGTTCTACTTGATCCCATAGGTTTTATTAGTAGATCCCATTTTAAGTTCCTCTGCTTTTTGGAAAGGTTGGTAGTTAAGCTTGTTAGATCAAAGGCTAGTTTTGATTTTTGAGCTTATTTGATAAGCTCAAGCAAGGCCTGCAGTTGAGCCTTTGGCCTGAGGTCTAGGGGTATTTGAGACTTGCTCAATTGACCTCCTTGGCTTATTTTGTGTTATTTGTTATTGTTTTAAGTTCATTGCAGTTTATTTAAGATATTCACTGCTTATTTTCACAATATGGGACCTTGCATAGCTTATGGGTGGGCTTAATTTGAGTTACCTAATTGATTGACCCAACCTTATTGTACCCTGCCTCAGTGTGGACCTCCCATATTCACAAGCTCTCCATAGGCTCACCTTTGAGCCTCAAGCCATGTTTCTTAGCTTTCTAAGAAGCCACCCAGGGTGGCTTATTGGATCAACCCCCCTAGGAACTTTATGCACCTCTGTGGGCCCTACCAAGGGCTGCACTTAGCCTGTTGGAACCTGTTTGGCCTGCATCTTTTGTGACTTGCTTATTCACTTATTCCAGCTTAACCATTGTGCTTCTTTCTTTATTTTTGCTCATTTCTTGTTTCCTTAATATTTTTGTAGCTTATTTGTTCATTGTAACATAGTTTGGTAGCTTTTTCAAATTTACACAAAGCCTAATAAGCTAAATTCAACAACCTGATAAGCATTTGGACTTCCCAAGTGCTTAATTTTTCTGTTTTCACCAAAGTGTCTTCACAAAAAGTGCTTAATATTAGTAGTAAATTAGTTGTGTAAAAGAAAAATTAGAAAAAGACAAAAAAATAAAAGTGATAGCTTCTATTTAAGCCCTTTTGGCTTATTTTCTGCTTATTCATTAGCAACATCTGTTTTTAAATTTTTCCTAGGCTTCTGTACTCATAATAGATTTTTTGTAATTTTTTCATATTTTTCCTTGATAATTTAGTATTTTTTATAATTTAGTTTAATTTAAATTCATTAAATAATTAGTTTTAATTAGTAATAATTAATTTAAAAGTAGGAAAAATAGTTTTTCTGTTTTAAAATTAGTTTTATAATATTTTTGATTTTTCTAAATTTAATTTTCATTTTTCTAGTTAAATTTTTTAATTATTTGTAATTTAGGATAATTTAGTTAATTAAAAAGTAATTAATAATTAGTAATTAATTAAATAGTTGTAAAAATAATTTTAATTTTCCAAAAATTTTCTTATAACATTAGGATTGTAAAAATATATTCTTCACATTCGTAGGATTTTGTTTACTCCCGTTTCACTTTTTAATTTGCGCGTTCGCGTTTATTTTAAACTCAAACGCGCATTTTTAGGTGAAATCACGTTTTTAGTTTGTCTGATAATCAGTAATTGTCAATAAAGTGTTTCTAAGTTATTTTCCATCATAATCTAGTAGTGTAATCATAATAATCAAATTCCTGACCTTCCTGATTAATCACCCGATCATTTAAAACGTTCACAAATACAATTGCACGCCTCGTCGGGACATAACTACCCGGGGATTCCCTAAACTCCTTGGTTAGTTGGTTTTTGACGTTTGACTTGGTTGACCATCACCTGGTAAACTTAGTTGACCGTTTAGGACCAATCAATACTTATTTACGTAACGATTTTACGTTTAATGATTTTACATTTTGTGATCGTCAAAACATAGGGATCTCGAGAAATATTAATAACGTTTTTACGCATTATTTGTATCAACAATCTCCCCCTTTTTGATTATTAAAAAATCTAAACTAATTAAATTAAAAATTATTATATATGCAAGTATTTAGTGAGTTTATATCATTTCTCCCCCTTTTTGCGAACATTAAAAAGGTTGTCCCGAAGTCGGGTGAGCTCCCTCTTGATGTGTACTCCCCCTCGTTTTAAGGTTACAAGACAAGTCGAGGTATGGAATGCTTGCAAAAATATTTAGAACATACAATATATATGCATGCAACAAATATATATATATAAATAAAACAAGTAATAAAAGCATGGAAGAAAACACTTCGATAAATTGATGAAAATACAAACAACATGCATCCAAGATGCATGAACAATACAACTAATAAACTAAAGCCTTAAGGGCTTACAAGCAACCAAAACTCTAATAGAAATGTTTTTCCTAGAGCTTTCCATCAAAATGGTTTAAACATTTTTATTTTCCAAATATGAGCCATGCTTAGTTTGGGAGGAGCAATGTTGTAGGTGGAGATGATGGAGTTGATGGAGGTGTGTTTGATGTTGATGGAGGTGGAGGTGTGGTTGATGTTGGTGGTGGAGGTGTGGATGTTGTTGGTTGAGGTTGAGGGAACAAGCTTTCAAGGTATGAAAACATGTAGTGGATTCCATCTCTTAAGCCAAAGATGATGGTGCGGTTATGGATGCAACAAAGGCAAGTATTACCATGAGCTTCAAGCAAGCTCCATGGGATGGGATTGAAGTTTGGTGGATTGAGTGGTGATGGTGAAAATTGTGCATCAACAGGTGTGATGGGTAATAATGAAAGAGTGATGTCTATGGTTGCATTTTCAAGAGGTGTTGGTGGTGGAATTCTTGGTGGAGGTGATAGATGAGTGTCGATGTAGTCATTGATAGATGATGATGATGGTATGGAAGAGGTGGAGGTTCCATGTGTTGACGGTGTTTTGGATGGTGCATTTAGAGCACTAGGAGATGAACATTGAGGTAGTGGTGATGGAGTGGTATTGTCTTCATTAGTGAGATCAATAAAGAGTTGTTTTGGTGGGATGATAACAAGTTTTTGTTTCTTGGCTTTGTTGGAGGTGGTGGTTTTTGGTGATGACATGATGAATTGGTTGAGGTTGATGAATATGATGATGATGGAGTGTGGATGAAAGGTGTATAAGGGTTATATAGCATGGAATCATGTTTAGAAATGGTATTAATTTGAAATTGCATAGTTAGATTCCAAAATTAGTTTAGTTTTTAAGGGAAATGGTAGATGGGACTAGCAAAAGGAGTCACAAGTTGCAAAAGAAATGTAACCATTGGTAAATTTCGCCTTGTAATTAAATTAATATAATATTCTAATGAAAGAATACTTATCCATTTTCTACGTCTATTTTTTTTTGAGAATCTAACCGCGTATGTCGTAACGCGTACCCGCAATTTTTTTTTTCAGAAGCATTTTAATAATAAATTATACTTATTATTACTTATATTTCATTTTTGAACTGTTCCGAACTCATTCGATTTGAAAACGATAAATTATCTCGCAATAAGTGAAAAACTACACACAGCGCGTACTGACATGATAATAATTAATTTTATATTTAATTATCATAAATTATTTTAATAAACATATTAAAATAAGTTATTTATTATTTTATAAAAACGTTTTCTATAAATGCAAATTTTCGGGTTTCTTTTATATTTTTACAGACCAAGCATACCCGTGATACCGTGTATACACTTAAAAAGAAAACAAAATAGGATAACCTAACAATTTTAATTATTTTAATATCGGTTCGGATAATTATATTTTTGGAACGTCTTCGGTTCGAGAGAGTTGATTTGTTATTAAAGGTTTCGGGTTTGGTCCGTGTATTACACCGGGCTACTTAACCCACCTTACCACTAATAACATTATTATTATTATTACCATTATATATATATATTTTTTTTCTTTCTCAAAGAGTATAATACAAAATCGTCCTTGTGATAACCTGGATAAACACACAACCTCATCACCCTCACTAACACAACATCTCTCTCTTTTTAATACAATACCACCGCCACCTTAAACCATCACCACAGCCACCACCGCCACTCCTACAACAAAAATGACACCACCATTTTAACCATCTCTTCACGATCTATCTTTTGGTACAAACCACGCACGATTTGGACCACCCTAACATTACGTACGAATTTATACCACCACTTTAACACCACCTTTGTCATCTTTTCTTTCCGGGTTTTTGAAGAAATCAAGTTTTGGAGCATTTGGAAGGTGAGTGACCACGAGTTTCCACTCGTGTGTCTCGATTTATACCCAAACCGTGGGTATACGAAATCTTTCTTGTTGGGTTTTTATTACAACGATTCAAAGGTGTGATTGTGATGAATTTCGTGGGTGTATTTACATCTCCAAGTATGTTTTTGACTAACTTCCATTTCTATCTTCTTGGTTTTCAATTTGGATGGTAAATTTGCAAGTTATGAATTTTTGAAGTTTTGGAAACAAATCAAAGGCCTCTAAATTTTCAGTTAGCTCGAATTGACATATGGGTTCTTTTATAAAATTTGATAGTTAATTTATGGTGGTTGTTTTGGTTAAATAAAATAATTTTACTAAAATGCTTATTTCGGCTTTTAGCTTATTCGATTGTTGTTGTTTAAGCTTATTTTTGGTTTTGGCTTGTTTGGTTTCATTGGTTCTACTCGACTGAAAACACACCAGCAGGGTGTGGTTGGTTGCTTGGTCTCGGACCACCAAAACAGCCCCGAAGGCTGTTTGGGTTTGCTTATTTTCTGCAATAAATAGGGTCCGTTTGTTCTACTTCTCGGCCCACTAAACAAGGCCCAAGGGGGGCGTTTGAATCTGGTTATTTTGACCTAAGAAAATGTGCGTTTGCTGCTGATTTTCAGCCCCTAAAAGGGTGTGTTTTGTTTATTATTTGCTGCACAAGAGGGTGCGTTTTGTTTGTTATTTTTCTGCACAAGGGTGCGCTTGCTTTTGCTTATTTTTCAGCCCATCAGGGGCATTTGGTTATGCTCATTTCAGCCCCACATAGGGTGCATTTGGTCTTGCGTATCGCAGCCCCGAAGGCTGTTTGGATTGCCTATTTTTTTTCTGCACTAAAGGGGTGTTTCGAACTGCTCATTTTGAACATATAATCTGTCATAATAGTATTCAGGATGAACAGTAACTATAAAGTATTTTTGATATCTTGAAATCTTAAAAATATGTTAGTACACTTAATTACCTTTCCGGGGATATAAAGAACATAAAAATCGGACTTAAAACAAGAAAGTTATGACCAAACGAAGTTTAACGAAACTAATATATTTTTGACAGCTTTTATAAAATAATAACATCAGGTCCAGTTTTAAAACGTGATTTTGACCACTTTCTGGTCCGTTTCGGTCAAAACTTATAAAATGAAAGTTGTCCGGAATGATGTCTTACTAAAGACACCGCGGATTTTTAAGCTTGAAAGTGTAAAACGTGGGATTTAAGCTTGGTCAAAGTCGGACAATTTTTCTGAAAAAGTCAAAGTACCATTGCTGTTTGGAAATTAAATTGATGTTTTTAAGCGTTTTCGAGTCCGTTTGAGCTTTGAAAACCTTAGCGAATGCTATTGTATCACTTATAAACTACTAGGGAGCGTAGAAACCCTCTCAATACAACATTTCATAAGCGTAAAGGCTTATTAAAAATATAAAGGATTGTTTGGAATTGCTTACTTGTTTTGTTTATTATCTTTGGATTATGGATTAGCCGTATTTGGTTATAGTGCACTTTTGGATGTGATGATCCAAAAGGGGCGTCTCGAGTCCGTTATTGTTTATTTTTGTCACCTTGGATAATTGTCGTTTCGTCGAATGCTTTTAAATTGCTTAATGATAGTTTTGTAAAAATATGGAAACGTCCAATAAACGAATGGGTCATGCCAAAATTTTCTAAAAATTCTTGACTTAGAATATTTTTCACAAAATGACGCTTTCCTAAATCCCGACAAAAAGACGAATAATACTAAAATTTATAAAAATTTAGATTTTCTTTTAAATCATTTAGAATGCTTTTATAGTATGTTTTCTTTTATCAGAAACTTTCTTTTGCTCTATTTTGAGGTTTCCGGATCGTGTCAAATTGTATTGTTTTACTATTTATTTATTTTCTTGATTCTTCTTATATAATACATGCGACATATTATATACATCGATTACTTTTATTTACTCATTCTTTCGTGTATTATATTTTCGCTTATGTTTCATATGTATATAGTACATACTTGGTATTATTTTTCCGATTTATTTTTATTTAACCAACCACCAAACTATTACAAATTGAAAACTAAATCTTTTATCAACATATCATGATGATGTAACCATCCATTCGAAAACTTAATTTCATTATTCTATTCCTAGCGTGTCTTAACCGTTAAGGTAAACCTTATCTTCTAGATCAAGCTGTCCGATCATTGTTGTGCTGTGCTTCTTGATTATCTGCTTATGTTGGTTGCTCATTCGCTTCGAGGTGAGTTCATAGCCTCGCATTTTACTTACTTAAATGTTTTATAAACCTCGCGAGGGGGATACATGCTAGTTTTTACAAACTGAATACAAGTAGTTTTTGGTATGCTGGACCCGATTATACGATTATAGATATTGAATGCTTTTTGCCAATTAAGTCCCCTCATGAACCGTTAATTACTCGAGTAGTAAACGCTAGTATTATGGATATGCATATTAGGCTTGGCGGGCCTTGTTCGGGATACGGACACAGAATAGTTAGAATTGTGGTAAATGGCAAAAATTACCTTTCCGGGGCATTATTAAAAATCGTCAAGGTTCGGTTACATGAACTCAATACTATAATCAAATAAACCGACATGTAATTGCAATACTTGTCGCCCGATAAATAATGCTTGTATTCAACTTATTACTTATTAAACTCTATGAATTCACTCAACTTTATGTTGACTTTTTAGCATGTATTTTCTCAGGTATTATTTGCTAGCTGAGCATTGGGAGCAATCGGAGTCGCGTGGATATCAAACTTTGAAGGACTTGTTTACATTCGATAATTATTTTCTTTAAATATGCAAATGAGTCATTTTTGAACTCTTGTAACTTAAGTTTTAAATATAAATTGTTGAGACCTTTGTACTCTGATTTATCAAATCGAATGTGACATTTTATTAAACGTCTCCTTTGAGGTCGTTTTATTTAACTTGTTTTTATGAACTATGAAGTGACACCCAAATTAGTATTCCGCTGCGTTGTAAAATTTTGGGGGTGTCACAGAATGGCATCAGAGCATTAGTTATAGCGAATTAGGTCATTTTCAAAACCTAAACTATAACTGATTTTCAAATTTTTTTTAAGTCTTTCACCATTGTTCGATATCCGCGTACGCTTGCTCCCAGGTAACTTATATGCTCTATTTTGCATCCATACATCTATTATATGACTAATGAATATACCCCCTAGTCATGATTTTGCTCTTTCGTGCCTACTCTTACATTCTTGTAATCTATGAAACTTTTTCAAGACATTGTAGTTGATTAGAATGGTCTCATTTACTATTAAGACATTGTGGGTTACACAATGGTCTCATTTACTTCATTAACATTGTGAGTTGCACAATGGTTTCTTTTATTTGTCAGACATTGTAGGTGATTACAATGGTCTATAAACTTTTCCATAACCTTATATACTATCATTACATCTGATGGAAACTCGTTACAATTTATCAATTCCTCTTGATTTTCTTTACTCCCCGTAAACTTATGTTTTCTGAGCATTTCTGCACCCTTTTCCGAATTGATACAAATTATATAAAAGACTATCTATATACACTTGATTTTCTCTTGACTATTTATACCTATTTACAGGAGCGTTATATTTTTTTTATTATTTGTATAAAGATATTTATTATAAACGTTTTATCCGACTCTTTACACTCAGTCTCTATAGCACCATGTCAATAAATTACCCTACTACTACCTTACAAACTAATAACATGATTCACCACTATGCTAGCTATGACTAGTTTAGAATTGACTATTTTGTCACCTCCTTACAAATTATTTGGTAAATTACCTTGTAAAACTAGTTTACTACCATCTTTTAAACCATTTTCGCTAAAATTTTAATACAATGCTTTCCACTCTCTTACAAACTACTTTACCATCATCTATAAACTAAATTACTGATATACTACTATTACATAAACTGTTTTGGACTAGTTTCGAATAAACTAATCGTTATCATCTTACAAATCATCCTGTCATTTACCAAAATTGTCACCATTCTATGAACCATGTTGTTGCTTCTTAAAATGTACTCTACCCCCTCTCATTAACTTAAAACATTGATTTATTATTACCTCGTGAACTATTTTGTTATTGTTTTATTATTCGTCATTTTCCTATAATTCTTATAAACTAATTCGTTATCTACAAAAGCTGAAGTTCAACAACTTTCTCTATATTCATCAAGTCCTCTTCAGAAACCTTCATTGTTAAAGTTCCGTGATTTTGGCCCGGTGTGGACAACGGACATATTACAGGTATAACTAAGTTGAGTATTTCAAAATTCATCAAGCCTCGGTTAAATATAGGCTGGTCACTTATATTTAACCTAGGGATAGTGGAACATAGACTGACCACCTATGTTTGACTTAAAAATGAATTTTAAGATACTGGAAATAGTTATATTAGGATTATGTTCTGACTTGGTTTTCAAGAATCACAAAATTCTTACGCGAGTATAAACAACTCAACGATATTCATACGATCGAGCACAACAACTAAGCAGATTCTTACTCTATCTTTACTCCGTATAATCAATCTTACCGTACACTGTATTCCGAGTCAACGAGAATCGAACGACATCGCTTGTTATTTAAGACTTCATTTCTTTACGACTAACCATACCTCTTCACTGACACCACTTCGACGGATAACACAGACTGAATCTCGGGACGAGATTCCATTTAAGGGGTATGTACTGTAACCATTGGTAAATTTCGCCTTGTAATTAAATTAATATAATATTCTAATGAAAGAATACTTATCCATTTTCTACGTCTATTTTTTTTGAGAATCTAACCGCGTATGTCGTAACGCGTACCCGCAATTTTTTTTTTCAGAAGCATTTTAATAATAAATTATACTTATTATTACTTATATTTCATTTTTGAACTGTTCCGAACTCATTCGATTTGAAAACGATAAATTATCTCGCAATAAGTGAAAAACTACACACAGCGCGTACTGACATGATAATAATTAATTTTATATTTAATTATCATAAATTATTTTAATAAACATATTAAAATAAGTTATTTATTATTTTATAAAAACGTTTTCTATAAATGCAAATTTTCGGGTTTCTTTTATATTTTTACAGACCAAGCATACCCGTGATACCGTGTATACACTTAAAAAGAAAACAAAATAGGATAACCTAACAATTTTAATTATTTTAATATCGGTTCGGATAATTATATTTTTGGAACGTCTTCGGTTCGAGAGAGTTGATTTGTTATTAAAGGTTTCGGGTTTGGTCCGTGTATTACACCGGGCTACTTAACCCACCTTACCACTAATAACATTATTATTATTATTACCATTATATATATATATTTTTTTTCTTTCTCAAAGAGTATAATACAAAATCGTCCTTGTGATAACCTGGATAAACACACAACCTCATCACCCTCACTAACACAACATCTCTCTCTTTTTAATACAATACCACCGCCACCTTAAACCATCACCACAGCCACCACCGCCACTCCTACAACAAAAATGACACCACCATTTTAACCATCTCTTCACGATCTATCTTTTGGTACAAACCACGCACGATTTGGACCACCCTAACATTACGTACGAATTTATACCACCACTTTAACACCACCTTTGTCATCTTTTCTTTCCGGGTTTTTGAAGAAATCAAGTTTTGGAGCATTTGGAAGGTGAGTGACCACGAGTTTCCACTCGTGTGTCTCGATTTATACCCAAACCGTGGGTATACGAAATCTTTCTTGTTGGGTTTTTATTACAACGATTCAAAGGTGTGATTGTGATGAATTTCGTGGGTGTATTTACATCTCCAAGTATGTTTTTGACTAACTTCCATTTCTATCTTCTTGGTTTTCAATTTGGATGGTAAATTTGCAAGTTATGAATTTTTGAAGTTTTGGAAACAAATCAAAGGCCTCTAAATTTTCAGTTAGCTCGAATTGACATATGGGTTCTTTTATAAAATTTGATAGTTAATTTATGGTGGTTGTTTTGGTTAAATAAAATAATTTTACTAAAATGCTTATTTCGGCTTTTAGCTTATTCGATTGTTGTTGTTTAAGCTTATTTTTGGTTTTGGCTTGTTTGGTTTCATTGGTTCTACTCGACTGAAAACACACCAGCAGGGTGTGGTTGGTTGCTTGGTCTCGGACCACCAAAACAGCCCCGAAGGCTGTTTGGGTTTGCTTATTTTCTGCAATAAATAGGGTCCGTTTGTTCTACTTCTCGGCCCACTAAACAAGGCCCAAGGGGGGCGTTTGAATCTGGTTATTTTGACCTAAGAAAATGTGCGTTTGCTGCTGATTTTCAGCCCCTAAAAGGGTGTGTTTTGTTTATTATTTGCTGCACAAGAGGGTGCGTTTTGTTTGTTATTTTTCTGCACAAGGGTGCGCTTGCTTTTGCTTATTTTTCAGCCCATCAGGGGCATTTGGTTATGCTCATTTCAGCCCCACATAGGGTGCATTTGGTCTTGCGTATCGCAGCCCCGAAGGCTGTTTGGATTGCCTATTTTTTTTCTGCACTAAAGGGGTGTTTCGAACTGCTCATTTTGAACATATAATCTGTCATAATAGTATTCAGGATGAACAGTAACTATAAAGTATTTTTGATATCTTGAAATCTTAAAAATATGTTAGTACACTTAATTACCTTTCCGGGGATATAAAGAACATAAAAATCGGACTTAAAACAAGAAAGTTATGACCAAACGAAGTTTAACGAAACTAATATATTTTTGACAGCTTTTATAAAATAATAACATCAGGTCCAGTTTTAAAACGTGATTTTGACCACTTTCTGGTCCGTTTCGGTCAAAACTTATAAAATGAAAGTTGTCCGGAATGATGTCTTACTAAAGACACCGCGGATTTTTAAGCTTGAAAGTGTAAAACGTGGGATTTAAGCTTGGTCAAAGTCGGACAATTTTTCTGAAAAAGTCAAAGTACCATTGCTGTTTGGAAATTAAATTGATGTTTTTAAGCGTTTTCGAGTCCGTTTGAGCTTTGAAAACCTTAGCGAATGCTATTGTATCACTTATAAACTACTAGGGAGCGTAGAAACCCTCTCAATACAACATTTCATAAGCGTAAAGGCTTATTAAAAATATAAAGGATTGTTTGGAATTGCTTACTTGTTTTGTTTATTATCTTTGGATTATGGATTAGCCGTATTTGGTTATAGTGCACTTTTGGATGTGATGATCCAAAAGGGGCGTCTCGAGTCCGTTATTGTTTATTTTTGTCACCTTGGATAATTGTCGTTTCGTCGAATGCTTTTAAATTGCTTAATGATAGTTTTGTAAAAATATGGAAACGTCCAATAAACGAATGGGTCATGCCAAAATTTTCTAAAAATTCTTGACTTAGAATATTTTTCACAAAATGACGCTTTCCTAAATCCCGACAAAAAGACGAATAATACTAAAATTTATAAAAATTTAGATTTTCTTTTAAATCATTTAGAATGCTTTTATAGTATGTTTTCTTTTATCAGAAACTTTCTTTTGCTCTATTTTGAGGTTTCCGGATCGTGTCAAATTGTATTGTTTTACTATTTATTTATTTTCTTGATTCTTCTTATATAATACATGCGACATATTATATACATCGATTACTTTTATTTACTCATTCTTTCGTGTATTATATTTTCGCTTATGTTTCATATGTATATAGTACATACTTGGTATTATTTTTCCGATTTATTTTTATTTAACCAACCACCAAACTATTACAAATTGAAAACTAAATCTTTTATCAACATATCATGATGATGTAACCATCCATTCGAAAACTTAATTTCATTATTCTATTCCTAGCGTGTCTTAACCGTTAAGGTAAACCTTATCTTCTAGATCAAGCTGTCCGATCATTGTTGTGCTGTGCTTCTTGATTATCTGCTTATGTTGGTTGCTCATTCGCTTCGAGGTGAGTTCATAGCCTCGCATTTTACTTACTTAAATGTTTTATAAACCTCGCGAGGGGGATACATGCTAGTTTTTACAAACTGAATACAAGTAGTTTTTGGTATGCTGGACCCGATTATACGATTATAGATATTGAATGCTTTTTGCCAATTAAGTCCCCTCATGAACCGTTAATTACTCGAGTAGTAAACGCTAGTATTATGGATATGCATATTAGGCTTGGCGGGCCTTGTTCGGGATACGGACACAGAATAGTTAGAATTGTGGTAAATGGCAAAAATTACCTTTCCGGGGCATTATTAAAAATCGTCAAGGTTCGGTTACATGAACTCAATACTATAATCAAATAAACCGACATGTAATTGCAATACTTGTCGCCCGATAAATAATGCTTGTATTCAACTTATTACTTATTAAACTCTATGAATTCACTCAACTTTATGTTGACTTTTTAGCATGTATTTTCTCAGGTATTATTTGCTAGCTGAGCATTGGGAGCAATCGGAGTCGCGTGGATATCAAACTTTGAAGGACTTGTTTACATTCGATAATTATTTTCTTTAAATATGCAAATGAGTCATTTTTGAACTCTTGTAACTTAAGTTTTAAATATAAATTGTTGAGACCTTTGTACTCTGATTTATCAAATCGAATGTGACATTTTATTAAACGTCTCCTTTGAGGTCGTTTTATTTAACTTGTTTTTATGAACTATGAAGTGACACCCAAATTAGTATTCCGCTGCGTTGTAAAATTTTGGGGGTGTCACAAGAAAATAGTGTAAAAACTGTTCCAGGTGGCCGGTCCCCTTAATTCATGGCGGGCCCCCTTAAAATTAAAGGGGCCGCCCATTTGGTAAAATCCCAGACGACCAAATTTCAAAAAATTTTGTAAAAATGGTTTATTTTGGTTTTGTGTTTGCAGCAAGCTCTATTGGAACATTTTATTTTAGTTTTGGTCTATTAGAGAGGCATATATAATCATACACTAATCATGCAAACATACATCAAAAGTAAATATAAAAACATGCATACATGTAGAGCAACTAATAATAATAAGTCAACAATAAGATAGTTCAAATGTACCAAAAAACATAGCAACAAATGTTAATTTCCTAATATATATCGGAAATATAGCACATAAGTAACATATTACAAATTGTTCAAGAAGAGTAATAAAGCCAATTTCATAGTCATCATCACTACTTTTTCTTTCCTAGCACCCTATCAAAAGCAGTGGCAAATGACTATAAGTCCTCCTCATCGTCATCCTTTAGATAAGAGAACGAAACAAGAATGCTAGGACGATGAGATTTAACCTTATCACTACGAGTTTTGCAGGTTTGAGTAAGAATGAGAGGACGGAAGGTCGGATAGATAGATTGATAAATGCTATCATCGAGATCGGGATAGTTTTCTATGACATGCTTGTGGAGACGAGTGAGAAACATACCATACGGAAGAATAGCCTTAGGATTTGCTCTTGCACATTCAATATGCTTGATAAAGAAGTAAGCCAAATTGTAAGGTTGCTCGGCAACAATACAATACAACATATGAGCGAGATAAGCCGGGAGATGGTCAGGGTGTCTTTCGGAACCGAACGCTTTCTCACGAACTAGTTCTTCCCAATGCTCCATGTCGGGCCTTAATTCAATTTGGTTTTTAAAAATAGAGACATATTTGGACTTGATGCTTTGGGTGGTAGTTTCACATTCCAACCAGAGCATCTGACGAATATCTTCGGGAGATGGAATTTCGGAGAGTTAAGGACCATGAGTAGGACGAGAACGTTGTAGAGCACAAAGATCCCATTCATTTGTGAATACAGATTGACCGGAAAAAGGAATTTGAAGAATTTGACCAAATTGTGCAAGAGTGAGAGTAATAAATTCATGTTGGATCATGAATGAAATGAAGATGGAACCAAAATCATCGGTTTGAACCGTGACTTGGCTATAGAAGTCAAGAATGAAGCGAGGAATATTGGGTTCATTTATTTGGAAGAGACATTCAAAACGGATATTTGTCAACATACGATCGATGAAATCGGATTGATAGTTAGTGGGATGTACGACACGACCTCCATGAATATTTCTATCTTCAATTTGATGATAGAAATGAGCAATGGAAGGAGAGGTGGTGGGAAGTTGAGAGACTTTGGGAATATAGCTTTTGGTTAAGGAAATATCTTCGGTAATAACTTTGGGCATTTTCCCCTAAACACAATAACAACAAAATAAAATTAAAATAAAGATGACGTTAAAATATGATGTTTATATTTTTTATGGCATATGTGGAACATAAACGTACTTCGACTCTAAAGACTTTTAACTTAAGAAGTAGTTTACCATGTTCCTTATTTTTATTTTTAACTTATGTTAGATATATTTTACGATGTTTATCAAGTTGTTATGGGATAATCCAAACGCCCCTTTTAAACATCTTAATATATAATGAAAATTTGCTAGATGTACATTAGATTGGATAACTAGCTATTTCTAACAAGTTTTTTTATGTAAATGATTTGTTTCGAAAAGAATGGTTTATAATTTGACTCAAAAATACTATTTTTCTAGTTAAACCAAACGCTTCCTTATCTAGAAAATTTACTACCAAAATGTCAATATATATATGAATTATATATCTTGACAACTCTAAAATGCTAGTTTTATACTCATATTCATGACGATGTATTGTAGAGGTTATATTGGATAATTTTCGACACTATTTGAACATGATCCAAACACCCTCTTATCAAACACAAAAAAAAAAAAAAAAAAAAAAAAAAAAAATAAAAAAAAAAAAAATACTTCACCGAAAAATTTGTTATTGTGATTAATAAGTTATAAAACAATAATGTGATATGTTATAACAAGTTTTTGTAGCATTATTCAACAATGTATATAAACAAAATTTGAAAATGAGTGTATGAATTTTTCAAAAATTTTCGACAAGAGGGTTTGTAATTATTAGTTTCTAGTGTTAGTTATACATTCTAATCCTAAGGGAAGCATTTAGTTATGGAATTCCTAGACTCAATTTGAAAGAAAAGATGAAATTGAAGAAATTGAAATAAAATGCTTAATCATGATTATGGCCAAATTAGATGAAATTAAAAGAAATGTGTTACGAAAAACTTACAATACTTGTTGCTAATCGTATTATAAGTATTTGCCCTTTGTTAATTGACCTTGATATAAAGATTTGAGGATGGATTTTGGATGGTTTTGGGGTTTAAAATTCGTCACAGCAGGTAGGGAGGAAAATGGGAGTGAAATATGGAGTGTTTGGTATGTGGAATAAGGAAGAAAAACGGGTAGAATTCGTCAGATGGCCGGCCCATTTAATCATTAAGGGGGCCGCCCATTTAACACTGCCGGTCCCCTTAATTTTAAAGGGGCCGCCCAGTTAATTTTTGATTTTTCGTGGCTTAGATTCAGAAAATAAAAATAAGTATATATATATATATATATATATATATATATATATATATATATATATATATATATATATATATATATATGTGTGTGTGTGTGTGTGTGTGTGTGTGTGTGTGTTAGATTTATTTTTAATCAAAAATACGTTGGAGAGAGTTCGCACGAAGAGAATTACTTGACATTTCGTCAATTAAAATTTTCTTGATAATTTTGGATAAAATTAATCAAGCGGTCAAGTCGACGATGAGAGATGTGGAAGGTATTAATGTATATATGTGTATGTATATATATATATATATATATATATATATATATATATATATATATATATATATATAACAGGAGGCGTTACACGCGTATTGCCACCTCATTGCCCAGTCATTGCCATGTAATTCATTTTCTGCCACATCATCACATTGTCGCCATGTAAGCAATACGAAAGGCCATGTCATCACCATTATGTCCACGTAGGCACTATTTTGTAAAGAAATTCGAATTTAATTCTATAAAAAAATTAGCCTTCGCAAGATTCGAACCTTGGGCTGGTCGTCCACTAACAAGAGCCTCAACCATTAGACCATGTCACAAGTTGTGATATACCATTGCAAAACAAAATTAACATACTGATATAAACATTACCTGCTTCCCATATCTATACATGGTTTAAAGCCGGATTGAAAGGGCCAAACACGGTTTTCTTCTCATTCAAGATTCAAAATATATTAATCCCTAATCTATTCAGAAAAATAGTCGCACACATAATCACGGCAACAACAAGAACCCTAAATCCAACTAACCTTACTCTTCATCCAACCTGAAGTGGATATGTCCAATGGAACTCATATGCAACAAGGTGAGTATCTTATCTTCCTATCGTGTATGATAATCTAAATTTAGTTCTAATTTGATATAAGTTTTTTGTTTAATGATCAGATATAACAGGATTTATCGTAGGTTTGTACCCAAAGCCGTTCTTCAGGTAACCATACAAGTAAAACTTATAAAGATACGTATCTATACAACTTACTTAACCATATTATCCATTTTTATATGTCAAACCCTAAATCAAATCTCTGTGAACTCTAAAATAAAAAAAAACCTAATTTTGTGTATTTATAGATTATTCACAAATCATTTTAAGGCATCTTCGATTGTGTTTTTTAATAGGCAGATTCGTGTTTTTTTTTGTTATTCTCATAATCATAAAAATATAATACATATATACTTTAATATTATTTTGTGTATTTGCAGGTTTGAAGATCAAGTGTACATGGAACTGTGTTATTTCGATCCAATGTAAGATGGCTTGACTGTCATTTCAACATGCATAACATAGGTATTATTTCGATGATTTAATTGCTTCAGACAAATTAGTTGATTTAATGGTTATTCGATAAAAATCATATGCCGTTGCTTTGTTTCATCATTGTTCTCATATGCTTATTAGAAATTGATATCTCTTTGGGTATTTTGGCTGCTAAAACAATGCAATTCCAATGCATGCTACGATTGCTATGATTATGTTGATTTTAGGCGAAAAGATTGAGCGTTGCTGGGACAGTTGATGTAGTTTTGTTTGCTGGGGTAGTTTTACTCAAAACTCTCTGGTGTACTTTTAATGTATATAATTAAATTTCTCATCGCAGGATACAAATATATACTCATTCGAGTGTTGGTTATACATATAAGGAATTCAAAATAAGCACCTAGCGATGTGCTTATTTCATTAAATTTAAGCAAGTTAGTAAGTAAGCACTTAGGCAATCTAAACACTTCAAGTATGTTACACATTAAGCAAATAACGACTTCAATTACGCAATCACAACACTCTTATAGAGGTTTGGTAACTAAATATGCTGATATTGTGCTAGGGACAACTTTATGTGTCTACTGTAGATATTTTTATTGATTGCATTCCGTATATTGTTTGGTGACATGTAGCAACCAGAAATATGTTTCTTTTTCTTCCAAGAAAATCTTGAAGACATTTGTTTTTTTTTTTTGCAGATCTTGAGGAGAACTTGGTGAGGCATGAAACAAGTACATATACATTGTAGTGTAATGTTTGTTATCAAAATTGGACTCTTGACTTCACTAATCAGTCGTAATGGTTCCTGATTCTTATATTATCTATAGTTTCCGAGTTACTAATACAAAAGCTGATACTGATGTGTATGTCACTATTATTATTGTTGTAGAAATCGTTCATTCCCATACCACTTTAGGCAGAAACCGTTCATTCTCATACCACTTTGAATATAAGTGATTCCAATGTGTTTTTACAGGTTGGTTTTGTACTGTGTCCATAATTTAGAATGGTAGAGTAATTTGGTCTTCTTTTTCTCCTTCCAATGTGTCTTTACAGGTTCATTTAAAAGGTGATTCAATGAACCTAGGCGTACCAATGGGCATTTCAGCTGTAGGTTGGACCGAATCCTCCTTAGCTGCACATATGCGTATACCAGTTACATGCCACAAGGTATGGTTTCTGTACATTTGACAAATAGGTTTGAGTCTAAATGTGTAGTTTTTATCACAAATTGGGCAGTAAAAAGCCATATGATGACCACGTTTTGTAGTTTCATTAGCGTTCAAGTCATATTGTAGTTTCTCTAAAAGTCTTCATTCTTTTACCAACCATATATTTATACGTAATGTTTGTTTATATAAATGTACATGTGATGGATGTCAATATGTCATCTCATTTCTGAATCGTTAACTTGATCTTGTGTCAATTTTATAATATGATGTGCAAAATAAAGATAAAATAATTTGAGCTTACCCCAAGAAGCTAACCAGTAATAGTTCCTAAAGACCCTGTGGTTCTCACCACAGTTAAAAAAAATCCTGCCTGCATCACTGTCATGAAATTGATTTTTTGAAATATATTATAAAAGTGTCCAAGTAGTTAATGTGGAAAGATCAGTAACAATGGCACCAAATATAAAAATGACCATATTTTGTAGGTACTGATGTTGTAGGTTTTTGACGAGGCTATGTCCGACAGCGTCAAAGGATTTTGAACTTCATTTACTGTCTCTAATGCTATTACAATCTTTATGGTATGTACTCTTCAGTCCAAAGCATAATCAATATGTGTTTTTCCTTATATTTCAAACTTTATACACATTAGTTTTTATGCTTGGGCAGCAATAGAGGTTAGAACCATTTGTATCAAGCATTGATTGCATCTTCACCACGAGAAGATTCTGAAAGACTTGAAAGAGTTTTGCTGTAATGGTATTGTTGTACATGATAACGAATTGGGCAAAGTGATCTGCGTTTGGTGATTGATGCTTATTCTTACATGTCCATTATTTTGTATGTGTAGCATGTCTTCTTTATGATGGATGTTATGTGTGATTGGATGTACATCGGCACTGTTCGAAGCCTACTGCTATACGGAATTGGCATCCACAATACATATTCAATACAAATTCTAAAAAATAGGTTTCCTATTAACAGATTACGTTGGGTGCATCCACTGTATTAGTAAGCTATGAGATCTGGTGGCAAAGCCCAAAAGAAAGTCGTGTGGAGAGATATCACCATCCAAATATTGAGTCAGTTTCATCTGAAAATTTGTAAGTTGTCTACCTCATGATAACAGGTACATACCTTTTTGCAGTGTCGACACTGTCAGATTTACTATTTGGAACGAAATGGAAAGAACTTTTAACATGGAAGGATACTCAAACGCAAAGAAGCCAGTAGTGATAGCCGTGAGTTCATGTTGGGTGAAAACTTACGTAGGTAACATCATTGAATCATAGCTTTCATTAATACCTTTGCTGTATATTTCTTTTTAGCACACAACTGACTTAACACAGGCCTGCAACTTTCGAACATGCCGGTGACATACTACTACCTAAATCCAGAGATTCCAGAAATGCATCAGATACACAGCGTGTAAGTAACTAAAAAAAATTGCAGCACTAAATATAAGTAGTGTCACAATATAAAACTAATATAAAATCACTGAACATGTACACTTACTTCTTGGATCCACCAGCCATTCCAAATGTCCAAAAACAACGATACATGGAAACAGAGCGAGAAAAAACAAGAAACTGTGTCACGTTATCAGAACTCTTACAGGAAAATACTAAAAATCAACAGGTATGTAATAAATGTTTGCAATTGGTTGTTGTAAAAAAAATTCTTAATACCTGATGTTCATTTTTCTAAAGTATAAAATTAGCGTTGTCACAGTATAAAGCTCGTGATTATATGGCCATTAGACCACAAACACTTTTTTAAAGAGTTTCCTTTCATAAGATACAATACACAAAAAAACACTTCCCACTTGAAAATATAGTGCTCCAACCACTGACACAATTGTAGACCAGGCCCACGAACTATAGCAGACCAAAACCAATCAGATAACTGATTGCATAAGTGCATTATACCAAATATGAACAAATATGAGTCGCATAGATTGCAGCCCGAATGTGCTATAAATTGTGTCAATGGTTTTATATGATGACTTATATAAGGAGGAGAAAAGTGATTGAGGAGATAGTTAGAGTTGTAAAGATTGTTGGGTTGGTTTTGATTACGATTTGCAAGGTTGGAGGCTGCTCAGTTACGGAATGCTACAGCAGCTCGATTGCAATACAACAGACCACGTATGACTAAAGAGGTACCAATATGCAGGCCGCGTTATGAGTATGATAAGAGAGATGGTAATTAGTCCCGACCTTGCTACAAGACTAGATACTAAAGACAATATCAAGAAAATTTGGTGCAAAGTGTTTTGGAGTTACCATGAGCCATGTACAGGTCAGGAAGGCTTAATTGCTTGCCGCTACATAAGGACTGGCCAATAGGGCATTAAGGTTAATACACACATAATAGTATGATACAGGCATTAAGTTTTTGCACTAAGTATGATGTCAGTAAGCAGGTATCATCAATGGTTGCTGAAGCATTAAATGTTTTGATATTGATCTCGAGTAGCATACTGCCCTGATTCGTATGATAAAGGAACCAAAAGTGAGATATGTAACAATTTATAAACATGCATACAGATATATCATTATAACTGTTACTGATATATACCCTTTGTTTTTGATTCTTTGGTTATGTTACAGTTGGAAGATGCGGATATGGTTCGTTTGGAGCAACAATCAACAACGGATATGTAGCAGATGTATCCGATCTTTATCATGATGGTGTAGGCAGTGGTGCTTGCTACCAGGTTATAATCATATCATAATATACTAAGAAACTGTATGTAAATATGTAACAATCACTAAACTTATTTCTATATGGAACTCAAAAAGGATGAGTCCTTCAACGAGTAAATGAGTATGAGCTAAATAAAGGATCTTATTCCGGGGCATGGTTAAGACGAGGCAAAACAAAAACAGGTGAGTTTAAAGAAGAAGGAAGAATTTACAGTTATAACGTAAGTAACAGATAGTTGATATTTAACATTCTTATGATTTAAATTTGATTTTTATTTGATCTCTCGGTACCTTTTAAATACAAATGAATCAATGTACTTTTACAACTATACAAGTCTGAAAAATTAATGCAACAATTTTAGGACTATTCTTCTGAATGGAAAGACTTCAACTATGCCAAATTCGAAACAACATATGCTTTCAGTATAGTTCCTTTTAGTTAAATTAAATCCCGAAACTGTGGCATGATTTGGAGATTATGCCTTTGTATTGTGTTCATTATTAGAGAACACTGATACTGAAAATTGAATTTTGCATGTAAATTACAGGTTTAGTTTCTTAGGTAGAACTATGACAGCTCTTTGTTACTCACTGATTGCAAAAACTAGGAACTCTTTGTACGTACTATTAAGGAAGTGATAATTTTTCTAAGCGAGTTTCTATATATGAGCAATTGTTGCTCTTTAGCGGTTGGATATCTATTTGAATTGCTTAATTGTGATTCTTTTTTTTCACCACGTAGATATGATAACGTTTTTTCCGGAATTTTTTCACCTTGGACTATAAAGCAAATTGATTATTTGTGTTTGTTTATGGTTTTAAAATCTTTGTTGGTGATCACCATAGGTTTCTGTGAGATCTCGGTATAGCTTAATTCATGTATTTTTCAAAAAGCATAGCTTAATTCAATGTTGTTTTACCTAACATTATTTCTCATCACATGGCTTTCAAGTGAAATGAGATATAGATTAATCAGCAAGGGGGACCTCCCAACAAAAGAAGCAACCTGCCAAAGCTCCCTTCCCTTTAGCACTTGATTTTGGTGACGATATGATAATGGTGTCGAGATATTTCGCGACAAGCCGACAACAGAAAGGCTCTCAAGGAGGTATGCAAGCTACAACACATAATATTTTCATCATATAGACGTTTTTTTTATTATAATTAGATAAATTTGGATAATGTTATATCTCTGATCAAATCGGTAACATTTGAAAGATTATAAAAACTAATTTTTAAATGGGTTGAATGGATTGAAAGTCCTCTTATGTCTTATGTGCATGCTTTATGTGTAAAACATCCTAAATCTTTGGTATACAATTCTTGTGCTTTGCTTGGGAGTGACTATGAGCCATAATGTTGTAGCATATGACTTCTTCTTTTTGTGTAGGCGTCACAAATTCGATTAGAATGAGGTGTCCCTTGATGATTAATCTCAAACACTTATTCTTAGTATTTCTTGAAAATGCTCGAGTAATCTATGATTGATTTGTTGGATTGTGGCGGCGGTTAAAGTAGAGTTTGCAATTTAGAAACAAGGGTCGAAGTTCGATCGAGCATTATTAATAGTCATTATCCACGTGTTGGCTCGTGACTCACACATTGTCGATACCATAATTTGTACTATCCTGCTAGCTTGAAGATAGTACCCTTTGGTGGTTGTAAATGAAAGATTTTATGTAGAAGATTAGACTTTGATAATGCTATATCAACAACAAATATTTGAAGGTTTTGTATGTTTTATTATTAGACTGATATTTTTAGTTCTAATTTTATGAACGAATTAATGGTATGACTAGAATTAAAATAAGTTTTCATTTATCTTCCCATCCATATCTAACATAAGACTTTGGTTTTAGCTACTTCTTCGAGGTCAATTTTCCGTCGTTACCAAGACAATGGAATTTATCAAACTTCTCAATTCCGTCGTTACCAAGACAATGGAATTTATCAGACTTCTCAATCTTATTTCTCTACATAATTTCATTTCACTGAAATAATCTCTACCAAACGCTCCCTAATAAAATTTCCAATACAAGAAATGAGGTCGCCATATTAGGAAAAAAGATACGGAAGAAAGGGCCTAATGGTTTATTGACAACTCTAACTGCAAGGTAATATGGGTTCATTGATATTAATACGTGCATTAGTTTTGTTGTGAATTGTTTCTCAATGGGTTATCGTGATTTTAGGATGTTTATAAATGGGATGCTCCAACCACAAGTAAAAGACATTTGCCACAAATTCAATACCACTATAGAACTTTCAAATTAAGCAAAAATACTGTACCACTACATAATTATAAAACCCAAGTTAACTCATATAAAACATACTTGGACTAAAATATACTTTTTAAAAATATACATATTGACACTTCATTAATTTGTCAACTATAATTAACCGTTACTTAAAAAAAGGCCATCATTATATAATTACTCTTTCCTTTACCTTAAGGAATACTTAGATGTTTGAAAATGGGCGGGTAAGTTAATTTGGTTAATACGGATAAATGGGTGTCAAAATGGACGAGGTGACCTATAAATTACTTTAATTTTTGGTTTTTAAATTTCTTACACCGTAATAACAAATGTGTCTGAATGCACACAGTAGAAATATCACAGTAAAGCTTGAACCAGAAGAACAAAGGGATGCAGACGCAACAAGTACCAGAAGGAATGGTTCCCGTTCAGACGGTTGGATATGCACATCCTCAAAAGACTATATTTTTTGTTAACTTAAGTTTTTAGCCGATATTTATAAGGCTTGCTCGCCCATCGAACGGGCTATGCTTTGATACTTTGTTTTTGTGTACCACTTTGAAACTTTGTTTCTCTCATATTCAATAACCGTTTATTTCCTTTCGTCCTTAGTGCATTCAAAAAAAATTTGGTACGTTTATATCTAATTTTTTGTTAATTTATTTTTTCAAAACGATAATTATAAGTTATGTCACTATAGACTTTGAGTAGTAATGATAAAGACACACTACTTGCATCTTATTGAAATAACTATCACTTAAAATTTATAGCAACAATAAATAAAAACGACGTGATTGTCTACAGCTATAGAAACTGTTGTTGTAGTTGCTTCAAGTTCGTATATCATGTGGGTAAAACTCCAGCTTGCCCATGTCTGATTATATAATTGTACAACTTCATTCTTAAGTTTGATTGTAGTGTTGAAACAATAGATACGAGAACTATAGCTGACGTGCTTACAACCTCAAAACATGATGAGTAATCCTTATTCACTGCATAATATGTTACGATGTTCGTACATCACTAACTATTGTTTAATTTATACGTTGGACACTTTATTACCAACTTTCTTTCGCTATAGTAAAATATGACAACAATATTCATAAGATTACGACCCTTTCTTTCAACATCTGCACTTTTCAACAATTTTTTACCACCCTTATTTCGCTATAAAAAAAATGTCAACGATATTTATAAGTCATGCCCGCCCATCGGGCGGGCTTCATATATATATATATATATATATATATATATATATATATATATATATATATATATATATATATATATATATATATATGTATGTGTGTATGTATAAATGAATAATATGGGTTTATAAGATGAGAAAAGGAGAGGGAGACGGATGGAAAAGATGACGGGAGTTTGTTTCATCCATAGGTTCTTCAACTCATTTCTCTACATCAACATGAGTATATTTGAACATTAAAGTTCAAGAAGGCCAAAGAAGGGGAAAAGAAAAGGCTCGTAAACGAATAATTTCTAGTTCTAGAAAATCAACTAATGAGTTTTCTAGTTTATGAGAGCATATAATATGTATACGTATATATATGTATATGCTATAAGAAAATAAGTATATGTATATATATATATATATATATATATATATATATATATATATATATATATATATATATATAAGAAAAATTGCTAAGAGTAATTACAAAACAAGCTATAACAAAAACTAGATACTAGACTAAGCATGCAATCTTGACATGGAAATTTAAACCAGACGTGCACCTTTTTGTCTTCAACAAGCAAATCTTCAAAGTCTTCAAGATATTGCATGATCATGTGGAAGCGGATAGAAAACCAAGCTTGCCAAGGTATGACGAACTCATCTTGTTTGTCCCCATTGTCTCATTTGACAAAAGTTGTTTGGTCCAAAGACGTTATGAATTTGACTTGGGTGCATGTATGGTGGAATCATTCCCCAAGGATTGAAGTTCCACATTTGATGATTATTGTGAAAGTTTCGTCTATTATGGTTTACTCTAGGTTGAGGAGTTTTAGACCTAGGATGAGGACTATTTGGTTTTCTAGGTGGTGGAGTTTTAGATCTTATTTTTGGCTTAAGGGGTACTACCACGGGTTTTAAAGATGATTTATGAAAGCTTTTAATTTCTTCATCACTTGCAATATGTACTAATCTATCTTTCAAAAGTATATATTTTGGTTTTAACTCTAGAGGTTTTAGTTCACTAGTTTCACCTTCAAACTTTACATTTTTAAATTTACTAGTTGACGCCTTGGTTAAGTCATATCCTAAACCGGTTTTATCTTTGGCAATTCTTTGAGAGCTAATTATTTTACTAAGTGATTGACTACTATTTTCAAATTTCTCAAATCTAATAATTTCTTCCTTAAGTTGTTTATTCTCATTTTTAACAACTAGGCATTCTTTACATTTTATAATCCTTTCTTTTCCTTTTTCTAGTTTTTGTAGTTTCATTTTTAATTCAAGTATTTCATCCTTTAATTTATTGTTAGTATGTTTTAGTAGTTTATTTTTAGCTATGACTTTTTGTCCTAGTTTGCATAATCTACTATATTCGATATCTAAATCTTTTTCATCTAACGATAAGTTATCATCACTATAGTATTCGGTTTCGGAACGTACCTCATCGGAAGATCTTGCCATGAGACACTTTTCTTCTTTTGTTGTGTCCTTTTCATCATTGTCACTATCACTCCATGCTCCTCCTACAAAGGCCTTGTGGTTTTGACTTCTTGACAATTTCGGACATTCTCCAATAAAATGGTTTGGATCTCCACACTTGAAGCACTTTCTTTCATTCTTGCTAATTTTGTCGTCCTTGTTTCTTTGGAATGTTTTTCTTTCATCAAATGGTTGTCTAACATATCTTCCTCATCTTTTGAAGAATTTCTTGAAGTCTCTTACGGCCATGGCATACTCTTCATCTTCACTTTCGGAGGTTGAGCATTCTTCGTCACTAGAGTCCCTTTTTGCTTTTAATGCAATTGACTTGGTTTGCTCCCTTTTCCTTTGACCATTTCGAAGTCTTTCTTTATTATCACCTCATACACTTTCAAGTTTCCAATTAGCTAGTCAAGTTGTAGAGTTGATAGATTCTTTGATTCCTCAATAGCCGTCACTTTAGCACGCCACTTCGGATGGAGAGCCCTAAGGAATTTCCTTACAAAATTTTTGCTAGAAAAATTCTCATCAAGTGCTTTTAAACTTGTGATAATTGTGTTAAATCTAGCAAAAGCATTATCAATTGATTCCTCTTCCGGAATCGTAAATTGTTCATATTGTTGTACATGAAGATCTATTTTATTGTCTTTGACTTGACTATTACCTTGGTGAGTGATTAATAAAGAGTTCCAAATATCTTTTGCGGTTTTACACATAAAAATTCTTTCATATTCTTTGCGTGGTAACGCATTATAAATTACCATTTTAGCCTCATTGTTTTTAGCAAGTTACTTTCATATTTACGTTATAATTGTTGAGTTAGTTAGATTAAAAGGAACAATTTCATCCCTTTTGGTTTCGGGATTATTTTGTATAGGAAGAAAATCACCATCAGTAATAACATGCCAAAGATCTAGATCTTTTGATTTCACATAAGTTTCGAATCGATTTTTCCAATAAATAAAACCATCACTTTCAAATAGTGGTGGTCTTTGCATAGATTGACCTTCTAAATATTTTTCAGATTCCATAGATTGTTACAAGTTTTAAAATACAGTTTATTTTAAAAAATCTTGTTTAACGAAGCTTTGATGCCAATTTTGGAAAACTAGAAGGGGGGTTGAATAGTTTTACGTCAATTTGTATTTTAAAAACTTTGTTTTATAAAAACTTCGATTCTTATCTATGTGAATTTCAACACTTGCACAACACAAACAATTTAATCTAACTAACTCAACAATTATAACGTAAATATGAAAGTAAAGAAATGATTGAGATAGAGAGATCAAACCACAACACACTGTATTTATAGTGGTTCGGCTACGCCAATTAACGAACTCCTCAAGTCACCTACTCGAGAGTTTTTCTTCAATATGTCAACAAACTCCCTTTTGGCGGAGAAACCTTACACAACTTTCGCTTACACCAATTAATGACACTAAGCTAGATGTCGAGTTCTAATAGTAGCTAGAACCAATCTCACACCACTACACGACTTCTTCACAACTTATACACACCACTACTACGTCACAACTACACACTACTTCTACTTCACACCACAACTTCTTCAATACTAGATTTACAAACCCACCTAGATCTACCAATTACAATCACTACACAACTTTACAATAAATACAAGCTACACAAATAATCTTCAATACTTCTTGATTTGAGATGAAAGGAGTATTCTTCTCTTGCACTTTGAATAATGGGGGATTAGATCACTTGAACCTTACTGAGCTTATGAAAACTTACAAATGATTCATGTGAGCTAAAATAACTATGCAACACCAAGTTTTATAACCTTACAGAAGAAACTAAATTTTCTTAAATAAAAATTGCAAGTTGTAAAATATAAAAGCTTGAACTGATTAATTTGCCTAGAAATGGATTATTATTACATTAAAAACTTTTAAGAGTACAACTGAAAGCTTAATTCAACACTGGAAACACAATTACATTAACTAATAACTAATACTAAATTACAACTAATAAAAATTAACTAACTACCCCTGCTTCTGCTTCTCTTTCTTCCTTTTATAGGACTTGGAGCATCTCTATTCCTTTCCCACTTCAATTCAAGCCCTTGGATGGCTTTGATCAATCCCAGCCATTGAAATTAGTTTTGGCGGGAAAAGAAAAGGTAGCAAATTGAGTGGGGTTTGGTGAAGAAGTTAATGATGGGTGAGGTTTATTAATGGAGGAGGGAACAAGTAGTGAAGAAGGTGAGGGTTTGGTGGGTGATTGGAGAGGAGGGGGAGACAGTGAAGCGGGAAATGAGGTGGGGAGGATGGGTGAACAGTGGTCAAGGGTGGTTTGACTGGGGGGTGTTGACTGGGTGTGTAATATTAAAACGGGGGATGTTTGGGCTTGGGAATGGGCTTAGGGGTATTGGGTAGGGTAGTGGATGGTGGGCTGGTGTTTGGTTTTGGTTTTGTTTGTTTATTTTCAAACTTCAAAATCACAAGGACAATTCATGAAATTTACCAAACTTTAAGGACTGAACTTGTAATTTTCCCACATTGCTTCCAAGGACCAAAAATGCCAAGTACCATAATTCCAAGAACCAATTTTGCATTTTTCCAATTTTCAAAACTTCCTAGGGACCTATTTTGCCATTTTTGAAAGTACAGGGACCAAATGTGTAATTTTGGAAAACTTATGACCCAAGTATAATTTTTTGTGATATTTGACTTTCAAAACCTTGGGTTGACTTTTTCTTTCAAAATAAATGCATAAGGACTATTTTTGACAAGTTTTGAAACTTGGGGGACTGAAACTGCCAATATTGCAAACTTTGTGCATTTTTCATCTGTTTTTATTCTTTTTGCATCTAAAACATATAAAACACAATTTTGAAATATTTTCAGTATTATGATGCATTTCTGAGTGTTTTTGTATGTTTTGCAGTTCAGATTTGACCAAAAATGATGAGTGTTTGAGCACTCATCAAAGAGAACGAGAGAAAAGGTGGAATGCACTAAAGAGGGGTGAACCAAGCAGAAGCCCCCAATCCTTCATTATCCTTAGAGTCTTCAGAAGATCCCAATCCATGGATTCCATATCAACCACCACCCCGTGAACTTGTGTCTCCCTTCATTTGGACCTCATCTGATGAAGAAGATGATGATGAACTTTATCAGCCTCCCTCTACACCGGAGAGACCCCAATCCTCCCGTCCAAGACGACCATCAAGACCAAGAAGGTCAAATCCACCTCTGCCAAGGGCAAGGGATGTGGTGATAGGGTTGCCTTGTCCCCAACAGCAGGAAATGTTCACTAGGAACAAAGGCAAGGAGAAGATAGTTGATGTGAAGGGTAAGGGTAAAGGGAAAGTAGAATAGTGAGGTTAGGGTTGATTGGCTAGGTTTTGGGATTGTTTTGCTTGTTTGGACCCTGTAATCTTGTACTTTGGATGCTTATGAATAAAAACTTTGTTGCTTTTGTTTCACTTGATTGTCTTACTACTGATGAATATACATTCCACTGATGTAAACAAACTTGGTAGGAACTGTCAACAGGAACACACATAAAGTATTATTAATGAGCAACTTGTGTCATCAGCAGCAATTGGTCAAACCTTAGTAGAATTCATCCGTAGAATCCTTTTATGGATAACTTGCAAAATTAGTAATTAACACAGACTCAACTGCCTCTCATTAAGTGACATTAACTCACATTAAACTTCAACTCAGTTCTATATAAAAAGGTCTTCAAGTCACAAGCTACCCAAAACAATTACACACTAACACCAACCACACCAAAGTCTTTCCAAACACACCAATTATGAAGCCTAACTCCAATGTCATTGAAATTTCCTCTAACTCATCTTCTGACTCTACCTTTGATATTCCCTAAATCAAGAGATCATATTACTTCCTTGGTGAGGGACCTTCTGAGGTTTATCCATTTCCTTCCTCATCAGAGGAAACAGAGAAAGCTCTGAATCCAACTCCCCTATCAGTTGTTCTCCCAGACTTCACTCCAGTCACTGAGTTTCTCACTAGTGAAATGGAAAGGGTTTGTGCAAATATGAGCAAGATCTCAGTCCCTGTGGAGCCTCAATCTTCCCAGAGGTACAAGGGTCCAATCAAGGTTATCCTAGGGCTTGCTGCTCCCAAACTATGGGACAAAGATATGCAGTCCAGAGGGGTCCACAAGAGGATGCCTGACCCAAAGGACCTGTGAAAGGGGAAGAGGAAGATGGAGTAGGAGTTTGGGTAGGTGTAGGTGGTTGTGTTGTTGTCTTTTGAGGTTGTTGGTTGTTTGGTTATTTGTTGATCTCCCTTGTAATCCTGAATCATGTTTGGTTGTTTGCTAATGTAATCCTGAATCTCATTAATGAATAAACTTTTAAGTTTTTTTGTTAACTCTTATTCTACTGATATGTGATGTAAGGATCTTTGTTCATCAGAAGAAATAGGAACCTGCAAACCAAACACTAAAACAGAACACAGAAGACAAACTTATACATACTTGTTAGTCTAATTAGAGATAAACCTGCAAAACAAAGTTAACAAACATAATAATATACAACATCAATTACAATCCTCCCCAAAGGCATATGCCTCCCTTCAAACATAGCATTCAAGGGTTAACCATCCCAATGTGGACAACTAAGTGGTTAAACCTAGGTCCATCAAAAGCTTTTGTTAATAAATCAGCCACATTATCATCAGTATGAATTTTAAGCACCTGTATTAAATGTTTCTCATTTGCATCTCTAATAAAATGGTGCCTAATTTCAATATGTTTAGTTCTTTGATGAAAGACTGGATTTTTAACAATTGAAATGGTAATTTGATTATCAATATAGATTTTAGTGTTCATGAAGTTAAACCCATAATCCAGCATTTGATTTTGAATCCAAAGTACCTAACCACAATAGTTAGCAGCAGCAACATATTCTGCTTCAGTAGAGGAGGTGGCCACAATGGTTTGTTTCTTGCACTGCCAAGAAATTAGCCTTCTGCCAAGAAATTGACAACCACCTATTGTGGATTTCCTGTCCAAATTAGCTCCAACATAATCACTGTCACTGTATGCTTCCAACACAAATGGTGAGTCTCTTGGATACCCAAGACCTAACTTAGGTTGGCCTTTTAGGTACTTGAAAATCTTCTTCACTGCATTTAGGTGGTAAGTCAATGGAGTGACTTGGTGTCTTGAGCAAGCACTAACAGCAAAAGTGATGTCAGGTCTTGAAGCTGTGAGGTACATAAGTGAGCCAATCATGGATCTGTATAGATGAACATTAGCAGCTTTATCTGGTTCATTTTGATTCTTAGGCTTTGGAGGTTCATAGGGAGTACTTGCAGTCCTCAATAGTTCAAAGTCAAACTTCTTCAAGATGTCTTTAACATATTTCTCTTGATGGATAAAGATCCCTTCAGGTTGTTATTTGACTTGTAGCCCCAAGAAAAATGTCAGTTCTCCCATTGCATTCATTTCAAATTCACTTTTCATCAAATCTTCAAATTCTCTGCACCAAGCTTCCTTTGTAGAGCCAAAGATGATATCATCCACATATACTTGAACAAGAATGATATCCCTGGAGTTCTTCTTAATGAAGAGAGTCTTGTCAATAGCTCCTCTTCTGTAGCCATGCTCCAATAGGAATGTAGATAACCTTGCATACCAGGCTCTTGGTGCTTGATGAAGTCCATAGAGTGCCTTGACAACCTTGTACACCTTCTTTGGATGTTGTGGGTCTTCAAAACCTTGTGGCTGAGTGACATAGACTTCCTCTTCAATCTTGCCATAGAGGAAGGCACTCTTTACATCTATCTGATATACCACAAAACCCATGTATGAGGCAAAGGCCAAAAACAACCTTATAGCCTCAACTCTAGCAACACATGCAAGAACTTCATCATAATCAATCCCTTCTTCTTGTCTAAAACCCTGAGCCACCAATCTTGCTTTATTTCTGACCATAATTCCTCTTGCATCCCTCTTGCATTTTAAAATCCACTTGGTTCCAATTGCAAATTTACTTGCAGGTAGATCAACAAGTATCCATACATCTTGATTCTTGAATTGTTGCATCTCTTCCTGCATAGCCTCTAGCCGACTAGGTTCACTCAAAGCTTTTTTAATGCTGGTTGGTTCTACTTGAGATAAGAAAAAAGCAAACAGACAATGTTGTTGGTCTGTATGATTGTCCCTCTTCTGATTAGAAACATAAGTGGGAAAAGCACATTATCCAAACTGTGTCTGTTTCACTGCACTTCTGGTTAGAACCATAGCATTGGGATCACCAAGTATATTGGTTTGAGGATGAATGGTGTTGATCCTCTTAGTGGGAATAGGATTAACATTAACAGAAGTTTCAAGATTGGTCAGAGTTTGAGCAAAGTCATCACCATAAGAAGCTGATTGAAAAATGCCAGCAGTTTGTTCATGATTGCCAAGGTTTGAGGGGCTGGGAAACCTACCAAAAGGTTCATCTAAACTTGTGGATGTAGCAGTGGAAACAGGTACAACAGCAAAAATGCATTCAGGAGAATTGGCATCAGCACCAACAGGGGACCCGTCAGCAGAAACTGGGTTTCTGCTGGCATCAAGAGCAGCTTGTCTCAAGAGTGCCTCATGATTGAGCCTAAACCGTTAGATAATATTGACCAAGTAATTTGGTCAACAAAGTCAAACAGCCTACGGTCAATGCTCCGTGGATAGTATAGTTTTTCCCTAGGTCGTTATGTCCCGACGAGATTGAAATGGTGTTTGTAAACGTTTGTGCGAATGAGTGGCACTAAGAATAGTAACCAAAGATGATTTAGAATTGATTATACTACTGATTACTTGGTATTTGAACAACTGAAACAATATTAACAATTACAGAAACACAGATATGATTACAAGTACACAAATGAGAAATCAGAGTTGGATTACAGACTGAAGAAAATGTTAGTTTTAAACAATTTACAACTACAGGGGGTGCAAATGAAAATTTTACAAACTTAATTATAAAAAGAAAATTTAATTAAAAAGATAATTATTTTTATGATTATTTTATTATTTAATATTAATTATTTAAATAAAAACTATTTAACTATCTAATTAAAACTACTAATAGTACTAAAAATGACTTAGAAAATTATAGAAAAATTTATAAATCTAATTAACCATCTCAGGAATCCTAAAAAACTTATAAAAATTATTTTTAGACTATTTTACTAATTATTTACTTATTTATTAATTAATATCTAATTTAACTAAATTAATTAAGAAAATTAGAAAATGAACAATAGTAATTAAGAGACTATTTTCTAAAAATATTTAATGCTATATAAAACCTATGAAAAATATAAAAAAGTGTTGTTGTTAATTAAAAATTAATAAAACTGTTTAATTAACTAATATTACTTAATTATTAATTAAACTAATATTAATTCTAATAATTATTAAATTAAAAGAGAAAAATCTAGGAAAATTAATGAAAATACTTTAAGATGAAATAAAATTAATAAAAATATAAAAATGATGAAATCCTGAATAATAAGCTAAAAATAAAATTTAAAAAGATAAATCCTATTAAATAGAAGCTATCACTATGTTTAAAGTTGGACAACTTTTGTGAAACCACTTTTGTTATAGCTCATTAATAAGTTGTGTGCACCCCTTTGTTCTTAACAGTTTGATTAATAGCTTATTAGGACTTGTGGTGGTATGAAAAAGCTATTATAAAGCCACTAAATGGACAAGTGAGACAAAATAGATGGAAATTATTGAGCACTGGGTGAGGTTTGGAACTTGGGTGAAAAACCTAAGTGTTCAGGTTATGATTCTGAGACAGGTCACAAGTATGGGTGAAATAAGCTATGGTCTAATAAGCTGAGGCCCAAAATAAGCAGTCCCCCAATAAGCTGAGGTGGAGGGCTTCCTAAAAAGCTAAGGGACAGGGTGTGGGGTCCACAGATGAACACAAGAGAGACCTTGGAAAATTGGTCAAAACCTGATGCACGGGGCATGCACTTGCCCTGCAGCTTCAGTTAAGCTAATGCACAAGCTTAAAGAAAAATCACAAAATTAAGCTGGTGGTAGATTTTGAAAGATAAGCTGATAAACTATGACTTGTGAAAAGATCATGATCCAAATTCAAACACAAAAATCAAAACAATTCTCCCAATTTTTGGTTTTCCTGACAAAGATGTATTTTGACTTTTTGAGATTATGAACCAAATTGACTTTTATGAGTTTTGATTGAATCTAAGTGATTGATTATGCAATATTAAGCTAATATTAGATGTTTTTAGGCTATAACAACAACTAATGAACTGATGTGAGTGATCTTGATCACTAAAATCCTTACAATCACCAATTACAAGAGATTGAAGCGAGTTTTGACTTTTTCACAAATACACACTGGTTTTTTATGACTTAGGTGAGCTATATAGGCCTAAAGAAACTTGTTGAAACCACAAATGACAGCTGCAACACCTAAGAAATCAGTTAACCCCACTGATCCAAACACTACCTTTATTAACTGTTTTCAAGATTTTCAAAGCTAAACAAGGTGTTTGATATAGAAACTGAATTGCATCAAGCTATTATGAACTAACAAGCATAAATAAGTAGCAAATAAGTAGTGGAACAATGGAATGGAGAATTTGAATGAGATGAGCTTACAATATGCTTTCCTGCTTAAGATCATGAACCAAAAGACCACAGACCAAACCTAAAGGTTTCCACAAACCTTCTAACCCAGGGCCATCCAGTATTAACCCTGCTCCAGCTTGATTATCTTCATCATCTCCATTTTTTTATTTTTCTTTATATTTTTTTTATATTTTTTTTTGTGTTTTTGATTTCTTTGATCCTAAACTGCTTTTAGTATTTCTAAAAGCTTCAATGAGCTTTCTGGGAGCTTAAGTGAGCCTAGGAGTCCAAATCATTAAACAAAAACAATCATAAAGCTTATTGAAAATTTTGAAATAAAAGTGAAATTTGCAAAAACTAACAGAAGTACTGAAACTTTGAAATTTATTAATAAAAGGAGTTGAGATTACACTGAGATCACTAGAAATGCACTTTAAAAGCTTTGAATTACACTAAGAACTTGGAAATTTTAATTTCGACATAAATAAAACTAAGTTACACTACTGCTCTTTCACCTTGCATCTTCTGTCTTATATAGCTGCTTACTTGAGCTCCTTGGGTCCCACTAAGCCTTTCCCACTTCAGTTGGGACCATTGGATCATCACAATTGATCCTGGCCGTTTAAATTTTTTTTCACGCCAAAAACAGACAGAGCAATTTGTACTGTTAAAACCACAGGGGGGGGGGGGTGGTGCATTTATTGTTGGTTGTCTTGTTAGGTATTTGATGAGGCGAAAAATGATCCATTTTTAGGGGGTCATTTAAGCCCGAATTCGAATTTATTTGATCAAATATTACCCTAAATCGTTCCTTTTGTGATTTTAGGTCCTTTGGGAGTTAATTCAGGAAAAGGAAGCATTTTGGACGTTTTTGGAGCATAAAAGTGAAGAAAACGCCAAAGACTTAATTTCCCATGCTGAGAACAGTACCTGACGGCGTCAAGAGCACTTTGGTGACGGCGTCAAGAGTAAAAGTGGTGACGGCCCAGAGAGAACTTGAAGGCGTCACCCAAGGCCATCATGTGTTAACTTGTCAAAACTTGCGCGCGGAGTAGCTGATATTGTTTTGGTCATAACTTTTGCATACGAACTCGGATTTAGGTGATTCAAAAGCCCACGCAAAGAGGAAGAAGAGATCTAAAATTTGGTGAAAAAATGGTCGTGACGGCGTCAAGAGAACGAGCTGACGCCGTCAAGCCTTGCCGACAGAAAACATGCCTATAAATATAACATCATAACTTCACTTTTTGCAAGCCCTAAACCCTAAGGCCGATTCTTTGGTTTAGGTGGGTGTTTTTCCAGCAACTTAGAGGGTTTCAATCACTCTATAAACATCATGTATTGGTTTGATGATTCTATCTTAATTATGTTTTCCATTATCATTGTTGTTTGCTCTTCTTTGATGATGATTTGCTAATTCACCTTGTGTCTACTTATGATTATGTGAAACTTGTATATAATTGATTAGATCTCATTGATTTCTTGTTGATGTTGTATCTATCTCCATCAATTAAGGCGTGACAACTTCAATAGATCTAGTTGGTTTAGTTTATAATCCTTGTTTCCTATTGATTTTTGTTTTGATTGAATGATTTATATGTTAGGCTTAAGAAAACTGGCAGATCTCCAAATGGTAACATGCTTGAACGTCCTAGGAAACATGAACCTATTGCACTAAGGTCTTTATTGGTTGTATTTAATGCATGAGCCACTGTTTACAATCCCTATGGTTGTGCTGGGCATGGTATAGGAAGAGATAAGAGCTCATAGAATTGGAGAGTTATGTGCGATACCCCATGAATGGTATTAAGGAATACAACCCATCAATTAAAACAAGGTTACAATTCAATAGGTAGGATTGGATAGCTAGCAAGGAGTAACATATCATGGGTAGACATGCTTCACTTATCTTGTAGAACCTTAGTTTATTTTCTTGTTTATTAGTTTAATTAGTAGCTTTTGGGTTAGTTGATTAGCAACTAATTCCGCCCACTCTCCCAATACCTGAGATTTTTACTTGCTTTTCAAAAAATATAAAAACAGAAAAAGAATCATCCTTCACCTTTAGACCTAGTTAGATTAATTTTAATCCTAATGACACTATTCCTAGCTGAACGATCAATCCCCCGGTACTTGTCACTATACTATACTACAACGATCAGGTACACTGCCTGGTGGGGGTTGTAAGCTTCTCAAGATCCCTTGAGAGGTAAAGCCTGGTGCGATTCCCACGCATCAAGTTTTTGGCGCCGCAGCCCGGGGAATTTTTATTGTTTAGGTTGAATTTGATTTTTATTAGGTCTACTCATTAGATTCCTATCAAGTGAGATTTTTTCTTTTGTAGCTTTCTCGTAGTCTATCTTTTCTTTGTGATTTTGTTTGTAATTTGCTTCAAATGGACTCTACACTTAGACTTCTAAGATTGCAAGATAGGGTTGAGCGGCTAACACACCAAAGAGTTCAAAATACCTCATTTAGAGACACCTATGAATCATATGAGCCTTCACCTAGGATAGATTCTTATGAACAACCTCCATGTTTAAGATCTAGTTTTAGTGAGGCCAATAGGAAATACGACCTAGTTTTCCAAGGAATTATGGAGAGAGCCATTGCAACAAATAATAAGTTGGATGAAGCACTAGGTTTGTTATTATCACTACCTAAGAAAACAATTGAGGAGGATTTAGCCGAGCATGATCACATTGATCAAAAAGACCTAGGTTTTATGATCGATGATGATGAATCTCAAGAAACAGATGATGAATCTCTTGGGCAATTTGTATATAGCAGTCAGAATATTGAGGATGACCCTTATGATTCGGACATAGAAGTTGAGATGCCTAGAGAAGCACGTGAGATACTTGGGAGAATGTTAGGGCTAGATCCTGACACATGGAATGATGAGGTGAACAACATAAGCCCACTAAATACTCAACCATCATTTGAGGCACACGCACCGCCCGTGACTTACCCGGAAAAAGTAGAAGAAACTTTAGGAATTCCAATGGAGGTAGAACCCTTGGACCAGGCACCACTTGAGGATATAGGTTTGAACACTTGTAGTGATAACCTTACTCCTAGTTCTAGGGAATTTCCTAGTGTTGATGAACCGGAACCTCAATCTTTACACACCTTTCCATCCTTAGATATATTTCTAGGAAATAAAAGAGGAACCGACCCACCCATCAACCAATATTATCCGGGTAGTTTTAGGATGAAGGAAGCCATTCACTCACCCCCTTCACCTCACGTGGCATATTCACACCCTAAGGGTGTGTATCGCTACTTTCACCCACACTTAATCCTAAGTGTAGGGAGAACCTCCCCTATTTCCGTTAAATAAGGGTAGAGTCAGGCTCGTGACTCGAACAAAAACAAGCGCTTCTTGGGAGGCAACCCATGTTTTGTATGTTTTTATTTGTTTGTTTGTTTGTTTGATTTTATTTGTTTCCGTATGCATGTTTTATTTTTATTGTTTGTGGCTCATGTTTCAAAGTAAATTGTGAAAATGCTTTATTTTGTTTTTTTAACTTCGTCTTAATTGCATATAAAAGTATTTTGCAAAAGATAAGTGTAAGGGAGATCCAAATTTGTTTATAAGAACGAAATTGAGCATGAACCACAACGATATTAAATGGACATGTGTATTAGTACTTGTTAGAGTCAAATGCTTGTATCGAGTCGTAATGATGTTTTGCAGGATTTTCCAGGAAGTAGGACGAAGTTTTTCCAGAAATTTTCCGGAAACTTAACATAAGAATTTCTGCAGGTCACTTCTGACGGCGTCACGAGTTTACTCTTGACGGCGTCATGTGTAAGATTCTTGAAATTTTGCTAGTTTTGTTTATACCGGAGTCTTAAAGTTTTTGTTGATTCTTTAGTTTTATAAACTCCAGGAAATCTGCAAACATTCATTCCACGAGCATTATATCTTTAATTGTTTTGTTTCTATTCCTAAGTCTGGAATTACATCTAGTTGTGAGTTATCTTTGTTCGGGTTGATGCTTTGGGTTTTGTTTGTTTTCTCAGGATTTACAGGTTATGTTTGACAAGAAGATGATTTATATTCTGGAAGGGAAGCTTTGATTGTTCATTTTCTTGGAGGAAGATTTAACCTGGCCACCTTATTATCCATACCGGGCGAATTAGGGGAGTATTTGATTTCATTCTTTTTACTTATTTCACTTTTACATTCTTTACTTGAACATTGGGGACAATGTTCATCCTAAGTGTAAGGGGAGGGTAAAAAGATGATACCTTACATATGCACTTTCGCTTGAGTTTTTTTTGTTTAATGGTAGATGTGTAATAAAACTATGAGAAATACTTGTTAGTGCAATTTTAGCGCCAAATTTAAATTTTTTTACAACATTTAGGAGTGAAACTTTAGCCATAGCAAGCGTCTCATGGATAGGAGATTGTATGACTAGCACATAACCGTACTTTCAGAAAAATTTTCCACCCAAATATGTGAGGTTCGCCTTTAGATTTGATAGGAAAAGCATTTACTATTAGTGCTTATGAGTGTACCGGTAGCATTTAGATTCTAGAACTTGCGTTAGTGATGCATCCCGAGACCGCTAGTGAGACTACATTCATGTGGTAGGATTTACTACATCAGAAGAGGCATTAGGATCACCCTTGTGTTAAACCCGTATTATAATTACTTGACCATTTAAGTCATATTACTTGGCTAGTTAAGTCAACTAATTTTTCCCACACCCTTAGCGTTGTACTCATTTTTAGTACACGATACCCCTAGTACACCCCTCCGAGCCTATCTTTTCGTTTCTAACTTTAAGCATCTTACTTAAAGGAAGAATTTGTTACACCCCACTTAAATGTACAACCAAATCGCCTTAGCCTCCCGTGTATGCGCTCATTTTTAGTGCATTATTGTTATTTGTTAAACCCTAAGTTAACTTTCTAATTAATTACATGGTTGCTAAGTCGAGTCATATCCTTGTACATATTGTTTTGGGACGATTGGGACTCATGGGTAAGTACTTATTTTATTGAGTAATGGGGAAGAACATCATTTATTACCCCCATATGTACGTTAATCTTAAAAGTGCTCCAAGTGTTTTGATTTTCTTAATTCGAGTCATTAGATTAGTTTATTGTAAAGTATGTAAAAATTCAAGTGTAAGGGGAATGTTCATTCCCTATGATGTATTATTTTGGATGGTAGGGCAAGAGTGTATGCAAAAAAAAATAAAAAAAAAAATAAGAAAAAAAAAATCGAAAAATCAAGAAAAAGAAAAAAAAAAAGAAAAAGGAAAGAAGAGAAAAAACATAGGGACTACCATCCCTTTTTATTCTATGTTCATTTTATGTTTTTGTTATTTTTCATTTATTAGCTTAAGTCGAGTCTAGTCTTGGCCTAGCAACGCCATATTGTACATGTAATTAACCAAGATTGTTAACTCGCCACCAGTAAAACTTCCTTTATCCAACAAAACCGTGTATTTCATATCCCTACACCTAATGTTACAACCCTTTAAAAGACCACTTTGATAGTTTATCCTAGGTGCTTACGCCATGTGGTGGAGGTTTGATCCTTTCCCAAGCCTATGGTAATCTATTTTGCTATGACAGGTAGTAAGAGATATCTTCCGTTTCCATAATGTAATTTACACTTTATTACACCCGAGAGATGTGAGTATCTAAACACTATTTGTTGTAATTACTTTTATATTAGTGTTAAATGACCTTCGTGCTTGTCTATTGGTCTTTAGTGGAACGATTATTTGTTGTAATTACTTTTATATTAGTGTTAAATGACCCCTAACTTCTCTTTTGAGTAGAATAAAAGTGCATTTGCTTGAGGACAAGCAAATCTCAAGTGTAAGGGTATATGATGAGGCGAAAAGTGATCCGTTTTTAGGGGGTCATTTAAGCCCGAATTCAAATTTATTTGATCAAATATTGCCCTAAATTGTTCCTTTTGTGATTTTAGGTCCTTTGGGAGTGAATTCAGGAAAAGGAAGCATTTTGGACGTTTTTGGAGCATAAAAGTGAAGAAAACGCCAAAGACTTAATTTCCCATGCTGAGAACAGTACCTGACGGCGTCAACAGCACTTTGGTGACGGCGTCAAGAGTAAAAGTGGTTACGGCCCAGAGAGAACTTGAAAGCGTCACCCAAGGCCGTCATGTGTTAACTTGTCAAAACTTGTGCGTGGAGTAGCTGATATTGTTTTGGTCATAACTTTTGCATACGAACTCGGATTTAGGTGATTCAAAAGACTACGCAAAGAGGACGAAGAGATCTACAATTTGGTGAAAAAATGGTCGTGACGGCGTCAAGAGAACGAGCTGACGCCGTCAAGCCTTGCCGACAGAAAACATGCCTATAAATATAACATCATAACTTCACTTTTTGCAAGCCCTAAACCCTAAGGTCAATTCCTGGGTTTAGGTGGGTGTTTTTCCAGAAACTTAGAGGGTTTCAATCACTCCATAAACATCATGTATTGGTTTGATGATTCTATCTTAATTATGTTTTCGATTATCATTGTTGTTTGCTCTTCTTTGATAATGATTTGCTAATTCACCTTGTGTCTACTTATGATTATGTGAAACTTGTATATAATTGATTAGATCTCATTGATTTCTTGTTGATGTTGTGTCTATCTCCATCAATTAAGGCATGACAACTTCAATAGATCTAGTTGGTTTAGTTTATAATCCTTGTTTCCTATTGATTCTTGTTTTGATTGAATGATTTATATATTATGCTTAAGAAAACTGGCAGATCTCCAAATGGTAACATGCTTGAACGTCTTAGGAAACATGAACCTATTGCACTAAGGTCTTTATTGGTTGTATTTAATGCTTGAGCCACTGTTTATAATCCCTATGGTTGTGCTGGGCATGGTATAGGAGGAGATAAGAGCTCATAGAATTGGGGAGTTATGTGCGATACCCCATGAATGGTATTAAGGAATACAACCCGTCAATTAAAACAAGGTTACAATTCAATAGGTAGGATTGGATTGCTAGCAAGGAGTAACATATCATGGGTAGACATGCTTCACTTATCTTGTAGAACCTTAGTTTATTTTCTTGTTTATTAGTTTAATTAGTAGCTTTTGGGGTAGTTGATTAGCAACTAATTCCGCCCACTCTCCCAATACCTGAGATTTTTACTTGCTTTTCAAAAAATATAAAAACATAAAAAGAATCATCCTTCACCTTTAGACCTAGTTAGATTAATTTCAATCCTAACGACACTATTCCTAGCTGAACGATCAATCCCCCGGTACTTGTCAGTATACTATACTACAACGATCAGGTACACTGCCTGGTGGGGGTTGTAAGCTTCTCAAGATCCCTTGAGAGGTAAAGCCTGGTGCGATTCCCACGCATCAGTATTGGTGGTGGAGTGGGCGGTGGAGATGTGATGGGCAAGTGGAGGGGGTTTTGCAGGGTGGTATTGGAGTGGATGGGTGGTTTTGTGGGTGAGGGAGGTGGTTTTGACCAAAGGGTCAAAGTTTGACCCCGTAATATTATTTGGAACGGTTTTAAGGGTAGTTTGGGCTTAGGGGATGGGCCAAGGGAAGGGAGTTGGGCTTAGTGGGTTTGTTTGTTGGATTGGATCTGGTGTTGGATTTATATAATTACAAAGGGTCCATTTGGTTTAGTATTAATATCAAGGACCAATTTTGTAATTCACCGAAAATTGAGGGGTTTGGTTTGGCAATTTCTCAAAGTTATCGCAAGGGTGTTTTCTGCCAAGTATGAATAGTACAGGGTCCCATGTTGATTTTTCACTTTTAAAATTCCCAGGGACTAAATCTGCCATCTTTTGAAACTTGAGGGACCAATCATGTAACTTTTCCAAACTTTCCACTTCAAGGACCATTTTTGTCAATTTTGCAAAGTTAAGGGACTAAACTTGTAATTTTGTAGAACTTTACACCAAAGGACTATATATGTAATTTGTGATTCAAAAAGGACCTTTGGTGACTTTTTTATGTCTTAGAATAACCAGGGACTAGTTTTGACAAGTTTTGAAAGTTGAGGGACTTAAAGTGCCAATTATGCAAACTTTGTTCATTTTTCATTTGTTTTTGATCATTTTGCATCTGAAACATATAAGACACATTTCTGGGATATTTTCATTATTTTGATGCATATTTGAGTATTTTTGGATGTTTTGGCAGCTCAGATTAGGTAAAAATAATGAGTATTAACACACTCATCAATCCCCCACACTAAAATATTGCTAGTCCCTAGCAATCTTTATTGAAAACTTAATGGATTTGAAGTCTCTTTACCAAAAGCCATTACTTCTGGAGTAGCCAAATGTTTTAGCTCAAGTAAGAACTATGGTACACTGATAACCATATGATTTTGAGCAAATCATAAGCTGTAAACAGATTTGATTTGTCTTTATCAAAAGCCGTTTGCTTCTGGACTAGCCAACTCTTCACTATTAAGGATATGGTGAGTTGAATCCCATACAATTTTTGGCAAATTGTCAGCCATCAACGGTTTTGAGATATCTTTACTGGGAGTCGTTTGCTCTCGGATTAGCCAGTCCTTATGTTATTTAGACATGGTGGACTGATTACCATTTGTTGTGTTTAGTGCGAAGCACTTCCAAAATTTTTTTTTGTGGCTAAAACGGGGAGATTATGGCACTTTATAAGGTACACATGCGATCAAATTCGCCAGAATTCCCCCCCCCCCACACTAGAACTGAATATTGCCCTCAATATTCAAAGTACCGACCATTATGCCGATATTTGAAAAACTTTGATTTGAAAATTTGAAACTTGGGAAAGAGTTGGAATAGCATTTTTTTTTATTATTATTTTTTTAGAGTTTTACTTTATATACAACAACATGGGGAACTCCCCCACACTAGTTTGTTAGAAAAGAGAAAGAAGTCAGAGATATGGGTGAAAACCCATGTTTTGCTAATTTTTGTTCACCAAGTCACTAGCTTGACTCGATCCCCGAATTCATTTGTCCATGGGGAAAGTTTGGAGATCCGGGATAACCATGGATGGTATGTCCTTTCCAAAATAGTGTTTCTGTTGGGATCATACTTTAGTATTTAGTCAAGTCTCGGTCATTACATTTTGTAATAGGTTGCTTAAGTATTATTTATGTTTATTGTTTTAGTAAATGGGCAACATGTAAAAGCCCATAAGGCTTAGAAGCCCATGTTTACATGATGAAAGGGACTCGGGAATGTTGCCCTAGCTTCCCTCCTATAAATACAAGGCTTATGTAGCCTTAACACTTGTTGGTTATTTTGATATTCTAATGAAACTCTTGCTTTTATAATTCTCTCATATCTTATAATCAACCAATCCTTATATCTATCTCATTCTTTACTTGTGTGATATTAATATGGGCACCTAACAAGTGGTATCATTCGCCTAATAGAGATTGAAGTGTTGTTTATTTGGTTTACGTGGGATTTAGGTGTATTTTTCCTTATATTTTTGCTTTTTCTTTGTTTCTATCACTTAATCTTGAAGCTTGGACAAGTTTCAAGGTTGATATAGTGATTAGAAGCTTAGATTTTGCATAAAGTTTTGATCTTTCATAGTTTTTAGTACTTTTTATCATTGTTTCTTAAGTTTTATAGCTTCTTTGATATTAGAAAACTAGTCTTTGGTACCTAAAACTTTCATATTTTGTGTTTTCTAAGTGTTGGGGAAGTTATTTGATCAAAAGTTACTCATTTCTAAGCATTTTTCTTAAAAATGTAGTGATATTTCATTGATTTTGGTCACCCTACGTATAAGAATTAGTGGAACAGTACATTTTGAAAGCTGTCAACAGTACTTTTGGTCTCCCCACGCATAACGCAACTTCTTACGCGTGAGTTTTGGTCTAAAACCCCATTCCTACGCGTAAGTGAGCAATCTATGCTGAAGATATTGTCTACGCCTAAGTTCTTCGCGGAAGCTACTTTTTACTCCAATGATCTACGCAAAAGACATTTCTTACGCATAAGATTCTTCTTATGCGTAAATTTCTAATTTCTACGCCAAAGTCTCTTCTAAGGTTCTCTCTTCTAGCAAAGGTGACTCGGTACTTCCCTAGCTTGGACAAGTTAGTGGAATACTTCGACTAAGGATATCTTTCAAGCTTGGACAAGTTTGAATGATTTGTTTGGTTTTCTACCTTACGCATAACTTGCTTTACGCAAAAGGTTTAAACTTAAGCGTAAAAGGGTAATCTTACGCATAAACCTTGTGTTTACGCATAACATCATCTTTCTACGCTTAACTTTAAATTTACGCATAAGTTTTTGTTACGCGTAAGATTTCAACTTTGCCCAAGGATTTTGAACTTCACCAAAGGAACGTACATTTCAATATTCTACAAGATCCATCTTTTCACACAAGTGTTTCAATATGTCTCAACCACCGTACTACAGCTTTAACCATCCTCAGCAACATCAGAATCCACAGTATCAGCAACATCAACAGTATCAACAATCACCACAATATTATCAACAACCGGTTTACTCACAACAACATCTTCTCATGCAACAACATCAGATGGTTCCAATGCAACAATCCTATCCCATGTCACCACAACAAAGCCAACTCCCATCAAAACCTACTCACTGGTTTGACAGGATGTGTGAAATCATTTCAACTCAACAATCTAGACATGAAGCAGGATCTATTGACACCCCACCAATGCTAACACCAGGAAATTATGTTCAGTGGGCAAGTCGATTCTTAAGGTTTATAGAACTTAAGAAACCCAATGGTAAGTACATGAAACAAGTTATCCTTGAAGGACCGTTTCAGTGGCCTGTTAACTACGTTGGCAGTGACCCATCTGTTGATCCTCCAGTAGCTCCAACTGCTGTGCTAGTTCCTGAGTCTTCACTTACTGTTGAACAACACCATCATCGTGAAGCAGATTAGTATGCTATGTCTTACATACTTTAGGGAATACCAAATATCATATTCAGAAGTGTTGATGCTCAGACAACTGCAAAAGATATGTAGGAACACGTCCATCTACTTATGCAAGGCACACAACTGAACAAGGAAGACATGGAATCTAAACTTTACTTGGAATACACTAATATCATGATCGAACCAGGGGAATCACGTGAATCTTACTTTCGTCGTTTCCCCAATGTCGTCAACGATTTAGAGAGACATGAAGTACGCCTTCCAAGGATCGCTGTCAATACAAAGTTTGTTAGTAGTCTGGGTTCTGAGTGGCAAAAGTATGTGACATTTGTGAGACAAGCTAAGAATCTTCATAGAGATCCATATGGTTTATTGTATGACTATCTCAAGCACTATGAGTCTGAAGTTGAAAAAGATAGAGCCGCACAAGGAGGATATACACCACCACCTACTTCTAATCCCCTAGCACTCGCTGCTCAATCTCATGCTGCATATCCTCCGATATCTAATCATGCTTATGATCAGGAACAAAATTATCTTAGTTACCAGCAACCTGCTACTCCACACAAAATGGTCCCATATGAATCATCCTTGCAACACGCTTCTCCTCAACCTCCTCCATCTGACAACCATGATAGCATGTATTATTCTAATCAGATTGAAGATGATGATGATGACGTCAATACGTTGAATCAAGGACTTGCTCTTATTGCTCGTGCGTTTAGCAAATTCTCTAACAAAACCAACAACCGTCTTCATTCTTCATCAAATACAAGAAATCAAGCTGTCATTCAAGATGGTCGAGTTGAGATTCAGAACCGTAATCCTGGACGTTCAGGCTCAGGAGGGTATACTGAAAATTCTGGGAATGGACAAAGATTCAACAACAATGGGGGATTCAGAAACAATTCAGGTGCTCCTCGGAGAAATAATGACAATGTGGCTAATAGCAATACAGTATCTGGGAATGCGATATGGTGCTACAACCGCAATGAAAAAGGTCATATTGCAACAGCATGTCCTAAACCGAGAACCCGCGGCAGTCAGTTTCACAAGCAGGCATTACTAATGGCTCTCAAAGATGAAAAGGAAGGAACTTTCAATTCATAAGAGAATAGTTTCTTTGCTAATGCTTACAACACTGATGATATGGAAGATCTTGAAGCCAATACAACTTTGATGCTTATGGCCAACATGCAGGAACATCAGTTGAATGATTCAGGCCCAGTGTTCACCACTGATGGTTTGTCTCAAGTAAATGACCTAACCACATGCTCCATAGAATTTACTGCATCACCCTCTACTTCTGAATCAGATCAGGCGCAATTTGTTCCATCTGAATCATTTTTATCTTCTCAAGAGGATGAACAATTCGACACAGTTGTTATATTTGATGATGACACTGTCGTTTCATTTGATGATCCTATTGAGCAAGACAAAAATGACTATATTGAAAAACATGAACCTTCTTCTGATCCAGATCCTGACGGTATTGTCATGGCCAAACAACTTAAAGAACAACTTCTCACTACTCACATAATGGACGAGCAAACTAAAGTTTTGAAAGAAACTAATGCAGATTTGAAAAAGGACATTGAATGTTATAAAATACAACTTTCACATTTTCAAAATGCAGTTCAATGTGAAAAGTGCTTTGAAAAGTCATTTCAGGAATCATATGTCAAAGAACAAAATCTTCAAAAGCAAATATATGACATTATTGAGTCAAACGGTAAATTGGTTTCCAAACTGGAAAATGAAAAACATGATCTTCGAAACCAAGTTGTACAACTTCAAAAGGAACTTTCAAAAACACAAACAGAGGTAACAACTTGCAAACAGGAATTTTATGAACATAAAGTGCAAAAACGAGAAAAAGAAAATTCTTTAATTGAAGAAAACATAGCTCTCGAACGTCAAATTAAAGCTTTTCAAAATATCGTTTAAAAAACATGGAGAATCTGTGACGACAATTCAAAAGTTTACTTTAAAACCAAGACAAGATAAAGGTTTTGCCATTGGCGATTACAGATCCACTTTTCTTCGCACTGCATTCGAAACTATTCCTAAGCTTTACAGTATGGACCAATTGATGGATAATAATGTTGTGCGTGTTATTGTACATAATACTGAGGAAGAATATGAACTTGAAGAAAAGAGTCGATCTAAAATGAGTCAAGTTAAATATTGCAAACCATATGATTACTCAAAAGCTCCTCACATTTCAAAATCTTTTGTTCCATCAAGAGAAATACCTGAGAAATCATGATATGTAACTGAGTCTTATGTTTCATCTTCCAATGGGGCTCCTGCCAAAACTGTGGCACAAGTAAATGGTCAATTATCATCTTCTGGTACTGTGACACCTTTACCAACACGTTGTAAAGTTTTAGACTGTTTTCAAACATTCATGAAAGGCATCGAAAACTTGGAAAACGTAATTGAACATCATTCAGAAATTAAAATTGCTACTTTTCAATCAGCTTACGAGCGAGAAAAGCGAGAATTTTTTCAAAACCAAATTCTGCCTTTAGTTCAAAATTTGCGTTACTGTGCTACTCGTTGGGAACAGGAACTCCGAAAAGAAGTTACAGATATGAAAAACATTTTCGCTCTAAATGAAAATGCAATTTTGGTTCAACAACGCAAAAACCGATTTTTGAAAACCGATTCTGCTCGACTCTTGGAAAAACACCGAACAGCTGATATTCATACTCTGATCATGAATGATCTCTATTATTCCAGCAATGCTACGGTATTTGAAAGTCACTGTGCTGATATTGATGTGCTGAAATCAGAAGCTGAAACATTGAAACATAAATATGAAACGTTGCGTCAAAACAGTGATGATGTGAAAAACAAACTTTCAACAGAAATTTGTCAACTCAAACAAAAACTTTATTGGTGTCAAGCTCAAAGTATTGAAACTGAATTGCAGCTACGAAGTAAAAATGCTTTTCTCAAAAACAAATGTCTTCAATATGAAAAAGAAATTGCGGAGTTAAAATTTGAAAACGTCGAATGGCAACAAAACCGCGATGACATTCGTTATTGCAATGGTTTACTTGAGTCTGATATTCAGGATAAAAATCACATCATCATTGATTTGAAAGAGAAAATTAAGCTACTTCAAAAAGGAAAGTTTGTTGACACCACAGTGATAGCACCAGGAATGTTTCAAATAGACAGAACAGATAAGGGTAATCATGCTAAGAGTTCTAATGTTAGTTCTTCCACTTCTACAGGACTAGTTTCCCCTAAGAGCGTTAGCAGCCCACAGCCAAAAAGCGTTAAGAAGACTATAAAGACTAGGCTCTGGCAACGTAGAAGAGGAACACAAGAAGTGCAAGAAGTAGAAGCTCACCTTAGGAACTTGATTAATACTCATGTTGCATCTGATTTAGATTCTAATCTGGCAAATTGTAATCAAAATCTTAATGTAACGAATGCTGAACCTTCAAATGTTTTGAATATTAATGCATCTTGTGTGTTTTGTCGTCAAAGTGTGTTATCTGGTGATCATACTAAATGTATAGCTAATAATCTCTTACATCGTAAAAAGAAAAGTAGATCCGGCTTTCCTTCTAGGCCCACTACTGCCTCTAAGTCTACCTTAGGAAAAACGCCAACTACCGTATCAAATGATGTTGTAGTCAACCCAAGAGCAGAAATCAACAAATCTAGGAACACGCCAAAAGCTAGTACATTCACTAAATACAAAGCAAAAACTAGTTGGAATTGGCAACGTTGGTTACAATACAAACCAAATTTTAAATGGATTCCCAAACTGTTAAATACTTGTGTTTCTAACCAACAGGAACCCACTATTTCTTCGGGTTCCACCCTTACTTCTGTTCCATCTCTGTTGTCTACTTGTGATGCAGGTGGTTCAGATCGTTCTCTGGATTGTTGATAGCGGTTGCACCGGACATATGACAGGCAATCTCAAACTGTTAACTAACTTTGTCTCAAAGTTTATTGGAACTATCGGATTCGGGAATGATCAATACGCTTTAATCATGGGTTACGGAGACTATGTGAATGGGAATATTGAAATTAGCAGAGTTTATTATGTTGAAGGCTTGGGTCATAACCTCTTTTCAGTCAGTCAATTTTCTGATGGGGATTTAGAAGTAGCATGATGAGGCGAAAAATGATCCGTTTTTAGGGGGTCATTTAAGCCCGAATCCGACTTTATTTGATCAAATATTGCCCTAAATCGTTCCTTTTGTGATTTTAGGTGTTTGGAGAGTGAATTCTGGAAAAGAGGCTATTTTGGACGTTTTTGGAGCATAAAGTGAAGAAAACGGCAAAGTACCAAAAATCCAAGCTGAAAATACAAGGTGACGGCGTCAAGACTTCCTTCTTGACGGCGTCAGACATGAAGAATAATTTATCGTAGCTGGTGACGGCGTCAGATGGAGAGGTGACGGCGTCAAAGTGGCCAAGAATAAAATACCGAAGGTGGTGACGGCGTCACATAGGCCGTCACAAGTGGATCTAGGGCGTCCGAGGAAGTATATGGCGGCGAGTTGACGGCGTCAGATTTAACTCTTGACGCCGTCAGAACGATTTTCCTATATATAGTTTTCTAGTTTTTTCATAAAAGGAGAGAAGTTTTGGTGAAACCCTAAAGACGATTTTGGTGCCTCTTTTACAGGTTTTTCAAGGGTTCCAAACCCTTGAGACCTTGCATTGTAATTGAGATAAGTGTACTTTCAATTCAATCAATATGTCTATGTGTTGGTGGTTTATCTCTTGTTCTTGTCTCAATTCTACTATGCTAGGCTAGATCTCTCTTGTGTTTGCTTAGATCTAATGAAACCTAGATGTTGATTATGTGTTGATTACTTGTCTATTCTTGTTTTGAATGAATGATTTATATGTTAGGCTTAAGAAAACTGGCAGATCTCCAAATGGTAACATGCTTGAACGTCTTAAGAAACATGAATCGAGGCGTACTAGGTCTTTATTGGTTGTATTTAATGCATGAGCCACTGTTTACAATCCCTATAGTTGTGCTGGGTCATGGTGTAGGAGGAGATAAGTGCTCATAGAGTTGGGGAGTTATGTATGCCACCCCACGAATGGTATTAAGGAATACAATCCGTCATTCATACAAGTGTAACAAGTAATTAACATGTAAAAGATATCTAGGGAGTAGTGAAGTCTAAGTAAAAACAATTTCTCCAACCACTGCTCACAACCTTAGTTTAATTTAGTTTAATTTCATTTTTATTATTTTATTTTGATTGCATCTTAGCTTTGGGTTAGTTGAATAGCAACTAATTCCGCCCACTCCTTCAAAACCCGAGATTTTAATTGCTTTCATAAAAATATAAAAACACAAAAATAATCATCTCTCATCTCTCGAACTATTAATTAGGTTTTCTAATCCTAGCGACACTATTCCTAAGCTGAACGATCAATCCCCCGGTACTTGTCACTATACTATACTACAACGATCAGGTACACTGCCTGGTGGGGGTTGTAAGCCTCGCGAGATCCCTCGAGAGGTAAAGCAAGGTGCGATTCCCACGCATCAAGTTTTTGGCGCCGCAGCCCGGGGAATAGTTATTGTCTAGGTTAGGATTTCTTTTTATTAGGTCTACTTGCTAGATTCCTTTCTAGTAAGATTTTTATTTTTATTTTTAGGTCTTCTTTAGTCTATCTTTTTCTTTGTGTGTTTGTTCGTAATTTCCATTGACTATTCCGTTCACCATTATGGAGTACGCGAATCCACCATACCACCAACCAAAAAGGCCATTCTACCCTGTTGACATCTCGAATTTCAAACAATATCGAGATGAACCCATATATGATGCATGGACTCGTTTTAAAATTTTACTTCGAAAATTCCCTCATCATAGTTTCTCTTTATCATCCCTAACCGAAACCTTTTACTATCGTGTCAGCCAATGTGACCAAATGCGCATCGATGATTTTGCCGATGGGGGCCCTAGGGAATTAAATGATGAAGAAGCGTGGGATACCATAGAAAACTGTGCCCAATATTATTATATAGTAGACAACCCAACAAACAACATCACAAATCAATCAAAAACAAGTTTGATGGAGCAAACAGGAAGTTTGTTGGGGGATGAATATACTCATGTTGAGATACCTAGTTGGATGGCACCTAATATCATAGTACAAAACAAACATATAGGTAATCTAGGTACAATGGAGGATGAGGTGGATAATCCAAGCCCACAAAGTACCCCACAAGTCCTACCATCATTTGAGGCACACACACCGCCCATGACTTACCCGGAAGAAGTAGAGGAGACTATAGGAATCCCAACTGAGGTAGAACCTTTGGACCAAGCACCACTTGAGGATATAGGTTTGAATACTTGTAGTGATAACCTTACTCCTAGTTCTAAGGAAGTTCTTAGTTTTGATGAACCGGAGCCTCAACCAAAACCGTCACCTAATCTTCCATCCTTGGATGAAAGTTTAGGAATTGAAAAAGGTCCCGATCCACCCATCAAACCATATAGTCCGGGTAGTTTTACGTTGAAGGTAGTAGACCCCAAGCCTTGTAGAGAAGAAGCCAACATAGGAGTGGACCATGATCTTACATGCTTACATCACCCATTCATGATTGATCGTAAGAAACATTATGGGTTTAAACCGGGTTTATTAGGTCAAAATAGATCCCCAAGTAGGAATCTCACGAAGTTGATAGAAAATGATCCCTTCTTAGGAGAAAACTTCAACTCACTCATTGACCAAAGTGAACTAGGTAAGGTTATGATGAAAGGAGCACACCCGTTTGAGCATATAATTCATCCACCACTCTTCTCTCACGTGGCATACTTTCACCCTAAGGGTGTGTATCGCTACTTTCACCCGCACTTAGTCCTAAGTGTACGGAAAACCTCACCTTTATCCGTGAAATAAGGGTAGAGTCAGGCTCGTGACTCGAACAAAAACAAGCGCTTCTTGGGAGGCAACCCATGTTTTGTGTGATTTTATTTGTTTGATTGTTATTTGCTTCCGTATGCATGTTTTATTTTTATTGTTGGTTGATCATGTTTCTCTACTAAAATGTGAAATACTTTACTATGTTGTTTGGCCTAGTCTTAACTTCAAACTAAAGGTATTTTTGCACAAAAAAAAATAAGTGTAAGGGGAAACCCCAAATATGTTTTTAAGAAACAAACCGATCATGATTCTCCACAATATTTAATGAACATGTATATTCGTATTTGTTAGAGTCAAATGCTTGTATTGAGTCATAATGAGTTTTGCAGGATTTTCCAGGAAGTAGGACAAAGTTTTTCCAGAAATTTTCCGGAAACTTAACATAAGAATTTCTGCAGGTCCATTCTGACGGCGTCAGGGTATTGCTCTTGACGGCGTCAGGAGTTAAAATCTGGAAATTTTACCGGTTTTGTTTTTCTAACGGAGTCTTATGGTTTTTGTGAATTATTAAGTTTTATAATCTCCAGGAAATCTGCAAACTTCATTCCACAAGCATTATATCTTACTTTGTTTTCTAGGATTTAGTAACTTATATAGGATGCCGCCGATTTTACGCGAGGTTGCCTTGTCTACTTTTGTCAGGATTTACAGGTTATTTATGACAAGAAGATGATTTATATTCTTGAAGGGAAGCTTTGATTGTTCATTTTCTTGGAAGAAGATTTAACCTGGCCAACTAAAATCCATACCGAGCGAATCAGGGGAGTATTTGATTTCATTCTCTTTACTTTTTAACTTTTACATTCTTTACTTGAACATTGGGGACAATGTTCATCTTAAGTGTAAGGGGAGGGTAAAAAGATGATACCTTACATATGCACTTTCGCTTGAGTTTGTTTTGTTTAATAGTAGATGTGTAATAAAACTATGAGAAATACTTGTTAGTGTAATTTTAGCGCCAAATTTAAAATTTTTTACAACATTTAGGAGTGAAGCTTTAGCCATAGCAAGCGTCTCATGGATAGGAGATTGTATGACTAGCACATAACCGTATATTCAGAAAAATTTTCCACCCAAAAATGTGAGGTTCGCCTTTAGATTTGATAGGAAAAGCATTTACTATTAGTGCTTATGAGTGTACCGGTAGCATTTAGATTCTAGAACTTGCGTTAGTGATGCATCCCGAGACCGCTAGTGAGACTACATTCGTGTGGTAGGATTTACTACATGATAAGAGGCATTAGGATCACCCTTGTGTTAAACCCGTATCATAATTACTTGACCATTTAAGTCATATTACTTGGCTAGTTAAGTCAACTAATTTTTCCCACACCCTTAGCGTTGTACTCATTTTTAGTACACGATACCCCTAGTACACCCCTCCGAGCCTATCTTTTCGTTTCTAACTTTAAGCATTTTACTTAAAGGAAGAATTTGTTACACCCCACTTAAATGTACAACCAAATCGCCTTAGCCTTCCGTGTATGCGCTCATTTTTAGTGCATTATTGTTATTTGTTAAACCCTAAGTTAACTTTCTAATTGATTACATGGTTGCTAAGTCGAGTCATATCCTTGTACATATTGTTTTGGGACGATTGGGACTCATGGGTAAGCACTTATTTTATGGAGTAATGGGGAAGAACATCACTTATTACCCCCATATGTACGTTAATCTTAAAAGTGCTCCAAGTGTTTTAATTTTCTTAATTCGAGTCATTAGAATAGTTAAATGTAAAGTATGTAAAGATTCAAGTGTAAGGGGAATGCTCAAACCGCTATGATGTATTATTTTGGATGGTAGGGTAAGAGTGTATGCAAAAAAAAAAAAAGAAAAAGAAAAAAAAAAAAAAAAAAAATCGAAAAAATCAAGAAAAAGAAAAAAAATAGAAAAGAAAAAAGAAAAGAGAAAAAAAACATACGGACTACCATCCCGTTTTTATTCTATGTTTTTGTTATTTTTCATTTATTAGCTTAAGTCGAGTCTAGTCTTGGCTTAGCAACGCCATCTTGTACATGTAATTAACTAAGATTGTTAACTCGCCACCAGTAAAACTTCCTTTATCCAACCAAACCGTGTAATTCATATCCCTATACCTAACGTTACAACCCTTTAAAAAGACCTCTTTGATAGTTTATCCTATGTGCTTACGCCATGTGGTGGAGGTTTGATCCTTTCCCAAGCCTATGGTAATCTATTTTGCTATGACAGGTAGTGAGAGATATCTTCCATTTCCATAATGTTATATTACTTTATTACACCCGAGAGATGTGAGTATCTAAACACTATTTGTGAGATGCTTGTGTATGACCTCCGTGCTTGTCTATTGGTCTTTAGTGGAATGATTATTTGTTGTAATTACTTTTATATTAGTGTTAAATGACCCCTAACTTGTCTTTTGAGTAGAATAAAAGCTCATTTGCTTGAGGACAAGCAAATCTCAAGTGTAAGGGTATATGATGAGGCGAAAAATGATCCGTTTTTAGGGGGTCATTTAAGCCCGAATCCGACTTTATTTGATCAAATATTGCCCTAAATCGTTCCTTTTGTGATTTTAGGTGTTTGGAGAGTGAATTCTGGAAAAGAGGCTATTTTGGACATTTTTGGAGCATAAAGTGAAGAAAACGGCAAAGTACCAAAAATCCAAGCTGAAAATACAAGGTGACGGCGTCAAGACTTCCTTCTTGACGGCGTCAGACATGAAGAATAATTTATCGTAGCTGGTGACGGCGTCAAATGGAGAGGTGACGGCGTCAAAGTGGCCAAGAATAAAATACCGAAGGTGGTGACGGCGTCACATAGGCCGTCACAAGTGGATTTAGGGCGTCCGAGGAAGTATATGGCGGCGAGTTGACGGCGTCAGATTTAACTCTTGACGCCGTCAGAACGATTTTCCTATATATAGTTTTCTAGTTTTTTCATAAAAGGAGAGAAGTTTTGGTGAAACCCTAAAGACGATTTTGGTGCCTCTTTTACAGGTTTTTCAAGGGTTCCAAACCCTTGAGACCTTGCATTGTAATTGAGATAAGTGTACTTTCAATTCAATCAATATGTCTATGTGTTGGTTGTTTATCTCTTGTTCTTGTCTCAATTCTACTATGCTAGGCTAGATCTCTCTTGTGTTTGCTTAGATCTAATGAAACCTAGATGTTGATTATGTGTTGATTACTTGTCTATTCTTGTTTTGAATGAATGATTTATATGTTAGGCTTAAGAAAACTGGCAGATCTCCAAATGGTAACATGCTTGAACGTCTTAAGAAACATGAATCGAGGCGTACTAGGTCTTTATTGGTTGTATTTAATGCATGAGCCACTGTTTACAATCCCTATAGTTGTGCTGGGTCATGGTGTAGGAGGAGATAAGAGCTCATAGAGTTGGGGAGTTATGTATGCCACCCCACGAATGGTATTAAGGAATACAATCCGTCATTCATACAAGTGTAACAAATAATTAACATGTAAAAGATATCTAGGGAGTAGTGAAGTCTAAGTAAACACAATTTCTCCAACCACTGCTCACAACCTTAGTTTAATTTAGTTTAATTTCATTTTTATTATTTTATTTTGATTGCATCTTAGCTTTGGGTTAGTTGAATAGCAACTAATTCCGCCCACTCCTTCAAAACCCGAGATTTTAATTGCTTTCATAAAAATATAAAAACACAAAAATAATCATCTCTCATCTCTAGAACTATTAATTAGGTTTTCTAATCCTAGCGACACTATTCCTAAGCTGAACGATCAATCCCCCGGTACTTGTCACTATACTATACTACAACGATCAGGTACACTGCCTGGTGGGGGTTGTAAGCCTCGTGAGATCCCTCGAGAGGTAAAGCAAGGTGCGATTCCCACGCATCATAGCATTTCGAGAGAAAACTTGTTTTGTTCGTGATCTACAAGGAAATGATTTGATGTCTGGAAAACGTGGCACTAACCTTTACACAATTTCAATGTCTGACATGATCGCTTCATCTCCTATCTGTCTTCTATCCAAAGCTTAAACGACTAAATCCTGGTTATGGCACAAACGCCTTTCTCATTTGAATTTCAAAACGATGACTGATCTTGATCGTCACAAATTAGTTGAAGGCTTTCCAAGATTCCAACCTGTGAACAAGGAAAACGTACCCATGCTCATTTTCCCTCAAAACCTGAACACAATACTAATCATGTTTTATAAATGCTTCATATGGATTTGTGTGGTCCGATGCGTGTTCAAACGATCAACGGTAAACGCTACATTTTAGTAATTGTTGATGATTACTCTCGCTGGACTTGGGTTTATTTTCTTCGAAGTAAAGATCAAGCTCCTCAAATGATCATCACCTTTCTCACCAAAATACAAGTTCAGCTACACAACACAGTCAGAATTGTTAGAACTAACAATGGCACAAAATTTAAGAATCAGACTTTAAGGTCGTATTTTGAGAAAGTGGGAATTGAACATCAAACATCCATTCCACGAACACCAGAACAAAATGGAGTAGTCGAAAGACGCAACAGAACATTAGTGGAAGCTGCTTGAATGATGTTAATCAATGCTCAATTACCATATTACTTATGGGCGGAAGCTGTTTCAACCGCTTGCTACACTCAAAACCGTTGTATGATCACAAAACGGCATCACAAAACCCATATCAGATTGTTCACAAAAGAAAACCGAACATCAGTTACTTTCATGTATTTGGAGCTCTATGTTACCCAGTCAATGATCGTGATGATCTAGGTAAACTTAAAGCAAAGGCTGACATTGGAATATTTATAGGATACTGTGAAAATTCAAAAGGCTTTCGGATATGGAATCGTCATACTCGGGAAATTCAAGAAACTATTCATGCTAATTTCGATGAACTTACTCAAATGGCTTCTGAGCATAACAGCTTAGGACCCGCAACCAACCATCTAAACTTTCCGGTATCTTCGGCTGAACCATTGTCACTTTCTCGTAAAGAAGTGGAAACCTTGTTTGCTCCATTGTTTGATGATACACCTGTTAACCGTCCATCTGAGGCCACACCAAATTCTACTGCACATCTTGATCAAGATCAAGTACCTGATACACCTCAACAAACAACAACTAATGTTGGAAGAGACGGTCCTCCAGTCATATCACCTACAACAACTGAACAAATCGGGTCCAACTTACGACAATCAGCTGGAAACTCCATACCTTTATCAGTTCCACAACCCGCAGAGCATGACCCAGAACCATTCATTAACCCATTTTCAAACGCTCAACCTGTCCCCGATATTGCTGAGTCATCTACACGCAATTTGGGTCCTGCTCACTTGCGAGATACTTATCAACTTCATCCCTCGACACACAAATGGACTAGAGATCACCCCTTAGTTCAAATTATTGGCCATCCAGATGCACCAATTATGACAAGACAACGCCTTCACACAGACGGTGAAACTTGCATTCATGCATTCACAGTTTGTGAAACCGTGCCTAAAAACGTAAAAGAAGCTATGACTTATGAAAACTGGATTGAGTCTATGCAAGAAGAATTCGAATCCTTTCAAAGATTTGAAGTATGGGAAATGGTTGAAAAACTAGAAGGAATCATTGTCATTGGATTAAGATGGATCTGGAAAAACAAACTGGATGCAGAAGGCACTGTCATACGCAACAAATCACGCTTGGTAGCAAAAGGATACTCTCAAGAAGAAGGAATCGATTTTGAAGAATCATTTGCTCCAGTAGCTAGACTTGAAGCTGTACGGATATTCTTAGCATTTGCTGCTCATCGGAATATGATTGTTTACCAAATGGACGTAAAAACGGCTTTTCCGAACCGTCAACTCCGAGAAGTGGTTTATGCCAGTCAACCTGAAGGATTTGTTGATCCAGAACGTCCCAATCATGTCTACAAGCTTAAGAATCTCTCTACGGTCTCAAGCAAGCTCCCAGGGCGTGGTATGATAAGCTTTCTAAATTCTTGTTGGCTAATGATTTTACTCTAGGCTCGGTGGATCCAACACTGTTTACAAAAACATACGGGATGGACCTATTAATTGTTCAAATTTATGTCGATGACATTATTTTTGCTTCAACCAACAAAAATTACTAAATGGATTTTGCAAAATTAATGACAAATAATTTCGAAATGTCCATGATGGGTTAACTTACGTTCTTTCTAGGACTACAAGTTCATCAATCACCCCGTGGAATTTTTCTAAATCAGTCCAAATATGCTCTTGAGATTTTAAAGAAACATGGAATGCAAAGTTGTGATACAATGAATACACCGATGGCCAATTCCACAAAACTAGATGCTGATATACATGGGACTCCTGTTGACCCTACCAAATACTGAAGTATTATTGGGTCCCTCATGTACCTCACATCTAGCAGACCTGACATTGTATTTGCTGTCTTTATGTGTTCTCGATATCAGTCTAATCCAACTGAAAAACACCTCAATGAGGCTAAAAGAATCCTTCGATACATAAAGGGAACCATCCACTTGGGGATCTGGTATCTGAAGGATTCTGGTTTTGAACTAATAGCTTTTTCAGACGCTGACCATGCAGGATGCTTAGACTCGCGAAAAAGTACATCAGGTGGCTTACAGTTTCTCGGAGATAAACTTGTGTCTTGGCAATCAAAGAAGCAGGACTACACTTCACTGTCATCTACAGAATCTGAATATGTAACTATGTCTGCTTGTTGTGCTCAAGTCATTTGGATGAGATCACAACTTAAAGACTATGGCTACCTATTTAATAAGATTCCAATCTACTGCGATTCCTAAAGTGCCATTGCAATCTCCTGCAACATAGTTCATCACTGCAAATCCAAACACATTGATCTCCGATATCATTTCATCAAGGAGCATGTCGAGAAGGGTACAGTTGAATTATATTTTGTGGGTACTGAGTACCAATTGGCGGACTTACTTACAAAACCCTTAGCTTCATCAGGGTTTGCAAGTTTAGTTCACCAAATTGGTATGCGATGTTTGACACCAAAGGATCTGGAAATGTTTCTAAAACAAAAGTAAAATGTCAAACATCAAAACTATCTTTGTAAAATATTTTTCAAAAAAAAAATAAAAAAAAAATGCAAGTACAAACCACTCTTTTCAACACTATTTTTATAACAACGTATTAAAATATTACAAAAACAAGTGTTGAGGGGGAGGTAAAATATATTTTTTTTTAATTTTCTCAAAATATTTACTTCGTACTTGCATTTTACCAAAACATTTTATTTGATATAACATAAGTTATGCTTAAAAAGGTTTTTCGGGTTACTCTCTTTGACTAATTGAAACAAATTTTTCAAAAATTACAAGACATCGGTCTAAGGTCGAGGGCGGGTAAAATTCAACAAGTTGTTCTTATCTAAATACTTGGTGTAGTTAACGAATGTTATATTGTGAGTTAGAATGGTATACTTGTTGCTACATTAGTTAAGGTTAAGGGACTAAAAGTAACAATTGTTCAAACATGAGTTAAAACTAGTCAAAACTACTTTGACCCACACATTTACTGCACCAGTACTTTTTCTGCAAAACACATTTACTACTCCATCTAACTAATCAACGACTCACAATCAACCTTCTAATCTAATCATTGTTCTTCAAATCTGTAAGTGTCAATATGTTTTGATCATGTTTCTTATCAATGGTTTTAATTTTCATTAAGATCTAACGGTCCAAGTTGTTAAAATCATTGAAAATTGACTTACGGTTTGCGTAGAAATTGAACATGAGATTAAGAGTGTTATTGTTTGATTTAGTTAGTGGGATACGTTCTTTACTTGATTCTTAACACGTTGCTAAACTCCAATTGTGCCTAGAAACATCCACAATTTAGAATCAAAATTAGGGCTCAAATCGTTAATTTGGGTGTTCTTTATTATGAGATGTTTGGTGCAATTAGATGATTAGGATGTTGTTAGAAATGGTTTAGGAACATATTGTAACGGTTTAATTGTTCCAGTAACATGCTTTAATCATGATATGTTGATCTAGGGTTCATACGACACTAACAGGTATGAACATGGGTTTTTATGGTTGAAAATTGTTATAAATTGGTCTATGAGTTCCTTAGAATGTTTATAACACTCGCCTAATTTCCTTTTTCACCCAGAATCATGTTTGCATATGTTTTTGTTTTGGTGTTCATGCGTTCTTACGCAAAAAATTGGTGTTATGCATGTTTACGCTTAAGTTTGTGCAATAAGTGTTTTGGGACATATTTGGATGAAGTATTGATCAGTGTTTGGTGTTTAAATCTTTCAGGAATATAAGATAATTAAAATCTAAAGGTGATTCTTCAATCAGATGCAATCCTACGCAAAAGATGTTTCATCTTACGCGTAAGATGAAATCTTACGCGTAAGATTCGACAGTTGGATAAACTTGTCTTGGATAAGACAATGTTTACGCAGAACTTTAATTCTTACGCTTAAGTTCATTTCTTACGCATAAGATATATCTTACGCATAAGTCAGAAACTTACGCATGAGTTATTGTTTTCGCATAAGGTTCAAACCTTTGCTAAAGTTTTGATCTTACGCTAAAGAATTTATTCTACGCATAAGATGAAACCTACGCAAAAGTTTAAACCTTACGCGTAATATATAAGTTATGCGTAGATTTTTCATTTATGCATAAAATAACTTCTTACGCATAAGAAATGTTATGCGTAGGATCCTTAATCTTACGCGTAACATTGTATATTTCCTTGAAATTTTGTCTAAGTGTTGTAAACTTTCAATTGTGTAATCTTTTGTATTTGATAACTTATATTGTAACTTGTTTGTTATCAGTTTCAACTAAGTTTTAACATCAAATATACAAAGTTTGCCACATATTAACACTTTGAACAAAAACACTCACTGATCAATCCATTCATGCATAAACAAGTATATTAACTAATGTGCTAACAAACGATATTGCAATGTCTATGTTTGTGTATGATCATCCAGATGGCCCAACCAGCTAATGTCCCATAAGCACCTGCACCTGAACCTAAGCTCACATGGGAAGAAACCTTTCCTGATAATTACTCCAGAAAGATTGGAAAGAACAACTTAAGGGTCAACTTCAACAAATTCACGTGTAATGAATCGTCTTGCATTGTAGCTGTGGATGCACTTGTCTATCACCCCTACAAAATTCTGCTCACCAAATCTGCAGCAGTTGCCTGTTTCTATAACCACCAGTTCTGGCATACTATTGAGCTGGACCTTGGAGAAGAATTTTTTACATGCATGCTTCACAAAAGACAAGTCACTATGGACAAAGATATTCTTCGTGGCGTTCTTGGCTTGCCTGAACTTGGTCCAGATGAATAGTATGACCAAGTTCCTAATGAAGAAGAGTTGATTGAATGGCTAAGAGATATTGGTTACGATGAGTCTGCTGAAGTCCGTGTCTGGCAGAGACACCGGTCACGAACACCCCAAACTCCAGCATCTCAAACTATTCTGGGCTATGGCAAATGTCAAGAAGGTGGACTTTGCTAGCATCATCTGGGAAGACTTAGTGTGGCACATTCAACACCTAACAGCTAACATTCCATTCATTCGCTACACCAAGCTGCTCATCGAAAGCTTCCTTCGTGAGTATGACGACATTCCTCAGAGACTAGATGATGAAGACAAAAACACATTCAGGAAAGAGGATACTCTTAAGCAAATTAAAAGAGTTGAGACTAGTACACGGAAGCAAGGAATGATTCTTCCCGAGTGCCTTCTGAATGATAAAGTAAAGAAATGTTCGAATTACAAGTGCTATGTCCAAGCTGTCAAAGAAGAGAAAGTTGGGTTCTTGGACGAAATCCCTCTACCATCGTTCATGCAGAAAAAGGGAAAGAAAGCAAGAAAGTCTGGCAGCATCAAAAGCTCTTCAAAGAAGCCTCACAAAAGAACTCTCAAGATAAGATTACCAGCAAAGAAACCTATCCCTGAACCTGTTCCTGAACCCTCACCATCACATTCTCCAAAACCATCCCACTCAGAAACCGAATCTGATAGAGGTCCAATTTACAGCGAAGCTTATAACAAACCAGATGACAATCTAGACGATCTGGACATGTCTCTAGAAGATTGGGACAAAAACATCGATGAATTTGTTGATCAAATCGAAAGGGAAACAATTCAAAAACCGTTAACTGAAAAGGATGCTAAGATGGAGGAAGAACTGTTAAAGGGTAAAATGTTGAAAGAACCAATGACCGCCGAACAGGAACAACAAGAAGAGGCTGACACAAACATTATTTTATCTGTGGAAGAAGAAAATGAACGAGTACTAAAGTTAGGTCTCCTCCACAGCAGAATCGACTCCTTTCAAGCTGACCAACCACCGCCACCTTTGTTTACTCAAACAACCGAGGCTGGAGGATCAAGTAGCATTCCTGAAGCAGGAGAGTCTAGCAGTATCCCTGAATCCACTCCAGTTGATCAAACCCAGGAAACAGAAACCGCTGCTGATTTGATAGTCTACGAATCTCCAACTGTCACACCTGAAGACGTAGAAATGCAGAATGCTTCAGAAAGAGGAGACGATGATGTGGAAGACCATATGGACACAGATATTCCACATCTTATGTCTATGGAAGAGATGGAGGCCAGGGAAAAGGCTCAAGAGGAAGAGATCAAGAGAAAAGAACAGGCTGAAGAGGCAAGGCTTGAGGCTATCGAACAAGTAAAACTGGAAGAACCCATTAGAATGGAGGAAAATAGGAAAGCTGAAGAGGCAGCTAAACTTGCCGATGAATTAAAGCTTCAAGAAGAAACAAAGAAAAGAAAAGAAGAAGAAGCTAGAATTGCAGAAGAAATTAGACAAAAGGCAGAAGCTGACCTACTTGCAGAAGAGCAGAGACTAAGGGCTGACGAAGCTACAGTTGCAGATAAGGCAGAAATGACTAAGAATAAACCCGAATCACCCAAAGGAGATGATAAAGACAAAACTACCATCATTGAATCAACACAATCATCACCTCCTGCATCACAACCTACAAATGACGAATCTATCAAGAAACCTTCCAAAGTTGAAGCCTCATCTGCATCAAAGTTGATCAATAGAGCAGTTAAGAGAGTTCGAGATAAGAAGAAAAACAAGCTAGAAACACAAGTTGAATCACTGGCTAACCAAGTTGCTGAGTTAACCAAACAAATGACGACTGTTCAAGAAATGAATACAAAAGTTGACGCCTTCTTAGCCAAAGATGTACAAGAAGCAATGGAAGCTACTTTGGCTGCTCAAGCAACTCAATTCATGGAACAACACCTAGTGGCTGAATTAAAAGATTTGCTGAAGCTGATGAAGGACGAACTTACAAAGATTGCTGAACAGGCTGTCAAGAAAGTGATTAGAACTACTTCTTTCACTCTCCGAGCTGACAAGACTCCTCTTCCACAACAAGAGTTGACAGCAAATGAGATTGAGACTCAGCTCTTCTACATATTGGCAAGCAAGACCACCATGACACCTGAAGAAACTAAATTGTAGGAAGCTTTAAAAGCCAAGATATCTAAAGATACTTGCAGCACTGAGGCCGATAAACTAAAACGTCAAAGAGATGATGAAGACAAAGACCCGAACTCATAGGCTAAGAAACAAAAACAAGCCGAAGGACCCTCATCTCAACACAAGCAACCGGTCATAACTCCTAATACCACTACATTAACTCAACAACCAAAGGCATCGGGTTCCGGTCCTAAAGCCCATGATCATTTTGAGTACACCGGCGGAGACGATTTCTCTCAGCCAGACGACATACCAAAACCATCACCAAAGAAGAAAGAGAAGAAAAGAAAACATCATCAGCATAAACCTGAAACCTCTTCGAAAAGCACCGAACCAAAGAAACCGAAAAGGATTCTTAAGTGGCTGGACGAAGACAAAACGCTGAATACTCTTGGTTTGATGAAATGGTTAAAGCTCAACCTCCTCTTGCAGAAGATCAATCACCACAAGATGGTCACACAGTGGAATATGCACAACTTCTACAGAAAGATTATGGTCTTAAGAATATGAGCAAGAAAGAGCAGAGAAGGATAAAGAATGCTGCGTTCAACCTGTTGAAAGATCGCTCAGCCAACTCTGTTGAACTCGAGTACCACCTAGAAAACATAGCCCGTGCAATGTCTAACAAAATTGACTGGCTAAATCCCGAGTCCAACATTGATTACTATTCAAAGACAAAAGGGCCTTACTACACTGACTGGACCAAACCGCTACCTTTTGGTTGGAAAGCCAAAAAAAGAGAAAATCCCTTACAAGTTCTTCATCAACAACAACTTGGAATTTCTACAACACGAAAGCAAGATAGAAAAGAAGTATGCCACATCACATACCTTCTCAATCCCTGCAGCCAGATACCTCAACAACGCCATCCAAGAAGAAGCCTCTGACTTATTCATCGACAAAGTGGTTGACTATGACCGGAACGCGCTCTATGGAATACATCATTGGCCAGATAACCGGGCACAGCATTATCGAAGCAGCAGACTCAATCAGACTATAGGTAATGTGACAAGTGAGTTGAAGATTGTCTCCATCCAGTTCATTTCGACAGTGACTCACTTTGGGTACTCCTTTCTCAACAAAATCATACTCAAAAGACTTGATGAACAAGAGTACGAGATTTCCGAGTCAGACTTTCCACGATTGCTCCTCAACGACATAGAAGATATGTATCTGATCAAAGTTGAAGGAAAGCTTTGAAACTTACCCAAACCAATGTAGCTTGCCTTTATCACAGCTCTCCTAATCTTCATAAGACAAATAGTCATCAGAGAAAGAGTAGAAGATCTTCAACTGGGAGTGGAAAGTTATCAGAAGAAGCTGAATCTCACCAAACCTAACCTTTACAACATCCCCAACCTTCAACATCAACCTCAATACACCTTGATCAAGCATCCGACATTTGGGTTCACTTACCGCAGCATCAACCATCAAAACTGCTTCATGGCTTTTGATGAGATCCACAAGTTCTGTGACGAAACCCTTAAGTTCGTCAGAGATGGAATCAAAGGCAGATTAAATGATGTTGCACTATACAAAAACAAAAGGTGGAATACCAATGAGGCAAGAGACGCTCGCAGATTCATTACAAGGATTGAGAACCGGTTGAAGCGTAGGGATCACATAAGGAGATTGGAAAGCTATGTAGGAGGCAGATCTGGATTTCCGGTGTTAACGTTTCAGAGACCAGAATGGTAGAAGTATTGTAAGAATTTGGTTTGATTTGTCATTTCTGTTATTCATAATGGCTTGTGCACACATTACAGTGTACAACCCGAACTTGTAAAGAAAGGACCCTGAGGTACGCATCAGTGCCTCAATCCTAATATAAGGAGCGGAGTCTTCTTACTTTTGAGTAGAATTAATCAAATATTTTATGATTTTCATAATTCTGCTCAAAAGGACAAGTATTTCACCTCAATAAGACCTAATCACTTGTTGAGGGGGAGCACTTGTCAAAACAAAAATGCTTTGTTCTAAAAATCTAAAGTTCTTGGTGAATCTCCCCATAAGACTCAAAAAACATATTTTAATCAAAAGTTTATCTAAAACAACATGTCATATGCTATTTTTGAGGGGGAGAAAAGTGAAAGTGATTAAAATATGAAAGTTAAATGTTGCTTAAAAGTCAAATCTCATGCGAGCTAGACTCAGATTCACCCAGGAATTGACGAAACATAAAAGTTAGTAAACTCGAAAAGACTAATCCTCGACGGGTAATAACATCAAGTTAGTTACTAGAGCTAGTTGTCACCTAAAAGCTGACAATGGAACTCTTTAACTAGCCACGTAAGCGTGTCTCGAAAAGGATTTTGTCCTAGTAGAAATGTACCATCTCGAGAAACTTTCCGTGGACTTGACCAGGCCGGGTAATAACTTCAAGCTAGTCTAACTAGTGATGTAAGCGTGTCTCGAATCGGTCTTGTTCACTGAAAGTGGATCAATTCAAAAAGTGCTTGCTCCTCCCGCATGTGCAAATTTATTAAATACTTACGAGCACATGTGAAGGGGGAGTCCTTCAAAAGTGTACACAAAACTCTCAAAGTGTTAACCAAAATATTTGATTATCATAAACACTTTGAGAGATTTTCAATCAAAGGTTTCTTGGCTACTGTCAGTTAATCAAGGAGTTATAAGGTGATTAAGATAGGAAAAACGGTCCTATGATCCGCCAGAGCCGGAGGGATCTACCCAAGGACATCACCAATAGTTAGAATTAGAAGTCCTTAGGTATGATACTAAAAAAGGGAGAAAAGAATGAAAGGGAAAGAAGGAGTTGAAGAATTAAAAATGGGTGAAAAGAAATAGCCCTTAATATGTTCAACCTTAGGGCAGACACCGGGTTCAACTCGTATGCTACTGGCTGTTGCTAAGGCAACACCGGTATTGAAGATAAAGTCGTCATGGACCCAGTGACGCAATGCACTAAACCTTCTTAACCACTCAAGTTCTTTTAAAAGAACTTGTTTCATTCTCACGGGGAACCAGTGTAATCTATCAACTTATATCTTAGAGATGGTTGATATTGAAGCAGGAGACCCCTCCCTAGTCTCTGCATAGGAAACCTAAGTGTGCACTTATTGATTCTAGAGCTATGAGATACATCAAAGATCTCCTAGGAACAGTTAGTATTTCTACAAATAGTGTTCTACATCAATGGACACCAGCTGTAAATTATCGAGTCCTTCGCAGATCTTAGCAATCTGCCGAGAACGTTTATGAGAGAATTACATAAGTATTTCTCAATGATTGAACGGAAATTCCTGCCAGGGTCAACATCAAACAGCCCTGACAGCAGGTCACTTCGGTAACCCTACAAGGGTTATGCTTAGTGTTCGCGGTGGTTCTTTAGCGGTCCACAGTCGTGGAGTGATCCCCAGCGACTCACCCAGTCATTGAGCTACTTAGTAGGTCTCGTAAGCTCCTTCGGGAGTATCTGATATGGGAACGGCCTGGATAAGGATTAGAAGGAGTCTTCATATTATGCTGTTGACGAGCTCTAATTCCTTATCTGTAAGTACCGGTTGATTATTGCTAACTGTTTACCTGCAGGTACAAATCACCTCCATGATGGTAGATTCCAGCATGCTCATGCATACATCTTGAAGTCAATGAAAGCTCCCCCGAAGATCTAAGCACCACATAGTTCAAAGACAGATTCTGCAACTATAAGAAGAATCTACAAACTTTAAAGACAAAGATCAATATGAATGATAAGGAACTTCGTGCACTTGAAAGACAAAGTCCAAAAGATGTATGAGCATGTTGGAATGGCGGACAACCACCACAGACACAGGAGTGACGAACGGCAGACTACTTCATAACACAATCACAACAGCATCACCAAAGAACAAAGATTAAGAGCAAAGTACATTCATTGTACAACATTTTTGAAGACGTCAAAAGTTTTACATGTCACAAGTCAATGATGAAGATGAAGACGTCCGGCAACCGTGATGACCGACCCTTAGGGGGAGATTGTTGGGATCATACTTTAGTATTTAGTCAAGTCTCGGTCATTACACTTTGTAATAGGTTGCTTAAGTATTATTTATGTTTATTGTTTTAGTAAATGGGCAACATGTAAAAGCTCATAAGGCTTACAAGCCCACGTTTACATGATGAAAGGGACTAGGGAATGTTGCCCTAGCTTCCCTCCTATAAATACAAGGCTTATGTAGCCTTAACACTTGTTGGTTATTTTGATATTCTAATGAAACTCTTGCTTTTATAATTCTCTCATATCTTATAATCAACCAATGCTTATATCTATCTCATTCTTTACTTGTGTGATATTAATATGGGCACCTAACAGTTTCAAACGAGGACCATTCACTTTGACGTTAGGACCGGCAGGTTGAGATAACTCAACAGTCCCGTTGGGTATACTTTGGCAATGGTGAATGGTCCAGACCATTAGGTTTTTAATTTGCCCGAGAAAATCTTTAATCTTGAATTGAAAAGAAGGACTCGGTCTCCGACCTTGAAAACGCAGTTCTTAATCTTTGAGTCATGGAACTTCTTTGTCTTTTCTTTGTAGATCAAAGAGTTCGCGTAGGCTTGATCACGAAGTTCCGTTAATTCATTGAGTTGAACCTTACGGTGATCACCCGCTTTATGAAGGTCGTAGTTAGCATGTTTCAAGGCCCAATAGGCTTTGTGCTCGAGCTCGATCTGTAAATGACATGCCTTCCCGTATACAAGCTTGTAAGTAGTACACCCGATGGGTGTTTTGTAAGCTGTACGGAAGGCCCATAATGTATCATCTAGTTTATCCGACCAAGAGGCACAGTTTTCACATACGGTCCTCTCCAGAATCCGTTTTATACCATGGTTAGAAACTTCCACTTCCCCACTTGTTTGTGGGTGATACGCGGTAGAAAGACGATGAGTGACACCGTACTTAAGCATGACTTTTGCGAATTGATCATTGCAAAAGTGGGTACCGCGATCACTAATGATGGCACGGGGAGTTCCAAAATGAGCAAAGAGGGATTTCAAAAATTTCACAACAACTCGGGCATCGTTGGTGGGTAAGGCTTTTGCCTCAACCCATTTTGACCAATAGTCAACAGCCACGAGTATGTACTTGTTTCCACGAGAAGATGGGAATGGCCCCATAAAATCAATGCCCCAGACGTCAAAGATTTCACAAACTTGAATGGCATTTTGTGGCATTTCGTTCTTTTGTGAAATATTCCCGTAACGCTGACAAGCATCACAAGTTTTGACTAAGTCGTGGGCATCCTTATAAATTGTGGGCCAATAGAAACCGGAGTCAAACACCATTTTAGCGGTGTAGTTAGGACTATGGTGACCCCCGGTGGGTCCAGCATGGCAAGCCTTGAGAATATCAGTGGCTTCCTGTCCGTAAACACATTTCCTGATGACTTGATCGACACAGATTTTGAACAAATAGGGGTCGTCCCAGAAGTAATGTTTAACGTCTTTAAAAATTTTGTTTTTCAGTTGGAACGACATCCCCTTAACGATGAAGCTACCCGCATGGTAGTTTGCAAAGTCGGCAAACCATGGGGTAGAAGAGTCACCACGAAAAGAAACCACATTGAGTGTCTCGAGAGGAAATGTTTCATTTATTTCCTGTTTCTCGGACACATCCTGGTGAGGGTTTTCTAATCGGTAGAGATGATCAGCAGCCAGGTTCTCGGCTCCTTTTTTATCACGGATAATGATATCAAATTCTTGCAGGAGGAGAACCCAACGGAGTTGTCTCGGCTTTACATCTTGTTTTGCAAAGAGGTACTTCAAAGCCAAGTGATCCGTATACACTATACACTTGGTCAGTATCAAATATGGCCGGAATTTTTCAAAGGCATACACCACGGCAAATAGTTCTTTTTCAGTGGTGGTGTAAAGACTCTGAGCGTCGGTCATGGTTTTGCTTGCATAGTTTATAGGCTGAAAGTATTTTGCTTTTCGTTGCCCCAAGACCGCACCTATGGCAAAATCACTAGCATCGCACATAAGCTCAAAAGGTAGGTCCCAAATGGGGGCAACAAGAATCGATGCCTCATTAAGCTTTTTCTTCAAAGTTTCAAAAACTTCGATGCACTCAGGTGACAAGATAGAAGGAGCATCCTTCTCGAGGAGATGGGTCATAGGCCTGGCGATTTTGGAGAAATCTTGAATAAACCTACGATAGAAGCCGACGTGACCCAAAAAGCTCCTAATACCTTTGACGGTAGTGGGATGAGGCAATTTAGCTATGACATCAAGTTTGGCTCTGTCAACCTCGATCCTGTTTATTGAAATTTTATGGCCGAGGACAATGCCCTCTTTAACCATAAAATGGCTCTTCTCCCAGTTGAGACACAAGTTTGTTTCTTCACAACGTTTAAGCATATTTTTAAAGTGGGAGAGACAAGACTGGAATGAATACCCGATGACTGAGAAGTCATCCATAAACACCTCCATGGTTTTCCCGGTCATGTCGGAAAATATTGACATCATGCACCTTTGGAACGTGCCAGGAGCATTACATAAGCCGAAAGGCATTGTCTGTAGGCAAAAGTTCCGTTAGGGCATGTGAAGGTAGTCTTCTCTTGATCCTGTGGATCAATGGGGATTTGGAAATAACCCGAGAAACCATCGAGGAAACAATAATACTCATTCCCCGCTAGTCTCTCGAGCATTTGATCCATAAAGGGCAGAGGAAAATGGTCTTTACGGGTGGCATCATTTTTCTTCGTTTGTGACAACAGTTATGCCACCCTTTTTTGGAACGCAGTGAATTGGGCTAACCCAAGGACTGTCAGAGATGGGGTAAATTAACCCGGCATCAAGAAGTTTGAGAACTTCTTGTTTAATAACTTCATGTATTTTGGGGTTAACCCGTCTCTGTTGTTGGACTGCTGGGTTGAAATCATCCTCCATTAGGATTTTGTGGGTACAGAATTCAGGGTTGATACCTGTAGAACCCAAGAAACACCTTCTGGAGGTCGAGGTTGATCAAAATACATCATTGTTTTAGAGAGAGAAATTAGAGAGAGAAAGGTGGAGAAAAGGGTTTATATTAAAATGAAATGAAACTAAACTTTACACACACTTTCCCACACCCCTCATGGAGAGTCATGAGGGGTATTTATAGGCTCATTACAACATTACTTTGCCTACTTCACAATAGTAGTCCCTGTAGTATCTAATCTGGTACATATCATATGTGTGACGTTATCTTTATAAAAAAGCGAAGCTAACAATCTCCCTCCAAGATATCGTCACACATGAATGGATACAATGAGACCTATAAACACATAAACATGTAAATTACAACAATAGTAAACTATGTTGATGTTGTTGAAGCGCAGAGTCTCTGTAGTCTAGATACTGAGGCAGACTTGAAGTTCTCTCTTCCGACGATCTCGGCGTATGATCTTTGACACTGACGGCAAAGGTCTTTGTAGCTCTGAACTTCAACTGTAATGGTCTAGTTAGGTTATTACTCCCTCCTAACTAGTGAGCCTTAATTCTTTTTCTTCTGCTCCCTCCTGAACTGACAACTCTCTTCTCATCTCGCAGCGGATAAGGTAGATACTAATGAGTTTGCACCGTGGTTGTCGTTCTGGGAGCATCATAGCATAACTCACATTATATTGCACAGAAGGTTGGTAATACGCTCCGATGTACACAACATTAGTACTTCTTCGGTTCTAGTGTAAGCACAATTCCCTTGATCAACCAACGTACTAGAGATGAAACACTACTTCTTTTGGCATGTTCTTCTCCCTCCTGATGGTTGCGATGTATCGAAATCATCATACTATTGTATGTACATGACAAGATTACCCGTACTTTACACTTCTGATGCAATATAGATAGACCGTGTAAGCATAATTTGTGAGTATATGTTGCAAAAGTATGACTCTCTTTTTCTACAATCTCATTTCTTCTCTTCAACCTGTAAGCGACCTCTTCAAATTCCAACCAGCTAGTAAATGACCGTTGACTAGAGAAACAACCCAATATAACCAATCTGAGAATGAAGTAAACATCCCTTAGATATGTGACTTAATCTTGTACGATGGTGTGACTAAGAACCTATACTGAGCACTACAACGTAACTCCTTTAAGCATAGGTAGATCCATATACTAAAACCCACAAACAGTATATGAGATCTCTGCCTCTTGAACTATCCACAACTTCGTGCGACACTGAGTACTACAATGTAACCCCTTAAAGTGATAGCTATAACCCGTGAGCACTACAATCTAACTCCTTACATCGGGTATAACTAGATAATCCAAGTCTTAATCACTATCTCTACCAGTGTTTGCCCAAACAAGTATCTTCGAAAGTCATGCATCCATCCACCCCTAGACTTTGAGATAAATAAGTCCACATGCCCTTGAAATGAACTTTAAACCCAGAAAAGTGATAAAGAATTATCCCCATAATCACAAAATCCGATACTAGCCGTTGTCATTTGATTGTGATTCTTGATCAGGATCGTTTAAGCAAAACATGGTGTGTTTTGGTGAAGCTTGAAATTCTATTTCGGGTGATTCGTAGTGATTTTGTATTTTCCCTCCAAAAATAAAATTGGAAAAATTTCTCGCCCATAATTTGAAAATCACTATGAAATGCAATTCTAAGGTTACCAGAAAAATTTGAGTTTTAAAAATTTTTACGTAAAATTTCACCGAAAAAATTTGAATTTTGGCCTAAAAATTTGAATTTCGGGCCAAAATTTTCAACCTTGTACCAAAATTAAAATCTCGCGTAAAAATTGAACGTTTAGTCTCCTCTCAAAAATAAATTTTACTCAAATTTTCCCGCCAACTCGATAATAGCCCCTAACTCGGTAACCTTTGCTAACTCGATAATGTTCTAACTCGATAAGCCCCAAACTCGATATGCTCCAAAGTCGATAAGCTCCAAACTCGATAAGCTCCAAACTCGATAAGTCCCAAACTCGATAACTCCAAACTCGATAAGCTCCAAACTCGATAAGCTCCAAACTCGGTACTACCCCTAACTCGATAATACCTCAAACTCGATAACCTTGGATCCTAACTCGATAAACCTTGAATAATTTTGGCAGAGTTTCGTCTAGGTATAAGCCACAAAAAACCTAACTCGATAAACGATTAGGAAAAGAAGGCTAACTCGCCAAAATAGATCCTAACTCGATAAGAGTTTCCCAAACTCGATTAGATTAGCAATCTAACTCGATAAAGAATCCAAACTCGATAGAAAATCACCCTAACTCGAAAGAAATCCAGTCCTAACTCGATAACACATCCAAACTAGATAAAAATTTTCCTAACTCGAAATTTTTTTCACCAAACTCGATAACATGTCGATGAACAGTAACCAGATTCATTTTTTCACCCAAAAAGACGATTTTACACCCAAAAACACCACGATTCGCCCCCGATTAGCTCTGATACCAATTGTAGAACCCAAGAAACACCTTCTGGAGGTCGAGGTTGATCAAAATACATCATTGTTTTAGAGAGAGAAAGGTGGAGAAAAGGGTTTATATTAAAATGAAATGAAACTAAACTTTACACACACTTTCCCACACCCCTCATGGAGAGTCATGAGGGGTATTTATAGGCTCATTACAACATTACTTTGCCTACTTGACAATAGTAGTCCCTGTAGTATCTAATCTAGTCCATTTCATATGTGTGACGTTATCTTTATAAAAAAGCGAAGCTAACAATACCCTTGATGTCGGAGAGTTTCCAAGCAATTGCTTGTTTGTGAGATTTCAAAACCTTTATGAGAGCATCTTTCTCCTCATCTTTTAAGTCTTTTGCAATAATGACGGGTAATTTTATCATTACCCTCCAGGAATGCGTATTCAAGATGGGGAGGTAAGTCCTTAAGCTCAACCTCGGGGAAATCTTTAGTTTTCTCAACAGTTTTGATTTCCTCCTTATGAAGTGATTGTGAAAGAACGCGAGGGTGGGAGGGATCTTGATTGAGCAGCTTCTCAAGGAGAACTATATCCCTGTCCAGGTCAATCTCCTGGTTATCAATTCCTTCGGGAACTGAGTCACTTCGGAGAAAGGCCTCTATTTCCTCCAAGACGAAGTCACTTCCCTCAAACGGAGTGAGGGAAGGAGTAGAATTAGCAATGATGGGATGAGAGGAGGGAGTGGGATTTCCACTCGAAGAATCATCATCGAAACAAAGAATTTCTTGAGAGTACTCCTCTGTAGCAACATCGATGAAATCAATGCGGTTAACAGATTTGGAATCATAATTTGAGGAGTATCTCGAGGTTTGATCAAGATTGACGGTCATGGCTTCGGAACCAACACGTAACGTGATTTCCTCATCAAATACAACGATCATAGCACGACCCGTCCTGAGGAACCCCCGTCCAAGAATGAGGGGAACCCTTAGGTCTGCGTCGAAATCAACAATCACAAAGTCTGCCAGAAAATGGAACTTTCCCACTTTGACAAATACATCCTCGGCAATACTGAGGGGACGAGATATTGAACGGTCTGCAAGGTTGAGAGTCATGCGGGTGGAAGTGAGTTCTGGAAGAGAGAGTTTCTTCCATACTGAGTAAGGCATTAGGTTGATGCTGTAACCAAGATCGGCCAAGGCAAAGCATTCAACCATTCCCGGGAATATACATGGAATGAGAAATTTCCTGGGATCTCCCAGCTTCTCGGGAAGCTGTTTCAACAAAACCGCAGAGCAGTTTTCATTTAGGGGAGTTTTTGCCATCTCGAATAGTTTTTCCTTGTTATTTAACAGATTTTTGATTGTGGATGCAAATTTAGGCATTAAGAGGATGCATCCGCGAAGCTGATATCAAAATGGAGATCTTGAAAAATTTGGAAAATTTTTTCCATTTGATGATTTGCTTTTTCACGGAGCTTTTGATCTTGTAAACGTGATGGATACGGAATTGATGGTTTCGGGTTTTGTTTTGAATTTTCAACAGAGGTTTCTGGAGGTTCAAATATGACCCCAGTTTTGCGGGTCGGGATTGGGACAACTGAAGGAGGGATGTCAGTGGTACCTCCGTTATTAGTAGGAAGTATCGTATCCGTTGTGTCCTCAGTTTCACGTTCCTCTACCTGAACAGGAGAAGAGGTAGATGGGACCGTGGGTCCTTTATAAGAAACTCCACTTCGGGTCGTGATCGCCTTAATATCGCCCCTCGGGTTAGCGATCGTGTTGCTCGGTAGTGTACCTGAGCCCGGGTCAATCAGTTAAAGACTTCTTAAGTTCAGAAATCTGGCTGACCAACAATTTATTCATTTCTTCTTGGGATTTCATAAACTGTTTCAACAACTCATCGGATGATTGTCCAATTGGAACAATGGCTTGATTTTGATTAGGAACATTTTGAGCACGGTTGTTTTGAAAATTCCCTTGATTCTGATTATTATGACCCTGAAAATTGTTTCCTTAATGAAAATTACCCTGTTGGAAATTATTACCCTGATTAAAATTACCATGACCTTGATTACGGTTAAAATTTCCTTGGTTTTGAATAGCTTGATTATGATCGGAATGGAAATTTCTTTGGTTTAGAAAACCTTGGTTCATTCGGTTTTGATTAAAATTTTGATTCTGGTTTTGGTTTTGATTTTGAGACTGATTAAACCCGGGTGGTCCAAGGTAGTTCTTAGAACGATAGCTCAACAGATTACAGTCCCCTTGTGGTTGGTAGGAGTTACCTCCCGCATTATAGGAACCTTGAGCTGCGTATACATTCTCAGGAGTGAAGCCACCGGAGGCTGGACACTCAGTGTACGGGTGAGGACCACCACAAGTTTCACAACTTCGGTTGACAACTTTGACGTGATGATTTTGACTAGACTGATGTATACGTAGGACTGCAGTGGACAAATCATCAAGTTTTTTAGCAAGGACAGCTATATCATTGTTTGCTGGAGTGACAGATTTACATGACGAGTCATTCCTCTCGGCTGAGGAATCCCAGAAATTGTGATGGGCATTCATGTTTTCGATCAGATCATAACACTCTTCGGGGGTCCTTTTCATGAAGGTCCCTCCAGCAGCAGAATTGATGGTGTCACGATGACGAAGTGTCAAGCCATTGTAGAAGGTATCTATAATGGTGACAAGAAGCATATTGATTTGGACATCGATCAATTGCAAGCTTATAGCGTTCCCATGCCTCAAATAAGGACTCGTCAGGACGCTGTCTGAAGTTGCTGATATCATTTCTCAGTTTAGTTACCATGGATGGTGGAAAGTATTTAGCCAAGAATTTGGTAACCATCTCATCAAAAGTGTGGATCGAATTCTTAGGAAGACGATCGAACTAGGCAGTAGCATGATGAGTGAGAGAATAGGGGAAGAGGTACAAACGAAGGCCGTCTTCGGTGACGCCATTTTGTTTCATGCTTTGGGTGATGGTCAAAAATTTGTCAAGATGCTTGTTAGCATCGTCACCCGGTAATCCGTTAAACTGACACAAATTCTGGACTTGTTGGATCATGTGGTGCTTGAGGCCAAAGTCCGTAGCGTCAATAGTGAGTGGTGCAATAGGTCCGCCCCTCCCTTGCATGGTAGGCTGACACAACTCCTCCATCGTTCGGAGATCGGGAGCTGTCTCATCCTTGGGAGGGTCAGGGGGTGGTGGTGGCCCGTCGTCCATTTCTGTTTTTGGTTCTTCAATAACAGTACGTAGCTCGGGTACGTTTTTCTGACTTTTACGCTTTGTTTGTGAACGAGTGCGCATGCACTTAAAACAATTTTTCAAAACAAGATCGAGGCAAAACAACATGGAACTTAAACCAATAATCACAAGTGAATGGCTTCTTTGAAAAAGGTACACCACTCACAGGGATACAATGGCAAGTTTTAATCTTATGTTTGGGAACTTATTATGTTCACACCCCAGTTGGTAGGTGTTCTGCCTTAGTTTGCGGTGGTAAGATTTTATGTAATTATTATTAACAGAAAAAATGTTTTTGGCTTTTTGGGTGTATGTGCAGAAAACTTTTGGAAATATTTTTGATATTGATTCGTTAACCAAAATGGTTTTCTTTAAAATTACTCGTAGGGTGGCGGGAGAGAAGAATGGATCTCTCTTCAGTTCGCAATTTAATGCCAGAACTTCCGTATTCCACCTGTGTAGGTTGTAATCTTAAAGAAATCGAAGTAATTTAACTTCACGATTGTTTTGTTGTTTTTTGATTTTTTTGGTGTTGTTAACACTTTAGCAAAAACGTTAATGAACTTTTTTGATATGATTGAGATTTTACAAAAACTTTTTACAAAAGTGGTGAAATTTGTATAAGGAGGGTTTTTGAAAACCACTAAACCTAAAACGTTTTTAAAACACGCAACAACCTCCCCGGCAGCTGCGCCAAATTTTGATTGAGCCTAAACCGTCAGATAATATTGACCAAATAATTTGGTCAACAAAGTCAAACAGCCTAAGGTCAATGCTCAGTGGATAGTATAGTTTTTCCCCGGGTCGTTATGTCCCGACTAGATTGAAATGGTGTTTGTAAACATTTGTGGGAATGAGTGGCACTGAGAACAGTAACCAAAGATGATTTGGAATTGATTATACTACTGATTACTTGGTATTTGAACAACTAAAACAATTACAAAAACACAGATATGATTACAAGTACACAATGGTAAATCAGAATTGATTACAAACTGAAGAAAATGTGAGTTTTAAACAATTTACAACTACAGGGGGTACAAATGAAAATTTTGCAAACTTAATTATAAAAAGAAATTTTAATTAAAAAGAAACTTATTTTTTGATTATTTTATTATTTAATATTAATTATTTAAACAAAAACTATTTAACTATTTAATTAAAACTAATTAACTTAAAAACTTAATAATACAAATTTTAACTAGAAAATTGAAAAATTAATTTCTTAAAATTCTAAAATGACTTAAAATTAATTTAAAAACTAAAAATATATATTTTTGTCTTTTTGTGGAATTTATATTAATTAAATCTAATTATATTAATTAAACTAATTAAACTAATTTAAATTACTAATAATACAAAATGACTTAGAAAATAATAGAAAAATTTATAAATCTAATTAACCTTCTCAGGAATCCTAAAAAATTATAAAAAACTTATAAAAATTATTTTTAGACTATTTTACTAATTATTTACTTATTTATTAATTAATATCTAATTTAACTAAATTAATTAAGAAAATTAGAAAATGAATAGTAGTAATTAAGAGACTATTTTCTAAAAATATTAATGCTTTATAAAACCTAGGAAAAATATAAAAAGGTACTGTTGTTAATTAAAAATTAATAAAACTGTTTAATTAACTAATATTACTTAATTATTAATTAAACTAATATTAATTCTAGTAATTATTAAATTAAAACAGAAAAATCTAGGAAAATTACTGAAAATACTTTAAGATGAAATAAAATTAATAAAAATATAAAATTGATGAAATCCGTAATAATAAGCTGAGAAAAAAAATTAAAAAGATAAATCCTATTAAATAGAAGCTATCACTATTTTTAAAGTTGGTTTTTGTTGGTTTTTCTTTTTGAACACTAATTATAAGCTAAAAGTGAACAACTTTTGTGAAACCACTTTTGTTATAGCTTATTAATAAGCTTTGTGCACCCCCTTTGTTCTTAACAGTTTGATTAATAGTTTATTAGGACTTGTGGTGGTATGAAAAAGCTATTATAAAGCCACCAAATGGACAAGTGAGACAAAACAGATGGAAGTAAACTTGAAACAAGCAAAATAACACAGATAAGCACTCTGAATAAGCTATGGCAACCAAATAAGCACTTTGACAAAACACAAGGCCAAAACAGGCCAAACACAGGGACTTTGGACCTCTGTGGGGTCCACAGAAGTAAAGGGAAGTCCAAACTAAGCTCTGAACTTTGAAGTTGACCTGGTCAACTCTGGAATAAGCCAATAAGCTAGGCTTATGGCTTATTATTGAGCATTGGGTGAGGTTTGGAACTTGGGTGAAAAACCTGAGTGTTTAGGTTATGTTTCTGAGACAGGTCACAAGTATGGGTCAAATAAGCTATGGTCTAATAAGCTGAGGCCCAAAATAAGAAGTCCCCCAATAAGCTGAGTTGGAGGGCTTCCTAAAAAGCTAAGGGACAGGGTGTGGGGTCCACAGGTGAACACAAGAGATACCTTGGAAAATTTGTCAAAACCTGATGCATAGGGCATGCACTTGCCCTGCAGCTTCAATTAAACTGATGCACAAACTTAAAGAAAAATCACAAAATTAAGCTGGTGGTAGATTTTGAAAGATAAGCTAATAAACTATGACTTGTGAAAAGATCAGGATCCAAATTCAAAAAGAAAAATCAAAACAATTCTCCCAATTTTTGGTTTTCTTGACAAAGATGTATTTTGACTTTTTGTGATTATGAACGAAATTTACTTTTATGAGTTTTGATTGAATCTAAGTGACTGATTATGCAATATTAAGCTAATATTAGATGTTTTTAGGCTATAACAACAACTAATGAACTGATGTGAGTGATCTTGATCACTAAAATCCTAACAGTCACCAATTACAAGAGATTGAAGTGAGTTTTGACATTTTCACAAATACACACTGGTTTTTTATGTCTTAGGTGAGCTATATAGGCCTAAAGAAACTTGTTGAAACCACAAATGACAAATGCAACACCTAGGAAATCAGTTAACCCAACTGATCCAAACACTACCTTTATTAACTGTTTTTAAGGTTTTCAAAGCTAAAAAAGGTGTTTGATATAGAAACTGAATTGCATCAAGCTATTATGAACTAACAAGCATAAATAAGCAGCAAATAAGCAGTGGAACAATGGAATGGAGAATTTGAATGAAATGAGCTTACAATATGCTTTCCTGCTTAAGATCATGAACCAAATGACCACAGACCAAACCTATAGGTTTCCACAAACCTTCTAACCGAGGGCCATCCAGTATTAACCCTGCTCCAGCTTGATTATCTTCATCATCTCCATTTATTTATTTTTCTTTATATTTTCTTTTATATATATTTTTTTGTGTTTTTGATTTCTTTGATCCTAAACTGCTTTTAGTATTCCTAAAAGCTTCAATGAGCTTTCTGGGAGCTTAAGTGAGCCTAGGAGTCCAAATCATTAAACAGAAACAATCATAACGCTTAGTGAAAATTTTGAAATAAAAGTGATATTTGCATAAACTAACAGCAGTACTGAAACTTTGAAATTTATTAATAAAAAGAGTTGAGATTACACTGAGATCACTATAAATGCACTTTAAAAGCTTTGAATTACACTAGGAATTTGGAAATTACAATTTCAACATAAATAAAACTAAGTTACACTACTGCTCTTTCTCCTTGCATCTTCTGTCTTATATAGCTGCTTACTTGAGCTCCTTGGGTCCCACTAAGCCTTTCCCACTTCACTTGGGACCATTGGATCATCACAATTGATCCTGCCCGTTTAAATCCTTTTTCGCGCCAAAAATAGACAGAGCAATTTGCACTGTTAAAACCACAAGGGGGGGGGTGCATTTATTGTGGGTTGTCTTGTTAGGTATTGGTGGTGGAGTGGGCGGTGGAGATGTGATGGGCAAGTGGAGGGGGTTTTGCAAGGTGGTATTGGAGTGGAGGGGTGGTTTTGTGGGTGAGGGAGGTGGTTTTGAACAAAGGGTCAAAGTTTGACCCCGTAATATTATTTGGAATGGTTTTAAGGGTAGTTTGGGCTTAGGGTATGGGCCAAGGGAAGGGAGTTGGGCTTGGTGGGTTTGTTTGTTGGATTGGATCTGGTGTTGGATTTATATAATTACAAAGGGTCCGTTTGGTTTAGTATTAATATCAAGGACCAATTTTGCAATTTACCGAAAATTGAGGGGTTTGGTTTGGCAATTTCTCAAAGTTATCACAAGGGTGTTTTCTGCCAAGTATGAATAGTACAGGGTCCCATGTTGATTTTTCACTTTTAAAATTCCTAGGGACTAAATTTGCCATCTTTTGAAACTTGAGAGACCAATCATGTAACTTCGCCAAACTTTCCACTTCAAGGACCATTCCTGCCAAAGATTAGTAGCACAAAGACAAAAATTGATTTTTTTTAACTTTTTACATCCCAAGGACCATTTTTGTCAATTTGGCAAAGTTGAGGGACTAAACTTATAATTTTGTGAAACTTTACACCAAAGGACTATGTATGTAATTTGTGATTCCAAAAGAACCTTTGGTGACTTTTTCATGTCTTAGAATAAACAGGGACTAGTTTTGACAAGTTTTGAAAGTTGAGGGACTGAAACTGCCAATTATGCAAACTTTGTTCATTTTTCATTTGTTTTTGATCATTTTTCATCTGAAACATATAAAACACATTTCTAGAATATTTTCAGTATTTTGATGCATATTTGAGTATTTTTGGATGTTTTGGCAGCTCAGATTAGGTAAAAATGATGAGTATTTACACACTCATCACCTCAGTATCCTGAGCAAACTCAAGACCAAGCCTTTGAGCTTCTTCAGTTGCTGCCAGCTCTTGCTTTTTGAGTCTTGCAAGATCTTCTGCATAAGTTGAGTTTTCCACATCATCAGCAACTTTGACATCAGAGGCTTCTTTGTTAGTAGGACCTGCAACATGAATAGGGAGAGAAGAAACAACAATAGTGGGTTCATCACATTCTGAATCACTTTCTGAGTCATCTTCCAGGGTACCTGCAATATTAGTAGGTGACTCTTGTCTACCTGTAGAATGGTTAGTTTTAAATCTTGTATACCCTAAGTGAACTGTCAAGTAGTCAAGGTCAAAGTACCATTCATGACCTTTACCCTGAACATTTTCATTGTCTTCCAAAATCTCAGGTTAAGAGTCTCTTCAATCTTCTTAGCAGCCAAGTTATATATCATGTAAGCCTTACTATTAGCTGAGTAACCAACTATATACCCTTCAGCAGCTTTTTCTTCAAACTTTCCTAAGTGATCACTTGTATTCAGAATAGTCACTTGGCATCCAAAAGGTTTCAAGTACTCAATGGTAGGTTTCTTCCCAGTTAAAAGTTCATAGGGTGTTTTATTATGTGGTCTTGTAATCAACACCCTATTTAGCACATAACAAGCAGTGCCCACTGCTTCAGTCCAAAACATAGTGGGAAGTTTAGAGTCAGCAAGCATAGATCTTGCAGCCTCTATCAGGGTTCTATTCTTCCTCTCTGCAACTCCATTCTGTTGTGGAGTCCTGGGATTGCTATAATCCCTTTTTATACCCTTTGTCCTACAGAGTTCAATGAGATTGGCATTTTTGAACTCCGTCCCATTGTCACACCTTATGCCTTTGATCTTCTTGTTAAGTTGGTTTTCAATGAGGGACATAAAGTCTTTTAGTGTCTGAAAGGTTTGGTCTTTAGTCCCCAAAAAGAATGTCTAACTAAACCTACTATATGCATCAGTGATCACCAGACAGTAGTACTTATGGTCAATACTCTTGATGGATGTTGGACCAAAAAGATCCATATGAAGCAACTGCAAAGTTTCTAAGATGGTGCTCATAGCAGTAATGGCTTTATAAGAAGCCTTGTGTTGCTTTCCTTTGTTACATGCAACACAGTTGTGTTCATTAGTGAAGATCTTGGAAGGAAGTCCATGAACCAGTCCATCCTTAGCAAGTTTGTTGATAACCTTGAAGTTTACATGTGCCATCCTTCTGTGCCATTTTGTAGATTCATTCAAGGATGCTTTAGCCACCAAGCATGCTAGATCACCTTCTGGCTTGACATCATTCAAGTTGAAGGTGTAAAGACTATGATTTCTTGGAACCCTTAGCAATACATGACTTTCATCAGGTATTTTGAAGTCTTGTGAAAGAATGAGACAGTCCTCCTCAGTGAATAGCACAGGAATTCTTTTGTCACAAATTTGTGAAACAGAGAACAAATTAAAATTTTTTAACTCCTTCACATAATAGACATTCTCAAAATCCACCTTTGGAGTTCTGATGGTTCCTTTACCGGTGATCCTTCCTTCTCCACTTGCAAATGTCACTTTGCCTCCATTAAAAGGCACAAAATCATGTAGCTTCTCTTGATTCCCAGACATGCTTCTGGAACAACCACTATCATCAATACCTAAGTCTATATTTAAAAGAGGATGTCCCTACAACAACAAAGTGTACAACAACATGAGTACAATAGAGAGACTCAAGTCATGAAACACTTGAGCCTGCCTTAGAATGAAGCCATGTAGATGAGTTAGATCCACCATTGTTCCTGAAGCCCCTGTGTACAAATGGTCTATTAAATTTACAAGAACAATCTACTGAGGACTTTACAGCAGAATCGCAATATGCCCTTCCCAAAAACATTGGGTCATAACATCCAGGCCAATAACCATTTTGAAAGTAATTATGATGATATCCAGAAAATGGTCTAGCAACATATCTATTCCTATCAGTAGCAAAATATCTACCAGCAGAAACAGACCCACCAGCAGGAACAGACCTATCAGCAGAGACTGAGTTGGTTATGCTGGTGGTGTGGGTTGCCTGTGGAAGACATGAGGGTTTGGAATGAATATTGGTCCACTTTGGTCTAGGTCTATTATGAGCAACAGAAACACCCATCCTCTTTTTATGAAAATCACAATCCTTAATCAAATGCAATTTACTTCCACAAACAAAACACTTCTTCTTTTTAGAAGATTTATTCAATCTAAAAGATGTCTTATCAACCACCAAATTATTCAAACAAACACTAGAAATAGAATTATTTTGTAATGACTGAAAGGAATTGATTTTGAAAGAAGTAAATAACAAGTCTTTAGGAGAAGCTGTCTTTGAAATAACCTCATCAGCAGCAACTCTAGAGTCAGCAGACTTGTAAGAGGACTTGCAGAAAGCTTTGATGAGGACTTGGGTAAATCTGACTTGGTCTTGGAATCACAACTGGCATAACTAGAGGTAGAGGTCTCTAAGGTCTTGTCCCTGAAAGAACAAGAGACACTATATGAGCTACTCTTGATAGATCTCGAGCCAATAGATCGTTAGTCTACTAATGTAATCACTAGCAAACTAAATAGACAATCTCTGTTAGCTTATACTTATTGCGGAATATAAATATAAACTTGTATGCTAAACTTTGATCCTCTATGGATCGATATTATTCATTAATAATGTTTTTGAAAACTCGTACATAATACAATATCCTTGGGTTCCTTATATACTAGAGGAAACCCTAAATTCTTCTACAAGAAATGTATAATCATAATTCTCTAAAAGATATTCTACAAATCTTATCTATAAATAACTAACTTCTATCCACGGATTAACTATATCCGCAGGAATACTATTCTTCAGCAGGAACAATACTTCAGCAGTATCCAGTATGTGCTTCAGCAGAAACCTGTCAGTAGAATCTTCAGTAGTATCTAAATACTAACTTCACTAATTCCTTACAATCCTCCCCTAATCTTGAAGTTGACATGGTTAACTCCAAGATTCTTGATATATCTTCAAAGGCAAAAAATAGAGGATTGAGGATGAACTTTAGCAGCAAAGAATCTTTATCAGCAGAACCTCAATGATCAGCAACAATGTGAAGAACACCATTCTTTGCAGCAACAAATGACCAAATGTACATCAAAACATATTAGTTTCATAGTATTCTCATCACATCCAGGTGTGTTAACTCCTGTGCGAGGTGAATCATTGAAAATAATGGATTTGATGTCTCTTTACCAATAGCCATTACTACTGAAGTAGCCAAATGTTTCAGTTCACAAACTATGGTACACTGATGACCATATGATTTTTAGCAAATCATCAGCTATAAACGGATTTGAGATGTCTTTACTTGTAGCCGGTTGCTCAGGACTAGTCAATTATTTGATGAAAAATCATCGTGGTTAACTGATTACTAAATATGGTTTTCCACTGCCTTTACCACAAGCCATACTCTTGTGGGCTAGCCAATTATTGGGAATCCGTAAAGGAAAAATCCATGTTCAATTGACAACCATCCAACTTTCAGCTGTTAAGCACGGGTGAGTTGAATACCCAATAGTTTTTAGCAAACTATTATAGCTATCAACAGATTTGATGTGTCTTTACCAAAGCTGTACCCTTTGGACTAGCCAACTTTTTGACGGAATAATCATCAGGTAAGTTGATAACCAGAGAAGGTGTGAAAAGAAGCAACACCAAACCTGCATACGACATACACAATACTAAACAAATCTGTTAGTTTTTTTTTTTTTTTTTTTTTTTTTTTTTTTTTTTTTTTTAATAATAAGAAATAAATATACAACAAGAGATCATACCAATCACTCCAAATAAGTCTCAATATGAACACCATACTTAGTATCCAATTCCTGCTTAACCAAAATGCTTCTCTTGATGGCTCTAATCAACTGTTTAGCCATATGCATATCATTCCCAATCATATCCAAAGGAATAGTGAGCTTAACATCCAGCAATTGGTTCATAACTCCTATTGTGATTGGATATGTTATATCTGCCCAGCAATATAAGGTTTTTCCAGTAGTAGTGATGATCATATGAACATCAGGTAGAGGAAAGTATTTCCAAGTATCAACTACCCAATTCTTCTGTCCTTTCCACACAGGAAAACTAGCACCAGTAAACAGATGAGAATCATAAAGAATTTGTAAATCTCCTAGCAAAAACTTTCCAATCCCTTCAGGTTGATGAGTTTGGTAATAAGTTACAACCCAGCCATAGAGAGAAATAATATCTTGCCTATCCACCATATGTAAGATTTGACTTAGAAAAGTAAACTCCTTGGTAGAACCATCCTGTCTGTGAAGAACATTGACTTCTCCTTGACCAGATGGAGTGTCAACAAGTTCCCATTTGACTACTTTATCCCAAACAACAGGATTGTCATCATCAGAATCAAAGTCAATAAAAGAACTATCCTTAGGTGATTCTCCCTTAGAAGCCTTTCTCTTCTTAGCAACATTCTTCTTTCTAGTGCCAGGGGTAGAAGGAGTAACAAGTGAAGGATCACCAGAGGTCTCATCAGTGGGAACTGCTCTGAAGCATTAGGAGATCCACTCTGTGGTTCTTCAGAAGGAATAGATGCTGAAGCTTTAGGAGCATCTGCTGAATCAACATGAGAGACATCTTTTTGATCTTCAGTAGATTCAGGATGAATAGTTTCAGTAGAAACAGACTCTGGAACAACATCTGAAGGTTTAGAAGGCTCCATATGAGTATCAGAAGATGGTGAAGGACCAGCATCAGTAGATTCATCCACCAAAGTTAACACTGAAGGAGAGTGAATTTTCTCCTGAGCACCAAATGATGACTCAGTGGATTCTGTGGGCTGATCAGCAGAATCATCAATCCTGATTCTCTTAGCAACAGGCCTATCCAGAAGTCTGCCCCTCTTCTCTAAGACATCTAGGACATTAATACCAGAAGAATGAAGATTGGAGATGATCTTGTCATAGTAATAAGTGAGCTGAGTGTCTGAAAAGCCCCAAACTTTCTTTTGAGTCCATCCTGACCCAAACATAGAACACCCTTGATTCTTGACAAAGTTCCTCATATACTTTTTAATTTCTCCCTTTGTCTATAGTCTTTCCCTTAGCTCTTTAGCTTTTCTCTCTTCCTCTGCTTGTCTCTGTAACTTACCTCTTTCAACCATTATCTTGGCAAAATCAGTCTCATGATAATCAACTCCAAGCACAGATTTAGACAAAGCAGGCTTAGCATAGACTTGGGAAGCCAAATTTACCCATTGCTCAGCAGATAACCTCTTAGCAATTTCATCTAGCTCCTTTTTCCTTTTAGCAGGTAGTGTATGAGTGAGTGAAGGACCCATTGCATCTAAATCAGCTTGTATCTTTCTAGCAAGATCCTCAGAAGCTTTCATATCCAATTCCTTCTTAGTCTTTTCAACCTTTGCTTGTGTTTCCTCTTTCGCTTGCAATTTGTGCTGCAAGTATTTCACTAAACTTTTCATTAGCAAGTTCCTATTTAGTTTTCTCTCTAGAAGGAATGTCTTATACATCCACAACAGACTTTCCACTACTGGAGAACCATCAACATGGAATTCTGCTGAGGCATCAGCAGGAACTTCCTTTGGCATTGGATCAGCTGATGTTGCCTTATCAGATGAAATTACATATTCCTTTCCAGCAACAAAGAAGGTATCTGCTGATGGAGAAGCATAAGCAGTATGCATGGTAACAGGAACATCACTTGGTGGTTCATTCTCCTGAAGATTAGTAGCAGCATTTATCATAAGAGTATCATCATCACCAGACACTGTAGAAGAGTGAGCAGCTTTCTTTGCCAAGTACTGTCTTCTACTTCTTCTGCTGAAGTAAAGTGTTGGTTTAGATTTGGAAACTTTAGTATCTTTGTGGGTAGAAGCATGTGTCTGTCTAGCCACCTCAGCCAAAATTTCAAGGGAGTCCAAATTACCCTCCTGAGACACTCCAACAGTATCAATCACCTCCTTTCTTTGCTTCTGCTGATTCAGTTGTGCCTCTAAATCCTGAACTCTGCTTTTCAGCTTCTCAATTTCACCTCCAAGAGTAAACTTGGTATCAACAAGCTCCTTTTGGAGATCATCAGTCTTTCTCATATACCTACAAAGCAAATCATATTCAGAAGTAAGAGTAACAAGGTCCTCTGCTCCACCAACAGATTGCTCAGTGGTAAAAGGAGCTTCATTGAACCTAGCAGGAGAAACAGACATATGTATAACATTAGGAGAGCCTCCATCAACTGGCTCTCTCAATGGACTAGGTGTAGGTAATCTAGTAATCTCAGGCTCAAGAGGTGTAGGTACTTGTATACCCAGAGACTGAAGTGTCTCTTCAACCTCAGGAGTAAGCTCATCAGGAGCAACCTGAGATGGTGATGGAACAGGACTAGGTGACATAAGTATAGGGGAAGGTGGAGGTTGCTCAGGAGAAACAGGTAATGGTTCAGCAGTTGTAGCTGGCTCTTCCTCATTTACCACTGAAGGATTACCATCAGCAGCAACACCAGAGGATGATGGATTACCATCATCATTAGCATTTGAAGAAGGCAAATTGCCAGCAGCATCACCCTCAACCACATCATCATTGCCATGTGGCAACATAGCACCTAACAGAGGGCGATGTTCCCCATTGTAGTTAGTTTTCATTGAGGCAAACAACTTAGAACCAAGACTCTTAATAGGCACATGAATCCTATCTTCAGTAGTAATGTCTAAAATAATTTGTAGAAACCTATGGTACATTAAAAACTTATGATTTTGTTTCTCAATATTTTCTAGCATATTAGCAAAAATAAAGTTTGAGAAATTATAAGTTAACCCTTTAGAGAGACAAACAATACCACATCCCAATTGTAAAGAGAACTGATCCCATCCTCCACACTTATTGCTTATACATTGGAGCAGCAAATGCACCAAATACCTCCACTTGGGACAAAACTGATTCTTCTGCCACTTAGTTGTGTCAGTGCTTTGATATCCAGCTTCCCTCAACCCAGCAAGTATTTCTTAAGTGTTGGAGTGGTAAACACCATTCTCATCATCCAACTGAAGCTTAGTCCTGATCAAACCTTCAGTCACCACATGCTCATTA